>CM064963.1:49639234-49718284 GCA_032847665.1 Solanum chilense
TGATGATGCCTTGGTATAAAAGAAGGCTTGATGAATTAGGGGATCGGGTGCCACGTTCCGGTACCAGGATAGAATGAGGATTGGAGTGTCACGTTCCGACACCAGGATAGCATATGGATCGGGTGCCACGTTCCGGTACCAGGATAGAATGAGGATCGGAGTTTCACGTTCCGGCACCAGGATAGAATATGGATCGAAGTGTCACGTACCGACACAAGAGGAAGAAAGATAATGAATCTTGAAAGATGTTAATATACTCAATGTAATGAACCTAATTCCCAAATGATTATGGTATTGAGGCTTGAGTCCTCATGGATGAACTTGGTGGTACTTATTAATGATTTAGTACTTGTTGTTGCTACATGTTGAGTATTGTAGTTTATTTATGATATTGTCTGATATATACTGTTTTCTATTTTGAGTTGGCCGATGATATCTACTCAGTACTCGTGTTTTGTACTGACCCCTACTTGTATGTTTCTTTCTTTGTTATATGTGGAGTGCAGCAAACGTTCCGTCGTCTTCAACTCAACCGCAACTCTAGCCAGTCTTCATAAAGCCAGATTTCAGGGTGAGCTAATGCTTCTAGCTTGGACTGGATCTTCCACTTCATGTCTTGATGCCTTGAACTTCCGGCACGGACTAGCTTTTATTTATTTAGTTTCTTAGAATACTCTTAGTTTAGTAATTTGATCATAGATGTTCTTGTGATGATGACTTCCAGATTTTGGGGATAATGAGTTATAAATTTTAGAAGTTATTTCATTGATTTTGTTAATGAGTTTAAGTCTTCCGCATTGTATTTTGTTCAATATGTTTGGGTTTAGATTGGTTGGTTCGCTCACATAGTAGGATAAGTGTGGGTGCCAGTCGCGGCTCGGTTTTGGGTCGTGACAGACATAATATCATAGATCACAGACCTTTACATTTGAAAGAAATGCATAATAAGAACATATATAAAGGTAAAAGATACTTTGTCCTGGGAGAATCTTTCCAAGCTTTGCCTACTAAACATCAACCTTGCTTCCAAACTTAGATTTGAAGTATATAAAAGTATGGGTTAGTAAAAAAAATGTACTAAGTATGGCATATCCAAAAACATGTAAAAAAGGAAATTTTAGTAAAATAAGCTTTCATGCCAAATAAGTCAAACAATCATTAATATGGAAGTAAAACAACATGAGAAACATCATTTAACACTTAGAGATAATTTTCCATTCTTTTAACAAAAAGAGACATTCTGCAGTAAGCTTTTAAAAATTTACAGTAAACTCTCTTGACTTCACAATGAACTATCCATATTCCAAAACAATGAACTTCCAAGGTCAAGCAAAGAGGAATTGAACTCATTTCCATAGGAGTTTCCCTAACTAAGGTTATCCTAAGACTCACCAAGTTAAGACATAAAGGAAACGCCCATACGCCTCTTTCAATACACAACCAAGTGATCCCCAAGACTACCTCTTTTAGTCATACTCGCCTCAGGTTAACAAGCACCCACTCAATGACAAAACATTAAAAGAACACTCAAAAAACATACCAAGACTTCCCTTCCTGAAATCCTACATTGTACAATGAGTAGATGGCATCCCATTCCACCACCTACCCTAAGTAGTACACTCTTTTAGAAGGCTTAGAACCAAGACTCCCCTTTTGGAAGGTCTACTTAGTGCAATGGATAGAAAGCGTCCCGTACCATGACCTACCCTAAGTAGTACGTTCTTTGAGAAGAGTTATTTTATTCAATTTAATATAATACACACCAAGATTTCCCTTTCAGAATGCCTATCTAGTGAAATGGATTGATTGTGTACCAGTCCACTACCTACCCTAAGTACCAAACTCTTTTAGAATACTTAGCACTTTCATTACTTTTGTGGGGGTTAGATTAACTGGCATAGACCATGAGAGATAAACATAAAATCCCGATACTTTCCTTTTCAAGGAAGGGTCCCCTCACTTCCCTAGAGTGAGGTATTTTCTTATTAGCTTTTACATGGCTTTCCCAATAGCTACACCTATACGGGAGCATGGTTAAGGGATAAGGATATTGCTACTAAGTAACTCACTCTTTTCTCAGAAGGAGTACTCATCTCAAGAGGTACATTGGCGTACAACTTCTCAACTCACGAATTGTACCCACCCCTTCTTCATATCCTCTCAGTGCTAAGTATAACTCCCCCACGGATTCTCATCATTCATTACTCCAGTTCAAGGATAACATTGTGACACCACATCTCATCTCAGGAAGGGTATCCATCCTTCAACATATATTAGAAAGCTTGTGGGAATAGTGAGGTTGCTAATAAACACTTCTTCTAAACTGAGGAATAGTGTTCACCCAAAATTCCCCTTTTGACTTAACTTTGCTTCATTCATTCATTCAAGTGTGAGTAGGTGTGTGTACATGTGAACACACCTTGAACATAAGAATCATTTAATTTACATTTCATTCTATTTATGCTTAGAACTTCATTCATCACTTGACACCTAAAATTTTTCAAATAATCATATACTTCATTTAGGTATACTCTCTAGCCTACTTCACATAATAAACTTCATAAAGCACATTTGCAAGAATAGCATCAATTCATCTTACTAAACATATTATCCCTTTATGGCCCCATTTATAATACACAAGTAACTTGACGTTCATATACTTCAAGTAAACATCACCACCAAAGGTGTACCATACCAGTCAAGAGCATTTCATAAATAAAGCTAAACAACATAACAAACTTACCCTTTAATCCAAGCTTCCATAACCTATAACATTTTACGCAACAATTCATCATAAATTAGCCATTATGTCCGTAACTAAACATCAATAGCAACACAAGTAAAGAAAAATTCAAAGACTACAAAACCAAGCTCATTTTACCCATTTCTTAAGCAAAAATTTGATAAAAATATTTAACATAATTTTGTTGAAGTTTTAGCATTGAAATTACCAACTAGCACTAGAAACATCATATTTGAATAATTAGAAACGTTTCATGCAAGAACCACACTTAAGGTCAAAGATAGAAGAAGTTATGGTTGGAAAACTCTTTTTGAAATCTCTTAGAAAGGGCTCCTTGAACAGAAGAGAGTTCAAGGATGACTACCATACATTAAATATGAGATACACCACTTATGTTTGGTTTAATAAATCGACCACCAACAACCCTCCTAGCTCTTCTTGCCTTCTAGCTTCCATGGAGATTTGAGAGAGTGTTTTAAGAAAGAGGGGTTTTGGGTTTTAGGAAATAGAGTCTAATATTAGGTCTTCGGGTTGAAAATAATTTAATATACATAATAAACCCTAAAAATAACCTCCTAGTTTCATTAAATACTTGCGGTGAATTTACCAAACACCCCCAACCAATGCAGCCTTTTTGTTAGCTTTTTGGCAACTCACAGACGGTTCAAACCAACGAACAGTTTGTACATCGACGGCCTATTGGTAGAGGGTCATTTTTTGAGTCTGCAACCTCCAAACATGCAGGCATTCATGTACAAACGACAGAACAAGAGCTTAAGGACTTCATCTACCCTAGATAGAGCAGGCATTCATCTACCCTTGATAGAGCACATTCTAGTCAACCTACGTTAGCTAAAGTCATAATCATTCATTAAGTCAATTAGAAGACATTTAATTCATTAAGGACTTCATATGATGGTCTTGGAAAGTCGAAGGGAACCGTTACTCTAGCACCATAAAAGACTACTCGTGCAATGTCTAGATAGTGTTACATTCCAGAACCTAAACATTGTAGAACTTATCATATACAACAATGTGTCCCACATGATGAGAATAGACAATAACCGACATAGACCATACTAGCTAAGTATGGAATGCCAAGTCTACCCTACTCCGTTGGAGGGTTTTCTACTTTCTTAGGGTAGAACTAGGAGATATCCCATGTAGGCACATGGATAAGAAATATAAAGGTCTTTTATGCACTCTAGTCTCATTCACAAGTAGAGATACATTGTAATCTAGACTTCTTCTTAGGTAGAGCTATAGACCATAACATATTTACTAGGTGCTAGACTTTGTTCTCACAGAGTATTATCAATAAAGAAGGGCATATGAAAAGGTACAATCTCTTAGTCATTACCTATTCATAATGCACCTACCAATGATGGGCCCACTAGGGCTGCCACTCAATGGTCTATAAGGATAGCTCATTCTTTACCATATTCTCTATATAGAAGGTTCCACATAATAGTCATTCTTAGAAAGGGTACCATCTTAGGTATACCAATCCTAGACATTTATTCAACATTCATCCATACACATAAAATACAAAGGTGCTTAAGTCTACTAGATCAAGATGTTCATATTCATAATGTACATGTATCATGTAAGGGACACAAGTCTACCAAGATAAGTCACACACATCTTCACATATACCATATCATTATATAAGAAAATAGGCATGACCAAAATCATCTATAGGTTACACTATTCGCTACTATAATGTCATCAGTATAACCATCGCAAGACTCACAAAGTCAAGAAGGAAGAATCATGCATCAACTCTAATGTAATACCTCAAAAATGACATAGGTGATGCTAGAGACTAACATGGTTTTCATTAAGAGATAACGTCCTACTATTTTCTATAATTTTTTATGAGGCAGTTTCTAGAGTTCTATGTGCATTAGATGTCAAATGTCAAGGGACGACTAAGACGTTCGATGATTAAGTCACCTATGTGCCTCAGATGTGTTTGTATGTGTTTATGTATATATCAGAAGCCTATGAGGTCCTTAAATTGGTTATTATAGTGTATATAGGAAGATTATAAAGTTTCATGAAGTTTGGAGGCCAAATGTCCAAGAACGTCCATGATGCTCGAAAGGTTTTCCTTGAAATGACCTTGTGTGTCTAAGCATGTATCATCGTGTTTTACTTGTTTGTTTTAGATGAAATTCATGTGGGGGTCCTAAAATTGTACACAAACATATTCCTATTGGAAACGTCTAGGTGAAAGTCCCCAAGGACCAACCAAGGGTCCTTGAGGAAGGACCATTCTCAAGAGCTAAGACTGTCCAAAACAGTCCCAAACGACTGAGGCACTAGAAGGCTCGTGGAGTAGTAGGCACTCGGTAAATGGGATTTGTGGGTAAGTACATATGAGTGGGAGAATTCCAAGCCAAGGACCAGCGTCATTCCCAAACCACGGACAAATAGGACTCTGTTTGTTGGTTTGGAAACGAGCCTTCGATGGACAGGCGTGGTTTGGTCTGTCCACTGCGCAGCTTTCTGTAAGTTGGAAGGGTGAAGTTTTAAATTCATCCCACATCCAAATAAGAGAAAGGTAGGTTAATGAAGGGTATTTTGGGTTTTTTAAACATGTTTATAAGTCTTAAACACTTTGAAGAACTCATTCTTCTAAATCAAAACCCAAAATCTCTTAGAAATTCTCTAGAACTCCATTGGAGCAAAAACTCAAAGAAGGGCATGTATTGGAGATTTGAGAGGTGATTCTTCATAAATTTGTGAATTAACATAATTGAGGTATGATATTTTATCCTTAAAACTCTATTGTTTAAGTATCACAATATTCACAGAGATTTCTAAAGTTTTCAAAGATAAACTTGTCCAATAATATTATCTATCTCTAGGTTATTGCATTAAAGGTTTAACAGCATTGTATATTGATTTAATTGTTTTTAATTAGATTATTTTAACTCAATTAACCTATGAACCCATGTAATTGATGAACCCTAGTTTTTGACTACTTTATCGGTAAGTGACATTGTCTTAATGCTTATGAATTCTAGTTTTAGTTTTCTATGGTCTATTGAATGATGTAATAATTGTATTAAATTAATGTTTAATTTGTCTTGGATTTATAAGTATATATTTAATTGACCTAGATTCATTGATTATTATAGTTTTTGTATTGAATAGATGTTCATGGCCATGGGTAAGGTCCTTATTATATTTAATTGGATTGAAGTTTTGAGAATGGATTGCTGGTATGCTAACCAAATTATCTTTATTTTAAGTAATGTATATATTGTATTATGTTATCATTGGTGTGGTCCACTTATGGTGGGGGTGCTATGTGAATGATGTGGCCTTGTCGGCGTTACTTTATGTATTATGATGATCATGGCCTCGTCTGCAACTTACTTGATATAATATGATGCTTTATGTAGTTATTTATGTTAAGTATGATAATGTATATCTACATGTTAGTAATGTGAAAGTTTGTGTTTCTTCTATTGATATTAGAAGATCATGTTAGAGTATGACAATGTGTCTGTGTGTCTAGTCTTAGAGTTGATGCATGATTATTACTACTTGACTATATGAGTCTATAATGGGTATATTTATGATGTTATATTAATGTATAGGATGACATAAATATAATAAGGTTCATTCCTAAGTAATTCAAAGAATGATAGGCTATATGTAATAAAGTAAAGTACGTTGCGTCTTTTTTTGGTAGACTTGTGTCCCTTATTTGATACATGTATGAATTATATATGAATATGAGATGTTTCTACTAGGTAATATTAGTTCACCCTTGTCATATATGAATGGATGATATTTGAGAACTTAAATCATGTTAAGGAGGTCATGTACGTTGAACCTTAAACCTAGTTGTAAGGTTATGAACCTTGAAGTCGAGAGTCGTAATGGTGTCCTTCTTTTAGGAATGATAATATTATGGTTGATTGGATGGAATGACATCATATATTCATTCTAAAATTCATGATAATCTATCTTTGTCTCAATTATAAGGTAGCCCTAGTGGACTTCTTTTGTAAGGTGAATGTGATTGGGCTATGAACTAGATATGGAACTGTAAGACCCCAAAAATGAGATAAGGTGTAATGATCCTAACATGTTATTCATAAATTTATAATGTTCTAAATATTCTTTAAAATTTAGTATATAGGCATTATCTAAAATATTAGAGGTATAGGAAGTCGAATGTTAAGGGACGACTAAGACATTCCACGACTAAGTCCTAGATGCCTACTATGTGGTTCTATATGTTGATGGGTGTTTCATGATGTTATATGGCTTTAAAATGTATTTATATATGGTTTTTATTCAGTGTACAAAGTTTGAAGTTATTTGGAAGTCGGACGACCAAGACGTTCGACGACTAGTCGCTTACGTGCCTCATTTGTCTATGCATGTCTAAATCTGTGTGAAATGATTATAATAAGTATTTAAATTGTTTAATATTATGTTTATTGTTTTTATATTATGTTTCATGAGGTTTGGAGGTCAAACACCCAAGAACGTCCAAGGCGTTCGAAAGATAGCCCCTAAGACATTCAATGTATGTCATGTTGGGGCCAAGGCTGTTTGGACGTCTTGTAGGTGTTTTTTTTTGGATGAAATATATGTGGAAGGTATATAACATGTTAAGGTATGTAATAACTTTGTAAATGTACGGACACTACTGCTAAATAGCCCCACAAGATGCCCCAAAAGAAGGACCCAAAGCTGCCGTAGACACTCTCTTGGCAGTGTCCATTGACGGACCCAACGACGGATTGTTGATCCACCAACGGCACGCCGAGAATATATCTTATATGGGGAATTGAATTGGACGTGTATAAATCCAATACTTGGATAAGTACCAAATGACGGAGCCCTAGGAACAGTCCGTTGCAAGAACGACGCCCCGTAGGTGCATCCATGGGTGGTGCACAGTAATGTGCAGCATGTGTTCTGTTAACTAAATGGGTGACTAGGAAATTATCCCCACGTCCTAAACTTATTATTATGGGTTTATTTAAGTAATTAGGTGTGTATAAGTCATCAAAAACGTGATCAACCTATTCGAAAATCAACTCACATGTTTTAAGCCTTTCCCTAAAAAAAAATACTGTCTCTAGAAATCACCGTTGTTGGTAAAGCTTAAGATAAAATTTAAGATGGATTTCTATGGATGAAACTCCAAGTAAGAGTTTTTCATCTAGACAAAGTTATGGAGATCCACATCTCTAGTTAACTTTTCATCTAGAGAGCCATTTTCTAAGATTTCAAAAGAGAACATCTCATCAAACACACTCTTCTTCAATCTGCCATGGTTGTTTTTTAAACTGATTTCAAAGTCATAATATGAATGTATTAATTATTTTCTACTGATTTTTAAGTTGTTTTCAATACAATTGCATGAAGAACCCATGCTCCATTGCAAAATTGATTTAGCCTTCCATGGGCTTTATGATCTTGAATTGCTATCGATTGGATTATCGTTCTATTACGTTGAAGTGATTGTATATTCTGTTATTTACATGAATTTATGTTTAATTAATATTTAAGGATCCATGAGGATCAATTTATGAAGATTTGAACATGAATAGCCTATGTCTCTATGTGTTATCTTGAAGTCGATTGTGGAATCGTTTGTGTAAGATTGTGATTATGTATGAACTGCTGTAGCTAATATATTAGGGTAAATTAATGGTTGAATTTTGTAGGTATAAGTCCTTAATGAACAATCTAAGAAAGTCTTGCAAGAATTGATCTAGTTTCCTTTAGGCTATGAAGTCAGAATGCTTAGTGTGTGATGGATCTTGATCAAACATGGTTTCTTCTTGATTCCTTAACGAATTATATACTGCCTATTGAGTAGATTGTTGATAAAATATTAATAATTATAAAAGCATTAGAGAGTTCATAGTATTGGTAAATTCTCCTATACTCTAGCAAATTGACAAGCCTAAATTCCTATGTAGTAACCTTAATCTTGAGGGTATCTAATAATGATTTCAATATGGTTAAATGTAGGTTTATCTGCTTCTTTGTATTGATATAATATACAAATTATCATTTAAAATCATTGCAAGGGAAATTAGCTGATGATCTATGTTATAAAACTTTCCTAGTATGTTGATGTATTGTATTATGTTATAGTATAATCTTGCAGAGACTTGTACATTGTTTCTTATATATTTAAATTAAATTTAGATACTTACATATAAGTGAATTATTGATGAATAAAGTTTATTGATCATTGATGATAAAAGGGTGAGAAATTTGTAAGAACTTTTATTCCCTCTACTCTTCTACATCTCTATTTCTTTATAGTAATGTTGATGAAGCCTTGTATGGCATTGTGTGGTATGCTCCACTTCTGGTGGCGGTGTTTACTTTATTTTCATTATATATGTGTTGACCATGGCATTGAAGGTAAATTGATGAATATATGATTTAGAGATTAAGATGATCACCTTATGATGTAATTGTGCCTATCTTCCTATCTAATTGTGATCTAGGTTTAGTAGGTATTGTATAAGCATGTGTATATTCATGTTAGAGTGTTGTATATGTTCTGCCATTGACTTGAAATAAAAAATTAATACAAGTCGGATCAAGGGCAACGATCATCATCTTATAATAAAGGACCATCCTCCTTAACATTAGTTACAGGAGGAACTAATGGATTATTGGTAGGTTGTGAATGATTCACTTCATGTACTCGCTCAAGAACTACCAGTAGAATGATCACAAACTCAGACATATTTGTTATTGGTGCTCGGTGAAAAACATATGATGAAGAATTATATCCGGAGGGATAAATTTCTTGAACCATTTTAAGTTTTTATTTCAGATCCAAGACCATATTCTTCCTTCTTATTTTCTCCTCCCTCAACTTCATAATATGCTTCACATTAATCAATATCTGCCAGAGACTCAATTTTTTCTCGTAATATTTCTTCATACCTTTCCTGTAATAGATAGTAAAATTAATACATATTGTATCGAAGAGTTATTGAAAGATTCATTGTAACAAAAGAAACTAAATTGTTGATTTAATAGTAATTAAGAACCGTAAAAGAAAAAGTCATCAATGAACTCTAAAAAAAATCATTACTTGTTTTGTAAGTACACTTATATGTTAGAACTAGATAGGAGTGTCTAATTTTGAAGATAGATTCATCAAAGTATGATATATAAGAATATATATCTAGGAGAACACAGACTACCATCATTTGACATACATATAGCTTCTTTAAGTTTACGTGCTGGAAATTGTGATTTCACAAAAAGATCACTGAGAACTCAGATAATGCATTGTCTAATTCAACTCATAATTATTAATGTGGAAATAGCCTATGGTCTACGTACATATGGTTATTCTTTGGGTAATTTTGTTTGTTGAGGTGAAATTATCTCTTGGGCATTGAAGAAATTAAGATTAGTTCAATTGATCTTCTATAAATTATGGCTTCTAGGGATGATTTAACTGGGCACAATGTTAGATTGCTGCTGCAAATACTTGATCCAAAACAGGTCATAATTTGCAACAAGAAGGTGTTGCTTTCTATACTTTGCTATGTCCCAAAATCAAATTTACTAAAACTGAAACTTTTGTAGACCTACCATAACATGAAAATTGTTGCAACAAGAAGGCGTTCCTTTACTGAAAGCATCTTAATTAGCAGTAATTACCAACAAGACGATATTTTGTGGCTCACATTTTACAATCCATATAAATAACAAAATATACTATCCCAGTCCCAAATAAGACGACAAAACAAACACAATACTAAATATGAACCTTACTATTGCTACTACACGTCAAATAGTAGAAAAAAGAAATAATCAACAAAAAAAATAGTTATGGCACTTGATTCAATGCGTCTCATCCATACTATGTTTAGTTAAAACAAAAACCAACAAAAATTCAATGTATTCCATCCATAATAGTAGGATGCTAAGATGGTAGTGTCTAAGTTTGTTATTTTTCTTTAACTTTATAGATTTTCCATCATATTCACCAACACAATTTCAGAAAGCTAATACTCTATAATGACCTTAGGCTAATGCCACTCTAAAAATAATTCAAACAACCTTTCAAGGTATAACCAAGTTCACAGAATTGGATCCATATGAATACATTTTAAGATATAACTACTTCCCTATTTATTAGAAGGCAAAAAACTTCTGAAGTGTTGGCACCTAGCAATGAAACTTTTTAGATTTTCAAATATAAAGTCAGTGAAGTGGTAAAATCATGGACTTACATGGACGATTAGAAAGCGCTTACCAACAATAGATTTTCCATCATGATCATTTCTGCGAACATGCAAATGTAACTCACTGGGTGTTAGATCTTGTCCTTTATCAACAACATATACACAAAATAGAATTATTAAACTAGAACGGCTTCTTCTTTCTTACTTTGTATGTTTCAGATTCATAAGAAAACATCTGGTTGTATTTAAAATACAGAAACCAAAAAAATCATTATTGGACTGGAGCATCAACACATACGATGGTTTTCACAATAAAATGACAAGCAAATGATTAATGAGGAAATCAGTGAAGAAAAGGAAGTTATGAAATAAAAAATTATAAGATTTTGTCGATTTCTATATACGAATAATGGACAGTAAAGTCATAATTCTAGCTTTGAAAATTTTAATACCATTACTCTATCTAGAGAGAACTTTTGAAAAAGACGAAGAGATATCATCAAATTTTGTGCACTAGACATAATTCCAAGATATAATGGTTAAAAAATGGCCTTTTACAAAGCTTTATGATGGTTCATTAAGGATTAAATTATGTGTAACAACCTTAAAATGACTATGCTAAGTAATGCTTACCGGGTTAACACAGATTGATGCGCGTATAACTAGACCTCTGAACCTCTGCAACTGCCAAACAACTAACTTGGTGAGTTATTTGAGATAAGAAATGTTGGGTCCAACCATGTAGGGCACCTATATATGAAGATTTACCCGAATGAGTCTTAATCGGACTTAAAAAAGGGTAATCTTAAGTTTGGAGGGTCTTGGGGTAAAATGGTATTTTCTAGGATAAGGGTAGCATTGTATTTACCCTGAATAAATAAAAAATAAATAAATAATATTGTTAAGGGGAAATTTGGGTAGAGGTTGCTGAAATTGATCCTTTCAGCAAAATCTTGCTCCACCCGCGTTTCGAGCCTTGGTGAAAGCAATGATTTAAATGATATAATTTTATTTAGTGAATTAATTGAATGAATTAATATCGAATTTTATGATTTAAGTAAAGTAAAATAAGATTTTTAATAATAAAATTAATAAAATATGAGGAGTCCTAGTTTGACTAAGTCCCCACCTAATCTCCTAATCTTAAGCTAACACATTCTCACGTTTCTCCCTTCTCTCACCTTATTTACACGCTCAACTTCTGCAAAACAAGATTACAGATTTAAAAGACAATATAATGTTCATAAAGAACTTGAACGCTCAAACTCAAGAAGCACAACAAGCTTCA
The DNA here is from genome assembly GCA_032847665.1 of Solanum chilense. Classification (NCBI taxonomy): domain Eukaryota; kingdom Viridiplantae; phylum Streptophyta; class Magnoliopsida; order Solanales; family Solanaceae; genus Solanum; species Solanum chilense. The sequence continues at coordinate 49,651,470 of CM064963.1, forward strand.
AAACTAAAAGCATAAACCAAGTTCTCTACAGATTTCGGTGGTAAAACGTTGGCTTAGTGGGGGGATTTTGGCATCGCATAAGAAAAATTTGAATGACATTAAGGCACGGGTTTTCTTCTCTTGGTCCCTTTTCTAAGAGACCCTAAGTTCAACTTAATTCTAGTAAAAAAAAACTAAGGTTGTCCCCGTTGCATGCCCCTGTCATTAGATCCTTTGAAAGATTTAATGTATGAGTTGGTATGACTTCTGGTAAATGATTTTAGTGATGTTTGTGATTACGTGTTTGAATTTGTATTTGGAAACTATGTTAGAAATGAAAGATGTGTTTCAAAAAAGTGAATTACGTTAACTTTATTGTGCATGTGTGTGTCGTGAGTTAGCCATGGTTTGAAGCCTGGATTTTTACATGTTAAAATGTTGTATTTAACCTATATGAATATGTTAAAAACGAGATGTTTAATTGAGTTAAAAGTTTCTTATTTGAATTATAATTATTTATTGAAAGTAACCTTTAAAATGCACGTAAAAATTTCCCTAAAAAATCCTCGAAATTTCATTATGTTTAACGTGAAAGAGGGTGAGAAAATGAACTCCAAAAAGGTGATTAACTTCTATAAAATAACCATGAAAACTCACCTAAATATGCACTAGATGTTACATGAAAATTTATCCTAAATCTGACATTTAAACGTTGAGAACATGGAATGCAAAGAGGGTGGATTAAAAATAGGATAACGCTCAAGCAAAAATCTAGGGGGAAAATGAAAGATAATGAAGTGAGGCGTGTGGGGTTCGAACCCACAACCTCTTGTACGGATGAAGGAGAGAGGAGAAGAATGAAATGAAGAAACAGTTAAAATAAGGTATGTGGAATTCGAATCCACAACCTCTTGGCAGAATGAGAAGGCAAAAAGAAAATGTAATTTAAAATAAGGTGAGGCTGTGGGGATTCGAATCCACAACCTCTTGGCAGATGAAAGAGTTAGGAGAAAAATAAAGGAGAAAAAAATAGATATGGTGAGTGGGGATGAACCCACAACTTCTTGAATAGATTAGAGAGTTAGGAGAAAAATAAACGAGGAAAAATAAATGTGGTCAGTGGGGATTGAACCCACAACCTCTTGGATAGGTGAGAAAGTAAAGAGACAAATTAAAAGAAAAATAATGAGCTTATGGGGGATTGAACCCACAACATACATGACTTAAACGAAAAGGGAGAGGAGAAACAAAAAGGAAATATTATAGGGTTGATGGAGATTGAACTAGGGCCCTCAAATCTAAAAAATGCAATTATCAAGTTTAACATAAGATTAAGTGTTGTCCAACGGATTTGAAATCGGGTTCCGTTGCCCAATTCCGCATTGACACATAAGTAAGTAAATATTTAATAAATGCTTCCTCTAAAGATCGAAATCAATATCATGGCATATCTACAAGATGCTAAGTCTTGTACCACATAATCTTGGGTAAACATGAATAACTTAGACAAACTATGAATGAAGACTCATAGCTTGTATGTGTGGATTCATAAGTCTAGTATACGTTTAATAGTAAGTGAGACTAAGATCTATGTGATAAAATGATGTAACCCTAGAAAGGTAAAGTAAGAGTTTGAAACACATTGCATGGCCAAGTACATTGGCATATGATGAAATTAACATTTACATAAAGGGGTGAGTAATTATGAAAAGCAAATGTGTTAAAGTTAATGATTGAGGTGGCAATATGATAAGAGGATAACGTCAAAGATGAGAGCAATCTCAAATGAGTCTAAGTAAATTTTACCAAAATGTACTAACCAATGAGAGTGTTAAGTTAATGAAGAGAACAATCTCTATGAACACTCTAACGAAATTATTGAAGTTAATGCATACTTAATACTAATGATGAGATGAGAAATCATCTAATGAGCTATGATTTCCTCATGCTAGAAGCCAATGTCCATGATGTATGAATTGAATGTAATAGAACTTTATACTGAGCAAAAATAGGCTAGCTATGAGCGGTAATGCCTTCCTTCAGAAGGGCAGAGCTTCATGTAACTCTCATGAGATGAGACTGTCCGACATGCCGTGTATGGGTCTCTTTATATCTCCTAGTCTTAGAAGCTATACTGCCAATCTAAGGATCTAGCAGGGTTCAATTCCCTATATACTCTAGCATGTTTTGGTTCACTTTGGTGAGTGATTCCACCTCTTTTCAGTGTTGGGATTACAAACTGGATTTCATGATGCTCACATAATCTATATCTGTTAACGTTAAAGTTCCCAAAGATACAATGAGGTCAGACTCAAAGAATGCACATAATAAAATGAATGACACCAAAGGTGCTACGATAAGATAATCAAGAGGTGAGCTAGACTTATGTAATTACACTAGGTTATTCTTATTCATTGCACATCGAACCCGATGAGAGTCTTAAACTACATCCTAGGTATGACTAGTGGTAGCACTAGTATATGAAAGAATGAAAATGGAATACGTATGAATGAATGAAGCAAACTCTTTGTATGTTAAAGAAGACTCCCTAGTTGAGGTCCCATATGTTGAGCCCTCATTTTGGGATGTCCTAATGTCAAGTCCATGATCCCAAGGTCTCATGACATATGAAAGAATGATATGAACTATGTGATATACTATGTGTAATATGTTATGTGCGATTTGCAAAATGATAAGTATGATGATGCATGTTACTCTCATGGCATGGCATTCCTAATCCGAAATTGGCTAGTCCATTGACTTGATTTTCTATAATTCATATCGATAGGAAAGAATTATTCTTAATCATGCATGTTTGTGGTGTGTGCTTGCATATACTCATACTTAGTACAACTGTGTACTAATTCCATATATTTATCTACTTTTAGGTGCAGGTACCACTGGATGCTAGAGCTTACGATTCAACGCTGAAATTATGCGGAGATAGAGGTTTCATCCGGATTAGGTAGACCCTTCCGTTATATTCTAGCTTAGATGTAGGATTGAGCTAGTGGAGTATGTTCCACTAGCTTTTCTTTCTCAATTATTTTCAGACATTGTATTGGTGCTATTCTGGCAACTTTAATTTTTTTTATATGACTATCTGATTCAGATGAGTATCTTGGTATTAGATGGTTGTTGTGAACAATTATGAACTGATGTAGAAAAATCTTATATGTGTATAACATATCTCACTATGAATTCTATGTATACTTCAAGTAACTAAAATTTTCAAATTTACCGCTAAATTTAGCCTTGATGAAGAAACGATGACGTATGTAGGCTTGTCTGTAACCTCAGGGACGTTAACGACGCCAATCTCTTCTGGAGTGTAGATTCTGGTTGTGACAAAGTTGGTATCAGAGCCCTAGGTTAAATTTACGGATATAATAAGTTCACATCAACCACATTGAGTAGTTTCTATGTCATGGTAGTGAAGTGCACCACTATCCTGATACAGAGACTGCACGATGCATAGGAAAATTCCCTTCTTCTAATATTATCATTCCTTCTCTAATATCTTATTTTATGGTGTTAAGAGCGTATCTAACATAAACTCTTGAGATTAAGAAAGATGAATACAAGGAGAAACGTAGGTGAAGAGATTGGAGGAGTAGCCGCTAGGGTAAATCAAGTTCCTCCCCAGGCTCCAGCTGCTGGAATGGAGATGCCTATTAACTCAACTGGGTTAGCAGATGGAGAAGTGAGGACAACCTTGGTACATATGGCCCAAGACATCACTTTAAAAGCTCAGGCTATGACATCCAAGGCGGAGCAACAACGTGTTCCTAGGGAGAACCAACCTTCCATCACAATGGCTAACAGGTTAAGGAACTTTACGAGGATGAATCCTCTCATTTACACTGAATCTAATATTGTGGAGAATCTTGAGGAGGAGTGTAGGGTAGCTATGTCGCATGCCAGCATGGGACTTTCCAGGCTTATGGTACATGTCCAAAAAGTGAAAAAAAAAAGCAGAAAGAGGAACCACACTAGGGCAGGGAACATGTCAAGGCAAGCTGAGGAGAATTTGTCAAGGAAGAGTACAATTTAAATCAGAGATAAGCCCAGGTTTATAAAGAGACTCTCCCACCAAGGGGAGTCAAGTTAATTCAAGGGTCTCTATGATAAGGATTTCTAGACTAGAGTTAAGAGAAACAGTGAAGTAGATACACCTCAAAAGAGGCCACCTTGTAGGAAGTGTGGAAAACATCATGGAGGAGAGTGTAGGAGCGGATCTAATGCTCGTTAAAATTGTACACAACCGGGTAACATGATGAAGGATTGCTCGTATATAAGTGTTCGAGAAAATGGTAAGGAGAAATTTCAACCGAATTGTTCAAGTGAAGAGGCTCCAAGGAGGCAACAATTTTTCCCACTCAAGTCTTAGGGGGTAGGGGAAGACACCTATGGTGATGTCTCGGGTGCGTAGCCTAAATTAGTTTTTCATGTGTATGGTTTTATGCACTAGTATGAAGTTAATATATTGGAGTCATCATGTTTGTTGCTGCTTTATGTGTATGCGTTGATGAGACAAGTTTAGGAAGGAGTTCCTTAATCTATTAATACGAAGCTGCTAGTAGGTTTCAAGGACGTGCACCAACCTACTAATATGTGAATCAAATATTCACCAATAAAAAGCATTGAATATCTTAGGTATGGGTTTGCTTCATAAGTGTTATGCTACCACTGACTATCAAACTAGGGTAGTGAGGTTTAAGTTGCCAAATGAGATAGGGTGTAAATGGGCAGGGCGTGGATTAATCCAACAAAACCAAAAAATTTCAAATCTTAAGCCCAACTAGATCTTATCTAAGGGGTTCGATATACTTCTCTTAAGGCTGGTTTTGTTTTAAAAACTCTATGGTTTAGTTCAATAGTCGACTTGGTGTTGTAAGTCCAAAATCGTATGTACAATAATTATACTATGTTAGTTAAAATGAATCAATGTTTGCATATCATGTTTCTGTTTTTGTATATTGTGGACACGATTTTTGTATTGCATGAGTTGTGAGGTGCATCAAGTTAAGTGCGATTGAGAAGGAAGTTCCTCAATCTCAAATTTGAAGCTTCAGATAAGCTTGATTAATATACATTGTCCAGAGTAAGTGTGAAACAAAAATTCACAAAGAGCAAAATCTCAAGTATGTTAAAATATTTTCGAAAATCACCCTCTTTATTTAAATTTATGTGTAGTTTCATTCGGGAACGAATGTTCCTAAGGTGGGGGATGAAAATGTAACTACCTTAAAATGACTATGCTAATAATTCTTAATGTATCTATAATGCCTACGAATAGACCGGGTTCACACAGATTGATGTGCATAGAACCAGACCTTTGAACCTCTACAATAGCAACGCCAACTAACTTGGTGAGTTAGTTGACCTAGGAAAGATTGGGTCCATCAATGTAGGGCACCCGAAGATGAAGATTTACCCAAATGAGTCTTAACCGGACTTAAAAAGGGGTAATCTTAAGTTTGGAGGGTCTAGGGGTAAAATGGTTTTTTCCAGGCTAAGGGTAGTATTCTAATTACCCTAATTAATTAATTAATTAATTAATATGGTTATGGGGCAATTTGGGTAGAGGTGGCTATAATTGACCCTTTACGAAAAATGTTGCTCCACCTAGGTTCGAGCCTTAGTGGAAGCAATTATTTAAATGATTTAATTTTTTTTAGTGAATTAGTTGAATTAACTAATATATAATTTTCTGATTTAAGTAAAGTAATATCTGATTTTTAATGATAAAATTAATAAAATATGAGGAGTCCTAGTTTGATTAATTTTCTTCCTAATCTCGCAATCCTAAGCTAACTCATTCTCACGGTTCTCCCTAATATCACCTTGTTTACATGCGCAACTTCTATAAAACAATGGAACATAACAAAAAGAACACATAAAGTTCATGAAGAACTTGAACTCTCAAACTCAAAAAGCAAAAAAAGCTTCAAAATGAAAAGCATAAACCAGGTTCTCTATGGATGATAGTGCTTGTGTTCGGAGGTAAGATGTTGGCTTAGTGGGAGGATTTTGGAAGAAAATAAGAAATCTTGGAATGACATTAAGCTATGGGTTTTATTCCTCTTGGTCCCTTTCCAAAGAGACCCCTAAGATCAACTTAATTTCTGTAAAAAAAAAACTAAGGTTGTCCTTGTTGCATGTCTCTATCATTAGATCCTTTGAAAGATTTAAAGTATGCGTTGGTATGACTTATGGTAGATGATTTTCGGGATGGTTGTGATTACGTGTTTGAATGTGTATTCGTAAACTATGTGAGAAATGAAATATGTGTTCTGAAAAAGTGAATTACTTTAACAAAATTGTGCATGTGTGTGATGTGAATTAGCCATGGTTTGAAGCCTGGATTTTAACATGTTAAAATGTTGTATTTTGCGTAGATGAAAATGTCAAAAATGTGATGTTCATATGAGTTCAAAGTTGCTAAATTGAATGATAAATCTTGATTGAAAGTAACATTTAAAATTCATCTAAAAATCTCCCTTAAAACTACTCGAAATGTCTTGATATTTAACGTGAAAGAGGGTGAGAGAATGGACTACAAAAAGGTAATTAAATTCTCGAAAATAATCATGAAAACTGACCTAAAGATTTACTAGATTTTACACGAAAATTTATCCTAAGTCTAACATTAAAACGTTGAGAAAATGGAATGCAAACAGGGTGAACAAATTCCAACATTCTGGAATTTATTTTTTTGGGGCAGATTACTGAAAGAAAATCACGTTCCAAAATATTTTTTTAAATGCTTGAGGTCAGTGGTTATTGAACCCAAGAACCTCACCATATACATGTCGTAAAAATATTAAATAATAAAATGTGGTAAGGGGGTTTCAAAATGGGGTAAAGCTCAAGTGAAAAGTTGGGTGGGAAATGATATAAGATGAAGTGAGGCGTGTGGGGTTCGAACCCACTAGCTTTTGGACGGATGAGGAGAGAGGAGAAGAATGAAATAGAGAAATAATAAAAATGAGGTATGTTGGATTCAAAGCCACAAACTCTTTGTAGAATGAGAATGTAAGGAGTAAATGTAAATTAAAATAAGGTGAGACTGTGGGGATTTTAACCCACAACCTCTTGGCAGATGAGAGAGTTAGGAGAAATATAAAGGAGAAAAAAAAATAGATGTGGGGAATGGCGATTGAACCCATAACCTCTTGAATATATGAGAGAGTTTGGAGAAAAATAATGGAGTATAAATAAATGTGGTGAGTGGGGATTGAATCCACAACCTCTTGGATAGGCGAGAAAGTTAAGAGAAATATTAAAAGAAAAATATGAGCTTGTGGGAGATTGAACCCACAACCTCCTTGACTTAAACGAAAAAGGAGAAGATAAACAGAAAGGATATATTATGGGGTTGATGGGGATCGAACTAGGGTCCCCCAAATCTAAAAAATGCAATTATCAAGTTTAAAATAAGATTAAGTGTTGTCCAAGGGATTCAAATGGGGTTCCCTTGCCCAATTTCGTATTGACACGTAAGTCATACGTAAGTAAATATTTAATGAATGCTGCCTCTAAAAATCAAAATCAATATCTGGGGATATCTAGAAGATGCATTAGTCTTGTACCACATAATCTTGGGAAAACATTTATCACTTAGAAAAACTATGAATTAAGCCTCGTGGCTTGTATCTGTGGACTCCTATGTCTAGAACACGTTTAAAAGCAAGTGATCCTAATATCTATGTGATAAAATTATGTAACCCTAGAAGAGTTAAGTAAGATTGTGAAACACAATATATGCCAAGCGCATTGGCATATGATCAAATGAACATTTAAGTGAAGGGGTGAGTAATTATGAAAATCAAATGAGTTAAAGTTAATGAATGAGGTGACAATATGATAAGAGGCTAATGTGAAAGATGAGATAAATCTCAAATGAGCCTAAGTAAATGTTACCAAAACTTACTCACCTATGAGAGTGTAAAGTTAATAAAGAGAACAGTCTCTATGACCACTCTAATGAAAGTATTGAAGTTAATGAATACTTAATACTAATGATGAGATGATAAATCATCTAATGAGCTATGATGTCCTCATGCTACAAGCCATGTTCCATGATGTATGAGTTGAATGTAATGGAACTTTATACTGAGCACCGATAGGCTAGCTATGACAAGTGATGCCTTCTTTTGGGAAGGGCGGAGGTTCACGTAACTCTCATGAGATGAGATTGTCTGGAATGCCGGGTATGGGTATCCTTATATCTCCTACTCTTTGACCCAATACTGTCAATATAGCGATCTAGCAGGGTTCAATTCCTTATATACTCTAGCTTGTCTTGGTTCACTTTGGTCAGTGATTCCACCTTTTTTTGGTGTGGGTATTACACACTAGATTTCATGATTCTCACATAATCTATGTAGGTTAAGGTTAAAGTTCTGAGTGAAATAATGAGGTCAGCCTCAATGAATGCACATAATGAACTGAATGATAACAAAGGTGTTAAGATATGATAATCAAGAGGTGAGCTAGGCTGAAGTAACAAGACTAGGTTATTCTTGGTCATTGCACAGCGAACCCGATGATAGTCTTAAACTACATCCTAGATATGACTGGTGGTTGCACAACTATATAAAAAAAATGTAAATGAAGAACGTGTGAATGAATGAAGCAGACTTTTTGTTTGTTAAAGAAGTCTCCCTAGTTTAGGTCCCATATGTTTAGCCCTCATTTTGGGAAGTCCTAATGTCAAGTCCATGATTCCAAGGTCGCATGGCATATAAAAAAATGATATGAACTGTGTGATATTATATGTGTAATATGTTATGTGCTTTTTGCAAAATGATAAGTATGATGACGCGTGTTACTCTCATGGCATGGCTTTCTAATCCTAAATTGGCAACTCCACTGACTTGACTTTCCATAATTCATATCGTTAGGACAGAGCTCTTCTTAATCATGCATACCCATGGTGTGGTCTTACATATACCCATCTTTAGTACGAGTGTGTACTAATTCCATGCATTTATCTACTTTTTGGTGTAGGTACAACTGGACGCTAGAGCTTATGAGTCTTTGTTGAAGTTATCCGGACGTGGAGGTATCATCTTGATTTGGTAGGCCCTCATGCTTTCGAGGTCGCTTGACCAATATATTCTATCTTAGATGTAGGCTTGAGCTAGTGGAGTATGTTCCACTAGTGTTTCTTTCTAAATTATTTACAAATATTATATTTGTACCATTCTTGCAACTTTATATTTTATGATATGACTATTTCATTTAGATTAGTATCTTCGTATTAGATGGTTGTTATGAAAAAGTATGAACTGATATAGAAAAATCTTATATGAGTATAAAGTATCCTACTATGAAGTCTATGTATATTTCAAGTAACTAAAAGTTTCAAATTTTCCGCTAAAATAAGCCTGTATGAAGTAACGATGATGTATGTAGGCTTGTCTGCGACCTCTGAGAGGTCAACAACACCGGTCTCTTTTGGGGTTTAGATTCTGGTCGTGACATTGTGGAAGCTCTTAACCATTGTCTAAAAGATTGAATACCAAATAAAATAACATAGAGAAGAAGAGTCTTCCAGATACAAACACATACCTAACATAAGTATCATAGTTTATTTAATATGTTAAATAGATACATGTCTTTTGCAATACTCTCCAATCGAGACAGTGTATCCTGTGTGAGTTCCAATAACGACTTCTCGTCCCCCACAATGATTCTTTGAATTTATTTAAGACCTTTCAACAATCTTAGCATCTTCCAATCTTGAATTAAACTTTCCCCCATATTTTGAGGCACAAAGGATTGCTTATTATTACTTGCTTTTTTCATAGAAATTAAATCCGTGTACCTTGTTGCTTCTTTTAATTCCCATTCTCTCCTCACGATAGCTTCATTAATGGAGTATTCCCAATAGAAATATTTCTCAAATAAATTTCAAATTAAGTAAAACATTAATTTCCTATTCATAAAACTAAATAAATTTATAACTCAATAACGGTGAAACGTTACCTTGAATTCTCAAAAATATCCATCTCTTATATCATCAGAAACACCTTTCTAACTGATTCCATTAGGATCAAGTTTATTTTTGAAAGAATCAGAAATAAAATTATAGAATTTCCTAAAAGGTTACAACCTATATAAATTTTCAAAGTAATCGATCAAAATCATATCATAAATTAAAAATAGTACATAATACAAAAAGTAAAACCATACACTAACCATATAGCAGTTAGAATATCAAGTGTCCATGCATGACTACAACTTGAATTATCTTCACCAATAGGGTTACTTAGAGTAGATGTACAATAACCTATCGGATTGCTCTGCGTAGATGTATTCTGGCCTATTGGGTTATTCTCACTGGACTTATTAAGACGTATTTGATTGCCATGAAAATATGTAATAGGAGATATCTCAGGAACTTTTGGGGTACTACTTTGACCTACTGTTTGAATGACTGGTATACTGCTAGTTGTTTGAATGACTTGAGGAATTAATGTTTGGACGACTCCAGTACTGCTACGGATGGAAATTGTACCACCTTGTTGAGGAATAATTATACTTGGAATGGGAATAGTAGGAATGTTTGCACAAATAACCTAATCACTCCTAACTGATGACGACTTGTATACACGACCTCTGCATCCTCGAACTCTACCTCAAGTCATGATATCTATAAAAATTATAACAATGTTGTTAGACTATCACTGGTAAAATTTGATGTTCTGGGAGAACATGAAGAACCATTCAAATAAAGGAATAAAGACAAAAAAACATACAATACAATTAATGTTTTAGTCAATTTTATGAAAGAGTAATCTCGTTTATTAGAAATACAGATAAATAAAGAGCACAACAAAAAATCTCAAAACTTGCAGGGTTAGTGGTTATATTAGGTTGAGATGAAATGGTTGACGGGATTGCCTCAAAGATCTCTCTTTCCTACAAAGAAATCTATTTTCTCGTTTGAAATGCTACTGACTTTGGGATTTTACCTTCAAAGTTGTTGAAAGAAAATTTCAAGTATTTCAAACTATCACAACCAAAATCATTAGGCAGTGTTCCATTGAATATTATGTTAATTTTCTTTCAAAATCCTATAAAGTAACAGAACAATAAGAGAATAATATAAAACATTTTCAAATATTAGTGGATACTAGTTACATCAAAAATAACTAATGATGTTCAATGATACACACATAGTTAAAATCCAAAAGCTATTTGTTCATTCTTAAGTATCCTAAATTGAAAAAAAAATAGCATGTCAATAATTACTATCTATGTCTTCTTCAAACTCTTTCCCTTAATCATCCTCATCTTCTTCAGTTTCCTCAGTTCATATTCTTCTATTGTTGATTATTCTTGGATTTCAGGATGCTCTTTTAATAATCTATCATCAATGGGTTGATCCATTTCAATTACATCACCTTTGCCATCATGTAACAATTTATGTTCATCAAAAGAATTTGATGTATCTATATCGTAGACTTCAATTTCTTCAACTTTAAATGGAATATTCAGTTTTAGAGTTGTCTCCACTTCCTCATGTGGTAAATCAACAATGTTTTGAGGTTTTACCTTCAATACAGCGGTCCAATCATCCTTGTCTTTGTTTTTGCTAGAATAAGACACATAACACACTTTTGTTGCAAGAATAAAAGGTTCATATTTTTTATATCGATGACGATGGTTAATATCAACCAATTTGTATTGACTATCCCTTTTAACACCAACATGCATAGTTGGATCAAACAATTTACATTTGAATAATACAGTTTACTTGAATGGCGCTTCATGATATTTTACTTGTATAATCTCTTTTATCCTTTAATAGTAATAACCAAAATTTGAATATGAGATACAAACTCCACTCTTCATTTTTGATAGCACTGCCATGACAATCTTTGTGAAATTTGAATCCATTAACAATATACACTGAATGACATGTAGCGCTTATTAACGGTCCAAGAGCAAGACACAATAAATATTTATTCTCAATATTATTGTATCAGACCTATTTACAAAAATTTGATGACTTCATTAAGTTTCAGAAGTTAATTTAAGTATAATTTATAAAAGATGATTAACTTTTAAGTCTTACATATTCCTTGAACGATAAAGAGAAATTTGCTTCAAGGCTCTCATCGATTTGACTCTGAGATAAATTCGAAAAGTCTTGTTCCAAACGTTGCATGTACATACTTCATTGGAATAAAATAAGTTAAATTAGAAGTCATGATATATGAAAATGTTCATAGTATTAAATGAATACAACTAACTTTTTTACCTCACATATGGCTCAACGTCTTCACAATTTAGTAAAATGCAAACTTGGGCTGCCTTTAATTCTTCGTAGGATAAATTCCTTTTTTTTTGCTTCTCCCCATAATCAACCTAGATGAGTGAATATTGATAAACTTTATTCAAGATCCTCCATAACTCCCCATCATTATTACGATCAACATTATGTTTTCGTGACATAACATGAGGTTCAAAATAATGAGAAAATAATTGTGTTGACTCTCTCATCATACCTTAACAACCGGAAACCCTCATCACTAGGTTTATTGTCAATCATTTTTTTATGAGTTCCAAGATACCTAAATAGATAAATGAATGGATTCATTACAACAGAAAATTTACGTATCAGATACTTATCACAAGCATGAAATGATACTTCATATTTACCTTTCAAAAAGGATACATCCATCGATATTGTACAGGTCCAGTAATTCTTGCTTCATATGGAAAGTGCATAGGGAGATGTTCCATTGAATCAAAGAATCCAGGAAGAAATATCCATTCTAACTTACACAAAATTTGCAGAATGTCTCTCACTAATCTCTCTATGTCATCCACTCGTAGATTGGTTGATTTATGATCTTTAAAAAACAAGCTCAGTTCTGTAAGTGCCTGCCACACATTGCTATAACGTAGTTCACGAAAAGAAATAGACATTAGTTGTTGCATGAACACATGACAATCGTTACTTTTCCTGCCAAATAATTTTTTTGTATTTGTGTCTGGACATCTACCCAAATTAGAAACATACCTATCTGGAAACTTTAAGCTTTTCACCCAATTGAAAAAGATTTGTTTTTATTCCTCGACTATTATATACACAACATTGGGATATTTTCCATTAATATCCTTTGCCAATTAAGGTCGATTGCGATACCTTACCATATCAAGATAAGATTGTGTATTGTCTTTTGTTTTGTATGTATTATTAAGAACTGTGTTGAATACATTATAAAAAACTCTTTTTTGCAATATGCATGACATCAAAGTTATGTCAAATCATGTTGGAACTGCAATAAGGAAAATACTAGAAGATGCTACGCTTTTTCCATCCACAAGAATGAAATATTATTCTCTTAACATCTTTAGCATCTAACTCTGTAAGTTTTCTTAATCCCAAGTCGTAAATTTAGTTAAGAATTTCCTCTCCTTTTCTATAGGGTGGTGGTGGTCTTTTTACTGTTTGACCTTTACGAATGTTTTTACGATCTCTCCTAAATGGATGATGTTGATCAAGGAACATTCTATGACAGTTTAACCAATATGATTTCCTTCCATATATTAACTAAAAGTATTTTGTTTCCTGCATACAATAAGGACATTCCAACTTACCTGTAGTATTTCATTCCGATAACATAGAATATGCAGGAGAATCACTTATTATCTACATCAAAGCCGCCCCTAGGGTAAAATTTTGCTTCTTTGATATGTTGAAGGATTCTACACCTGTCTCCCATAAACAAGGTCAATTTCTTTATTAAAGCCTTTAGATAAACATCAATTTTATGTTTTGGATTATTTTGACCTAGAAAAATGACTGTTAAGAACAAATAAGAATCCTTCATACACATCCCTGGAGGTAAATTTTATGGACTTACCTTCACAGTCCACGAAGAGTATTTCCTCCTAGACTGAGTAAATGGTTGGAAATCATCAGTACATAGCCCCAACGTTACATTTCTTGGTTCATAAGGAAAACAGAATGAGCTTCCTTGAAGTGCTTCCAAGCCTCAGAGTCTGATGGATGACGCATTACATAATCCTCTTTTATTTGTTCATGATGCCATCTCATGTCAGCAGCTCTAGCATGCGATGCATATAATCTCTTCAATCTAGGAATCAAAGCAAAATAATACGTTCTTTCGTATGTGACCAATTTCATTTTACGAGAGATAACACGACGCTTATACCTTTGGAAACCACAAAATTTACAAGATTTAAGGTGTTCAACATCTTCCTAATACAAAATACAACCTGATTAAAAACAATTAATCTTTTCAGAAAGCAAACTCAAGCTACACACTAGTTTTTTGGTTGATAATAGCTATCAAGCACCATTTTCTCTTTGGGTAAAGCCTCTTTCAACAATTGTGTAATTTGTTTATAACCTTGTTGTGACATATTATTCTCCATTTTAATATTAAACATAGAAGAAACAACTGCAAGATGAGATAGGGAAGAACCAAGATATAATTTTGCATCAGCACCCTGTACCAAATCATAAAAATTTTTAGACTCTTGATTAGGCTTCTCCTCAATTGAAGGATTTAGCTCCTCCCCCATCGAAGGATTTGGCTCCTCCTCCATTGATGTGTCATAATGATTAAAAGACTCAGATTTAATATTTCTATAAGATTTCAAACTCGAACCATGCTCAAAGTTGAGATCAACTGCATCCAAAACCATTTGTTGATATGTATTATTTTATCCTGATTCAGATTAAGGACCACCATTCAAATCATTAGAAGAAGAAATCTCCCTGGTCAACTCTTTTTCGCCTTCATGTTTCCAAATATAATTGTTCTCAACAAATCCTAAATAAAGAAGGTTATATATAACTGTCTCAACATCCATGTATTTAATATTGTGACATTTTTTACATGGACATCTAACGTTGTTACCACTCATGCGATTTGGTTGAGAACATGCAAACTGATCAAAATTATCCACACCGATGATGAAACTAGAGTTTCTACCTCTTCATCCATTCAATATCTCATACATCAAAACACGCTCTAGATTATTCATGTTCCTAATAATGTTTAAAAAATTATAATAATTATAAATCATCTTTGTTATAATTTATACAACAAGGATGACTATCTCATTAATATTTTTGTTAAATCAACAAAATAAAAAATAAAAAAACATACATATATTTATTATTCTCCATAATAAGGGTAAAAAAAAGTTTTAACTCGAATGAAAATAAAACCTTTTAATCTTAATAATGACCTCATAATTTGGCAATTAATTTTTCGATAACAAGAACTTCAAAGATAAACTAATAGATTTAATAAAAAGTGGAATCTAGCAAAGAACTTGTGAATTATTACTTTCTCCTAACTTTTTACTTTTTTCTTATCATGTTTTTGTTAATAGGAAATAACTGAGTACTTGAGAAACTGAGTACAAGATACTGGATAGTGAACCTCGATATTTCAGTTAAATACTCAGTCTTTACTAATCTCAAAGTAACATAGATAACTACTTCAAAGAACACAAATAAATTCAAGGTATTTTCTTACCCTTCTAAGTAGGGTAACAATATTTATATTCTATAGTCAAATATCTATTTGAGCACAACCTATGTTGCCTATTGCATGGACTTGGTGAATAATCATATTAGTAAGCTGCATATAATACAATAATACATGTAGCTAACTACTATCAAAGTTAGAATCTAATAGATACAGTTGCACATCATTGTAAACAAGTTAAATAACGACACAATAAATTAGCTCAACTAGTACCTGATAAGAAATACAAGATACAATTATTTTTCTGCCTTATGTTTCTTTTTTTTTTTTTTCTACTCTATCTTCTCCTCCAGACACTTTTGTTTGGCTAGCTGTGTGCTTCAATTATGAACTTTAGGAACACTTTTGTTAAACATTAGCTATTAAGAGTTTAACCATTAATTCTACATATCATAGTATTAAAGTAATGTTTTCTTCTCAAAAAGAGAATCATAATTTAATATATAATGGGAGTATTAACATGCGAAAAAGCAGACATGAAGGATAAAGATAAATGAGAGTGGGCTACTAATAAATTGCTCAAATTGATATCGAGGAATACTTTTACCACTGCAAACTCAAAGCAAAATCAAATATAATCATTGAATGTGTTATTCACGTTGATCCACAGTGTGTATTTTTCTTGGACCTGTGTTAAGGATACATATGCTTATCTATTTTCAAGCATATCTTATATGATGTAGTAGTCCAAAGACAAGGATATACTATGATTGCCAAATCTGTCGTAAACTAATTCCATTTCAATCATGACTTCTTTGTAAATCTTTAGTTTGTTAATTTAGTATCTATCATATAAAATAATCACTCATTAGTAACATGATTTAAGTGACATTTTCTCTAATTAAAGGATGATACTATATGTTTACAAAGATCAATTCAATATTTCATAGCTGAAAGCATTCCTAAGCACACCGTATATGATATGATCTGATCATGAAATTAAAAGTGAGATTGCAATATGGAATTCAAAGTCCATTCTCATATCATTCTTTCAATAACTAAAAAAATATTGTTTAAATGCTAAGGTAGAACCTTTATAATCACCTTATATTATTTTTTCATCTTCACCACTTGCACAAACATTCTAAACAATAGAATTGAAAACTTTACCACGGTAACACAAAAACATACATATTAACTTTTACAACAAGCAAAACATATTTGCATTTGTGTGAAAACCTTCTAAACTAGAAAATATCTACTGAGAAGAAGAACACTTGAACACTTCTCCTGAAACAAGAAGAGTAGACAAAGGAACATCTAGTTACTCGGGCAACACTCCTCCGACACTATTACAATTTCAAGTTTAGAGACACGAACATTACTGAGGTCACAGAAGTTTACTGATGAATTATCAAAGTCTCATAAGATTGCACAGTGCAACAAGTTTATTTCCGTCTAGGCAGAGAATATTTTTACTGTTCTTTTTTTTTTACTTTTGAGTTTTAGAGGAAAGAAATATACTAGATAAGAATTTTTTTTCCTCCATTTGCAATCAGGTATTAAAATCTCATAATTATATATGGCATGAAATAACTTGAACTAGTCTCAAACTTAAGCCACATTATCAGAACAAAAACATTTACGAAGAAATCATAAAGAGAATAATGATAAAATAATCAACAATGCATACGATGTATTTATTCCCTAGAAGATATCAACATTTCATAAATAAATTAAAAAACCCTACCTGATTCAAAACAAATTAAAGCAAATAACCAGAGCATTACCACATGCCATAAATAAATAAAAAGGCCTACAAGATTCCAAACTAATTAAAGAAAATACTACCATATTCACCCAATTTCATAAGTAAATTAAAAATTACTATATTTCGAACATTTTATAGCAAATAACTAACAGATTCACTCAACTTCATAAATAAAAAACCCTTTAAGATTCCAAATGAATTAAAGAAAATAACTAGGATATCTTAGGTGAACAAAAGTAGAAAACTCAATTTCACCTAAGAATTAAAGCACATGAAAACACCCTAGAAGATATCAACCTTTCAAGAACATAATAGATTCACATATCTGAAAAACCTCAAGAAAGCAACTATTTCTCCTAGTGCCTCTGAAGTAAGTGATACTGATACTACGTGCTTCAACAATACCGATGCTCTCTAAGTCTCAGGTGTCTTACATAGTGCAATACTCCAAACAAGAATAAAGGAAAAGGAAAATTTGTTGACAAGCTCTCCAAGCCGATGGTCACTCGATGAAAATGAGTTAGGTCTCAAGAAGTGTCTCCAAGAGCGATATGTTTTGAAAGAGAGGTGCTGGAAGAAAGAAAAAAAAACCCTAATATTTACCTAATAAAAGCAACGAATTTATCTACGAAATTATATATCTGTCACAATGTATATTATTTTGTTATAGAATAATTAATAACAAAAATCTTTAGCTATGATTTAATGTTGTTCCTAAGACTTTAAATTTATTTTTTAGTTTAGCGACAAACAATTCGTCGATGCATCCGTCACTATGTTTTGACAAAAAAATATTTCATGCCTATGTCTCTCTTTTTGTTGCGAAATAAAGGCGCCACAAAATTTGTCGCTAATTTTTCGCTAGTATGTATACAAAATTTATTTTTAATTTTTTAGCAACATATATATTATTTTGTCACTAATCCATCACTAGATAGTAACGAATTTATGGAGGCTAGTAACATATATATTATTTTGTCACTAATTGTTTGTGGAGGCTAGTCTTAGTCCTCTCTGAGGAAGACGATGCCAGCTACACCTAAGGGCTGCTCCCCGATTGTGACATGGAAGATATTGTGAAAACCCATAAAATTAAATAGGTTTATATAGAGACTCACACGTGCTTTAAAGTTAAACAATATGTAAATAAACTGTTTAACATATTGTAATGGTCGTTACAAAGAGTTTGGGAATCAAACATAAAAGGATGACCAAGACGCCCGAAAACTAGACTTTTGTGTGCTAGTGAAAGAACCCAAACATTGGACCAATAAGCTACCAAATAAATCTTGCAGCACAGTGAATCGTAGTCACTCAAGCATCGCGCGCCTGGAACTCAGTCTTCCTGTGCGTCACGCACCTGACACAAGGCTCACTACCTCAAAAATCTGGTGAAGAAAAATTAGGAACTTCCTCGACGATGCATAAGCACGTTGCAGATATTTTTGCATCATTTTAAAGTAAATTTAGAACTTGTTAAAAGGTCCAATAAGTATGGGGTGTTTTGTTAACTTTGGAAGTCGGTAATAAACTGTTGTTAGGTCATATTTAAACACTTTCCCATGTCAAAACCCCAGCACCCAATTAGAAATCAAAAATCCCGAAACTCTCTTCTCTTCCAAATTTTCTCAAACCTCCATTGTAGTGAAAAATCAAGCTCAAGCTAGAGGATGAATTTTCAAGTGTTTTTTCTCCAAATGTGTTGGATTTTGTTCTATTAGATATGGTTATCTTTGATCCCTAGTTAACGTTTCATCAAAGGAGTTGTCTCAAAGTTTTTCATACATGAATCTACGGTCGAAAATCATATCTTCAATCTAGACATGGGTTCATCGTTAAAGTGATTTCAAAAGCATTCTAATGATTATTATATGATTAATTAATGGTTTAAACATGAAGAATGCATGATCATGTTAGGGTTAGGTGTTGTCTATATGGGTAATTATAATGAAACTCTTATAGCATGACTCCTACCTATGAAATCCCTATATGAATGTGTGATCCTAGTATGTTAAAAGTTTTTTATTCTAATAGTGAATATTCTCTAGTCTCCTATGATATAATGTGAGTGTGTCACCTAGATTCTCTAGGTGTGCTGTTTATGAGTTTGTCATCACTTGAGGTGTGAATTGTATATGTTTTATGATTCTTGGAATGTGGTTTCCTCAATATCTAGGTTCCTGCTCTTATGAGAAGATGATGACCAATATGAACACACACACTATCATGCCTAATTATGAGTAAGGTATATTTATGGTGTCAATTTACTGGTTAATTCTCATATACACCCTTATCTATTACTATGTATATAAAGCGTATGTTTAATGAATTTATTAACATGTGTGTCTAGAGGTGCTTATGTGAAGGTAGATCTTACTTATGTATCCACACACATTATTGAATAAATAGTAGTAACTATGATGAAAGGAAATTCTTATCTTAGAAACCTTTGACCTATGTTATGTATGAGGGTACAAGTCATTAAAGTCTAATTTATGAACTAATGCTAATAAAGGGTTAAAGATGGTTAGAAAGTGATTATGAGATTAGCACTGATTGAACATGAATAATAAGAGTGTGGGTTTCACGTCTAGCAAGTTCGGCTTCCCACAAGAGAATATTCACGTTCGCAAGTCCGGGTTCCAACATAGATGTTGTCTCATGTGATGGAAACCTCCACGTTAGCAATTGAAGGTTTCTAGTAACGACCTCCTTGTTCAATAACTATGTGCCCCCGTAGGTTATAGCTAGTGGATCCACGTAGATACCTATTATGTAGGTCTACCTTGTCAAGTGGAACCCTTTTTTTTCTCTGTGGGGTTGTTGGACACAAAATTCCATGTAGCTCACATGGTCTATGTGGGTTATGTCTATGTTTCCCGAAGGTTAAGAAATGAACTAAGATAAAAATATGAATTGTAATCATAACTCCTTGATAAGTTTACATAGTATAAGTAGGACTATGGACCCTACACATGAATTGAACTAGTGGATTTCAAGAAAGGATATGATTTGAACCTCTTATGAAATGGAGTCTTATGTTATGTATGATTTGCATGAATGCATGTTAAAGTTGACTTAGCTTATGTCAACATATGAACTATGATAATGCATGTGAATTACACTTAGGACTTATAAATGAGTTTACTTAGTATGTATTGGGGTATAGGAATCCATGTATACATTGAACAAGTAAGCTTGTGAAGTGTTTGTGAGAATGGTTTACCTAGGATATGAACCAAATGAATTGTCACTAAAATTGTTGTAAATGAATGAATCCTTATATAATGCTATGACGTATGTTTTCTTATGTCTAGTGATAAGTGAAGGTATTATGACTTGTTTAATACGATATGCCTAGTCTAAGGTGGCTTCTCAGAAACAATTGGTGTAAGTAGTATTATGGGATGCTACCTACACATTCAGTAGTGTGACTTGGGGGTTGTCTTAGGTGATGGCCTTATGTGAAGCTTATATCCTATGATATGATTACGACCTTATGATTATATCTTGTTGTGTTTATGAAACATATTTTATGAAAGATCATCTTAGTTGACCTAGAGGTGATACATTGTACTAGGTACTACTTAAGGGTTGCTTAAGAAAAAATGTTAAGGTAAAAGAGAGGTAATGAGTTGTATGTATTGTAGGTGTCTCAAAATGTGATAAGTGGATTTATGTGTTAATATGAATAGTGTACATGTCTATATGAATTATGAGAACTATATTGGAACTGTTGTATCAATGTTCATGAAGTTTTACTAAAATACACCATGATGCATGATTTCTAACTAAATGTCCTTTATGAATTATGTTTTTACATGGTTGTCATCCTTAGTGCATTCTTGTACTAATCCATTATTCTTCATCTTTTTACATAAAGTGTAGGTGGTGATTACTAGAGGATGTATCCTAACTTATGAGCTTGGATAGATCTCCCAAGTTCAAGGGATCCTTTTGATTCAAGTATTGCCTATGTCAAGATGTTCATTAAGTATATGTAATAGCTTAGATTATTATTTTATGTTGTAAAGGGTCGTGTCCCTATTATACTCTATTGACGTTCTATATAAGATGGCAAAAGAGACTTAGAGTCTAAACTATGTACTTATGATATTTTACATATATATATGAAGTGATGCTCTAGCATATAATGTGCTATGAAAGGTTTTAAATTTTTTGGTAAATTTCTATGTCTATGAAATGAAAGATGTCTAAGGGCTTGTACAAGACCTCCAAGAGGTCAAGTACGCAGTTTTACTTCTAGGGGGTTCTGCTAGGTCATGACATATATAAGCCATAACATACCAATAACACAATTAACATAATAGTAATGCCGACATGCCCATGTTCATCACAATTATAACACATAAACACCGCCACCATAGGTAGCTCATGTCAATCATACAATTCAATATCTACGCTACATAATAAATAATGATTAGGTCATCTTACAACCTTTCCGTGATCAACACCACCATTTTTTGGCCTTCTCAATCAATTCACTACACAAAGGATCTTACCAATAGCCATATACAGAACACTAAACCAATAATTGAACCAAAATAATGATAAAACAATATAAATACCATATGAACATCATCAAATTAATACAGCCTATATTTTCTTGCAAGATCCATTTGAGTCCATCTAGTGTTGATATTAAGCTTTAGTTTAGGAATAATGTGTTTGTTTAACATAAGTACCAACACTAGTTGATCTTATTGATGACAAAATTCATTTTCTTGCACGATCGATTTGTGTCCATCTAGTGTTGAAATTAAGCTTTAATCTAGGAATAATGTGTTTGTTTAGACCAACACTAGTTGATCCTATCGATGAAAAAATTGATTTTCTTGTAAGATCAATTTGTGTCCATCTAGTGTTGATATTAAGCTGTAATTTAGGAATAATGTGTTTGTTTAGCTTAAGTTCCAACACTAGTTGATTCTATTGATGACATAATTGATTTTCTTGCAAGATCGATTTGTGTCCATCTAGTGTTGACATTAAGCTTTAATTTAGGAATAATGTGTTTGTTTAGCATAAGAAACAACACTAATTGATCCTATTTATGACAAAATTGATTTTCTTGCAAGACCGATTTGTGTTCATTTAGTGTTGATATTAAACTTTGATTTATGAATAATGTTGTTTTATCATAAATATCAACACTAGTTGATCCTATTGATGACAAAATTGATTTTCTTGCAAGATCGATTTTGTCAATCTAGTATTGACACTTAGCTTTAATTTAGAAATAATGTGTTTGTTAATTGGGGTTGTGTGCATATGGCTTTACACCATTATCTAATGCAGTTTCGTCTTATTCATGTTGCCCGATATTTCTTACTCCGTCTAATATGGGAAATGTTATGTTCCTTGAGGTTTCCACAAAAGCAATCTGACAATTTAAATTTTTGCAAAACTCAAATGACAACAAATAGCTCAATTATGGATGGAGCCAATTTAAGAAATATTATTCAATTAATATCAATTACCTTTTACTCTTTTAATATAATGCAAACTCTCATTTCTCTGTTTTCATATTTGATTTAAGTGCTTCTCAATTTAGAAAAGTACTTGTATCATAGCATAATGTGAGTGGGTAATGTGGAAAATTCGGGTCCACTCAGAAGGGGTATAATTAGTTAGCCCTATATATATATATATATATATATATATATATATATATATATATATATATATATATATATATATATATATATATATATCTAATAATTCTAAAAACAACATATACAAAAATCAATGTAATCTCTAGCTCTTTTCTCTCCTCAATCAATTAAGTTCAGGTTGTGGTGTAGGCGTTGCTCTACAACCACCATCAACCAGTAAAACTTAAATGTGATTTATCCTCTACTCTACTACTTTCACTATAAGAAGAACAAGTAATTTTATTTTTTTTTAATTATGTATTATATTTAATTAGATTTAGATTAATAATGTTAGGTAGTCCTATGAAACATTATTCACTTTGTTTTGAGATGAAATCCTTCCTTAAATAATGGAGTACCAAGAGCAAAAGTGGGGTTGGGAACACACTTGGCTGAATTATTGCCCTCAACATAACCAGTGGTGATGGAGATGTAACAAACATTTATTCTATGGCTTCTGATGGGAGATTTTTTAGTTAATTATTTCCTAAATTACCGATGATTCTTTTTCTTTCTTATGGAATTAAAAAGTATATATTAGTGTTGGAAGGATGTACACGTAAAAAATCAAGGTTAATTTTTCTATAAATAGCTACATCAATCTGCATCGAACAAATCACTGAAATTAGAAAAAATGTCAGGAATAATGCACAAGATAGAGGAGAAACTCCACATGGGAGAACACAAGGATGATGAAGATAAGAGGAAGGAAAAGGGTGAGAAGAAGGAGAAAGGTGAGGGGCACAGGGAGAAGAGCAAAGAGAAGCATCATGGGGAAGATCATAAGGATGGAGAGGAGAAGAAAAAGAAGAAGAAGAAGGATAAGAAGCATGGCAGTGGTAGCAGCAGCAGTAGCAGTGGAAGCGACAGTGATTAGATCTCATCTATATATCATTCCTTAATTTGCTCCTACCTATATTTCAGTTTTTCATTCTGGACTTCATTCCTCTAATAATCCTTCCTATATAATCATAATATGAAAAATCGATCTAATGTTTTAGATTTCAATATTTAAATAGGCGTGATTCATTTCATTTTAATACAAAATGAAAGGTTTTTATTTATCTATGCACTTAAATATATAAGTCATAATTTTGGGTTGATCATATTTAATGGATATGGATGAGTGCTGCTCTCTGGTGTTATGCTGCCATTATCAAAACACGTGAATTTTTTTATATTATTATTATTAAAAATATATGAATTTCAAATGGTCGCTTGATGCCCTTCATAACTTATGTAAACAAGAATAAAATTGTAATCAGGCAAACATATTGTCTAAAGAGAATAAGGATCACATATCACGTATAATCAAATCATATCACATATCATATATTATTATTATAAGTGAAAAACCTGAAAGTTAAAAGTTCGAAAGAAAAATTTGTCCTTCAAATAATGAAACCACGACTTATCATCAAATACTAAACTACTCTCTTAAAAAATGTACTATACCGTAAAACAATTTATAATTTAAAATAAATTGTAAGTATATTTATCATGAAAATGGTTTTGAGTCTTTTCAAATTTCTGTCATTACTGTGCTCTTAAGTAACCAATGCAAATTTTACAAATATGGTTATTTTATCATTAAATATAAATTAATCCTTCAATATTTACTGCTATAATATTGTGAAAATATTTCATATCCACAATTAATTTATTGAAGAAGCCCAAAAGTCTTTAACTGATCCATCAATTATGTAAATATTACTTACTTGAATATTAAGAAGTAAAATTTAGATGAAATGAAATTTGAGTGGCTAGAGTTGAAGATAAAATGAAGAAAGAGATTTGTGAAATCGAATAAGCCAGAGTTATGAAAAGACAAGTACTTAATTCAACCTTGAGAGGGGAAATTCCTCAAGAAAGGACTATACTATGCAGTTCCTATATACTTTGATATCTTCAATTCTTAAGAGAGGTGTGCTATCTTGATGTTATTTCGTATATTATATATATATATATATATATATATATATATATATATATATATATATATATATATATATATATATATATATATATATATATATATATATGTATATAATTTTTCTTTTAAATAAGGAGGTTTACATATGAGTTCCTACCAAAAGCTCTTCATTTCTTTTACTTCCTAATTTCAGGTCTATATGTAAAATATATGAAAAAAATTTGACTCTTTCCTGTTGGGATAATTTCTTTCACTTGCTTATGGAATGTCAGGTTAATCCTCGTGTTGAATTTGAACACAAAGATAGTAAAGCAGTAGTAATTTAAGTTTCTTGCTCTTTTTTCTAATTTATATATATATATATATATATATATATATATATATATATATATATATATATATATATATATATATATATATAATTTAATTTCATGTATTGAATTCATATTATACAAAATGCTAAAACTGGGAAGGTATTAAACCAAAAGTTGAAAAAAAATCAAAAGTAACTTGAAATATGCTATCATAGTTGATAACCCTCACCATTAAATTGAACAAAATTCATGTGTGTAACAATTTATCTAAGACATGTAGTTTTGTTTTTTTTTCCTCTTGTTTTAGTCAGCCATTCACTAAGCAAATTATACCTTATTGACCAAGATGTTCATAATTCCCCTATTCCAAATTTTCTTCCTCTATACTACATTTTTCTTCTGATGTAATTAATAATAACTCCCATCAACTGGTAATTTTTAGGAGAAAGATCATTGCATTGAAAATTTGCTCATGACGAGATAGAAGTGTTATAATGATATAGAAGTGTTATACTATAATAATGATAAAGCATAAACGTGCGACACACATTCGTAGAGACTGGTATTATTTACAAGTGGGAAATGTAAAGTTGAATTACCATTTTATTCCTATATTAAATATTTTTTCTTTTATAAAACATCTAATTAATAAACTATTAAACATTAAATTGTAATCATGTCATAATATTCTCAATACTTAAACTGGGAAGGTGTTAGGTCTAACGTCAAATGTTAATCATGTAATAATTATAATATAATTTTTTAAAAAATATTTAACAAATACTCATAATGGACAATCTTTTCCATAAGGGCAACTTTCACATATAGCAAACAAAAAAATCATATTTGTATAATATAGCAAACTTTGCATAATTGCGCTCCATAGCAAACATAAAAACTGTATAATTCGCTATACATATAAAAGTGTATAATTCGCTGGCCTAAATTGTATAATTCGCTGGCCAATTGTATAATTCGCTGGCCTATTTCGCTGCAATTGTATAATTAGCTTTGCATACAGATGAATCGAATTAAAATGTATGTATATTGCATAATTATAAGTGTATAGCAAGAAGATATATGTTTTTCTCGCTTTATACAAAAACAGAAACACAATATATACACTTCTGTTGTATAAAGCTAGAAAAAATTGTATTTCACTGCAATTGTATAATTCACAATTGTATAATTTTTTGGCCTTTTTCTCTGCAATATTTGAAGTAAAATGTTTGTAAATTATATAATTAAGTGTATAACACGAAGATATACATTTTTGCATGTGTATATACAATTTTCTCTCGCTTTATACAAAACAGAAACAGAAATTATACACTTCTGTGTATAAAGCGAGAGAGGCGAGAATGGGAGAGTGGCGAGCGAGACTTCTGGGAGAGAGAGGCCTGGCAAAGTTTTGCCAACGTTTGCTATGGAACACAATTAAATCAAACCCTAGCTATTCCATTTAATTTAGGTTATTAGTTTGCTATTTTATACAATTTTCCCTTTCCATAATGCATATAAAGTGTCTTATAACTTATAAATCCTGAGTAACTTTTGAATTGTCAACATAAATATATGAATTCTAATAATAAAGGGAAAATTATAAATTTTGCTTTGAATTTATCTCGAAAAGTCAGTTACACATTTTAACTATTTGAACAATCTATTACACACCTGAATTTGTTTAAAGTAATATTAATGCCCCCTTTGAAGATGACATGGCAGAGAGAGTGTTTTCACTTCCTTAAGGTGCGTGAGATGAAGAAAAAAAATATTAAAATAACAAATTTAGACACGTGACACTATCTTATTGGTCATTATATAATTAATGTATTATAATTTATTAATTTTGTCAATAATATATATATATTTTTTAATTTGTGCCCCCAATTTCTTTAAAATAATCACATTTTTCTTTATTTTGACATCTTCTTCAACAGTTCTTTACAACTTTGTCACCTGGAAACATTCAAACTACTCTTACAGAAGATCTCCAAAAAATAGAAAGGAGTGGAAAAGAAGATGATTTTCATCGGAATGTTAATAATGTTTCAATTTAATTAACTTCATAATCTTCCTATTCAAACTCATCGGAGGATCCACCAAAGATGGTTATTGAAAAAAAAACATTAGAAAGATAATGACTTCTATCGAGAATCCCATGATTATTTATGTATAAAATTTATGATTATAATGCTAAATTTTCAAAGTCCATTGAAGAAAATGATTATTCTATGTTTGTCTTCACTATTCTTATCAGAGCATCAATCAAAAAGTCATTTTGTCTCAAGCCGTCATCAATATTTGATTATTCACTACGCACAAAGAATACAAATGTAATGTTTAATTTGCATCCATAGTATCAATAGTTTTAAAGAAAATAAAGATCTAAAAGTAATTTTTTTGTTTCACCGGCAAAAATGGTGTTGCCCCCGTCCATCACCACTGTCAATATCTCTTACTTGATAATCGATCGTCTTACTATTTCCATCTAGTTTTTTCCTTTTTACTTTAATTTATGAAAAAGGAAGAAAATATGAATTTAAAAAAGTAAAGAGATGGAGAGGGGAGGAAGAACACAAAGTAGAAATAACTATTTTGGGGAAGTGTGAGAAAATATTACGGGAAAAAGGTTAAAAAAATATTATTTATGTCATCAAAATGCGTGTATAACATTTTCTCACACAAAAACTGAGATTGTCTTCGGAAGGGGTCATTAATACCACTTTTCACAAGTTCAGATGCGTAAAGGTCATCACGGTATTTTAAGTATGTAACTAACTTTTCGAGATAAGTTCAAGGAAGAATCTATGCCCTTTTGAGATAACGTTCTATTAAACTTAAAAACTAAAGTCACTATTTATCTATCCGTTGTTTTCTAATTAATTCTTTATCTTGAGTATTTTTTTTTTATTTTTTTTAAAGGTAACTAGTATACGTGTCCGTTTGTTGCACGGTTAGTTGATAATTAAATAAAGTTTCAAAAAAAAAAGAGGAAGCATTTGAAGAATCAAATAGACATAAACTAATAAGAAAAGAGAGGAGAATTGTATCTATAAACTAATTGTCTTAGGATACTTATTATCGTGTAAATAAAAAATATTTATATTAGCATTACCTTTTCATCGTGCAAAACCATCTCTAAAGAGTAAGATATTATTCATGTCTTGAATTTATAATTATCCACAAACGAAGAACATGAACCTTCAAATTTCATTGCATTGATTTGGCTGTAATTAATTATGAAATTGTATTAAAATTGCAAAGTCGTGTCTATTTTTTAAAATTTAACAGAACAATATAAAATTTTAGTGAAAAAAGTTCTATATATAATTAATACATGCATTTAAAGATGTATTTTATCAATGTAGTTGAAAATCAATATATATATATATATATATATATATATATATATATATATATATATATATATATATATATATATATATATATATATATATATATAAATGAGGATCATAGAGGAGCTGATGTGGCACCTCTCTGTAGCCTCCATTTCAATTTTTTTTTTCCTCCTTTTTTATTTATTTTTTCATTTCTTTTCATTAAATAATTTGTTTATTAATTAAAAAATTCATTCATATTTATTATTCTAATTATACCTAATAAGTTACAACAAAACCTCCATCTATTTACATTCCCTACTTAAATAATATGTCTTTTCAACTTATTTTTAATTATTCTTATGATTTACACAAACTATAAATAACAACTATCTATGGTCAATGATCATTCTCATTTTATCATTCTTTCTTTTTATTAGTATAGTTTTTTCCTCTTTTACATTTTTTTCTTCATCTTTTTCATCAATCGTGTACTTAATAAGTTCGCCATATGATCTTCATATTGATAAAGATCATAGATATATTCTTCAAGATTCATCAAATTGATGTTTGCATTAGTTTGGTACAAGTTTATGAAAATGAAGAAGGAATCATAATTATTTCAAAATTTCATCAAGAAGATGGTCATATTAGTAGAAAAGTTTGAATGATTTCCAAATATTTTGAAGATTAATTCATTCATGTATTGTTTTGATTATATTTTTTAGTTAGATATATAATTTCATGTTATTCAACAAAAATTAAATTTTGAAACTCTACTAATCAACACATTAGAAAGCTCAATTAACATTATTTTCTTCATTTTACTTTGCTCTTTTTCTTATTATTATTTTTATTATTATTATTATTGTTGTTATTATTATTATTATTATTATTATTATTATTATTATTATTATTATTATTATTATTATTATTATTATGTGAATGAATGAAGATGAAAAGTTATATAGTTTTATTTTTATGTAATTTTTTCGTCAAGTTCTAATTAATATTAATTTTTGTCACAGTTGAAAAATATAGTATTGCATATGATAATTTCTTATAGCTATTGCATATTCCCTAAAAAATATATGATGTAGTTTATCATATTAAGAAATAGTCATAGACTAAACAAAAAATAAATAAATCATTTTTTAGTACTTTTAAAAAATTTAATGAATAAATAAAATATTTAATGAAAAGAATGAAGAATTTTTTTGCCCTTAGTCACATTAATCATATTAAAACTAAAAAGTGTAATTTATTTAACTTCTCTTAATTATTGAAAATGAGAAATATAAACAAAAAGTGATGTGACATTTATCTTCTCTTTATTGACCTTTTTGTCTTATTTAAATTAGTTAATTTTTGTAAAAGTAATTTACTTAATTAATTAAAAATAAATTTTATTAATAAAAGAACATTTACAATAAAAACTTTTCACATACTACTTTATTAGGAGTAAATAATAATCATCCATAATTCACATCTAATTTCCAATCTTAATAGATTAATTTTCCACTTTTTTTTACCTTCTTCTGATTATAATTTTAGAATAACAATTTTAAAAAAATATTTTATGTTATTTTCTCTTTATTTGTCACGACCCAAAATCGGGGCCGCGACTGGCACCCACATTTACCCTCCTATGTGAGCGAACCAACCAATATAAACCTTAACATTTCAATGTATAACAATAGAAAATAAAGCGGAAGACTTAACTCATTAATAAAAATCAATTCAATAACTACTAAAATTCAACATCTATTATTTCCCCAAAATCTGGAAGTCATCATCACAAGAACATCTATCCTCAAATTACTAAACTAAAAATGTCTAGGAAGCTAAAACAAATAAAAGCTAGTCCATGCCGGAAGTTCAAGGCATCAAGACTTGAAGAAGAAGATCCAGTCCAAGCTAGACGCATTAGCTCACCCTGAATTTCCGATGTAGTGAAGACTGGCTAGAATTACTGCTGAGTTGAAGATGACGGAACGTTTGCTGCACTCCACAAATAACAAAGAAGAAAACATAAAAGTAGGGGTCAGTACAAANCGTTCCGGTACCAGGATAGAATGAGGATCGGAGTGTCACGTTCCGACACCAGGATAGTATATGGATCGGGTGCCACGTTCCGGTACCAGGATAGAATATGGATCGGAGTGTCACGTACCAACACGAGAGGATTAAATTATGAATCTTGAAAGATGTTAATATGCTAAATCTATGAACCTGTTAATGAGTATGGTTTTGAGGCGTGAGTCCTCCTGGATGAACTTGGTGATATTTATTGATGATTGTAGTAATTGTTGTTACTACATGTTGAGTATTATAGTTGATTTGTGAGATTAACTGATATATACTATTTTCTATTCTGAGTTGGCCGATGATACCTACTCAGTACGCGTGGTTGTACTGACTCCTACTTGTTTGTTCTTTCTTGTATTTGTGGAGTGCAGCAACCGTGCCGTCGTCTTCAACTCGACCGCGATTCTAGCCAGTCTTCACTGTACCGGATCTCAGGGTGAGCTATGCTTCTAGCTTGGACTGGATCTTCTTCTTCTCGTCTTGATGCCTTGAAGTTCCGGCATGGACTAGCTTTCATTTGTTTAACTTCTTATAATACTCTTAGTTTAGTAATTTGAGGATAGATGTTCTTGTGATGATGACTTCCGGATTTTGGGGATATGTATCGTATTTATTTTTCGTATTGAGTTAAGTCTTCCGCGTTGTATTTGGTTTAATTTATTTGGGTTTAGATTGGTTGATTCGCTCACACAGGAGGGTAGTGTGGGTGCCAGTCGCGTCCCCGATTTGGGTCGTGACATAAAATAATATGATAAGCATGACTTGAATTTAGTTGTATATACCACTCTAGAAATTTCATTCACACACACACACACACACACTTTTATATATATATATATATATATATATATATATATATATATATATATATATATATATATATATATATATATATATATATATATATATATATATATATATATATATATATATGATATGTTTTCTAATTTATTAAATTATTGGTTATCAATTTATTTAGAGTAGCTTTTTTCATTAATATTTTTTTATGAACACTGTATAATTTAACTCTCTCCTAAAATATAATTTAGAATTTACTACAACTGTATAAACAAAAAGAAAAATTTCATGAAATTAATTTTCTTTCTTTACATGTTTCTAAAGCTAACATACCAAATAGATTATACGAAATCAACTATATTTAAAATACTAAAAGCATAGATAGTGAACAACAAGTTGAAAAATATAAATTTATTGGATTTATTGATAATAATGTTTGACTCGATATATTTAAACAAAAAAAATTATTCATAATTCTAATAATGTCCGCGCGAAGCGCGGATATGTTAACTAGTTTTAAATAAAGTGGACGATTGTTGAGTAGTTACCAAACTGCTCTAATTTTTTATTACTGTAAAAATATATTTGTGTTATAAACATATTTGTGTTATAGTGAATGTCTAATTATGTGGAGTCTTAGTAGGATATGGTTAGAAATCCTACTTGGGGACCAAGTAAGGTTTTCCCTATAAATAAAGGGTTTTCCTTCATTGAAAAGAAGATTTGTGAAAGATCTATGAATCCTGAATATACTTCAAGAGAAATAAGAAGTGTTTTCTCTTCTCCCTAATTTATTCTTCTTCTAAATTTATATAGTTTCATAACACGGTATCAGCACGATTGTTCTATTCTTAAAGAATTATGAAGAAGACGGGAAAAGTGCAAAAAGATATCTTGCATACCTTATGCAATAAGGTTCTTATATCTTCAAGGTAGGATTTATCTTTATGTTATAATTATTTATGTAACAGATCTGGAGGTACCAATTAAAGTAAGTATTTAAAGAGACTTGTCGACTTTTTATACGTTTAATTTTAACCGACTGGGAAGAGAATTGCTTAATTTATTTTAATAAATAAATAAGCACAATTTAGTGAAACATATGTTTTCAATCTTTATATGAGGTACGTGATCCATTAAACTATATCTATTAACTGCTAGTGTTG
Source organism: Solanum chilense (assembly GCA_032847665.1). NCBI lineage: Eukaryota > Viridiplantae > Streptophyta > Magnoliopsida > Solanales > Solanaceae > Solanum > Solanum chilense. The sequence continues at coordinate 49,684,026 of CM064963.1, forward strand.
ATTATAAGAAATCAATATTCTCAATTTTGTGTGTAATTATAATATGTGATCATATTAATGATCATCAAAAGTGATGAAATTGCAATTATTTTAAAGGCTTGAGGTTGAGCCTCATTGTGGGAAGACGATAAATTTAAGTTTTATCGCACCAAAAGAATAAGACGATGGATTTATGTCCAATCGCACCAAGAGGGTAAGATATCAGGAATCTTGATGCTTTGTGATGAAAGATGTTGGATTCAAGTCCCTCATTGATTTATGACATAAGACGTTGGGTTTGAGCCTCAATGCACCATATTGATGATATTATGATGACTAAGGGAAATAATGAGTTTTTGATAAAATTAGTCATGAAATATATCTCGTTAAAGCAGATCCATTCCCTAAAGTGAATGTCATAGTCGTGCATATTACGTCTGAAAGAAGACAAGTGATTGAATAATGCCCATAAATATAGAATGAGGTACTAAAGCTATCATAATTTGATATGCACATGTTTGTGTTCCATTCATCAAGAATGAGAACTTTTAATAAATGCTAAAAATATAAATTCATTCTTTAAAGGGAATGAGGTGTAAGCCCCCATGCTAGGCATGATAAAGATTTCGACCTTGGTCAATGATGTGGTATCACAAAGAATGTCTCTAAGAAGACATGTATTATAGAAAAATTTCATGTTTTATGTTCAGGCTTGTATTGAACAAGAATTAATGCAATTGAGGCACATTCTATGGTAAATAAGAAGTTTACTAATTCCAATACTTCCTTAGTTTGAACGATTGTCTGGGACATCGTTAGTCTATAATGTTAGACGAATTATGAAAAGTTAAAATGGACATCCATGGATGAACCTAAAAATTCTTTTAAATGGTGAGTTTTCTTGTAATGAATGTTAGCAGGGCAAGCTAATTGTAAGACCATCATAACGAAAGTTGAGATTGAATTCTCTGCTTTCTAGGAATGTATACAGATATTTGTGGACCTACTCATCCACTTAGTCGATTGTTTAGATATTTAATGGTCCTAAATAAATGTTTCTTCTATATGGTCTCATGTGTGTCTATTATTATCTTGCAACTTGATGTTTGCAAAAATGTTGGACAAATACTATATTTACATGCACAATTTTCTTCAGATTAGTTTATTCAATGATAGGATCACGACTCACCTAAAGGGTAAAAAAATTGAGAAGAAATAAGTCTGAAAATTACTCTTGGAGTAATAAAATTGAAATTTAGTCATATGATAGTAAATCAGAAATTTACTAAAGCAAAAGACACATGACGTAGTAAACTTGGAGTTTACGAGTACCAATAATTTTATTAGTTGGCATGAATAATTTGGTCATCCCAAAGATGTGCATACTAAGTAATGGACATACATTGAAAAACTAGAAGATTCTTCTAGAATTTTTTACGTTGCTTGTTCTCGTGATAAAGTTGATTGGATCAACTAAAGTTGGGACTAAATCCCTAAATTCTGAAAAGTATAAAAGGTGAATATGGGCCCATTCACCTATCATGTGATATGATAAAAAGATGCATCTATAAGATAATCACATGTGCGTTTGTTGTCAACATGTAGTTTGACATTCACAAAATTGTTTGTGCAAGATAATTGAGCTAAAAGCACAACTTTCAGAATATGAAATCAAGATAATTCATCTTGATAATATTGATGAATATATAAGATGATGTGACATTAAATGTCTCACATAGTGAATCATTGCTTATGAAAATAAAGTTTCATGTGTTGATCTGAAATACGATATTACATACAAACATAATTGTATGAATCAAACCAATAAGTTATGATCAATTTTTCTGTTAATTGGCTTATGGTCATGGACCAAATAGTTTTCATCTGATAATTTTGATGTGCAATATACGATTAATAAATATACTATGATGCACCAAGATAGATTCTCCAAAAGATTGAGATATATGTTAGGTTGTTTAACATAAGCGGAAGATTGGAAGCAACACAAAGTAAATATACTATGATGCACCAAGATATATATATATATATATGAAGACTTTTTAAAATCCGAAATCAAAGCAAAAAATCAAACAAAGTAATTTATTAATTCAAAACCAATATGAAAATCTAAAAACCAATCTAAATAAAAATTCAATTTGATTATTTAGTTTAATTCGAACAGTGCATACTCAAATTGATGACTTTTGTCAGTGTTAGTGTTTATGTAAATTGAGGACTTTTGTCAGTTTGTATAATTGACGTTTTTTAAAGTGTATGAATTAATTTGTTTTATATGTATGTAAATTGATGACTTTTGTCCTTGTTAGTATAAATTGAGGACTTCTGTCACTGTTTATACTGTCATTTTATTTTTATTTTTAAGAAGTGTATAAATTGGTATTTTTAAATAGTAAATTTGTCCTAGATTATATTTAAAAAATAATAATTTTTTTAACGTTCACTGAAGTGGAGTTAACATAATCAATCGGTCTTTATTTAACATGTGTATTCTTATTCAAATTTTGAATTTAAAATATTTACTTAGTTATATAATATTTAATTATTTATGATTTCAAGGCACCACTGTATAGTACTGGTGACTCTAAAGCCCTAGGAGAGGATGATTTTGATGCTTATTTCTTTTTTATATATAAAAAAGCTTAGCCAGACATAAGGAAAGAGGTAACTGCAACTATCTTACATTTTTTGGTCTTGTGAACAAGACTGATGTCACTCTTATTCATAAAACACAACACTCTACCTCTATCAAGGGGTATAGGCCTATATCTTGTTGCACCACCTTGTATAGAATCATTTCCAAAATGCTCACCCGCAAACTTCACACTGTAATGGAAGATCTAGTAGACCCAAGTCAGGCTGCTTTTGAACCTGGTAGAATGTTGCATGATAATGTGATTATGAGTCATGAATAGGTCAAAGGATATGACAGGAAAGGTATTTCTCCAAGATGTATGTTTAAAATTGACATGTAGAAGGCATGTGATTCTTTGGAATAGAAATTTATGAAGGTGGTTGTAATAGGAATGCAGATTCTACAGAAGTTTGTAGGTTGGGTAATGAATTGTGTAAGGACAGTGTCATACTCATAACTCAATCATGATAAATGGGTGTGTTAGTCCAGCATTCCAAGCAAAGAAAGGGGTGAAACAAGGGGATCCTATGTCACCAAATCTTTTTGTTCTTGTTATGGACTATCACACCACACTTCTGAACACTCTAAAAGACGAACCAACTTTCAAATATCATCCTAGATGTCACAAACAACACATTGTGCAATTAAGCTTTGTTGATGATATCTTGTTGTTTAGTAGAGGTGATGTTGCTTCCATCACCTTATTGTATGAATGTTTTTAGCAATTCTCAGAAGTGTATAGCTAATTAGGCTAAGAGTTGTGTTTATTTTGGATACAACAAAAAATATTATAGCACACAAAAATTTAGTAAACGAGATCTTCCATTGAGATATCTTGGGGTGCCTTTGAGCTCTAAGAAGCTATTCATAAGTCAATGCCAACCTCTCATAGACAAAATAATAGGCAAAATTACTACATGGATTCTATCCTTGGCAAGAAGACTAATGAATATGTCTTCTCAGACATGCAAAGATTTGGTCACATATATTCCTAATGCCTAAGAAAGTTCTATAAAAAATAGAATCAATGTGTAAGAGGTTTCTATGGAATAGTAACAAACAAGGTAAATGGAAAGCACTCATTGCTATGGAGACACTGTATTTGCCAAAGGCTTCTGGTGGGCTTAACATCACAGACATATATGTATGGAACAAAGCATCTATCTGAAAGCATTTGCGGAATCTATACAAAAAGAAGGATACATTATGAATTGTATGGGTTCATACATTTTATCTGAAGGGTAGGGATTTATGGGAAGTTGAACCCAAGAATTCATCATGGATGGTGAAGAAAATACTGAAAACGAGGCAATGATTAACAGAAAGGATCCTGCAGAAAGGGTCCTTTAGGTAACTGAAATCATGGAGGAAACAAACTTCATCATTAAAAAAATATGTAAGGTACTAAAAGGGGAGTGCAATAAGGTAACATAGAGAAGATTAACCTGCAACAACCTTGATAGTCCTAAATGGGTGTTTGCACTATATATGTGGCTATATATAGAAGGTTGTACACAAAGGACATACTAATCAACTGGGAAATTATATAGGATGATGTATGTGCATTATGCAAGGCAGAATTTGAGACACATAAACATTTGTTTTTTTCCTTTAGCTTCTCAAAATTAACATGGCAAAAGATGCTCAACTGTCTACTCATTATAAGAGATTGTCAAGGTTTGAATGAAGAACTGAAATGGGCCCACAAGGTATGATACAAGGAAGTCCATTAACGCAGATGTTTAGAGAATAACAATGACAGCAACAATATACTACATATGGAGGAGAGGAACCTTAGAATTTTCCAAAAAAAGAGGAAGAAAGGAACAGAGACATGATTAGTAGATTAATTTCACAAGAGATTCATCATAAAGCTAGCATGATTCATAAATTAGCAGGATATATGCAGAATCTTAATTTTTACCCCTACCCTAGATTATAATTGTTTTTGAATTTTAGTAGGACTCTGAGAATGGAACATGTCCTATCCAGTATTGACATATCAGGTAATAAAGTTTGCAATTACAAAAAAAAAATGAATCAAAACTATAAATGGAATAAATTAAATGAATCATTAATTATAAATAAAAGAGCAACTTACAAAAATGACTACATTTATAGGGTTATTGAAGTTCAATAGATATAAATATGTTATTTATTAGAAATGACTACACTTTATGTCAATTTCTAGCTGCATGTTTGTAATAAATTTATTTTATTTTATTTTATTTTTATTATTATTATTTATACAGTGCACTAAATAAGGTATGACATGTAACCATAAAGTCAAGTACTAACCATTTATTATGTTCCTAAATAACTGAAATTTCCATTATTAAATTATCAACTAATAATTACATATTGTATGCAAATATGATTGATTCACATAATACAAAAGGTTGTATTTATATTTCTAAATACAATATATTCACTAAATACTAATCATAAAGGTATTTATAATTTTTTGAATGTAAAAGTTTATTCATTTCTTTTCTCGTTGTACTTTTGCATATGTTTTTTATTTCTTATTTATTTATACACCAATACAATTGTAATTACAATAACTAAATAAGGAAAATGTATTACTTGTACAATTAGCATATGAATACATTGAATTCAAATTGGTGTTTCTATTTATAAAACTTAAAGTATTAATATATCAAGGATACAAGTATTTAAAAAATTAAATGTATTAATACATCAAATAAAGTAAAGTAGTACAATTTTAGCATATGAATACAACAATTTGAAAAATGATACACTATTGTTAACCAAAAAAATGAATACACAAATATACTATATTATGAATACACTTTTTTAAATAAGAAAATGGAAAAACAATAGAATGTGTATGTATCAAAATGTGTAAGTATTCGTCTATATAAAAAAATTAAAAAAACCAACAAAACGTCGATCTATTTTTTGTGAAGTTTTGTATAATATTTGAGGCTTGACGTGAACTTAGGTATTTATTTATAAAAATATAGTATTGATGTATCCAACTATACTTGTATTGCCTAATCAAATTGGATAAATTACTTATGTATCCAAATATATTTGTATTCACAAATCACAGTTTTATTAATATTACAATACAACTATCTATGTATATAAGTATTTTTAACTATAAACATTTGACATTTGATTGAACCACAAATATAAGTATAAATATAAGTATAATGAATTGAACCACAAAAATCACTCCTACAATCATATAAAAGGATCTTGATTTGGGGGAAAAATACAAAAAAAAATATGTAATATAAGGATATTGATGAAAGAGAAGGTATAAATACATAATTAATTATGAGTTTTATAATAATTTTCCTATTTATTAGTTATTTATATTAAATATAAAAAAAATTGATCATTGATATACAATTGAATTTGCTATTTATTGTATAGTTATAGTCATATCACAAAAAAATTAAACTATACCAATATTATTTAAATGTATATTGAAGTTTATCATATTATGTAGTTTTTCCATTTAAGTCAATCAATATACAATAATTCAAAACGTTTTATGCAAGAACCCATCGCTAGATATCAAAATAGGACAAGTTCATCCTTGAAAGACTTTGGAAATCAATTTGAAGTTTGGCTCCTTCAAGAAAAGAGATTCAAGAATGAAGAACCATACATCAATTGATGCTATACCACGAATTTGATGAAGAATTGATGAAGAATCACAAAGAATCTGTAATCCAAGCTCTATCTTGAGTTTTGGCTCATATGGAGTTCTAGATAATTTCTTAGAGATTTTGGGTTTTGATTTGGAATAGTGAATTCATGTAAGTGTTAAGGACTTATAAACCCACGTGAAATATCCAAACACACCTAGGAAACCGCCCATTTAAGTATTTGGACGTGCAGTGAATTCACCATTTTAACCCTACACTTTATAGTGAACTAGCGCAGTTGAAGGCTACCATCAACAGTTGCCCATCGACGGGGCGTTGGTCCCTTGATGGGCCGTCCTGTCGGACCGTCAATGGGATCAGAGACTTGCCTTTGGGAGCTTAAGATCCCTAGGCTAAGTCCTGACCCACGCCTCCCACCTACGGGGCATCACTCCACCTACGGGGCGTAGGTTGTCCCTCGTAGGTAAGACTGCTTTTTTGCTTTTTAGGCTCAAGATGGGTCCTTCTTCAAGGAACCTTAGTTGGTCCTTGGGAGTTTTGCTCGATGTTTCCAATATGAATATGTTCTTTACAAGTTTAGAACCTCTCACATTGATTTCATCCAAAACGAACACATAAAACTTGATGAAACACTCTAAGTCATACAAGGACGTTTCAAGACAAACCCTACGAACGTCATGAATGTTCTTGGGCGTTTGACCTCCAAACTTCACGAATCTTTAACCACGGCCTCCTAACATCATGATAACCCATTTTAGGACTTCAAAAAATCAATACAAAAGTGTTAGGCTCTATTTTCACCTAAGTCGTTTTAGAGGTGTTACAATCTCCCTCACTTGGACAACATTCGTCCTCGAGTGACACTTGTTTCTTTTTATACACTTTCAAGATATAATAAACTCAAGACTATAAGAACATAACAATTTCACACCATACACAATAAACAATTAAGAATAACACCAATTTCCCATACCTTAAGAGACTCAAAACACAATAAGAGGATAGAAGCTAATCTACGAGTCATTCCACAATAAGACTCACATTCTTAATTTCAAATAGCAATAACTCCTTCCACATTCATTAAAATGCTTATATACATTCATTATATACACACTACAATCATTTTAAACAAAACACAATTTAGCCAAAATTTGAAATTCTTCACCGTGACTATAAATTCCTTATAGTGAACAAGTCCAATTTTTTTAAAAATGCAACATTTGAGAAATTTATGATGAAAACATGATAATATGAGATAAAAAACCATATAAACTCAATTTACAACATAATTATAACGTCATAAAATGCACAATGTAAGGAATCAATGAAATTCAATTCCAACAAGACTTGTAAACACAATGCAACACGCAACATGCTACTATGACTTTCTAACTCTCAAGTTTGAGTTGAATAGAAGAGAAAAGACAATCAATCAAAACTCCACTACTCACCATACTCCTCCACTTAGAAGAAACTCATAACAACTAGAGAGAGAAATACAAGAACTTACCAACATCATCATTATCATCATTATCCGACTTTGATCCCCTTGCCCGGAGTGCATAGAAATGAGCCTTCTTGGGAACATCACCACCCGGAACACTTGTAGGAACTTGATTTCCTTCTTTCCTCTAGCCGCAATCATAGGACAATCCCTCACTTTATGTCCATCCTTAACACAACCAAAGAAATTTCCGGTACGAACAAGATATTTTCCATAGTGCTTCTTCCCACAAGTAGCACAAGTAGGCTTACCACCTTGAGAACCACTACCCTTCTCAAGTTTTACCTTAGAATCCCTAGGTTCATCTTGAGTTGGAGTATTCTTCTTAAACCTAGGTTGGTTTTGCTTACTTGGTCCACTTATCTTCAAGTTTCTAGAAATCCTACTAAGTTTGGACTCTTCAATGTATTGAACATACACCATAAGTCTAGACAAGTTCATGTCACCATGGAGCATGGCCGTACGACGCTCTTATTTCACAAGGTCGACAACACCAGTCACAAACCTACTATCTCATCCCAAGGGTTTGACACCAAGGATGGAGAATACCTAGACAACATAGTGAACTTCAAGGCATACTCCTCAACACTCATATTCCCTTGCTTAAGATTAATAACTCCTCAACTTTCACTTCCCTCCTCTCACGGGCAAAGTACTTTCCTAAGAAAGCCTCCTTAAACTCCTCCCACTCTATAAGACCCGACTCAATGACCTATTATCCTTCCATTGAGTGTACCACACTTCAACAACCTCCCTCAATTAGTACGAAGCTAACTCCACCTTCTCTCTAGAAGTCATCCCCATGGCACTCAACACCTTATGCACACCATCTAGGAACTCTTGCGGATCCTCTCCCACCATAGATCCAAGAAAGATAGGAAGATTTATCATCACAAAATCTCTCAATATAGATGTCATAGTACTCTCCACAACATTTACTCTAGGTTCAATACCCCTATTCACATGGCTAGTCATGGCTTGGGCTAAAGCGAGTAGAGTCTCCCTAATCTCCTCATTAGTCATGTCCAGGGGATCCACTGAAATATCATTACCTTCACCTCCAATAGGGTCTTGAACACCTTAAGTACCTTGAAGAACTTGCTCAACTTGATGAGGAATTTCCTTATTCACCCTTCCCTCTTCCAACCTTCTAGCGGTTGTCCTTCTAGTAGTCATCTTCTTATAAACACAAAGAAAAGCATTAAGAAAGACACTCATAACTTTTGCTCTAGCGCACGACACAAAAGTAGAGAAAGAAGGGAAACTCTCTATCGTTCTATAGCCTCTCGCCCATAGATGTGTCATGACTTACACCGATTAACAAGACTATATTAGACGTGGCTTTATGAGACATTTTGAGTCCTAAGACTACATTCATAACTTATGTTCTATGCTCTGATACCAACTTTGTCACACCCCGAGATCACACCCTAGAAGAAATGACACTCTTGGAGTGAGACATGGAGTACTTGACCTCTCAGAGGTCTTATGCAAGCCCTTTGACATCATTAATTTCATACATGTATGAAAAATACTGCTAAATTAAAACTTTTCATACAAAAAATCATAAAACATCTTTCAAATTAAAATCATAGGAAAATACTAAGTCTCAACATATGTCAATCTTAGACTTAAAAATACTTGAGATACAACCCATACAATATGAATATAGAATTTACTTAGTATATTACAATACTTGAATAAAAGAGGTCTAAAGATATTTATGCCCACGAGTCAAGTGAGGACATACTTCAACATTTCTTTAACGATTACTAGATACCAAGATTTCTTCAAGACACCTTCTCACTTTCCACCTATACCTTTAGATATAACAAAATGTATGGAATTAGTACAATGCATGTAATAAGTATGACTTAATGCATAAAATCATGAGAAATGGACATTTATGAGAAACATGCTCTTTTTTTATTAAAATATCATATTGAAAGTATAAGAACCACATTTAAGCATCAAACATCACATTTAGAACACAATACGATTCATATGCAATTTTTATCATATTATAAAACCTCATAGTGACATTACAGTAAGCTTATAGTGTCAATAACAACTACAAAACATAAACATGAGATCCTCCTACCAAAGGTAATTCTAGGACTTACTTGAGTGAGTTATAAAGTGACCGCCCATACAATTCCTTCACACACACCTAAGAGATCCTTTAGACTACCCACGATAAGGTTATTCTCACTACACATAATAGTGTATATACATAATATGATGTTCCCCTCCCAAAGGTTATCAAAAGACTTACTTAAGTAATTCAACAAGAGAACACCTATACCCCTCTCCGAGATTACCTAAATAATCCTTAAGACTACCTAGGTTTAGATCATGTATACTTTATCAATTTACTTTCCTATCTAGAGTCTACCTAAGTTTAGATCATGTCTACTTTATCAATTTACTTTCCTATCTAGAGTCATTCTTAAGACTTCCCTAGGTAAGACATGAGGAGACCATTCTTATGCCCCCTTCACACTTTAACTAGGGAACCCTTAAACTACTCTAGGTAAGTACTTATTCATCAACATACTTTCTAACTTAAGTAAGTATCTTCATTAGTTCACTTAAGAGACATTCAACATATAAGGACATTCTAGTAATGGTTTTGGAGAAGACCTAGGGACTCACTTACTAACATCTTCAAAGCCTAATTGTGAAATGTCTAGATAGTGTCTCATACCACCACCTAAACTTCATAGAACTTCTCTAACACTAATAGGTATTCCATATGATGAGAATAGACAATAACCGACATAGACTATACTAGCTATGCATGGAATCCGTAGTCATGAACCTACTCCGATGGTGGGTGTTCTACTTGTCAATGGTAGAACTAGGACACAACCCATGTAGGCACATGGTTAAGGAATATGAAGGGTTTCTTTGTTCTCTAATGTCATCTTATCTTAGAGCAACTCCCCTAACCATACTCACCCGGTGCTAGCCTTTGTTCTCATAGAGTTTTTCAATAAAGGAGTACATGAAGAGGTTCCATATCTAGTTCACAACTCAATCACATTACACATTACCAAAGAGGGTCCACTAAGGCTACCTACAATGTCTACGAGGATAGCTCAATGACTTTCCTAAGGATGATTTCATGCTGTTCAACCAACCAACCTTAAGTCCATCATTCACATAACAAGGATACCATTACGACTTTCGACTTCAAGGATATTATAACCTTCCAACTAGGTTAAAGGTTCCACATAAAGGACCTTCTTAACAATGTTCAAGGTCACATGAAACTACACACACATGACTAAGAAGCTTTAGCATACTAAGTCAAGAAGTCATATTCACATTCTACATGTATCAAGTACCGAACACAAGTCTACCAAAGCAAGACACACACATACTTCACACATAGCATATCATTCTAGGAGCACATAGGCATAACCAAGGTCATCCATAGGTCACCCTATTCACTACTACATAATCATTAATCGAAGTATCACAAGTGTCTTATAATCTATCAAGAACATCATACTTCAACATCAAGTAATACACATAGTGACTACATTATAGTCTACTAGACACACACACCATCAACTAGAAGGACTCATTCTTTGACTTCACATAATCACATAAGTCATCAAAACATTCATAATATCCACATATCCAATTGATAACATGATAAATCCAAAATACATAAAGTAATGCCGAAAAGGCAACATTTATTCACAATCCATAAAATAATGCCGACAAGGACACATCAGTCACAAGTATAGCACATAAGTACCGTCACCATAAATGGACCATACAAAAAAACATTACTATCTAAGGCCTATGCTACAAAATATAACATACCATTAATCCAACCTCACAACTTCAATCCATATCCAATTCATCCAACACAATATACCAATGCTCTTACCAATAGCCATAGTTTACAATTCAACCCAAGAATTACAATATACAATGAATCAAAGACAATACAACATGAATTTATGAATTTAGGGCAGCTTACTAATGATTTTAGCATGATTCTTTCATAATTCAATAGCCTTAATCAAACTACACAAGAATTCATTATCTTTAAGACATAATCCAATCACTCACAAAGTAGTCAAATCTAGGGTTGCATGAATTGCATGGGTTCATGGAGTTTTTACGTTAAAATTATCTAATTAACAATAATTATATCAATATACAATGATTCAAAACATTTTATGCAAGAACCCATGGCTAGATATCAAAATAGGATAAGTTCATCTTTGAAAGACTTTGGAAATCAATTTGAAGTTTGGCTCCTTGAAGAAAGAGATTCAAGGATGAAGTATCATATCTCAGTTGATGCTAGACCACAAATTTAATGAAGAATTGATGAAGAATCACCAAAGAATCTTCAATCCAAGCTCTATATTGAGTTTTGGCTCTAATGGAGTTCTAGATAATTTCTTAGAGATTTTGGATTTTGATTTGGAATAGTGAATCCATCTAGGTGTTAAGGACTTATAAACCGACTTGAAATACCCAAAAACACCCCTAGGAAACCACCCACTTAATTATTTGGACGTGTGGATAAATTTACCAATTCAACCCTATGAACGTCTAATTTTTTTTATCAAAACATAAAACTTTTAAACCAAATTGAAAAGGGTTGTATTTAAAATAAAATAAAAAAATATAATTAATACAAACTATAAGATCAGTTATAGGTTAATAATAATAAAAAAATAATAAATAGAAGTTGGAAATTTAAATTATTTGTTAATTCTATCTGGTCTAAAAGTAATAAAAATATAGAAAATATTATGAAAGAGTATAGAAAAAAAAAGAAAAAAGGAGTCCTAAATAATTTCAAATTTATTTTTCTTTTTTGGCACGATTTTTTTTGTTATTACACGATTTTTTTTGTTAATTTGCTATTATTATTATTTACTTATTTTATTTTTATATCCTTATCTAAACCCCAATTTTCTCAACTAATTTTCAAATTAAATCCTAATCTCACTACACTACGTTTCTTTAAATTAGCAACAGATTCTCACCCAAAAAGTATTATATAACCCCACGTTCACTTGAAAAAAATATATACAGAGAGATAAAGAGAATACACAGAGACAAATTGAAATATAGAGAGATATAGAGAACACACAGAGATAGGTTGAAATATAGAGAGAGAGAAAAAAAGCAAAAGCAAAAGCAAAGAAAAAAAAAGTGAAATTTTCTTTTGAGAATTAGGAGAAGGTTACAGATTTTGATCGTGATTCCAAATTCGTGGATAACTTGTTTTTATGGTATCAATTTTCGCAGCGAGGTAACTATAAATTCTCGCGTGATTTAAATAATATTACTTATATGAAAATTTGATTCCAATAGTATAAAATTATTCAAATCGCATGTATTATATTGATTATTGTTACGTTATTATTATTATCATTATTATTATTATGATTTTTAGATACATTTTGTAACTTATATCTCTTCATGATATTGAATTGTTAAATTTGAATAGATTTGTATATCTTTCTGTTTAGTTTTTCACTTTAGAAGATTTTGTTGACTTTATTGTTCACTTGTTAGATTAGGATATAAAAATAATTAGTAAATGAATTTTTTAAAAACATATCTAAGTAGAATTGTTAATTAAAAGGAGAAATAAATTTCATCTAGAGATTCATGATAAAATAGTGATAATTATTATTAATAATTATAATTAAAAAAAAGTAAAATTTGAGAAATTATATAAAGAGAGCAAAAGAATAAAAAATAAAAAAAATAAAAAGAAAGCATAAACAAAAAAAAAGAGAACAACGAAAGAAATTTAAAAAAAAAAAAACATAACAGGATTTTTTTAAAAAACAGAAACAGAAAATTTAAAAAAAAGAAGAAGAAGAAAGTGAGAAAAAACGTGAAAAAATGACAAATCAAAAAAAATATTATAAGAGAGAAGTAGAATAAAAAATTATAAAATTATAAAATTATTAAACAAAAGGTAAAAATAAAAAAATAAAAAATAAAAAATGAACGCATAAAAAGGGAAAATAACAAAAATTATTAATAAATAAATAAATAAATAAAATAATAAATAAGAAGAAAAAAGTCAAATTTGTAAATAACAATAAAATAATAAAAAGTAACAGAACGTTAGTAAAAAATATATATTAAAAAAAAAAAGATAACAAAACGTAAAGAAAAAAAATATATATATATATACAAAAAATGTAAAATAAATAAATAAGTAAAATACCTAAATAAAATAAATAAATAATAAATAAATAAATAAATAAATATGAGTGATTAAGATTTTGAATTAATGAACACACACTGAAAATAATAAAACAATTTTCAGTAGACTTAAAAAAAAATAAGACAACTTTTATAGGTGTAAAATAAATAAGAGAATAAAGTAAAAATAATTTATTATTAAATTTAAATAATATAATATCCAAAATTCAATAAAGTCATACCAAAGTTAATAAAGCAACCGTGCTAGAACCACGGGACTCGAGGGGTGCTTAACACCTTCCCTTCGGTCAACAATCCTTACCCGAATTTTTAGTTCGCAGACCAATAAGAAATATAGAGTCAAATTTTCTTTTGATTAGGGATTTAAATAAGGTGACTTAGAACACTAGAACTCAATTCTAAATGGCGACTCTGAATAATAATTATTCCTTTTCAAAATGTCACTTTAATTGGAAAAACTCTTTTTTCTTTCAAAACATATAAAATCAAATTTTTGAGAAAAAAAAAAAGGTGTGACAAACCCTACACTTTACAGTTAACCAGCACAGTTGCAGGCCACCATCGGCCATTGCCCATCAATGGGGCGTTAGTCCCTTGACGGGCCGTCCTGTCTGACCGTCGATGGGATCAGAAACTTGCCTTTGGTTCCTTCCTAGGCTAGGTCCTGACCCACGCCTCCCACCTATGGGGTGTCACTCCACCTACGGGGCGTAGGTTGTCCCTCATAGGTGGGACTGCTTTTTGGCAGTTTTGGCTCACAAGATTGGTCCTTCCTCAAGGACCCTTGGTTGGTCCTTGGGGAGTTTTGCGCTAAACGTTTTCAATCCGAATATGTTTTTATACGATTTTAGGACCTCTCACATTGATTTCATCCAAAACGAACACGTAAAACTCGATGAAACACACTAAGTCACACAAGGACGTTTCAAGGCAAACATTTCGAACGTCATGAACATTCTTGGGAGTTTGACCTTCAAACTTTACGAAACTTTAACCACTACCTCCTAACATCATGATAATCCATTTTAGGACTTCAAAATATCAAGACACAAGTTTTAGGCTCTAGTTTCACCTAAATCGTTTTAGAGGTGTTACAATTAACGCAGAAAATAAGGCTCATCTAATCCTTGGGTTCTAAACTCAGTTAATAAAGTTGAACTATTTTTAAAGAAACTTTGTAAACTAATTATTCTAACATTTGCACAAACAAATCCAAAATGAGTTGTTCTAAACATTAAACAAGTCCATTTACTCCAAGTACATTGTCATAAGGAATAACATCATATGCACAAGGGTTGTTCAGAAGATTGTGCATCAGACTCGGGTTCAGTTTTTGATAGCCTCTTACATGAATATGTTCCAAAGATTTATATTCACAATGCAATACTACATTATTAATTAGAGTCATTAGCTAAAATACTACATTATTAATTAGAGTCATTAGCTGAGATAAGATTATCATTAAGACAGTCATATAGGCAACGATTAAGCCAATATATACAAAAACTACTATGATGTTTATCAATTGACCATTAAGCTATGTGCAAATTTCTCTTTTTATAGGGAAACTATATATAAATGTTCATTTTTTTTTCTTTTGAGTGAAATGCTATTCTCTCCCATCTTTATATATTGTAGAAACTTCAATATATAGCTCATGAAAATTTGATGAAAATTTCACAAAATTCCTCTGGTTTCTCCTTATTAATTTAATTTCTTTAACTTCTCAACCAAGAAATTAATTATCTTTTTTTTCTTAAAAAAATGGTGACAGCAAAGAAACAAAATCCTCTATTGAAGTTTCCAATGCTCTACAACAAGTCGTCGTAGTTGAAAAAAATATAGAATAATGATATTAACTCGTATGTAAAAAAATATTTTTCATATTTTCACTATCTATATTTAAAGAAGGACGTGTATGCACAACATCAAGCCAGAAACTTCCGAAGGTATAAAAGAGCTATATACATAAGTAGGGGTGTATGTGATCGGGTTGGTTTGGGTTTTTCAAATATCAAATTAAATTATTTGTTTTGGATTTTTGAAGTTATAAATCAAATCAAACCAATAAAATTCGGTTTTTTCAACTTCGGGTTTTTTCGGATTTCTTCGGATTTTCGGGTTTTTTCGATAAAGTATTCATACAAACATATAATTTACTTGTACTTCAAATATTTATTTAGTCCTACCAAAATGCAACTATCTAAGTTATTTCTCAAGAAAATAACAAAAAATATGATATGATTAATGACACTAAAATATCCAACAAAAATATAATAATAAAATCGCTTCAAAAAAATATTGCAAATTAATAAGTCAATGAAATTGATCATAATTTAAAGTACTAAATCATGCTAAAATAAGTTTAGTAAGTATTAGTTAAATGACTAAATATTAAAAGAAAGTAAAATTAGATCATGTATTTTAATTATCTAAATCTATGTAAAACTAAAAAATGAATATTTAATATTATTGTCATTCTTAGTGCTGAATTGATTTTCTTTTTACATTAGTATTAATTTGATTTTCATTTAAACTTTATCATAATTACCAACATGTATGAATTATAATATTTGTTAGATCATTAAAAATTCTAACTTTCAAACATGAAATAAATATATTAAAAGATTAAAACTATGAAAAAGTGTAAGAGATATTTAAAAATTATATCAAAGTATAGTTACGTATAAAATAAAATTTTAAAATTATGTATATAATGTTGGATTGGTTTAGTCTCGGGTTTTTTTTTTTTAGTTGAAACCAAACCAAACCAAATATAGTCAGATTTTTTTATCCAACACTAAACCAAGTTAAACCAAACCACTAATCGATTTTTTTTCCGATTTGACTCGATTTAAATTTGATTCGATTTGCAGTTCGATTTTGTACGCCCCTATACATAAGAATAAAGCTCCCGTAACCAAGAATCAGTTGTGAAATTCAAAGAAAGAAGCTCCATAGATTTCAAATTTTACACGTCAAATAAAAGGATGAATCTAAGTGGAGAACCAACATAATTCAACTAAGCAAAGCATTCCAGTTCATGTTGGACAACAACAAAACGAAGTAATAAAAGAAACAAATTTAGCTTGTTCTGACTATCAGATCAGTCACTTCAATTAAATGAATATATCTTATGATAATACCTCGAAGACATAGGGTATCATAGAAAAATACAATAAAAAAGATATAAACTCTTAATTTTACATAATTTTATGAAGAAAATTACTATATCAAGTTGAAACTAAATATGTATCTAGGCTTTAGTAAATGATGTATGCCAAGGTTTGTTATTTGAATCTCACTACCTTCAATATACATGGCAAAAGAATATCATTTTTATTATTATGTAATGTGTCACTCATGTTGCGTAACGAAATATATCATATCATCATATCATACATTATTATAAGTGGAAAACTCCTAACTTAAAAATTAAATTATCATTTTAGCTTTATTTTATCCTTAAACTAAATTAAATATTAATAAATAAACTTAATTTAAAATTACATAATCATATTTAAATTCATGCATCTAGATACTGTCATTAAATATCTAATTATTTAATTACTAAGTAATAATTATATTATACTAAATACTTAAAAAAATGATGTAAAGTCAAACTTTGAACGACAAAAATATTTCATAAAAAAATGTTAGAAATTATTTCATAGAAAGTTGTCACGAATTACTTTTTTATATATAAAAATGTTTTATCTAATTCTTTTAAGAATGATTATGTTTAAACAGAGTAAAATTGTTAATTAGATAAATCTTTTTTTATTAAAGCGTTTATCCTTTATTCTCTATAATTAGTGCGGTTAAATAGACTAAATTTGTTATCCTTTCTCAATAATTAGTGTAATTAAAAGTAAATTATTAATAAAAACAACAATCTTTCCTCTCTCACATGTGTAAGGTCACTATCTTCTGAAAATTAACTTAAACAACTCTTTACCTTGAAATCTTATCCTATAAATTTTTAGCTTTACATATGTATGATGGAAAAATAATTTTTCTTTACCACTAGGCTCGTGTTGATGTTAATCATTAGGCATTTTTCATTTACTTTTTTTTTTGAAATATTAATATCTTTTTTTATCGTAATTAGAATGATATTTTGTATAATAGTTTTATCGTTACCATTTTAGATGCTTTTTTTTTTTGTTATGGGAGACGGTATCATTAAGAACTCTACTCCTTATGTATTTCTTTTTTGAGAAATTTACATAAAGATACTACTAATAAAAAATATTTACCATTTATAGCAATAATATTTTTTTTCATTTAATCACTTTTAGTTCATTTTAATACAAGTTTAAACATATTACAAAGAATAATTTATCATTTACATATAATACAAGTTTTAATGATAGTTAATATTTTTATCACACATTTTAATACACTTATAATACAATATGTCTAATTTTTACCAAACAAACGTAATATATTTCAAAATACAATTATAATTCATATAAATTGCATACATAATTCAATTTTAATACATATTACATATTTAACATAGTATTGCTATAAATGGTAATAAATAAAATGTATAGCTAAAATCTTTAATTATTTATTGAAATGTATCAACATATGTAATTTTTCGTTCTTTTTACTATAGATATTGTTATAATTAAAGTCTTAAGAAGGATATGAATGTTGTATTTGTTCTTATCTGTTTAATTTTTTACCATCATTTATCGATTTATACTTCTTTTGATTTAATCTTTTATGAAATTATGAATGTTAGTCTATTCTTATTAGTGCTGAAATTACTAATTTATGAGTTATATTCGTTTTTAAATGTACTTTTTTTTATATTTTTTTTCTTTTATTCTTTTCTTATGTAGTTTCTTTAAGTAGCTACATCTCTGTGTACTTACTCATATGAGAGCATATTGAGAAATTATCAAAGATAAGTCATATATATTCATATTATTCGAGGCCATAGTAATATAATTATTTTTTCATATTTCTTGTTTGATAATAATGTATTATTCAATTATTATGAATTTTATTTAATGAATAAAATTAAATTGATAAAATTAATATTTTTAATTTCTAATATTTTCTAATAATATTTCACATATATAATAATTATGTTGGAGAAACGTGTGACACACGTTTCAGGAAACTAGTATACAAAAATCCATAAAAGAAATTCATAATAACATGCATCTCCTTATACTAACAAACTTATAATAATTGTACCTTGTGGTGAAAATGTGATGACACAAATAAGGACGCTTTTTGTATTGTGAAGATTAACTTTGGTGCATTCATTGTAATAGAGACATCTGTATTCTTTTTTGGTGCCACGTGTGTTGTCTTTTTATACTTTGCCAGCCAGATATCCATAGATAACTCACACTGCTCCTCTGCTTTTCCTTCTACACTTGATCTATCTCATCTCTTTTCTGTTTTCGGTTACGCTTATCTTTTTCTGAATTCGACTCCTCTTAATATTTTTATTTTGGTGATTACCCTCTTGGCTTAGTTAATGTTTGATTTTCAGGGGTTTCTCTACCTGCTTTTTAATTTATTGTGCCAAAACATTACTTCAAAGTCAAGTGTGGAATTGTCCGCCTTTTCTATCAAATTTTTACCCGATCCTTTGTCTAATACTTTTTGCCTATTATATTTATTTCATTGATTATTCTGCAGTTTTTTTTTTTTCAATTTCGTATAGAACTTAGGATTCTACACATGCATCTTCTCTTCTAAATATTGTTTGTATCAAATTTCAGAACTAGTGGTATTATGGTGTATCCCTCACATTTTATTTTTGATTAATTACTATATGATTCCTTTATTCATTTTTCTCATTCTGCTTCTTCAATTATATTAATTGATAATACATTTAGTTGAAAATTCATCCGATCAATGTGTTTGATAAAATTCTTCAGTGAAATGTGTGTATAGAAGTAGTAGGAATGGTACTACATTCTTGGAAAACATTTTTTTCCCATTCGCATGTGTTCTGCACTTCTCCTTGAACAAACATGTACTGCTGCTAAGAGCCCAAAAACGGAGAGTAGTCAAAACCTTCTTCAATTGCTCTATTTCTTAATTGAATTTTGATGGAGAAAATTACCCCTCATTTGACCACATTTTTTACGTTAATGTTTTTTTTTTTGGGTTTGCAGATAGTACTTTTATGATACACATTGGAAAATGTCAGGTAAATATTATGAATATTTGGCTGGAGTGTATGTTGGTTTCTCTTACATTTTGTGGTAATAATTATTTTTTTGTTTCCCTTCTTCTGTTTGTTTCACCTAGATTATGTCGACGTCTTCTCCAATCATTCATCAGAGTACATTGAGTTGAATTTGATATGCATTTTTGGATCTGCTATCTGTTTCAAGAGTCCATGTCTTCTATCCTTTGCACATAACAAATTTGATGAATTGATCCTTGGTAAATAGACAAAATGATTTGATGGAATATTATACTTTGACTCGAATTGTAAATTGGACCATTCTACTTCTATAGTTTCATTTGAACACTTCAACTCAAATATCTGGACAATTCAACTCAAACAAAGTAGTAATTTTAAGTCCCTTTAACCATTGACCAGCCTTAGGTGTTTAATATAGCTGAATTGGAAAAATGTGGGTTACACATGTGAAATAGAGGGTGAATTGATTTAAAACGTTAAAAAATTAAATAAAAAGTAAAAGAAAATTTACCTTCCTTTACAAAAAGGCAAAAAAAAAGAAAAAAGAAAATCCCTTTCTTTTTCCAACCCACCCATCTCTCACCTACTATATTCCTATCCTCTCTATTACTATATTCCTATCCTCTCTATTATGGATTATTTTTTCTTGCAATCTTACTTCACCTCACTTTTCAAATAAAAACTACACGTTCATCAAAAATTCAAAACAAAAATAATTGGAAACGAAAGAAAAACAATATTCTCCAAATTGAAAGCTCAAACTGACATTAAAGATGGATTTTTGCAACAACTACTTGCTTCTTTTTATCTCTTCAGAAGCAAAACTTCAAAAAAAACAAAAAACATATTTTCATCTCTCTTTTAAATTGTAGATGCAATTTTGAAATTTTCATACTTCTTGATCTTTCTTTTTTTAAGTTAGGATTTTTCTTTCAATTTCAAATTTTTGAGTCTCAAGTTTAGTATTAAGAGTAGTAGGGTTTGAGTGATTTCTTCTATTGATATTAATATCGATTTATGAAATTGTAAGCTCAAATGGAGTTGTCAAATGTAATGGACTCTCTTTTGGGTTAGGCTTCTTGAGAGCAAAGTGAAATTTTTTTTTTTTTAAACTGATGATTTGTTTAATAAAATAAATATGTAAAAATAGCATTGTGATCATTAAATTAATGAGATGGATATGAATTTGTTTTTTTTTTGACGTGGATATGATGTGTTATTCATGTCAGATCGAGTGAGGAACACCGGCTGACATACGAGTTTAAAATTTCTATTTTGTTTGAGTTGAAGTGTCTATTTGAAAATTTGGAGATTTGAAGGGTCCAATTTATAATTCGAGCCAAGTATAAGGGTCCACCAAACCATTTTGCCTAGTAAATATATGCTAAACCTCTTTAGTAAGTTCTTATCCTATAACAAAATCTATTACTCTAATAAAGTTTGTTATCATTTCTATATTTTGTTTCTCTAGCTTAACCGAGGATATGATAGAAAAGCCATCATATGAATCAATATGTTATTGTCAGGGTCTTTATTGCCCCCATGGATCTGTCATTCATGTCACGAGCATCTAAAATTTGATCAACAATGTAACTAAAAAAGGTTCTCTTCTCACATATTCACATCTTCATTCCCATATCTTTAATATGTATTGTGTTCAACCTTTTTTTTTACAGATGATGTATTTATGATATTTGTTAATACAGGCAAGCATGTCAAAGGAGTATCGTTTGTTTCAAGGACAGTAAATTCCAATGTATAGGTAAAGTAAAAAAACATAGCTATTTTAAAAAAAATTATACGTAAGACAATTTAGGACTTCTGAAATTTGTGATGCGGTCAAAAATAGTAGTTTGCAAGAATTCACATTGAAAATAGATGGATACATTTCCTTGCTACAAAAATAGCAGATTAGTCAAAATCTGCTATGTATAATAGGTAGAACTACTTCTTTTGTTTAATCAGAGAGTTGGTTGAATACTCAAGAGTGTGTGAACTGCTGCAAATCCAGATGAGTAAATCAGAGGAGTAATGTTCATTTATAACCTGTGTGTGAACTTGCACAAGTCTAGATGAGTAAATCAGAAGGAAAATAATTATTTATAACATGTATATAAATTGACGCAAGTCAAGATAGGTGATTCGGAAGTGGTAATTTTCTAATGTAGTTGGATGTATAAAGAGAAGGAACAATTTTGTGCTCCCCTAATAAATGAACATGATCTTTCTTAATCGAAATTCAATGTTACAAGGTGATTTTTGAATCCAACATGATCTAGGTAGATAAAAAAAAAAAGCATATGTATGACTTTTCATCTTTATGTGGAGGTTTTGTATTATATACACGTAGGCCTAAAGCCACACTCCACCATAAATATAGTCATTGTGTGCATGTTTCGTCACTAATATTTCCTACTATACGTGTTAGTATATACAACTTTAGGATGGTACCTTCGGTTACTAGTGTTTACAGATTTGCAAGAGGACTTGCTTTTCAGATTTCATGATACAATGTTTTATAAAAACATTTTGCAAGTCTATATAATTCTCGAAAACTTCAATAAATTGTTTTAACTTTCTAAATTGGTGTTGTTCATGTGATAATCTTGCAATTGAATTTTTTTCGAGGGTGTTTGTTCTTTGATTCGTCTCTATAAGGATTTTATAAGTATATTATGAAATCTCATACACATTTGTAGATGTCACCTGTTTTTCTTTTTGTATTTTTAGAAGGAAGATGTCAGGTGTATAAACATTATTACCGAAGTATTTTTTATGATGTGTATTTTGTAAATTGATCATGATATCTAAAAATAGTTTCAAACTTTTAAGAGAGTTATGATGTGTAGTAGAAGATTGATTTGAGAGTTACGACACTTGGAAACTATTGTATGTTGGCTACTTCTTAGCTGGTGTCTAAAAATTTCATCGGTAAAGCTTATTATGTTAGATGAAGAAGAACATCAAAAGAATATACTAGAGTAGTAGAAAAACAATGTCAACATAAGGTGAAGTAGCATAATGTGTCCTTTATTAATATCGGTTGAACCTTTTTGAAATGGTTCTTTCAGGTCGTTGATCTCTATTGTAATATTTTACACATACATGCATGTCAATATTTTTTCTGATTTACTGATGCATCTTTTCTTATAAATTCTTAGTATCACTGGTCCATTAAGGATGTCTGATAATATACCTAGATCAACTAATGTCGTTTTACTTTTCTTATTTAGACAGGTGTACTATATGATCATAGTTTGAGATAAAATTAATAGTGGGCAGTTGCTGCACAAGGCATAGCCCATGTTCTGTTTAAAGATCCCTAAATTTATTCAACCAAAGTAAACATAAAAATTAATAGTGGGCAGTTGCTGCATAAGGCATAGCCCATGTTCTGTTTAAATCTCTCTAAATTTTATTCAATCTAAATAAACATATGGTTGTCATTTATGCATCATATGTTTTTTTCTTTTTTCCATGTGAAGGAGAAAAAGAGACGGAAAATGACATATGATTGTTATTTATGGAAAATTAAAGTTGGTAACAAGATTTGATGTTGGGTCTAATTAATGGGTTAATGTCAGTTAAGATGTCTATATCTGGCTATTATCAGCTGTATTGGTTCATGAAAGCTCACTATGGATAAACATATTGAACTGCAATAAGCATGAATACTAATGTATTTGTCTCACAAGTCACAACAATACCAAAAGATTTTAAAAGAAATCGAGAACCATACAAGTTCCACATACATATTTGAAGAATACATGTTCTTCATTAATTTGTCATTTACTTTAGCATTTATTGTTTAGTACCTGCAATCTTCATTTGCATGTGAAGAAACCTACCATGTGTTACTAATTGCTTATAGTTTGAAATTTACTATTGCATATAACTTGTTACATGTTTTGTCCATTCACCGGGTGAACCTGATATAATTTTCATACTTTGAAAATCTGGCAAATAGTTCAATGTAATATTAGGCTTTCGGAAAATGCTTTACGAAGTGCGTGTAATTTATTTCTTGCTCAGCTCACTGCACGGGGAGATAGATAGAATGGTTTCATTTGGTATCTTTGATGTCGAATGCAGTGAAAGTACTACCACTAGTGTAACCTATGTAACTAAATTTGGTGCACGACACGAGGTTAGCTCTGTTACAAGGCAAATGTGGTGACTCAATCATAGCACATGAAACTCTTTGAAGAGAGACGTTTAAGAATACATAATAATACAAATATTTGTCACTTTTTTATGCCAACATTTGATGCGCAAATACTACTGTTGGGCCTGTGCACGTCACAGGCAATACCATCTAGTATATACACTAAGCAGAGGGAAAAAGTAAAAATAAGTTGAGGTGAACCAACGTAAGCGATTCTCTTTTTTCCCCCCTTATAATTTGGCATCATTTGCTTCCTCTTTTAGACTAGCAACACATCCTTTATCTTATATAAAACTTTACAAAAAAAAAAATCTAAAATTCTAACCCTAAAGTGGAGTCACAAAAGTAATTTAACATAACAAAGTGTTGTGACGGAAAAATGAAAACGAAAATCTAACAACAAAGAAACTAAGTTTAACGTGGAAAAAACCTTCAAATCGAAGGTAACCATCACGAAATTGACAAGATCCAAATTGCTTCACCATATCAATAAGAGGGTTAAAAATAATATTCTAATGACTACATAGCAAGTGCCAAAAGAGAACAAACAATAGCTACAACAACAAAAGATAAATAGAAAGAATTACAACCCAAACTCAGCTTCTGTTCGGGACCTAAAACAGAATCTTGTTGACCTTCGAATTCGATCTCCACCATTCACATTAACCACAAAGATGTCATGAATACTCATTTTAAAATTCAGCCCGATCCAACGGTTAATTAATCGGGAAGCACGATCTGAACACTGTTGGTCAGAGCAAAAAACTGCAACAAAAAAACCCTTTTCTTTCTCTCTTTTCTCTTGAAAGCTCTCTCAAAAACCTCTTTTATGTTCTAATGTATTTTAAACACAATAACAATGAGAATTAATTATCCTCTCAAGACCATACTCTATTTATATAGTTGTGCTTTTCCTTAGAAAGCCAAAAAAAATTACAAATAGGATTACAATTTCAATCATTTTGCTAATAGAATTGGAAACCAAATAAAGAGAATAATTTCAATCCTTTTCAAGTAGGATTAGGCCATGACCTTTGACTGGAGCATGGGCAATAGCCCAAAAAATTCCCCCTCCAGCCAAGGGGCCAAATGAACTTTAAGTGAAGTAACTTTTGACAGACTTCCTGCCTGCCACACTTTTACAAAACTCATGATTGTCTATGATGAGTTCTTTCCACTTATCTCTATGAGTATCTAACATGACTTCATCATAACCTTTAGTTTCTTCTATGTCAGTCAAGAGAATATATTCATTAGGAGAATAATGTATTGAGCTTCGCTTTTCTCTAGTAGATCTTCTAAAAGAGGTTTCTGGATTATTCGAAGTAGTTATCTCACCATGAGTTGGTTGATTATCAACCACAACATCATAAGTAGGAACATTTATATGTTCTACACATTATTATCTGGATCATAACCTTGGGTTCCCTCATGTGAAGAAGATGTATAAATAATAGGAATTGTATCAACATCAACTAAGCTCTCATCAGTATGAGAATCTAGTTTCTCAGTCTTGTCAATATCTTCAATAGTTTGATTTTCAAAGAACACGACATCACGACTTCTAATGAGTTTCTTATCAATTGTATCATAAAAGTGATATCCAAACTCATATTGACCATAACCAATGAAGATGCATTGCTTAGTTTTAACATCTAATTTCGACCTCTCATCTTTTTGAACATGCACACAAGCTTTACACCCAAACACTTTCAAGTGATAATAAGAAACATCCTTATCAAACCAAACTCTGTTTGGAACATCACCATACAAAGCAACAACAGGAGACAAATTGATAACAAAAGCAACGTTGTTAAGTGCTTCAGCCCAAAAAGAATTTGGAAGTTTAGCCTCTGAAAGCACACATCTAACTCTCTCAACTAAAGTTCTGTTCATCCTCTCTGCCAAACCATTTAATTGAGGATCTTTGGAAGAGTCTTCTGATGATGAATTCCTTGCGATTTGTAGTAGTTATCAAAGGGACCAATATACTCACCACCATTATCAGTGCGAATACATTTTAATTTCTTTCCCGTTTGTCTTTCAGATAAGTCTTGAAACTATTTAAACACATCAAACACTTGATCTTTGGATTTCAATGGATATACCCAAATCTTGCGAGAATGATCATCAATGAAAGTATCAAAGTAAAGTGCACCACCTTTTGACTTCACTTTGAAAGGACCACACAAATCTGAGTGTACTAGCTCCAATGGCTCAGACTTTCTTGAAGGAGTATGATTGTGAAAAGAAACTCTTTTTTTTCCTGCTAAGCAATGAACACATCTTTTCACCTTTATTTTTTTTCATACCAGTAAGCAAATTCTTCTTAGACAAACAGGTGATCCCCCTCTCGCTCATATGACTGAGCCTCTTGTGCCACAATTCTGATAAAGTCTCGCTCTCCACCAAATTTATAGAGTCACCAAGAATCGATCCTTGTGTCACGTATAAATTTGAATGTTTTCTTCCTCGAGCTAAAATCAGTGAGCCTTTGGTGAGCTTCCATTGACCATTGCACAAGTCATTATGATAGACACTATCATCTAGTTGTCCTACAGATATCAAATTTGAGGGAATGTATGGAGCATGCTTGACATTCTGAAGGACCAACGTTGAACCGGTATTGATTTTCAAACAAACAGTGCTAACACCAAACACCTTAAACTCACCAGCATTACCCATCTTTAACACCTCAGAGTTAACAGAAGTATAAGATGAAAAGAAGTATTTTCTTGGTGTGACATGTGATGTGGCTCCTGAATCTACTATCTAACTTGTATCTTGAGATACAAAATTGATGACGTCTTTATCACAAGCAAAGAGAAGGTCAAAATTTGAGTCAAATGTTGCCACATATGATTATATGTAGCAACATTTAAGTCATATGTTGCTACATATAATCATCTATGGCAACATATCCTTTTATATAATGATTACGTTGGAGTGTGCTTTTAGATATATTATGTGTGGCAACATATGCAATAAATGTTGCTACAGGTAAATCACAACATGTGGCATATGTTGCTACAGATGATTCGCCTGTAGCAACATTTGTTGCATATGTTGCCACATCTAGTATATCCTGTAGCAACATTTGACATGTGTTGACACCGAAATAAAGAAAAAAACAAATCATGCATTGGGGCATTTCTAAATAAGATTATATAATAGAGATCATCCTCAAATAAGAAAGAACATTCATAAAAATTCAACAACACAATGCTTAACACTTCTTATGAGGCATTTCGATTTGGGCATGAAGTATTTTTGTGGCCAAAGTCCCTACATACTGAACACTTATTTTTTCTTGTTTGAAATGATGCACCAACTCCACGCCGTCTCTTATATGTCCTTCTTCCGGGTTTACTTGGATCAACATATGGAGAATGTATTTTCTCTCTGTATGATATCGAAAGGGACAATCCAAGAATGTTCAGTTGGCACCGGGTGAATTTCTTGACAATATGCCATTATGTATTTTTTCACTGAATAGTATGGAGAGGAGTACAAATAAATCTGATTTCCAAAATCATCACCATGTTGGGATCGAATCGCTGCCATGGCATGTGGATAAGGTATTTTCTCAAAATCAAAAATTCTAAAAGTACAAGTTCTTCTCTGTAGATCCACAGTAGCAACATCTCCATACCTAGTGACACTGAACTTGTAGTTAGCGAGTTGATGGGAGAACAACTTGTTGCTCGCGATGACATACTCTGATATGTCTTTTTCAATTGAAGGAACAAATCTATTTGCGGAGTTCACCAGTTCCATACGCCTCTAGTAAAATAACAATGCAAATCTCCTGTTTATTTCATCAAATAGAGCGACAATGGGAAATTCTATTTCAACATCAAACATAGAATTCATCGATTCCGCGATGTTTGACGTCATAATGTTATATCTACACAACAACAGATAAAAATCAAACAAAACACATAAAGTAAAAATAAACTCAATTAAGATGGTACCTATTTCCCGGGCAAAATGCCTTACTCCATGTGTGAAACCCAATACGTTCAAGAGCTTTAGCGGCCTTTGGTACCAAATATCTTATTTGATTGAAATGGTCATTGAACTCACATATATCGTACGCCTTTGCTTCTTTATAAAAATGGGACACTACCTTTGAATTGTGAAATTTATTTCGAATATTTTCCCCAAGGTATCTCATGCAACAATCATAATGAGATGCAGGATAGATTCTCGAAACCATCTTTCGAATACTTGGATGCCTATCATATATAATGCACAACTCATAATTATCATCTACAAAGCTTCTCATATTTTGAAAAAAATATTCATATGAGGCATCACATTTCTTGTCCACGACACAGAAAACTACTGAAAATATATGATTCTCGGCATCTTGTTGCCACCGCCGATGTCAGAACTCCTCCATACTTGCTCCTTAGAAATGTACCATCAACGGCTATTACTTTTCTCATTTCTTGAAAACCAATTATCCAAGCACCATATGATACAAAGAAGTACTGGAACCTCCCATTTTCATCCAGCGACAATGTCGTCTTGCTTTTTGGAT
The DNA here is from genome assembly GCA_032847665.1 of Solanum chilense. Classification (NCBI taxonomy): domain Eukaryota; kingdom Viridiplantae; phylum Streptophyta; class Magnoliopsida; order Solanales; family Solanaceae; genus Solanum; species Solanum chilense. The sequence continues at coordinate 49,712,923 of CM064963.1, forward strand.
TCGCAAATTCAAGCATATATCGGTACACATTAAGCACTGTGTACCCGTGCTCATGTGTTCCCCTAACATTAGACTTCGCATGCTCCATGCCCTTATAAATCTTCCAATAGCTTACCTTACAACCCAATTCCGTCCGGAGTTGATTCGACATGTCTCTTGTGGATGGGCCTTTACCATTGGAAAACCTATTTTCAAAGTACTTACCTATGACTTTTGCCGTGGTATGGGGATTATGGCTTGTAAGATGGATTGAACCACATGTATGATACTTTTCATAGATTCTAATGGCAAACCTGTCACTACTTGTAAATTTCAAAGCCTCAGCCACCAATTGTTATCCGAATATGAACATCTAAAGGAAAACACATTACGAGAATTGATCACCTTTTCCAGTCTAAAATCTTTTTTCAAGCAAGCAATTTTCAATGAATTTGCCAAATCTTGGTTGTTCTTGAATGTCATCCCCTTATAAAATCCTGTTTCATCATCTCTAACATTATTCACACGTGAAGTTTGAGAAGTACATGGATTGTTGCTGCCGACTATAGGTGTGGGAGGAAACTTGCTCTCAAGGTCCTACCCTTCAGCTTGAGCTTCACCCTCACCTTCACCTTCACCTTCACCTTCACCTTCACCTTCACCTTCACCTTCACCTATTCCAATTTCATCATCAGGATTATTCATGTCCGAAGGATGGAATTCATCATTAAACATATCTTGTTGGCCTTGGTCTACATTATGATCCTCCTTGATAGGAGTTTCTTACACATAGACTCTTAATATTGGCGGTTTCTCTGTACCTCCAAAATAAATACTCAAACTAGATTGATCAGTTATTCTAAAAGGTAGAAACTTCTCATTATGAAAAAAATGGGGAATGTAACTTATGACAAGATCTCGCGGTTTACAATTGTATCCAGACTTTTGCACAACAAAATTAAAGAACTTATCATACAACATGTTTCTTCCGACATACATCCCTATTGAACCGGCTCCTCATTTTTTACTATCCTCCCAACACCATATGAATCGATTTTTCTTCTCGACCCATTCACCACGCAAATCAATCCCTACAAATAATGACATTGTACCTGAAGAAAATAATTAAAAAAATAATTACTAATTATGAAGAATAAGCATATGTAGCAACATATGACTATTCTGTGGAGATATTTGAGTCATATGTTGCTACATATGACTGTTCTGTTGAGAAAAATAAATCACATGTTGCTACATTTTTTATTTATATCATATATAGCAACATATGACTATTCTGTTCCGAGATGTAAGTCATATTTTTCTACATATGACTGTTCTGTTGTGAAAAATAAATCAACATGTTGATACATTTTTAGTTATATCATATGTAGCAACATATAACAATTCTGTAGCGAGATGTAAGTCATATGTTGCTACATATGACTAATCTGTTGTGAAAAATAAATCACATGCTGCTACATTTTTAGTAATATCATATGTAGCAACATATGACTATTATGTTGCGAGATGTAAGTCATATGTTGCTACATATGACTATTCTATTTTGAAAAATAAATCACATGTTGCTACATTATTTAGTTATATCATATGTAGCAACATATGACTATTCTGTTGCGAGATGTAAGTCATATGTTGCTACATATGACTGTTTTGTTGTGAAAAATAAATCAACATGTTGATACATTTTTTAGATATATCATATGTAGCAACATAAGACTATTCTGTTGCGAGATTAAGTCATATGTTGCTACATATGACTGTTCTGTTGTGAAATTAAATCACATGTTGCTACATATGACTATTCTGTTGCGAGATGTAAGTCATATGTTGCTACATATGACTGTTCTGTTGTGAATATAAATCACATGTTGCTACATATGACTATAATATGTTGTAATAGTCAACTGTTGCTACATATATAACAATATGTTGGAAACACAAATGCAAATTATGGAAAAAAATGCAGGTACCCAGATCAAATGATAATGAATTGATTTTAAATTACTATTAATTATACTTACCAGAAACAATGGTGTATAACGCTTAGGTAGTAATTCCAATTGAACAAAATGAAATCTGGTCCACCACTTACATATTAGGTAAAAAACTAATTCAATAAGAAGAAAGCACAAGTACTACCAGCGAAGACCCGCAATGTACGAAAATAAGAAGAAGAAGAAGAGGAAGATGAAGAAAGAAGGAAGAAAAGGAAAGAAAGCAAGCAAAGACGAGAGCAGAAGAAGAAAAGGAAGACGAATACGACGGCTGGAGGCGGGGGAAAAAAAGCTTTTATTTCCTCTTTTGGCTCGATATTTTCCCACCAAAATTGGTTAAATTAGGTTTGGTATAGTCAATTTACCATTTTACCCCTCATTTAATCCCCACCATAAGTTGGTTTAATTAGGTATTGTGAAATTACCCTTTTACCCTCATTTAATTCAGTGGATAAAACTGTCAACTTATAGACTTGAGGGCAACTCCACAATCCTTAATCATTAATCACATAATTGTCATCTACACCCAATACTTAAGACTTATGTCACCACCCATTTATTTTGAAACCTTAATGTCACTTTTTTTTAAAAATCCCACAAGAGTGATTGACAGAGTGAAACAAACTGTGTTTGCGAATGAATCATATCTTAATAAAGACAAATGGGAGATCTAAGAGAACCACACAAGACTACGAATAATTTGATTTTTGAGTGTATCCATATTGTCCGTGCTTGAAAAGTATATCATATATTACTTTTGGTATAATTAATAACTGCAGTGTTTGTAACCTAAATTTTGCAACATGATTGCTAGCAAATCCAACAATAAAAAATAATGGGAAAATTTATAAGTACCTCTTCAACCTATGTCCAAAATCTCAGAGACATATACTATACTAAGGTCTTATTAATCCGCTGAACTTATTTTATAAGTAATTTTCTACCCCTTTTATGCCTACGTGGCACTATCTTGAAAAAAAGTCAACCAGCGTTGGACTCACAAGATAGTGTCGCGTAGGCCGAAAAGGGGTAGAAAAATATCAATAAAATAAGTTTAGGGGGTAATAGGAACTTAGTATAGTATAGTGTGTCTCTGAGATTTCGGGCATAGGTTGAGGGGGTACTTGTGAATTATCCCAAAAATAATTAGTGAATGCGCTTGTCGAAAGAACAAAGTGATCTAAGAGAGGCACAAAAGAGGATAGGATCATGTTATGCAATATACATCGAGTTGCATTGGCATATTAAATGAAATATACCCTATTTTCTCAATGTAAACATATAAACATGATATTTTTCACTTATAGATAGTTATTATATATTGAAAAGGAGAGTTGAAATGGTATATGACAGATAGATACACCTGCGTACATAAAGGAGTGCTTAAACACCATTATTTTTTAAATCAACAACACTCCTTCATTTTGTCGGAACCTTGCTCCAATAACCTCACAGAGTACCAAGCCTTTCTACTTAATTTGAGAGGGATACAGATTGTGTCACGACTGGGGAGCATCCCTTGAAAGTAACATGGCGTACTTTACCTCTCGGAGGTCTTATACAAGCCCATAGTTATCATTCATCGAACTGTCATAGGTAAATTAGCTGAAAATTTAAAACTTTTCATAGCACATCATATGCTAGAAACTTCACTTCGTATATATAAAAAATATAAGTCATAATACATATTTAGACCTTAAGTCTCTTTCTCATCCTAGACTCAACATTATTAGAGTACTTTAGGGACGCGACCCTTACAACATAATATATAAGTATAATAATATAACATTTTACAGTAAACTATAACTTTAGGAGATCCTTGAATTTAAGGATTCCTTTCCTTGAGCTTGGGAATCATATATAAAGCTCCTCGTATTTTAGAGACATCCTTTAAGCATCCATTACCTACTCTTTTTGTAAAAAGGTAAAGAAGAATGGAGTTAGTACAAGAATGCACTAAGTATGACAAGCATGCAAAAACATGCATTTAAAAGAACATTTTTCTTGAAATCATACTTCATGCCTTTTTGACAAATTCGTCATAAAACCTTTATACAATAAGCATTATGTTATTTACATACTTCATATAGGCATATTTCATGGTCAAACATAATATAAAATCATATAAATCATTAAAGGCAATTTAGGACCATTTTTACAGTAAGCACTTTCACATTACATTGAGCTTATTTTCTCTTAGCAGTGAATACTTTTCTTCTTAATTCCTTAACCTTCCAAGTAACCCTTCAGTTATATTTGGTGCAATGCATCACTTTAAGGCCACAAGAAATCATACATATAACCTACACAAGCAAACACATACCATCTAGAAGTTGTCATGACCTGAAAGTACCCTCTAGAAGTTGGGGAGAACCCTCGGTTCGTGGCAAGGCGTACTTGACCCTTTGGGGTCTTGTACAAGACCTTTAACTATCATTTATTACATAATACATGAAAAGTAGTGCGGAATTTAAAATTTTTCATGAATAATTTAGTAAAAGGAAATCTTTCATAAATATTTATGAATCCCATCGTCACAAGCCAAACTTAAAGACACAACGTAATTAACTTAGGGACACGACTATTTATGTTTGAAAGAGATACATAATAAGTCATACATAACAAAACTAAGAAGACAGGAGTTACGCCCTCGGATATATGAGGACACACTTTGTCTTGAGAAGAACTTTCCCAAGATTTTCCTTCTAGACTTCAACCTTGCTTCCAAAACCTTTACTTAGATAGTATAGAAAAGTATGAGGTTAGAACAAATAGTAATATAACAAACATCATTTAACACTTAGAGAAGGATTTCCATAAGTTTAACAAAAAGGCACACTTTACAGTAAACCCACAAATGATACATTGAACTCAATTTGAACATTGCAGTGAATTCACTTTTTACTTTACAGTGACTAAAATGACTCTAAAGTAGTGAACTTCCACAGTATAGCCAATGAGGAAATAAACATCATTTCTGTCAGAGTCTCCCTTTCTAAGGTCATCCAAAAATTCACTAAGGTAAGACATGAAGGAAGTACATATATGCCTCCTTCAATACACACCAAAGTGACCCTCAAGACTACCTCCCTTTTCGGCATACTCACCTCGGGAGAACAAGTAACAACTCAATGGCAATACAATAGAAGAACACCCAACAACACACCAAGAATTCCATTTTGGATTGCCTACTTAGTGCAATGAGTATATGGCTTCCCATACCACTACCTACCCTAAGTAGTACACTCTTTTAGAAGACTTGGCACCAAGATTCCCCTTTCGGAAGGTCCTACCTAGTTCAATGGATAGATAGTGTCCCATACCACCACCTACCCTATGTAGTACGTTCTTTTAGGAGACTTAGTTCA
>CM064963.1:49718384-49887215 GCA_032847665.1 Solanum chilense
CTGCATTTGTTCATTCTCCCCTTCCTCACCCTCTCTTACTACTTCCTCAGTCGGTGGAGGAGTCACCGCCCTAGTACCAGATGGGCTAGGGGCTCGTCCTCTCCCTCTAGAGGACGTCCTCCCACGACCTCTACCACGGCCTCTTGCCACTGATCCTCCTCGAGCTACAGCCCCAGTGGCTGGCTCAGACGCTTCTTGTCTTTCCGTTGTCGCTGCTGGTGCGGTCGTTGCTCTAGTTCTAACCATCTGCAAAATAGAGTGAAGATGGTCAAATACCAATTTGTATCACCTAGATACCAATTGGACTCAAGTAGTTGCACGAAAGAAAGAAAGAAAGAATGGAATTTTCCTAAAGTCTTATAGCTTCTCAAAGAAAAGTAAAGGCTTCCCCCTACCGTTCCTTAAGACTCTACTAGACTCGTTCTTGTGTGATGAGACCAACGAACCTAAGGCTCTGATACCAAGTTTGTCACGACCCAAATCGGGGCCGCGACTGGCACCCACATTTACCCTCCTATGTGAGCGAACCAACCAATCTAACCTTAACATTTCAATGTATAACAACAGAAAATAGTGCGGAAGACTTAACTCATTAATAAAAACCAATTCAATAACTACTAAAATTCAACATCTATTATTCCCCAAAATCTGGAAGTCATCATCACAAGAACATCTACGATCAAACTACTAAACTAAAAATGTCTAAAAAGCTAAAACAAATAAAAGCTAGTCCATGCCGGAAGTTCAAGGCATCAAGACTTGAAGAAGAAGATCCAGTCCAAGGTAGACGCATTAGCTCACCCTGAATTTCCGATGAAGTGAAGACTGGCTAGATTACTGTTGAGTTGAAAAAGACGGTCCGTTTGCTGCACTCCACAAATAACAAAGAAGAAAACATAAAAGTAGGGGTCAGTACAAAAACACGGGTACTGAGTAAGTATCATCGGCCAACTCAAAATAGAAAACAAATATATATCAATAATATCATAAAATCAACTATAACTCAACATGTATCAACAACAAGTACTAAAATCATCAATAAGTACCATCAAGTTTATCCATGAGGGCTCAAGCCTCAATACCACACTCATTTGGGAATTAAGTTCATTATGTTGAGTAAATTATCATCTTTCAAGATTCATTATCTTTCTTCCTCTTGTGTCGGTATGCGACTCCGATCCCCTACTACTATGTGTCGGTACGTGACACCCGATCCCCTAATTCTACGTGTCGGTTCGTGACACCCGATCCCCTAATATGTGTCGGTACGTGACACTCCGATCCCCTAAATCTACGTGTTGGTTCGTGACACCCGATCCCCTAATATGTGTTGGTACGTGACACTCCGATCCCCTAAATCTACGTGTCGGTTCTTGACACCCGTCCCACTATTACTATCTGTCGTAACGTGACACTCCGATCCACTAATACTATGTGTCGGAACGTGACACTCCGATCCACTAATCTCATTCTATCAATTCATCAAGCCTTCTCTATACCAAGGAATCATCAATCCCATTACTTTAATTCATCAAGCCTTCTTTTATACCAAGGCATCATCATTAATGAAGTATATTAAAGTTTCTTTCAAGATTTGGGATTCAAGGGTTTTTCATCATGCTTGTTTTATCAAAATCACATAATCATGTTCATACAAGCATACAATTAAGCATATAGAAGGGTTTACAATACCACCAATACATATTATTCGCTATTAAGAGTCTACTACGCATAACGTAAAAACCATAACCTACCTCCACCGAAGAATTGAATTCAACAAGCAAATTTCCAAGCTTTGATTTCTCCTCTTTGATCGACTCTTCTCTCTCTCTCTGTTCTTTCTCTTTTTCTTATTCAAAACCCTCTTTCTTTTACCTTAATTAACATATAATTAAGAATAAAAGATGGCAATAATACCCCACTAATTAACTTAAGGTTACCTCTTTTAACCCCCAAGTAATTAGACTTATTAACATTAACCCTCTAACTTTATAATTAAAGCAGGAATAGTCCAAAACGTCCCTTAATACGTGTAAAGAAATCCGACCCAGCCTGGGATTTGCGCAACCTGTGACGGCCCGTCGTGCCTGCGACGGTCCGTCATGCAGGTCGTCGCAACATATTAGAACTCCATTTTTCTCTAAGGATTTTGTGACGGTCCGTCACACCTGTGACGGTCCGTCCTGCACTTCCGTCACGACGTTTAGAGAATCGTTCCCTGTACCAAATTCTCAAGAGTTAAAGTGTTTTGGAACGGGGCCTCACGACAGTTCGTGGTAGCTCTGACGGTCCGTCTTGCAGGTCCGTCACAGATTACAGAGAGTCAATTTTAGTACCCCAATTTCAAAATTCTAAGTGTTCTGGGACGAGACACCCTCGACGGTCCGTCGTGCCCCTGACGGTCCGTCGTGGTATCCGTTGTCTCAGCCAGTTTTTCCAGAAATAAAATCTGCTGCTCAAAACGACTAAACAGGTCGTTACACATACCCAATCTCCTTCACAAGCCACCATCCAAATTTTTACCATCAACCATCCAATTAAACCTAAAAAATGTGTATAATATAATTACACAATAGTAATTAACACATAAGTGAAGTCAAGAAAATCACTACCACTCAATTCAACACTAGTTCATAACCTTGGGTTAGGAACTTGGGTAAATTTCATGATCTATTTCAAATACTAGGTTAATTCATCAAGAATTAGCATTATTGAATAATTTACCATAATATAAGGATAATAGTCAAAAGAAACCATAGACAATATAATTTAGAAGATCAAATTCGTATTACAAAGAATCTCATAAGAAATACTCTTTTTAAAAACAAAATTTTTGAAGAAGCCATCTCGGAAAGGAATCCAAAATGGAGAAGAATTACAATACATTGGTATTTGATGATGATTGATGGAGGAAAATTGACTTTTTTCTACCCAAAAGACCTTGTCCTAGTTCTCCAATGGAATTATGTAACACCCTGAAATGAGTTAAGGTTTCTAGAGCCTCAGATGTATCTTCAAAGGTTTAAAATATTATAAATAAATGTTTTACATTATTAATTATTGTTTTGAAGTCATTGGGAAGTCAAAAGTCCAAGAACCTCCGATGAAGTTTGTATGTAAGCCTTGAAATGTTCATGTCTGTCTTGACATGTTTTACGCGTTCGCTTTTGTTGAAATTGATATGGAGGTTACTTAAATTGTATATGATTCTATTTACCCTAGATACTTCCGGGCACTACTTACCAAGGGCCACACAAAAGTCCCTTAAGGAGGACCAAAAGCTGCCTAGTCACTTCCTTAGTAGTGTCTACCTACGCCAAGGAATGTTGGACCGTCATGTAACCTACGCACCATCTATTGGGGTATTATACCATAATTAACCATCTGATATTGAGCCTCAAATTGTAGCCTCAGTACCAAGTGATGCTTGTGCAGTACGATACTGTTATTCTAACAACGGTCTGTAGATGCACTTATCGATGGGAAGCCTGCAAGTGATGCATGCACACCGCCTTGCAAGGGGTGAATTGGGAAATTCACTCCGAGTCACAAACCTATCCTAGGAGGTTAATTGATATATTTTTTGGTATATTAAGTTTTTTTATAACATGAATACAAATTTCCCAATTCATTCCTCAAATTAGACTTTTCCCTCTCAAAAAGAAACCTCTATACAAACCTCTCTTGGAGATGAAGCTCAAAAATAGCAATGGTGAAGGATTATAAAGATCTCTTCACAATTTTTTCTTGGTTATCTCATACAATAAGGTGTGATGATCCTTCATCTGTAGATAATCTTTCATCAAAAGATTTCCTTCAATGCTTTTTGAAGAGAATTTATAACAAATTGTATGCTCTTCAATCTAGCCATGGGTTCTTTATAAAATATTTTTGAAATCATGATTATGATGGTCCGATGATTAGATAATGTTTTTCAAGTTTAACTTAATCCAATTTCATGATTGACCAATGACCCCTCCCAATCTCGATTTGGCCTAAAATGCAGTTTCTTGTTATCTTGATGTTAGAATTATTATTATTATGAGATCAATTACGATATATTGATTTAGATAATGCCGAAGATGTAAATTTATTATGAATTATGTGTAGTTGAACCAATGTGTATTAAGGTTTGAATATTTTAATGACATTGACCTATGTCCTTCTATCTTCTAAGGATTAGCATTGTAGAGTACTGTATGTAATCTCTATTCTAGGATTAATTGGAGCATGAATTATTTTATGTTAACATGAGGGCTACTAAGTCTTCTAAAGTCGTGATGACTCCACAATTCTTATGTTAGCCTATAAATCATGATGGTATGTTATGGGCGTATGTATGATGTTTCTATGTGTATATGTTGGCATGAATATGTTACTTGTGAGATCATGATAAGAATAGGATAATGCAAGTTATGATATTCTCTTGTATGATTTACACATGATGATTATGGTATGTCAATCTCACACATGAAGGGTTACAATGAAAGGAAATTCTCATCAAATCCTAAAAAAGTAATGATCATGTTTATATAAGGAGTTAATCTCCTATCACCTATTATAATTTTATGATAAAATACAACTTAAAGTTTATTTAAGAATGAGACTTAACATAAGCACCGATAAACTAGATATGAATGGTGTCCATTCTCTAGTTGGAAGGTAGGTTCACAATGTCTCTCATGATATAGAGGCTTCCATTTAAATCGGAAATATGGTCTCTAATAGATCTTCTCGTTCTTGAAGTATGTTGCCACAACAGAACAATATCTATTGGATCATCCTAGAAAGCTATGTAATGTTTTCTTTTACTTTGGCCGGTAGACCACCTTCTTTCGGTGTGGGGTTCTATGAGACCGTCCATATTTAGCTCACATGGTCTATGTCGGTTAAGACGATGTTCCCTTATGTTAATTGAAAGACAACTAAATGAAATTTACAAGAGTGACTTGAGGAGTTTACTTAGTATAGGTAGGGGTATGAGACTTTACCTAGACATTACACAAGTTCTCTCTAAGGTAAGTCCTAAGAGATTGTCTTTATGTAATGTGATAACATGAAAGATATATGTTTCTGATAGATGATGTTATCTTGGCACAATTTTGGTTGTTATAATGAACATGTTATTAGTCTATATTGCTTTATGAAGTGATGACTACTTATGTTACAAATACATCAAGTAAAGCTTCATTTATGACCTCCTACCTTATCTACTTGATTGTGTGGGGTTATGGGGCTTCACATTACCATTGCACTTGTAGGTTGGGGATGGGATCATTGTTAGGTATTTTGTATTGTTTGTTTATATGATCTATGGTATATGTAATGTTTACATGAATCTGTGATAATATGTCTTTAATCATGATCATGCTTTATGTTGATGAAATACTAAACTTGTATATGATCTATGGTATGTGCATTGAAGACATTCATATGACTTAGGATGTTTTTCAAAGAAATGATGAATGATGTTTCTCATGCATGTCATTAAATACTATGTGCCTAAACCCATACTTAGTACATGTGGCGTAATAACCTTTATTACTTTATATTACTACAAATATAAGGTCCCACCATTGATTATTAAGAAAGTCGACTAAAGAAGCTTGATACTAATTCTACAAGTGTTGGTAGGTCCTCATGTTCGGGGATGCTATCTTTTCTTACTCTAGCTTATGAAGACTTTATTATCCATTAAAACAATTTTGATTCCTTTTATGTTCTTTGGATTCATTTGTATTAAGGCCAATATGGCATATTTTAAATTTATTGGATAAGTCCAGATTCGTACTCTTTATATGATTTATATATGTTAGTCAAGGTTTTACAATATCATATTCTTTTATGATTATTAAGTATGAAGTCTAAGTACACTATACATAAGAATGTAAAAGTTTTTTATTTTCAGCAAATGTTAATAGATGACACATATTATGACGAACGCTAAGAGGCTTGTGTGAGTCCTCTGAGAGGACGACGACACCGCTCACATCTGGGGTGTACTCTCCATATGTGACAAACTTGGGATCAGAACATGAGGGTAAGTATCCTTAGGATTATCGCGCGCCACAAGTATGGATGATAGGCTATATGATGACTAGGAAACTTTTCTTTTCTTGATAATTCTATGTCCTCATTTTGACAAATGAATCTTTTAGAATCTAATCTCTTTCTTGTGGTTATAGGGGATGAACAAAAGAAGGACAAACACAAGGAGGGTAGGAGATGAGATTGAGAGAGCGTAAGCTACTCTCATAGGCAATTGATGTGCAAGATGTTGCAAATGATCAATTTTTGGTGAATCCTCCTGCTATGACAGATGGTGAGGTGAAATATGCCCTGTTCCAAATATCCCAATCCATCACAAGCAATACTTAGGTTATTAAGGAACAAGCTAACAAAGAGGTTGCACCTCAAGAAAAATAACACGCTAGCACTGCTGCTAGACATTTGAGTGATTTTATGAGGATAAATCTTCCAATTTTATTTGTATCTAGAGTTGAAGAAGATATTTAAGATTTCCTTGATGAGGTGTGCAAGATATTTTTTGCTATGGGTCTGAGTACTACTATGAAGGCTGATCTTGCTGCTTATCAACTTAAAGACGTGGCTCAGACATGGTACAATCACTTGAAGGATAGTAGGGCGTTTGGAGGTTGTCTCATGATTTGGGAGATCTTTAGAAAGATCTTTCTTAACAGATTCTTCCCAAGGGATCAATGAGAAGCTAAGGTAGATTACATTATAAACCTTTGTCAAGGAGGTAGGAGTGTCAGGGAATACTCTTTGAAATTCATTAAGTTGTCCAAATATGCTTCCTCTCCGGTTTAAATAAATAGGGATGAAATGAGCCATTTTGTACAGGGCGCGTCCGAAGATCTTGAAGAAGAATGTCATGCAGCCATTCTTCATCACAATATGGGTCTTTATATTTTCATGGTTCATTCTCAAAAAGTTAAGAATAGTCGTCTAAGGAAGAAGAATAGGGACGTTAAGAAGGCAAGGTCTTTTTAAACTAGTTCTTCTAAGGGTAGGCTTGATGTTCAAGACAAACCTAAGTTCAAGAATAGGTTTTTGAATAAGGTTCCTTATTATTTCTACAAGAATATTAATGATAGACGTTCTAATCCTAAACGTCAAAAGGTGCGAAATGTTTATCCAACAAAAGAGAGACCAACTTGTAGTAAGTGTTGTAAGAAACATGTGGGTGAATGTCTTGATGGGACTAATAGTTGATATGGTGGTGTCAAATGTTTCCATATGGTGAAAGATTGTCCTAATGTGAGAAGTCAAGGTAAGGAAAATTTTCAATCTCAACCAAGAGGTCCTAGCCGAATGTTCCAAAAAAGAATTGTTTCTATCCACTCAATCCAAGGGGTGAACAAGAGAACTTTCTCACCATTATGACGGTATGAAACAACTATTCTGTGTAAATGTTTATGCATTAGTTGATTCAGGTGCTACTCATTGTGTTGTTACTCCTTTGGTAGATATGAAGTTTGGTGTTTTGATTGAACCCTTTTCGGTTTGTGACCTAATTGGTGACAATGTGGTTACAAAAGAAGACTATACAAAATGTCTTGTAATGCCTCCCAATAGAGTTACTCTTGTTGATTTGGTAGAACTCGACATGTTTTATTTTCATATCATCTTGGGTATGGATTGGCTTCTTGCATTTTTTGCTTTCATAGATTGTTGAACAAGGGTAGTAAAGTTTCAATTCCCAAATGAGCCTATTTTAGAATGGAAGGGGGGAAATTACATACCAATGGTGAGATTATTTCTTTTTTGAAGGCTTGTAAGGTGATAACCAAGGATTTTTTGTACCATGTGGTGAGAGTTAAATACCAAAAATATTAAAATACTTCTATAGAGTCATTCCTGTAGTTAGGGAATTCACAAATTTATTTCCTAATGACCTTTCAGGAGTTCTTTCCGAATGGGAAATTGACTTTGGCATTGACTTATTACCGGATATGTATACCATCTCAAGTTTTCCTAATAGAATGACTCCAGTTGAATTGAAAAAGTTGAAGCTCAAACTCAAAGATTTATTAGATGTGGCTTTGATTCAACCTAGTATTTCTCCATAGGGTCTTTCGGTCTTGTTTGTTAAGAAAAAGGATGGGTCCTTTAGAATGTGCATTGATTATCGACAACTTAATAAAGATAACACAAAAAATAAGTATCATCTCTCTAGGATTGATGATCTATTTGATCAACTCAAACGTGCTACTTACTTTTCCAAGATTAAATTAATGTCAGAATATCGCCAATTTAGCGAGAGAGGTGAAGATGTTCCCAAGACAGCTCTATGAACTAGATGTGGTCACTAGGAATTCCTAGGTATGTCTTTTGGGTTAACGAATGCACCACCGGCGTTCATGGACCTAATATATATTGTTTTACAAGATTACCTTGACTCATTTGCTATTATTTTCACTGATGATATTTTTATATACACCATGAATGAATATGAGCATGAGAGTCACTTGAGGTTAGCCTTGCAAGTCTTCAAAGAATACAAACATTATGTGGAATTCAGAAAGTGCGAATTTTGTTTAAGGTCATTTGCTTTTCTTGGGCATACTATCTCTGGTGATAGTATAGGTGTTGATCCGAAGTATATTCATGCGGTCGAAAATTGGCCTATACCTTTGACTCCCACATAAATATGAAGTTTCTTGGGACTACTTGGCTTTATAAGAAGATTTGTGGATGAATTTTTGTCCATTACATCTCCTTTGACAGCTTTGACCCAAAAGAAGGTGATGTTTTAGTGGACGGAAGCTTGTGAAAAAGGGTTTAAAGCATTTAAAGATAAACTTACCTCTGCTCTGGTGTTGACCTTAGCATAGGGCAATGAAGCCTTTGTACTGTATTGTGATGCTTCCTGAGTGAGCTTTGTATGTGTACTTATGTAGCATTGACTAGTGATAGCTTATGCTTCTAGGTAACTTTAAAGCTGAGCATCTTAAACTGGGTGGTTTAGCCCAAATGATGGATGTCACTACTTTGAAATGGTAAGCCATTAATATGGACTTCGTAGTTGGGTTGCCTTGAACCCTGGAGCCAAAATGATTCAATATGGATTATTTTTGATAGGTTTACCAAATCATCCTATTTTATTCCTGTTAAGTCTACTTACATGGCTTAACATAAGTAAGGATCTATGTTAATGAGATTGTGAGTCTTCATTGGATTTCTTTGTCCATATTTTTTGAAAGAGGCGCCTAATTCACTTCTCATTTTTGGATAGTTTTTCACAAGGCTTTATGTACTCATGTGAAAATTAGCACCGCATTTCATCCTCAGACGGATGGTTAAGTAGAACATACCCTTCAGACCCTTGAAAACAAGTTAGGATCGTGTGTTATTGACTTCAAAGGAAGTTGGGATGATCCTATTCCTTGGATTGAATTCTTTTCAACAATAACTATCATTCGATTATCTCCATGGCAACTTTTGAGTCCCTTTTATGGTAGAAGGTATAGATATTTAGTTGGATGGTTTGAGGTTGGTGAGTATTTTGTACTTGTACACATGTTTTATATGACGCTATAGAGAAGGTTTGAATCATAATATATCGATTGAAGACAGCCTATAATTGGCAAAAGTCTTATGCTGACAATAGAAGAAGAGATGTTAAGTTCGAAATAGGTGGTAATATCTACCTGAAAATTTCACCTATGAAATGGGTGATGACATTTGGTATAAAGGGGAAGTTAAGTCTCCAGTATGCTGGTCCTTACAAACTTTTTGAACTGGTTTGAAAGGTTACCTATGAACTAAAATTACCTAGTGAACAAGCTTAGGTTCATCCGGTGTTTCATGTTTCTATACTCAAGAAATACAGATGCGACCCGGTGTCTATTCTACAAATAGATTGTTTAGGTTTGTATGATAACCTCTCTTATGAAGAAATTTTGGTTTATATCTTAGATAGCCAAGTCAAGAAGTTGAGAAACAAGGAGGTTGCCTCTATGATTGTTCTATGGTGGAACCATGTTGTCGAGGTACAAAATTGTAGATTGAATCCAACATAAAGGCCCACTACACTCATCTTTTTACTCCTTGATGTTAGACATTCCTCTTAGTAAAGAATGCTCTCTTTTCCAAACCTCATTGAAGAACAAGAAGACCTTAAGCAAAAAAAAAATAGATGGAGACTTCAAGGTTTTAATCCAAATTTTGGTGGATTCTTCATCTATAATGTATAGTTTTTTCACTCTTGGTATTACTTTCATCAAGTGATCATTTAAATTCTAAGTTTTCAAGAAATTCAACTCTAGAATTTTTAATCTACAAAATGGATTGTCATTCTAACTCTAGATTTATGATTCTCGATTAAAAGTAATTGTTTTCTACAGTTAATCATGTATTTATTGTTGTGTGTTGTACTATTAATGAAAGATTTTTGCGTGAAGCATTTTTACTATCAATTTAATTGTTTCGAAAGGGTTTTACCTACTACTAGATGACATGTAAATGTAGGGATTGGAACTAAGACTAGAATGAACTATTAAATGACTCTTTCCACTATCCTATTTTAATGAATTGATCTTGTGTATGATTTGAAAAGTTGTTATTGATTATTCCATTGAGTATTTCACTATGATATGGTTATGAATGTGGTGAGTGTAACGTAAATTCTTGAATAAGGAACTTGTTAGCGAGAGGTAAGTCTTATGAAGTCAGGATGACACCACAATATTTATGTTATCCTATAAATAATCATGGCATGATATGGTAGTATCTATTATGTTTCTATGTGCATGCGTTGGGATGAACATGTTACTTGTGAGATCATGATAAAAACAAGCTAGTGCAAGTTATGATATTCTCTTGTATGCTTTACACAAAATGATCGTGCTATGTCAATCCCACACACATAGGGTTATGATGAAAGAAAATTCTCATCTAATGCTAAAGAGCTCATGATCATGTTTTTATAAGCAGTTAATCTCCTATGACCTATAATAAGTCTATGATAAAATAAAACTTAAAGGTTATCCAAGAAAGGGACTTAAGTGAAGCACCGATGACCTAGATTTGAGGGGTGTCCCTTCCCTAGTTTGAAGGTAGGTTCACAACGACTCGCATGAGATAGAGGTTTCAATGTAAAGTTGAACTATGGGTCTCTAATACATCTCCTAGTTCTTGAACTATGTTTGCACCATAGGATAATAGATAGTGGATGTACCTAGAAAGCTATGTCATGTTTTGTTTTACTTTTGCCAGTAGACCACCTTCATTCGCTGTGGGGTTTTATGATACCATATTCTAGGTTTAGCTCATGTGGTCTATGTCGGTTAAGATGTATGTTACCTCGTGTAAAATGAAATACATGTGAATGAACATTGACTAGGGTGACTTGAATAATCTACTCAGTATAGGTAGGGGTATGAGTCTCTACCAATATGTTGCACAAGTGTACTCCAAGATAAGTCCTAGGAGATTTTGTTAATGTAATATGATTACATGAAAGATATATGTTTATGATACATGATATTACCCTGGTATGATCTTGTTTATTATGATGAACATGTTATTAGGTTATATTGCTTTATGAGGTGATGATTACTTATGTTATATGTTACAGGAAGCAAAGATTTACTTTTGACGTCCTATCTTATATATTTGGTTGTGTGGGGTTATCGGGCTTCACATGACCGTTGCACTTGTAGGAATGGGATGTGATCATTCGTAAGATTTTTGTATTGTTATGTTCATACGATCTATGGAATATGAAATGTTAACATGACTGTATGATAATATGTCTTTGATATAATCTTGCTTTATGTTGATGAAATCTTTAACTTGTATATGCTCTACAGTATGTGCATTGAATACATTCATACAACTTAGCATGTTTTTCAAGGAAACGGTAAATGATCATTCTCATGCATGTCCTTAAATGTTATGTTCATATACCCATACTTAGTACATGTGGCGTACTAAACCAATTACTTTATACAACTACAAATGTAGGGTTTGGCCACTGAGGATTAAGAAGGTTTACTGAAGAAGCTTTGAACTATTTCTCCAAGTATTGGTAGGTTCTCACGTTTGGGAATGCTATCTTTTCGTACTTTAACTTATGAATACGTTACTATCTTTTAGGAATACTTTTGAATTTGTTTATGTTCTTTGAATTCTTTTGTATTAAGGCCTATATATCATGTTGACTATTTATTGGGTAAGTCCATATTTCTACTCTTAAGATGGTTTATATATGTGAGACAAGGTTTTAGAATATCGTATGCTTTTATGATTATGAAATATGAAGTCTATGTATACTTCACATAAGTAAGTAAAAAAAATTCTTTTCCGCAAATTTTAACTGATAACATGTTCTGACGAATGCTAAGAGGCTTGTTTGAGTCCTCTGAGAGGTTGATGACGTCGGTCGCATCTAAGGTGTACTCTCTGGACGTAATAGCAAACAGATGGGCTCTTGTGAAGTTCATAAGAGGAACATCCTTATCCTAATTATAACATGGCCTTTACATAGTATTTCATTAAGAGCTCATTGTGCTACAACCATTAAGTCACATATAGGAAGATTAAATATAACTCCTGAAGAAAAAAGTAAATCACACAAGAGGCACATAGATTATGAGTAACGTAGATAAACAAGGGTCTTTATCGCGTAGTCATCGTAGCATTAAGGCTATACTAATTAATACCAGGTTTTGTAACGTTTAAAGAGAAATGTCCTTCTCCTTAACATATACACATGTTATCAAAAGTGTATACACAAGCAACATGCAAGGGTCAATTCATTTTGAATAAAACATCTCCATTTTTAACCGAAGCCTTCTCATACACTATTCCTAATGAATTCAACATGGTAATTCACACCACACACATCACAACAATAGGAAGTCATTTCACATAGTTTAAGTTTCTAGAATGTCAATATTCTTCATAAGCATGCATCGATTAGTGAAATTCGTTCAAGTTATAGGCACACACAAGGACACTACCTAGACATGCCTTCACTATTCAAAAGTTAGCCTACATTAATACATCCCTAGTAATAAAAGTCACACATTTATATGATACTCCTCATTTTTTGTTTAAAGGATACTCAATTTATTATTATGAGGTAAAAGCACAACACCATAAAGTGAAATCAAGTGTTCTCCTTATATTATCTCATGTAGTTCAATGCACAATTATCATATCAAAATGCACAATCTACATGAGAAAGCATAAATTTGACAAAATCATTTTTCATGAAAGTTAGAATCTTCAAAACATGTTTAACATAATGTCACTTAAGACATACATAACAGATTGAAGAACATGCAACTTGTACTTTTACGCAAAACTCTTACCATAAACACGCTACTAGGAACTGTTTGGGTTCAAGCTTGCGTAAGAATAGAAGGACAAGATAGGGATATTTACCACCTTACTAATCACATCACCATCCTACACTTAGTTTAAACCAACAAAGAGCAACTTATCTCTACCTTAAGTGAACTTTAGCTCACCAACCTTAATAACTAAGCACATCATTCCACATATTGGGATTTAAGCCTAAATAAAACGCTTCTTAACATCGCTTAAAGGTGATTCTAAACATAAAGAAGTTCAAGGAAGTCAACATATGATTATCAAGATAAAATCATACAATCTGGTCACATTATACTACACATGGGGTAAGCCTAACACACCATGCCCTGAAACACCAAGGTCAAGGAAAGTCAAGACCAACCTATATACTCCTTACACAAGAAGGTTTAACATCATTCATGGTTTGAATAGATCATAACTCATTTGTGTGTATACATACATATATGTGATCAAACATTTCACATAACACATTAAAATCACACATGTTCATACTTTATTTCATTCATGCATAAGTGTAAATGTGTAATTATATGAGCCATTCTTTCATATAAGAACATTTAGATACTAGGTATAATCATACTTCATCATACCATATACTTCACATTATAGCATATAAGACATGTTCATAACATACTCATGCTCTTATATTGATGTATATAAGACCCAAACCTAGGAACTATCCTATCAAGGTACGAATGTGAAATGCATAGAAAAAGTGTTATACCTTTCCAATTCTATTCCAACTATCAAGTCACCCTAGTTTATGGAATACATAACATACTTCATATACATTTAACTTTCATGCATAGTAGTAGACATTAGGGCATATCAGAATTACCCTTTCATTTAGACACCAAGAACCTCTATTACACTGTAGGCATACATAATGTGCGAGTTTGTGTGTCCATTGGTTAAAATGATCACATAAAGGCTATCAAAAAAATATTGAGGCAGCGACCCTCATTTGACCACAATGCACGACGAAACATAGACCACACAACAAATAATAACATAGGAGACAAGCTAACTTCATATGACACTTAAGACTCCTAACCCTAGGTATTCACACATTTACATAGGGGTACATAGGTAAGGGGACATCAAACATTAAAACTCATTAGTGTTGTCAACACCTAAACATAGACCTAACATAGTTATACACATGCATAAACAATAGCCATAAAACCTAGTTCATTACTAGAATAGAAAACTAGGCATGAAATTCATATTGGGTTCATCATAACCACACACTAATACATTCATCAAATTTTCCTTCAAGGCCATAATAAACACATATATCATATATTATTATAAGTGGAAAATTCAAAGATTAAAAGTTAGATTATCATTTTATCCCTAGAGTAAATTTTAATTATTTTTATTTAAGTTATAGATTAGGAATAGAATGTGAAAGAACAAGAGTCGATTTGGATTTCTTAAAATTAATATAAATAGCATGGGATGTTAGAAATCTACTCTTTTTTAATGAAATACCAAAATAATAATATTTATAATAATATTAATAATAATTCTAATTATAATAATAATAATAATAATAATAATAATAATAATAATATAATAATAATAATAATAATAATAATAATAAAATTATAATATTTAAAGTGTGAGAAATTTAGGAAAAAGTTATTTTGTTGTTTGTCCTTATATTAAATTAGAATTAATAAAATATCTAACTTATTATATTGAGTTTTACAATAATGTTATTGGTATGTATTTGAGTGTACAGTTGGATTATTTTACTTGGTACTGCCACCTATTTCAATCCTCTAGAATGACATATCATTTTCCCATACCAATTCAACGTTTTAAAGTTCTTTTAAACTTCTAACAGTAAACTTTGAGGATTTATGAATAGTTATATAAGTGAATCATACTAGAGTAGATCCATTAATGTTCTCCCCATCCCTTTTTTTTTTCTAAATTCATCTTCAATGTGATTGATATGGTTTCATTGATATTTCTCATATGTCGATTCTCTTTATAACAATTTATTAACTTATTATTCTTCTTCATTATGAATTAATATCGCGGTGCCAATACTTCTATTACGGTATACATATATATATGCATATATATATATATATATATATATATATATATATATGCATATTTATATATTATTATTATCATTATTATAATTATTATCATTATCATTATTATCATTATTATTATTATGATTGTTATTATTATTATTATTATTGTTGTTGTTGTTGTTGTTGTTGTTGTTTTTGTTGTTATTATTATTATTATTATTTTAAAGTTAAATGAGTTAATGTTACACATGTATTATACATAACTTAGCCCTATTTAAAATTATATATCATAATAAAGATCAAACGTGCAAGGCACATTCGTAGAACTAGTAATGACGATAAAGTAAACAATGCCACCATAAGTGGACCATAACATACAATGCTATACAAGGCTTCATCAACTACCAATTCTATCCAAAGTAGAGGGAACGAGCCAATCTTACCAATTCATCAATCCCTGATCACAATTGATCAATACATGTCTTTTATCAACAGTTCAAGTACAAGGCAATAGCTAAAGAAACATTAACATAATTAAAACCATACTCAAATCACTACAAGATCACGATACAAACATAGGCACTAAATTAGCAATTAAATAGAGAGTAGAGGATGTATGTAATCTTAAAAATTTCCCAAAGCCTTGTTCAACAGTAATATTATTATCAATAATGTACATGTTAGGCAGTAACTAAACATATAGAAATAAAGACTAAATCATGTTTCATCCATCCTAGAATTTAGATCACATCATGTACATAGCATTATCAATCCATAGACAAGAAGAACCTAGATAAATTTATACGTAGCCTTATTTACTTTGACCATACCAGATTCATACCCACAATTAAACCATGATATTAACCTAACGCAGTAGCTACAGTCGTCTTAACATAATAAAATTCCACATTCATACATGATAGACTCACTGTTATAATGACCATATAGAGACATAGGCTAGTCTTATTCAAATCATCATGTACTGGTCCACATGGATCATTCATCAACAATTCACCACCAATATACATTATAAAAAGAAAATATAAGCAATTTATTTAATAGAATCACCAATCTATCAACACAAAGCCACGATCATAATGCCCATGCATAGGCTAGGGAGATGAATTCACAATACAATTGGATTGAAATTCGCGTCAAAACAAATTATTATCGTCAGTTCATAATGATTAAGCCGTTGATAATGTTTTTGGAAGACCCATGGCTAGATTGAAGAAGGAGAAGTTTGACCATGAAATCGCTTTTGAAAACTTTGAGATTAACTCTCGAGATGGAAGGATGACTAGAGATTAAAAATAACCATACCTAAATGTATAATTAAACTTCTAAATCTTTATGAACAACCCATGGAAATCGAAGCTCCAAGATGTTCTTGAGCTTCACCTTCAATAGAGGTTTTCTGGAGAATATTGGTTTTGGAGGTAAGGTCTAATTTGTGTAAATTGAATTTGGACTGGTTTGATCACATTTTTGATCCCTTAAATACACCCAAAAATGACCAAATAAATAATGTAGGGTTAGGTTAGGACGTGGGGTTAATTTCCATTCACCTCTTAAATGAGGCACTCGCTAGGCAGCAGTTGCAGCCTACACCAATGGGCACCATCGACGCCTCTTTGGCCCATCGACGGACCGTATGTGGCTTTCGTACTTTGTTTCTTGGAATGTATTTTAGATAAGACCTCTCCAGGATATGTCACCATCGACGAATTCACCATCAACGGTCAACTTTAGAACAAACAAGGCATCGTTTGGCTCAGTCGATTGACATTGCTAAGGCAATGTCTCGACAACCATTGAGTCTTTCTTGAAGGCCTCTTGTGGGACCATTGGGAAGTCACACACGGACGTTTACAACGTGAATATACACCTTAACATGTTTTATACCTTCTTTTAAATTTTAACAAAAAATAAACACGTAAAAAACAATCAAACATGTAAGGAACAATCAAGACACACATGAACGTCTGAAGCGCTAACTTTCGAACGTCCTAGACGTTCTTGGACGTATGACCTCCAAACTTCATAAAAATACATATTCTCCCAATAAACATCATTATTAATCATTTATTGACTTCATAATCCCATTACATATATATATAATCACATATAGAAACATGAGACACATAGGTGACTAGTCGTCAAACATCTTGCTCGTCCCTTAACGTTTTGAATCACAATTCACCTCAATGTTTACACACTACCTCTATACCACCTAATAAATCATTTAAATACTTTATAACCCTATGACTAAGTTGAAAGTATCTATACAACCTAACTCATTTTGAGGTTCTTATAGTATCCCCCACTTGGGAACATTCATCCTCGAATGATACTTGGAACACTTCATCGCAACAAGGACTTGAATGAATCATAGAATAGTTAATAATATTCATCACACCATTACATAAAATTCAATGCACAAAAATTACAAGGAATAAAACTTCAAATCACTTAGAACTAAATGAAACACAAGCAAGACACACTTCACTCACTCATGTTTAATGTATCAAACACTTAGGCACTCTTCATGTTCATAGGAGGAACATCCTTACTCTCCTAATAATAACATGGTAATTGAACCTAATTTTATTAAGAACTCTTCTTGCAAGATAAAAAGTAGGTAGACTCAATATCACTCAAAAAAGTAGGCACTCGTACTTCATTACACATAGTCTTGAGTTAATTGAATCATCAGAGATCTTTATTGAATAAGACCTAGTGCCATGAAGGTCCTACTCAACCACACCATGCTTAGTTGTTTCCTTGGAGGATTATATTTCTTCTCAACACACATACATGTCACATGAGTTTATAGGCAAGCAACTGCACAAAGTTATATTCATTGTAAAATGAGAATATCTCAACTTTTAACCAAAACATGCTCAAACGTTCTTCCTGATGAAGTCCAAATGGTAATTCACACCAAGCATGTCACAATAATAGGAAGCCATTTCACAACATTTCAATCTTTAGCATATCATTATACCTTTATAAGCAAGCATAAATTTGAGAAAAAAACACAACTCTTAGGCACAAACAAGTGTACTTAGTTAAACATGCCATCACTTTTCAAGAGTGATCCCACAATCATGCTTTCAAAAATCATAAAGGTTACAGAATTTTCATGAGACTCAATAATTTTCATTTATTTAAGAGGTGCGAATTCTCATTATAAGGCTAAAAATTATATATTAAAAGTTACTAGAACTATGTTTCTCACGTTACTCATGAAATGAAATGCACAACTAGCATATTTAGATGCACCATCAACATGTGAAAAACATAATTTGATTAAAGTTCTTTTTCAAGTACTTTAGAATCTTAAAAATATCCTTAAGGTAGTGTCAGTCAATACATACCAAACATAGAGAGTTCATGCAATTCATAGTTTATGCAAAACTCCATTCGTGAACAAGCTTACTAAAAATTTATTAGATTGAAACTCAAGCAAAAATAGAAGGACAAGGTAGAAATATCTACAACCTTACTTCTACATCACCATCACCCACTTAGGGTAATCACAATTAAGATACACTTAACCGAACATAAAGAGGATCTTATCTTAACAACCTTCATTTTCATCACTTAAAAGTTATTACCACTTTAGAAGGAATTACAGTAAGTCAACACATGTATTCTAAACGTTATAATCTATGAAAACAATCCCCAAATTTTCAAGTTAAGTCATACTATTGAACCACATAAGATTTTATTTATACAATACAATTGACAATAAGGGCATATAACATAAGGGAAAACAATAGAGCAGACTTACCATAAGGACTCTCGTTTTATTCAACCATACAGTAAGGAAACTTCTAGGTCAATTAAACCTACATAATCACCATACAAAGACAAGAAATCTACCTTCACACTTAGGATCAATTTTATACAAAGGAATCCAATACATATAGGAAACTAGAAAGAACCACATATATATAAAGG
Source organism: Solanum chilense (assembly GCA_032847665.1). Classification (NCBI taxonomy): domain Eukaryota; kingdom Viridiplantae; phylum Streptophyta; class Magnoliopsida; order Solanales; family Solanaceae; genus Solanum; species Solanum chilense. The sequence continues at coordinate 49,737,770 of CM064963.1, forward strand.
GAAACATTTAACACTTATTAAGACATATTCTTAGGGCAACATGATCCCATAGGCATTCACTATGCATTTCTAGCTCAATGATACTATTAGTCTACCATCATGTTAAACCATATAGTAACATACCACTCAAAAAAGAAACTCATTCTAACCATAATAACTTGTAACATAGTTTAAGTATATCATGACACATGATTCTTACTAACATGCCATATCACATAGGTCTCATATACATATATAGTCACAAAAGGACATCATATCATTAAAGTATACCAAGGTTCACCTTTCACACATACTCATCAAACCATACAACCAAGATAAACATCAAACTCACATTTTCTCCCTCAAGTATAGAGATACCATCTCATCCCAGCAATCATATCTAAAAGACCACAGGACAAGAAAACATAAGACAGAGATCTTATAGAATTAAATTCTATGGCACAATATGAGAATGATGAAAAATGCAAAATGTACAATCGTATAGCCTCCCACAACATTTGATGGTGGCGCGACTAACCACCAATGAAAACAAAACTATACTAGACATGGAAATATAACAATATTGGAATATAAAACCACATTCATAAATCTAATGCTCTGATACCACGTTTATCACATCCTGTGAGTTTCCCCTAGAAGTACAATGCCGTACATGACCTGTCGGAGGTCTTATACAAGCCCATCGCTATCATTCATTCCATTGTCATATGTAAATTTAGCAAAAAAATTATAACTTTTCATAACACATCATAGCTTGAAACTTCATTTCATATATATAAAATATCATAAGTCATAATACATATTTAGACGTTAAGTCTGTTTTCAATCCTAGACCCAAAATCATTAGACTACATTAGGGACACGACCCTTATAAAATAATACAAAAGTACAAAAATAAATTGACTTTACGATAAGCTAAACATTAGGACATGCTTGGACTTAAGGATTCCTTTCCTTGAGCTTGGGAATCACATATGAAGCTCCTCAACTTCTAAAGACATCCCTTAAGCATCCATAACCTACACTTTGTGTAAAAAGGTAAATAAAAATGGTGTTACTATAAGATTGCACTAAGTATCAAAACAATGAAAAAACATGCATTTAAAAGGGACATTTTACTTGAATACCATACATGATGCCTTTTTGTGAAAAATTCATAAACCCTTGATACGATAGCATTTATATCATTCACATAATTCATATAGATATATTTAAAGGTCAAACATCATATAAAATCACACATAGAATTTAGGCCACATTTTGGCTCACTTTACAGTGAGCTATTTCCAAATTATAGTGAATAATTCCTTTTTTACAGTGAACATATTTTGTTTAACTCCTCAACCATCCAAGTAATCCTTTAGTGATACTTGGTGCAATCCATCACCTTAAATTCATAAGGAAACCCATAAATACAACTTACATAAGACAAAACATATCATTATAAAAGTATAACACATCATAGACACATTTAAGTCAAGACTAAAAGGCATTACAATGAACTTTGCTTATAATTCACCATATATACCTTACTTCACCTACAACACCTTACTCACAATCCCAATTTAACTCTACTAGTTCAATGTAATAAGTGAATCCCCATAACCTCACACATACTTACTAAATCTATTATGAGACCACAAGACTTAACATATACTTAATATACCAAACAAAATACAATAGTCAACCACATACACTTTAATGTAGTACATTAGTCAAATAGTCATATTAGAGATTCATATAATGGTATCATCACATCATGTAGACAGTAACACAATGTCATATGAGAGAACCATAAGAATATGCACATGCATTAGATTACTTTCCTAGGACTCCCTTAGACAGCTACTTGTGCAATGTCTAGGTAGGTTCATTATTTCCACCTATCCTAAGTACCTTCCCTTAGGTTATCCAAGATAGAGTCCTTTACTTTAATTTACTTCCATTGCCCATTTTACTTTAGCAAAACTATAGCCTTAATCGACAGTATGACCATGGGTGCTACATGGAATTTGGTGTTGTAGATCCTTAACCCTATGTAAGGTGTTGTTACCTAGCCAAGGTAGAACATTAACACATGCTGGCTTATTGTAACGTCTCTCAAAATGAGATTGTTTGAACTAGACCTAAAACTTGTGTCATGATTGTTAATAATAGTGTTCATATGAAATATATAATGTTTGGAACTATTTGGAGGTCAAACGTCCAAGAACGTCCATGAAGTTCGACAACTAGTCAAAGTTGAACTAGCGTATCGTATTGTTTTAGAGTTATGTTTTGGGGGGTGGTTCTTATGGTAGATTGACATACAAAGGTTTGAAACATCTAATAACGACTACCTAGGGACCATAAAAAGGGTCCCTGAGGAGGACCCATACATGGCCCAGCGAAGCTTCCATGAATTGGCATTCTACTGCGAGACGCAGATCTTTCACGTAGTAGCTAAAAGTTTTACCTTGCAACGCAGGCATGTCAAGAACCATTCTGCCCCACAATTTTTGAAAAATAAGATCTGGAAGTGCCTCTCTGACGCATAGTAAATAAAATTTGAGTTGCTTAATTTGTCCAATAAATGTAGGGGTATTTTGGGTAATTTAGGGGTGCATTATGGAAGGTCATAGGACCTATTTTAACCCAAAAACATGCCCGTTAAAGCAAAACCCTGATATTGTTATAGGACCTATTTAAATTTATTTCATATAATTTTATCTCTCATATTGTCATGCTTCCATCATAAATTTTTACGAGATGCATTTTTCTTTTTGAAATTTAAGCATGATTCACTATAATGAATTTGGTGTTCATTGTAATGATTTTGAAACATTGACTAAATTCTTTTTCCATGAAAAATAGTAATTATGCGTGTATAATGATTTATATGATCACTTTAATATGTGGAGATTGATGTACCTCCAATATGAAATGAAAAAGGTGAGTATTATTGCATGATGAATTAAAGAAGTAATTCCTACCTTCCTGTTGGGTTTTGAGTTTCTTAATATATGTGAAATTGATATCTATACAACATGTGGATATTGTGTATAGTGTGATATTGTTATGATCTTCTAGTCTTTGAATTTTAACTCTTAAACATGTATAAAGTGTGGCAAGTGTCACTCGAGGACAAATATTGTCCAAATAGGAGAGATTGTAACGTCCCTAAAAGTTAGCTAGGTTTACCTAGAGTCTAGTACTTGTGTCATGATGTTTTAAAGTAATAAAAAGGTTAAAAACAGTGTTCATAGTTAAGATATAATGTTTTGAAGTGTTTGGAGGTCAAATGTCCAAGAACGCCCAACACATTTGAAAACTAATCGAAGTTGAACTAGCGTGTCATAGTGTTTTGTAGTGATGGTTTGGGTGATAGTTTGAACGTAAAATTCAGTAAAGAGGGTTCCTACACGAAGCCTGACTTGCAAAGGGTTTAAAATTCTGAGAACGACACCCCGGAGACCATCAATATTGTCCCCGAGGAGGACCCAAACATGTGCCAGCGAAGCTGCTATGCAGCAAAGAATAGGAATGCTGCCGCACGAAGAACAGTTGTCACACAGTAAGAAAAAGTTTCACCTTGAAACACGGGGCTGTCACGGACCATTACACCCAACAATTTTTTAAAAATATGATTTGTAAGTGCCTCCGCGACGTGAAGCAAAATCTCTGATTTCGTTGAGTCGTTTTTAAGTGGAATTTGAGTTGGTGAATTTGTGAAATATGTGTAGGTGTATTTTGGTTCATTTATGGTTGCATTATGGACTGTTATAGGACCTATTTAAACCCATAAACTCACCAATTAAACCAACACCCTAAACTCAAAACAAAAACTCTTCATTCACTCTCTCAAAAGCCATTGTTGAACCTTTGAAGATCAAAGGAAGATGATAGGTTTCTCAAGTTCTATCCATAAATTTAGTGGGCTTTTCATCACAATTATGTTATGGTTATTCATCCTTGAAATCTCTTTCTTGAACGATTCATATCCTATTATTTTTAAAAGATGACAAAAGATTAATTCTCCAATTTAGTAATCTAGCCATGGGTTCTTGCATAAATGGTTTTGAATTAATGTTTTAGAATTTAATTGATGTTAATTCAATGTTTTAAAGCTATAATTCCGATGTACCCATGCAAGCCATGCAACTCTAGTTTTGACTATTTTATGGGTTGAGTAATCATGTGCCAATTCTTATGAATGCTAGTATTGTTTTCCTTGGACTATTTAATGAGATAAAATTTTAATAGGAATGATGCATAGGTTGTATGATATTTATCAATCTACATTGAAGTGTTTTAGATTCACTGAGTATCATGATTCTTTTGTTTTGAACTGATTATCATCATGGGTAACAGACTTTTGGTATTGTATTGGATGATCTAGGTATGGATTGATGTTGTGAGAATGTATTGGTGGTACGCTGCCCTAACACACTTTATTATATGTAATTTATCTCTTGAATTATGTTATGATTGGTATGATCAACTTATGTTAGTTATGCTATTTATTGTACTTGAGATGATGTGGCCCAGTAGGCATTAGTTATGAATTGTATTGAACATAACTTTGTCGTCATTACATTATGAATAGTTATATTATCATTGTAAGACTTGATTATGATCAAAGTGAAGGACTATAGGATTTCCATGCATTTGTGAGATAGAACTCTCCTTATTGAACATATGTGATCTTGATAGATTAGGGTGATATCTCTAATTGTGTTAGTAGTGTATCTTGAAAGATTAACATGGTTATTCCGATATGATACTGAACACTATTGTACATGTGATACGGAAGTGATGTTTGTCTCTGTATAGACATGCTATACAATTCTTTCTTGATACAAAAAAGATATGTGAATATGAACATCTCGACTTAGTAGGCTAATGAAACTCTGTCTTTTATGAGTATGGATGAATGTTGAATGAATGTATCGGATTTGTAGACTTAGGATGGTGTCCTTCTAAGCATGAAAAATATGTGTAACCTTTTATATAGAAACAAGGTTAAGAATGAGCCATCCTAATAAACCATTGAGTGGCAGCCTTATTGGACCCATCTTTAGTAGGTGCAATATGTGGAATCTTTTATTGAGAAATAAATCCAACATCGAGTGAATATGTTATGGTTTGTAGCTCTACTTAAGAAGGAACTAGAGCCCAAACATATATCTACTTGAGAATGAGACTAGAGTGCCCAAAAGACCTTGATTTTCCTTAACCATGTTCCTTAATGGGATGCGTCCTCATTCTACATTGGCAAGTAGAACACCCTCCACCAGAGTAGGTCTATGATGCTGGATTTCATGCCTAGCTAGTATGGTGTATGTCGGTTATTGCATATTCTCATCATGTGGGATACATGCTAGTGTTTTATAAGTACTATAAAATTTAGGTATTGGAATGGACGCTATCTAGACATTGCACGATTAGGCTTTGAAGATGTTAGTGTCAGAGTGCCCAAGGTTTTGTTAAAGACCATTTTGTGAATGTCCATAAGTGATGAATGTTTTAAAAATGACATAAGGAACATAACGACTTTAGTAAAAGAATGTTAATGAAAAATGACTTATCTAGAGTAGCTTTAAGTATTGCTTACGCAAGCTTGAAAAGGGTGTATGGGCGGTCTCTTCATGTCTTACTTAGGTGAATCATAGAGTAATTCCCAGTAGGTATATTAGGTAGTCTGAAAGATCATTTAGGTATTCTAAGAGAGGGTGTATGGGCGGTCTCTCTTCGTCTCACTTAAGTAAGTCTTGGGATAACCTTTAGTGAGAGGGTTGCAAGCTAAATGAGGTCAATGTAAAATTGATGTTAGTTCACTGTAACATTGTTTTATATTTGATAATATGTTTATGCGATATATTAAATTTTTCTAAGGTGTTAAATGTTGTTAATATTCTTATACTATGATGTTTTACTCAAAAAAATCATGTTTTATACAAAAGTTTGTTTATCATGATTTTGTGCATTATGCCATACTTAGTGCAAGTGCTTGTACTAACTCATACATTTTTGTCTATCTATAAAGGTGTAGGTGACATTTTGGAGGAGTCTCATAGTGTAATATTGGACTAGTGTTTGTTGAAGCAAAGAGTTGGTATGTCCTCGCTAGATACGTGAACATCTTGATGTTTAGATTTCATTATTGAAATATTGTAATAGGCTTAGCTATTTTCTATATGATGAATTATTGGCCATGGCCGAATATATTCCTATATCTAAGATGGATACTTTCATATTTACTCTTACATTATGTTTTTCTATAAAAGAGATATTTTGAAGTATTATTATTTCGTGTGAAAAGTTTTAATTCCACAGTACTTTTGATACATGTATGCAATGAATTGTACTAAAGGGCTTGTACAATACCACCAAGAGGTCGAGTACGCCGTGTTTCCATTCACGAATGACCTAACATCTAGGGGTACTCTCAGGTCGTTACAAACATTGTATCAGAGAATAAGGTTATGAAGTAGTACATAGGAATTGAAAAGTATAAAAAAACCATGTCAAGTAGAGTCTTGATTACGCGTACGAGTCGCGATACATCTATGTGTGAGAGGTTATTGGATGATAGATTTTTTCTTATTTTCTACTCTTATGTCATTGCATAGATTAAAAAGTTATGATTAATCTTTTCTTATGGTTTTCCTTCTGTTTGTAGGAAGATGAATACGAGGAGGACACTAGCGAGGATTGTTGAGGATAATGATGTGAATGTGGGACTTTCTCCCGAAAGTGGACATGTACACTAGTTGAGCAAGTTCGTCAAGCTTTTCAGGGTGATCAAGGTTATCAAGTCCCTATTGTGGAAAGAGTTGATGAGTTTCCGGTGATTTATTCGGTTATGTCTAATGGGGTGATCAGAGAGGTTGTCCTTACTCTATCCCGAGCTAGGACAACACAAGTGAATAGAGACATTGGGACTAGGGCGAATGCTTTTAAGAGTACTATCGCCTGAAGATTATGGTACTTTGTGATGATGAATCCTTCTATCTATCTTGGTTCTAAGGTTTGAGAGGATACCTATGTTTTCTTAGATGAGGTGCATAAGATAGTTCATGCTATGGGAGTTACTTCTAGGAAGAAATCGGAGTTAGCTCGCCATAAGATATTTTATGCTATGGGAGTAACTTCTAGGGAGAAATCGGAGTTAGCTTCCTATCAATTCAAAGATGTTTCTCAATTGTGGTTAACCAAATGGAAGGATAGTAGGCCGGTTTAATCGAGTCCTTTAGAGTGACAAGAGTTTATGGAAACATTCTTAGAGAGATGAGAAGTATTCGTTAATGTATATCTGATTTCCTAAGTATGATCCATCATTTGTGTTTTACCCTAGGGATGAGATGATTAGGCTCTTTACCGGTGTTTAAGATACTTTAAAGGAATTGTGTCTTACATCCATGCTCCATGGTGACATGACTCTATCTAGACTTATGGTGTATGCTCAATCAATTGATGAGTCTAAATATGGCAGGAGAAATAGAGATTCTAAGAGGGGAAGGACCAATGAGAAAGTTCAACCTCAGTTTAAGAATAGGACTCCAAATAAAAATGGATATAGTGCCCCTAAGGCTGACTTTGAGAGAAGTGGTGGTTCCTAAGTGGTTCAGTGTACTTGTGGGAAGAAACACTTTGCGAAGTGTTTAGCATGTACTAGTGGGTGCTTTGGTTGTGGTAAGGATGATCACAAGTTGAGAGATTGTCGTACAATTCTTTCTAGAGGAAGAGAGGCCAAGTAAGTTCCTAATATTCTAGATGGTTGTGCTTCAAAAGGAATCACTTCTATGCTCTATGAGCCAAAGGAAAAAAATCGGATGATGATGATTATGCATGTGAGTTATAGTTTTGTCTCTTTAATTATAGCAGTTCCTTCTAAGCGGGGGAGTATATTAAGTAGTAGAGTGGTGATTTGTTGTCTCATCTCTTCTATTAAATTCATGATTGAGCGATAGACACTACACCTTTTTAGGTCTACGAAAAACACTAAATGTGGACAACGCTTCTAAAGTGTTGCCTAAAATAATTTTTTGGTAACACTTCTAAAGTGTAGCCAAATATTTTGACTTTTAGCTACATTAATTTTAGCAACACTTCTACAGTGTACGCTTTAATGGGATAACCTGCACTTTATAAGTGTTGTTTTAGTTGGTAACAACACTTTACATGAATGGCCACACTTTTATAGTGTATTATTTTTATAATTATAAATACAATACATTAAAAATGTGGCCTTAGTGTTTCCACCAAAATTTTATATTCCCTACAACATTTTATCATTAAAATTTAATCTTCCTCACATTTTTTTTGCCAAAAAAATAAGGCATTAAAGAAAAATTAAAAAGAATAAAACATTAAAGAAATAAAAAAAAAAGGCAACATTTCCTAAAACTTCAGCTGAAGCTTCCGTTTTCAGCTGAAGAACACCATTTGCATGAACTGAAGAAGGATCGAAGAATGGAAGAAATCAATTTGTACTACGATTTTCGTCATATTTCTGTCCAACTTCAAGTAAAAAATTGAAGAGCATTGCGATTTCTCTGAACAAGAACTGAAGAAGACGATCTTTCTCTCAACTTCGTTGTTCAAGATTGGAGAGATGAAGAAGACAATTTTATTCAAAGATTTCTGGGTAAACTGCTGTTCCATCAGATTATCTTTTGAAATTTGAAAGAAAATGCTTCACAAATCAACTTGCCTCACGTCTTAAAGCTTTAGGTTGTTAGAATATAGTTTATCTGGTAACAGATTTTACCTTCAAAAAAAAAATTATACCTTTATGATTTTGATATTCTTCTACCTCAATCAAAAAATTTCAGTTACGGTTTTTATGTTCTTGTGTTGTTGTTACGATTTTTTTTTATTTTGGGAGTTTAGTTTATAGTTGTATTACGTATAAATAGGCAGATTATCTTTGACTCACTATTTTTTTTCTCTTGAATGTTGAATGTAGAAGCTGAAGCTAAGTCGCCTTTATATGAAGAACAGAGTTGTAGCTAAGTCATCTTTCTTCGTTGAACTAAATTGTTGAAGCTGGCGATACATACAATATTTTGTCCCTAATATAGAATTCGTCAAGTGTATGAAGCTAATCTAGATGAATTTCAAAAGTTTTTAATTTCTTTATTAATGTCACTATTTTTTTAGTCTTCCTGAGTTCATAGTTGTGCTAACCTTACGATTGGTTTGTTCCTTTGTTAACCCCATTGATAATGTCTTGTAGCTATTTGCTTGTAATATTTTTCTTTTTTCGACTACATGCCTTGAAGTGTCTAGAAGTCATTTTGTTTTTTCTCTAGTGCATTTTCAAGTGTATATCAGAAACATTAGTTAAGTATTTCTTTGTTGTTTTGGGATCACCTCGTAGTATGAATTTTCTAAACTTGCTTTGTATTTTTAGTTGCACTGTATAGAAAATGAATCATATGTCTTAGAGATAGACAACATAGGATATATTTTTCAAGTCTAGAAGGGGTAGAGAGGGAGAAGTAACTTGTGAGAGTGTTTTGCAATAGCTGGACATTACAATTATGACAAATAGGAAATTTCTTCCTATAAAGTGATCTATTAGAAAAAAAAAATAATAGACTTAAACTTTTGTGGCTGGACAGTACAGAATTTCTAATATTTTACAATAACAAGTAATTGTGTATGATAAGTTTGATTGGTGCACATTTTATTGCCTTCTATAACATGTAAAACTACAGTGATAGCGTAACATGTTTTAATTGTTAAAGTATATAACTTAAATCCTTAGTAAAGCAATTGTTTGTACGTCTTTAATTGTTTTCTTTCTTTGTCTACATTCAACATGATGATTATGCTTTCTCTCTTTTCTTCTAACTGTTACTAGCAATAACAGAATAGAAGTAGAAGATTTGTTTTTGTAGTACGGACAACCTGTTGAGTTTTGGATATTGTTGAAAGTGAGGCCTGCAATCATCTAGCTTTAAGAAGAATTAGGACAAGTGAGTGCAAATAAAATGGAGAGAAAGTTTTGTATGATTAAAAATTCTGTCCTATTTGATAAGCTAGATGCAACGGATGAGAAATATCTTGTAACTTTGTAATTTCATTACATGTCAAGTTCTTGAATATAGAATAAAAGTAAATAGAACAATAAAGATAGTATATGGTCAAGTTCTATAAGACTGTCTATGGATGATTGCAAAGTTTGTTTCTAGGTCTGTCCTCTTGATGAAGTTAACAACTTCATAATCAACCTTTTCCTCACTGACTTTATGTTTCTCCTTTCTATCGACATCAATGATTCTGTCATGCTCCACAAAGTGTGATTTTTTTTATCTTCAGGGGGGAGAGGGAGACCTATGGTGGTATCCACCAACACTTCTTCTCTGTGACTTCAGTTGATCGGATTCCTTTCCCTTTAGTCAATGTCAAACCGTAGATATTCTAGTCAGTAATGAACACGAATAATCCTACTAAAGAGATTAAAATATATTTATTCTTTTGTAATTTTTGAATAATAAACATGTTGTAATTTTTATGGTTCCAAGTTTGAATCTTGTGACCATATCTTTTAGACTAGAGTTTATTCATCTTAGTGATGAAACTATTTAAAAAATCAGTTTTAACATATAAGAATCAACAACAGGAAACAATGTTGATCTCTTCTTTACATTCCTAATCATAGAGAACCTCCTCACTACTCTACAATATATTGTTTCTTTTTTACATTGACTTAAAAAATAACTCATATAAAATGAGACATGAGAAATAATCAATTTTGTTGTAAACTTGAAAAATGACAAATAATTTAAAAGAGAGAAAAAATTATGTTATTTCCACTATGATTGGGGTGGCAGGGAGAGTGCAGACGAAAGGTGGAGGTGGGGAGAGCAAGGGGTTAATAGTATTGGGTGTTGGGTTGAGAGTGGATACAGGTCGCCTCGTGATCGGAGAAGGCAAATCCATGGAAGACTATTTCCCCTTGTTACGTGGGTTCTCTCTTGACTAACAATAATGGGTTATTACCCATTCATTTTTTATCCATAGATATGATATTAGAAAAAGTTGTAATGTAAAACATGAGAACTAGCAGTATAATTCAGGTATTATTATGTATAGTGACTACTTGGCATTTGCTTAGCTTATCAATACTAAATAGTCTCTCATGTAACACATGATCATATGGTCCCTACCCCTCTCTGATTATGCACTTCTACAATTAATTCACAAACTTATAATTTTATTTTGAATGTGCAGGAAAATGCAGGTAATTGAATTTGAATTTTGCTAGAAGTAAACTCTATGTATAGTGGCGAAAGCTGACGAAATTTTTGTACTGTTGTCATATACATTTGAATGACACTTTTGTTCTTTTGGAACTTGTTGATATTAGAGTTCTTTAAGCAATAAGTTTCTATGTTTTTTTGTACATGAAATATTACTCGAAGTTTACTTGAAATATATTGCTTCGATTTGATGATTAGTTAATTTTGTGTTTTAGGTCACTTGTATGTATGTATATATATATATATATATATATATATATATATATATATATATATATATATATATATATATATATATATATATATATATATATATATATATATACACATATATATTTATATATATATATATATAGTTGTGATTAATTTAGGCTTACAAATATTAAAGCTACACTTTGTAAGTGTTGCTCTAGGTAGATATAAATTTACACTTTATATATGTTGTTCTAGGTAGATATAAAGTTACACTTTTCAAGTGTTGCTCTAGTTAGATACAAAGTTACACTTTGTAAGTGTTTATCGAGATGAGATATAAAATTAACACTTTATAAGTGTTGCTATAGATGAGATATAAAGTAACACTTTATAAGTGTTGCTATATATGACATATAAAGTAACACTTTATAAGTGTTGCTATAGATGATATATAAAGTTACACTTTATAAGTGTTGCAATAGATGACCAATAAAAGGCAACACTTTTTAAGTGTGACCAATAAATCTGTAAAGACATCTCTTTTAAGTGTAGTCTAATAAAAAAAAGGTGTTGCTAATGCACGTCTTCAAAGCGTGCCTTTATACCTATTTGGCTACGCCTTATTAGTGTAGCCAAAGATGGCAACATTTAAAAAGTGTTGCCTAATGTCAAAGGTTACGCTTGATTTGGGTAGCCCCTAAAAAGTGTTGCCGAAAGTCCAGAAGTGTAGACTTTCATCAAAGGCCACACTTTTTTTCTAGTTTAGGCTACACTTATGTGGTGTTGCTGTAGGCCGAAAATGGTGTAGTGAGAATATCATAGCAGCATGTAGCATGTTCATTGTGATAAGGAGTCTAGTTGAAATGGAATTTCATTGATTCCTTGCATTGTGCATTTCACTAAGTTAGGATTATGTTTTAAATTTATTTTATATATTTCTCTTTCATATTGTCTTGTTTCAAGCATAAATTTCTTAAGAGATGAATATTTTTTTGAAATTTTAGCATCATTCACCGTAAAGAATTTGGTGTTCAATGTAACGATTTTCTCATATTTAGTAATTATTTTTCCATTAAAAATGGTTATATGATTAATATAACTTATGTATATGAGAATGCTAATATGTTGAGAAGGAAGTTCCTCCTATATGAAATAAAAAAGGTGATTCTTATATCATGATGAGTTGTAGATGTAGTTCTGACCTTGTTGTTGTGATTTTAGTATCTTAAAATATGTGAAATTTATGTGTTTCCTACCCGTGGGTATTTTTTACTGTGTGGTATGTTTTTGAGCTTCTAGTGTTTGAGTCTTAACTCTTAAACATGTTCAAAGTGTGGCAAGTGTCACTCGAGAACGAATGATGTCCAAGTGGGTGAGTTTTTAATGACCCTAAAAATAAGCTAGGTTTACTAGAGCCTAACACTTGAGTAATGATGTTTTAAAATCACAAAATGGTTAAGAATATTGTCCATAGGCAGTATATAAAGTTTGTAATTATTTGAAGGTCAAACGTCAAATAACGTCCAAGAAATTTCAAAAGTAGTAGAAGTTGAACTAGCGTGTCCTAGTATTTTATTAAGATGTTTTAGGGGATGGTTTGAAGGTAAAATTAATTACCATGGGTTCCTACGCGTAGCCTAACATACAATGGGTCAAAACTTCCGGGAACGACGCTCTAGGAACCATCAAAAAGGTCCTGAGTAGTACCCAAACATGGGCCAGAAAGGTGCAAAGTAGGCTAGAATTGGCATGCTGCTGCAACACGTGCAGCTTTCACGCTACAGGCAAAAAACTTTCCTTGCGACGCAGGGCTGTGACAAACAATTCTATTAGAGAATTTTCGAAATGTAAGTTTTAAAAGAGCCTCCGTGAAGTTGAGTAATGTCCCAGATTTTGTCGCGTCAGTTTTAAGTTAAATTTAAGTTGTTTATTTGTCCAATTAATGTAGGGGTCTTTTGGGTAATTTAGGAATGCCTTATGGAAATATAGGACCTATTTAAACCTAAAACCGTACCAATTAATGCAAAACCCTCAACTCAAAAGAAAACCTCTACATTCACTCTCTCCAAAACCTCCATTGTTGAAGTATTGAAGCTCCAAGGAAGAAATTAGGTTTCCCAAGTTTTCTCCATTAACTTTGTGGTATTTTCATGATAATTAAGTTATGATTATTTATCGTTGAAATCTCTTTCATCGAGGAGTCAATCCTAATGATTTTTCAAAAAATATTCAAAACATGAATTCTCCAATTTTGTGATCTAGCCATGAGTTCTTTGATAAAAGGGTTTGAATCATATTTTAGGATTTAATTGACTTTAATTTAATGTTTTAAAGATATAATTCCTATGAATCCATGCAATTCTATTTTTGACTATTTTATGGGTTAAGTGATCATGTTTCAATGCTTATGAATTCTGGTATAGTTTTCCTTGGGCTATTGAATGATGTAAAATTTGTATAGGATTTATATAAAGGGTGTCTTAGATTTAAAAATATTTATTTAATGGATTTAGATTCATTGACTATGATGATTCTTTTGTATTCAATTGATGATCAAGGTCATGAGTAAGGGCCTTTTGGTATTATATTGGTTGATCTAGCTATGTATTGAAGTGGTTAGAATGTATTGGTGGTACGCTGCCCTAATTGTCTTTAATATATGACATTTAGCTCTTGAATTATTTTATTATTTTTATGGTCCACTTATGGTTGTGGTTCCACATATTAGTCATGCTTACAAGGGCACAGTCTTTGTTCTACCGATCCTAGAGTTTCTTTGAGGAATCTTAGGTAGTCTTGAACAGGGTGTATGGGCGGTCTCTTCAAGTCTTTCTTAGGTGAGTCTTAGAGTAATTCTATGTAGGTAGGTTTACAAAAAAGTGAGCTGATCTTATCTTAGGTATTCATAAGGATCATTTTGGTTTGCTTTTTCGGGTGTATGGCAGGTCTCTCTTCGTCTCACTTATGTAAGTCTTAGGATTACCATTGGTGAGAGGGTAGAATCTAAAATAAGTCACTGTGAAGTTGAACTTAGTTCACTATAAACGATGTTCTTAAACTTATACTATGGATGTTTTACTCAAAAAGTGTATGTTTTATACAAATGTATGTTTACCATTATTTTATGCATTATGCAATTCTTAGTACAAGTGTTTGTACTAATTCCATAAAATTTTGTCTATCTCTAAAGGTGTAGGTGACATTTTAGAGGATTCTCAAAGTGGAAGCTTGGACTAGTGTTCATTCAAGCAAAGAGTTGGTATGTCCTCACTAGATTCAATGACATCTTGATGTTTAGATTTCCTTATTAAAAGTATTGTATTATGCTTAGATATTTTCTATATGATGAAGCATGGGTTGTGTCTCAATATATTTGTATATCTAAGATGGCGACATTGAGACTTATCCTTACATTTTATTTTTCTATCAAAGAGATATTTTAAAGTATTATTATTTCATGTGAAAAGTCTTTATTCCGCACTACTTTTCATATATGTATTCAATGAATGGTGTGTAAGGGCTTGTACAAGACCTCCGACAGGTCGAGTACGGTGTGTTTCAATTCGACAACGCCCTAACTTCTAGGGGGTACTCTCGAGTCATTAAAAATATTAGGTGAAATCACTTTGTAGATCCGAGTGCAAAGCATAGTTATGGAACTTGGAGGTAGATGTGAAAACCCTCTTTATGCCTAATGGGGCATTATAGTTATTCACTTATGACAACCCTCTTTATACCTATTAATGAATTGTTTTTATCCACCTCATAAAGATTATGGTGACCCACCTTTCTTAACTGGGAAGGGACACCACTCATTTTCAAGTTCATTCGGTGCTAAGCTAAATTCTCTTTATTGAAAAGCCTATATTAAGATTAATTTATAAAACATATAGTTAGGGGATATAGTCATCATATGCTTAGATCATACTTCATAGATGAGAGTTCATCAACCTAAATCATTTGACAAATTCCTTCACATGGACATAGCATATGCAAAATACCATATTGTTTAAGGTACCCCTTGAGAACACCATTCAAGTGCCTCTCTATTGACTAGATCATTATTCATGTGTGTGTATACACATATGTGTGAGCAATCCTTATACATAAAACGTTAAAGTCACACACATTCATACTTCATTTCGTTCATGCATAAGTGTGCAAGTGTAACTATATAAGCCATCCCTTAAGACATGTTCATAACATACACATGCACTCATATTCATGTATATATGACCCAAACCCAGGAACAACCCTATCAAGGTTCACATATACAATGCATAGACTAGATCCCATACCCTTGCCCATACTAGTGCACCTATCAAGTCACCCTAGTTAATGCAATATATAACATACTTCATATACTTATAACATTCATACATAAAGGTAGACATTAGTGCATAGGAGAATTACCCTTTCATATAGACACCAAGAACGTTTACTACATTGTAAGAATGCATAATCTGTGAGTGTGTTTACATTGGTAAACAAGATGATATAATGGCTTTAAACAACAAATTAAGGCAGCCACCCTTGCATTACACTTAAGACTCTTAGCCTTAGCTATTCACGAATTTACATAGGTGTACATATGTAAGGGGACATCAACCATCAAAATTCATCAATGGAAGCACCTAAATCTATCCCTAAAATAGTTAAAAACATGCATACACAATAGCCATCCAACCTCGATCACAACTAGAATAGGAAACTAGGAATGAGCTTCATATAGGGTCCTCATCATAACCACACACTCATATAATCATCGAATTTTCCTTCAAGCCCATAGTCCACACATATATAATGACAACAAAGTAACACCGAAACCATAAGGGGACCATACCACACAATGCCATACAAGGCTTCATCAATTACGAATTCTATTGAAAATGAGATGGAAAGAGTAATTCTTACCAATTTATTAATCCTTTATCACCATTCATCAATACAAGTCTTTCATGAAAAATTAAATTACATCTCAGTATCTAAACATATATTAACATAAACGAAACAATAGTCAAATCCCTACAACATAATGATACCAACATATGCACTAAACTAACGATTCAATCGATAGTAGAGAAAGTAGGAAATCCTACCAAATTGACAAATCCTTGATAATCAATCATATTTCATAAAAATGTACATGTTAGGAAGTAATTAAATATATAGAAATCAAGACTAAATCATGCTTCATCCATCCTAGAATTTAGATCACCTCACGTACATAGCATTATCAATCCATAGACTAGAAGAACCTACATCAAATCATACCAACCCTTCTTTACTTTGATCATTAAAAATTAAAACCCATAATTAAACCATGATATTAACCTAAGGAAGTATCTACAGTCGTCTTCACATAATAAAATTCCACAGTCATACATTGTAGACTAAATGTTACAGGGAACAAATAGAGACATATGCTAGTCTTAATTAAATCTTCATGTATTCATCCACATGGATCATTAATCAAGAATTAAACACCAATATACCTAATAAACAGTAAATATAAGTAGTTCAACGTAATTGAATTTGGAATCCATTAATACAAAGTCACGATCACAATGACCATGCCCAGGCTAAATCTAGTTTTGAAACGGACATGGGTTCACAATGCAATTGGATAGAAATTCATGTTAAAACCAATACATTATCATTTATTCATCGTGATTAAGCCTTTGAAAACATTTTTAGAAAGAACCCATGGCTAGATTTTTGAAGGAAAAGTTTGATCAAGAAATCCTTTTTGAAAACTTTGAAATTAACTCTCTAGATGCAAGGTTAACTAGAGATGAAGGATCACAATACCTTAATGTAGATGAAAAAATCAATAACTTGACGAAGACCCATATGAATCCAAGCCCCAAGTTGTTGTTGAGTTTCACCTTCGATGGAGGTTTTCTATAGAAATTTGGTTTTCTAGAGAATGAATTGATCAAGTTTTTTATCTCTTATATACACCCAAGAATAACCAAATAAATCAAATATGGTCATGTTAGTACGTGGGGTGAATTCCCCATTCACCCTTTAACTGAGGCAGTCGCAAGGCAGCAGCTGCATCCTGCACCAACGCAACCTTTGAAAGGATAACTCAACATCGACAACTACACCATCAACGGGCTGTTTGTCAACATAGGGGGCGTCGTTTGACTTAGTCGATCGACACTGTCAAGGTAGTGTATCTACAACCTTTGGGTCCTTCTTGAGGGCCTCTTGCTTGTCACTTAGGAAGTTTTACCCGGATGTTTCCAATGTGAATATACACCATAACATGTTGAATATCTTCAATGAATGTTTTGCCCAAAATGAACACGTAAAACAAATCCAAACATGCAAGGACACACATGAACGTCTCAAGGTCTAACTTTCGAACATCTACACGTTGACCTCACAAAATCATGAAACATAATTGTTTCTTATTTTAAGACATCATAAGACCATGAAATACAAATGTAAGCACATATATAAACATGAGACACATAGGTGACTAGTTGTCTAAAGTCTTGGTCATCCATTGACGTTTTACTCTCCATTCACCTCAAACTTTACAAGCTTTCTCTTTACGACCATACAGAAAATTTTAGGACCTAAGACCCCTATGAAAAAGATGTTTGGATCTAGACACCCTAACTAATTTTGGGGGTCTTACGTATAACTTCCTTCTCAATATAAAGCTTGATTCTTGAAATTTTGGAGATAAAATGGTTCGTGACGGCACTGATTCGCACGACAAGATTTTTTCCCTTTCAGTGTCAGTTGTGCGATGCGCAACCTCTTCCAAATCTAGGCTGGCACGGCAATTTGCATTGGTAATGTTTAGGTAGCTTGTCCCCTAGGTGCCATTCACGGAAATTTCGACCCTTTATATGTAAGGATACTTGTAGAATCCATCGGTATTCAATTTAACCCTTAAACCATCCCTAAAAACATCACTACACAACACTAATACACACTAGTTAATCTTTGACAAGTTTCCGAACAACTTGGACTTGCTTGGACATTTTCATTAAATATTTTAGGACTTTTAAAACAACATGACACAAGTGTTAAGATCTAGTTCAACGTAGCTCATATATAGGGATGTTATAATGTCATCCTATTTAAGATACATACTTATAATATCATGGACTTATACTTTACATACATAGTAGTAGACATTAGTTCATGGTAGCATTATCCTTCCATTACACACCATGAACCTATAAAACTTAGAAGCATGCATGAGGTATGAGTGTGTTTACATTGGAAAATATGATCATATAATGGCTACCAATATCGCATTGATGCAGCAACCCTCTTAAGACCACACTGCACATTCAAGCATAGACCACACACCACACACTAGCATAGAACACAAGATACTTTCACATTACATACAATACTCCTCACATTTACTAATATCATACATTAATATAAGGTACATTGGTATGGTTCATAAACCAATATTATTGCATCAGTGGAAGCACCTAAGCCTTACCATATCAACTTTATTAAAATATAGAGACACCATCAAAACCTAGCTCATGATTCTAGATTTAAACAATAGGCATATACTTAACAATATGTGATCATTATAACAATCATTCATAATACAAACATTCCTTAAAGGTCTTGATAAAAATATAGAATAAGTGATAAGAAAGCAAACACCGCAACCATATGTGCACAGTCCACACATGCCAATTCAACTATCAATTCAATAAAAAAGTTGACGAAGTAGGAGAAACTCACCAATTCTCCAAGATTTAATCATCATTGATCAATACTCATAACTCATCAATAATTTATATATAAGCGAGTATCTCAAAGTACAATACATAATCGAAAGCATGATTAAACCATCCTATGATCAAGATCACATTATGTACAACACATCATCAATTTTTTTAATAGTTGAGGAATATAGGTCGAGTTTAGCAAATCTCAAACCTTTATATTCATTAATCAATTAACCAGAATTACCCATCAATTAACATAAAAGATATTAGCTTTAATCAATTTATCATAATCGAATCACATTACAATCGTCCTAACATCAAGATCATAATAACACATTATGGGCTACATTTACAATTTTGGGAGGATCATGGCTTAATCATGAAATTGAATTTAAATTCATCCTTAAAAATGTAGCTAAAAAACAATTCATCATAAACATTCTTTTGAACTCAATTTCAGAAAGAACCAATGGCTAGATTGAAAGATATACAATTTGATCATAGAAATCTCTTTGAAACATTGGAAGGAACACCTTAGACAATTGGATAAGTACGGATGAAGGATCACCAAACCTCATTACATGATGAAGCCACAAAAAGTTCGTGAAGAATCCATGGAAATAGTACCCCTAAGATTTACCTTGAGATTCATCTCCAATGAAGGTTTCTACAGAGGTTTTGTTTTTAGAAGGAAGTCTAAAAACAAAATAGCCCCTATTAACTGTAAGATCCAGAAAAATAATCTAAGGTGCTTAAAGCCTCACATGTGTATAAAAATGTTTAAAATATGTTCATTAATTTTTTTGAAGTATGAATACTTGATTTGAAGTTATTTTGCCGTAAAACACCCATGAATGACCAAGACGTTATAAAGTTGCTCTTTAGACGTTCTACTGTACTCTTATATATTTGCCTTGTTTTTATATATTATTTGAAGTCCAAAACAGTAGGGTTGACCCTATCATCTTAATAGACATGTTAACGATAAAAATATTCGGTCACGACTCTCCAAGGACCACCGTAAGGTCCCCCGAGGATGAAAAAAATGTTGGACAAAGAGGCTGCCTTAGGCAGCGAACATAACCAAAAATTGGACCTATCCTCGGGACGCGCACTTAACACGAGCCACACATCCTCAAATTTTATTTGGGGAAGAATCATGGGCTGCGTATGTGACACGCAACAACTTCCCATATCCATTTTCATCGTTTTAATGTCAATTTTGACATGTGTAAAAGGACCAATAAGTATAGGGTTTTTTTAACTTAGGGAGACGCTTATGTCACGACCCACAAGTACCACCTACAAGTTAGGGAGAACCCTTGTATCGGGACAAGGCCTACTTGACCCTTTCAGGTCTTGTACGAGCACTTTAACTATCGTTCATGACTTAAGAAATTAAAAATGGTGTGGAATAAAAACTTTTCACGGCATTTAATATAGAAAGGAATATTTACATAAATACTTAAAAAATATCATCGTCACAAGTTAAACTTAAAGACACGACATAATATCTTAGGTACACGACCCTTAACATTTGAATAAATTACATAATAAGAATTTATACAAAACTAAACAAATAATGAGCTATCCCCTCGAATATATGAGGACATACTTTGTCTTGAGACAATCTTTCCCAATCTTTGCCTTCTAAACTTCAACCTTACTTCCAAACCTATACTTATAGTATTAAAAAGTATGGGGTTAGTACAAGTAATGCACTAATATGTGTCTAATGTAAGGATATTCTCATGTGCACTAATGTATACTTCTATGAATGTAAACTATATTTCCAAGAAATATGTATTGTAACTCTTAAACTAGGATGACTTGATAGGTGTAATAGTATGGATTAGGTATGGGTCCTTGTCCATGCATTGCAGATGCATGCCTTGAGAGGATTATTCCTATGTGGTTATCTATGTTTATGAATATGAATGTATGGTTAAGTGATGAACATGTCTTATATGCCTTAATAAAGTGAAGTATGAATTTGTTTGGTCTAAAGATGTTATTATGAAAGGTTTGTTCACATGTATGCAACCACACACATATTTGATGATCTAGTCAATAGAGAGTGTCTTGAAAGTTGTTCCCAAGAGTATCCTAAACTACACGGTGCTCAAATAAACTATGTCCATGTACAAGGGTGTCTCACATGACATAGGTTTATGAACTTAAATCTATAAGCTATGAGCTAAGAATATGATGGGTTAACTCTCCTACGCCTATGTTTTATAAAGTAATTATAATAAAGTCTTTTCAACAAAGGAAACTTAGCTTAGAACCGAGTAAACTTGACAATGAGAGGTGTTGGCTTCCATTAGAGGAAGATTTACCATTGGTTTGTCATAAGGTTTTGACTTCCCTTGGAGGAAAATTTACCTATGGTTCCACATGTGGTGTTCACATTCCTTTGAGGAAGATTCACTCGTGGTTTTTCATTAGATTAGGACTCCAATGCTCATGAGCATTGAGAGGCCCTATAGGATCTAGCAATTTGTATCACTTAGTATACTAGAATGTGTTAATGTTCTACTTTGGATACGTAAGGCACCCTTCATGGGTGTGAGTGTAACAACCCTAAAAATGGATATACTAAGTGATACTTAATGTTTCAAGAATGCCTATGATTAGACCAGGGTTCACACAGAATTGTTGCGCGAAGAACCAGACTTCGGAACCCTTTCTACGTCCAATCCAACTAACTTGGTGAGTTGGTTGAGCTAGGAAAGGTTGGGTCCAACCATGTTAACCTCTCGAATATGAAGATTTACTCAAAGGAGTCTTTACCGGAAATTAAAATAGAAAATCTTAGGTTTGGAGGGTCTAGAGGTAAAATGGCCTTTTTCCAGGCTAAGGGTAATATTGTAATTAACCTAAATATATATAAAAAAAATTAATTTATAAGGTGGAGGGGCGATTTGGAGAGAGAGAGCCCAAATTGAGCTCTTGAAGTGAAGTCTTGCTTCACCCGGGTTCGAACCTAGGTGGAAGCAATGAATTATTGTGATTTTTAAATAAGCTGTTGAATTAATATAATTAATTAATTATTATTATTAATTATCTGATTTAAAATAAAATAAAAATCAGATTTTTAATAATTAAGTAAACCTTATTTGACTAAGTCCTAAACTAGAATCCTAAGCCTAATAGAACTCCGACTCTCTCACGTCTATTTCTCAAATCTAATGCTCAATCTTCCTTGTTATTTCACATGAAATTATTCTTCCAAAATAACATAAAAAATCGTAAAAAAATAAACCCAGTTCTTCACACTTGAAGAAATCACACGAAATCACAAGAAAACCAACATTAATCGCACACTAGGCTAAGGGAGGTTGTCATTGTAGTGGAGTGATACTGAGGAGATTTAGACATGTTATTGAGTGAAGTTTTTGGGAAGAAATTCAAGTGTTTAACGTCAAAATGGTATGGGTTTTGTTTTCTCTTAGTCCCTTTACCAAGAGACCCCTTAAGGTTCATATTATTCATTCGAAAGCTAGGATTGTTTCCCCACTTTCATGCCCCTGTCCCTAGCTCACAATAAATTGTAGGTTGGGTATTATTTCTTGTAGAATTAGGTATATATTATGTTTTCATGAAGAATATGATGATCTTTGTGTACTTGAAATCGTATGAAAGACAAGCATGTATTAGAAATTTTGTGCAACTGTGAGAATGTGCAAAAATGTTACTGTAAGTAGGGCTTGTGTTAATGTTTTAAGTTTGATATTGTTTTGGTTGTCATATTACTTGTGTAAACCTATGTAAATCGTGATGTTAATTAAAATGGTAGTGTTGCTTATTTGATTATCAATATTTTGGCTAAACAAATGTATAAAAATGCACCCCAGAAATTTGTTAAAAGATCTATGAATTACCCTAAGATTTCAAGTAAATATGTTGGTGACAATAAGCTAAAAAAATTACTAAAATTCCAGCAAACTTAAAAGCTTAGTTTAGGCTAAATAATGATGAATAAATCTGGAAATTTATTTTGTATTCAAAGAGATGAGGCCACAAGGATTCGATCATGTTCTGTCCCCTATAAACTGCCTTAAAATCGGAAAAAAAAAGGAAATGGGGCAAAGAGGAATCGATATGGGGTATGCTATCTCAAAATGTAGAGTACAAAAATTAGTAACATATAATGGGAGGCGTGGGAATAGAACCCATGGCCTCCAGTCAAAGATTGAATTGAAAGAAAAACAAAAGGAAGGAAATGTGAGGCTTGGAAATCAAACCACGACCTCAAAAACGGAATGGGAGAATGGGAGAATTAAATAGGAAAACAAAGTGAGGCTTTGAGAGCTCGATCCAGCAACCTCACTGCCTACGTATAGCTAAGGAAAATTTTAAATAAAAATAAGTTAAGGAGGTTGTGGGGGTTCGAACCCACAACCTCCCAATTCCCAGCAAAATAAAGAGTAAAATAAAAAGAGGTTGTGGGGGTTCAATCCCACAACCCCATTGTCTATGTGAATTTGACAAGAAGAGTTAAATGAAAATAAATAAATAAATAAAAGTGGTTGTGGGGGTTCAATCACACAACCCCTTTGCCATTTAAGAGGAGAATACCCTAGACTCAACATCATAAGAGTACTTTAAGGAAATAGACCTTACAACATAATACATAATAATATAGTAAAGAACTTTATAGTGAAATAAACATTAGGACTTTCTAGGACTTAAGGATTTCATTCCTTGAGCTTTGGAATCACATATAAAGTTCCTCATTTATAGAGACATTCTTTAAGCATCAATAACCTAAACTTTGTGTAAAAAGTAGAGAAGAACGGAGTTAGGACAAGAATGAACTAAGTATGGCAACCTGCAAAAACATGTATTTAAAATGGACATTTTACTTGAAATCCATAAATAATGCCTTTTTGTAGAATCTTTATAAAACCTTGATACAACAGCATTTATATCATCCACATACTTTACATAAACATATTCAAAGGGCACACATCATATAAAATCACATATGGAATTTAAGGCACATTTTAGGTAACTTTACAATGAGCTCTTTTCACCTTATAGTGAACTAATTTCCTTTACAATGAACTAATTTCCATTACTGTGAACATCTTTTCTTTTGCTCATTAACGTTCCCAAGAAACCCTCTAGTGATACTTGGTGCAAGAATCACCTTTGGGCCATAAAGAAAGCATAGATACAACCTACATAAGCCAACACATCCCATCATAGAAGCATAATACATCATAAACACATTTAAGTCAAGAATCTACTGGCTTTACAGTAAGTTATATCAATTTACACATCTTTTCTCTTCACTTTACATAAATATTATAATACCTTACTCATGACCCCAATCTAAGTCTTCTAGTGCAATGTACATGTGAATCCACATAACCTCAGACATACTTAGTAAACCCATCTTGAGACTACAAACCTTAACCATTTATTTCATACACCAACATGCAAGTGAAGACAACTTCATTCATGTCAAGCAAGCCCTTAAGTATATGGTCATTAACACCAACATATTGAATATAAGAAAAAGACCACATCACATATGTCTATTACGACTAATACCATGCACTTCATCATAACAAATAGAAAATTAGTACAAAGTCATGCATAAGGAACATATACATAGAGACATCTATTAGGACACCTTCCTAGGATTTCCCTCAAGAGACACTTGTTTAATGCATAGGTGAAGTACCATACCCCCACCTACACTAAGCAATTACCCTTAGGTTATCCTAGTCAGGTCCTTACTTTACTTCCATTGTCCATTTAACATTAGGGAAACAATAACCATAACTTACACTAAGACCATCGGTGCTAGACATGGAATTTGTTCTTGTAGAGCCTTACACCAAAGGAAGGAAATCTTAACAAGTCAAGGTAGAACATTATCATGCTCACATCATTAGTTGATATAACTTTGTAGATCATATGTGGAAAGCATATTTTATAGATATCCGTTACGGAAACATCACTCTACACCGTTTTTGGGTCATGAGGCTATCACCTTTGTAAGGTCTACGGTGACCTACCTTTCCTACAATGGAAAGGGACACCCCCATCCTCAAGTTAAGTCGGTTATAAGATAAGTTTCCTTACTATTAAAAAGCTTTTCTTAACTTTATTTCATAAAATTAGAGTCATCCCCTCATATGATTAGCTCATAGGTCATAGATGAGAGTTCATCAACCTAAATCATGTGAGAAACCCTTTCACATGGACATAACATATGTAAAAGTGCTATCTAGTTAAGGATACACTTGACAGGATCATAATTCTTGTGTGTGTGTGTATACATATTTGTGAGTACTCCTTTAACACAAACACCATATGACCACACATGACCATAAGTTTATATTCATGCACATTGAGAACCAAACCTAGAAACTATCCTATGAAGGCACACTTGTCCAATGTATATGCAAGGTACCATACCCTTTCCCATACTAGTGCACCTATCAATTCATCCTAGTTAAGGAAACACATATCAAAATTTCATAGACATAATCTTAACATCCATAGTAGTAGAAACTATTTAATATGAGAACAACCTTTCCTTAGATAATATGATCCTATACTTAATGTAAGCACGCTTGTAAATTGAGGATGTGTGCACATTCGTCAACATGATCACATTATGTCTATCAACAACACGTTGAGGCAGCTACCATTTTAGGAACACAATACACAACCAAGCATAGACCACACAACATATTATAGAATACGAGACCAGCAATTTTAATATTACACTTAAGACTCCTAATTTTTCTATTCAAGCATTCACATAGGGGTACATAGGTAAGGAACATCATTTCTTAATACTTTTTAATGGCAGCACCTACACATAACCCTAAAATGATCATTCTCATGCTCATAACAATAGCGAACAACCTAGGTTCACAACTAAAGTACAACACTAGGCACAAGTTACACATAAGATGATCATCATAACCACACAGTCATATATTAATCAATTTTCCTTCAAGGCTATAGTCAACATATATATAATGACAATAAAGTATACACCACCACTATAAGTGGACCATACCACACAACTTCATACAAAGCTTCATCAATTAACAATATTATAGAGAAGTAAAGAAGTAGATAAAGGTATACTAACATAACCAACAAGTCAAGTGTATATTAAGATAATCGAAATCATGCAAAAATAAGAAGAAGATTGAGTCTATATTAGTTCCACTACGTTATCAATTTATAAAATTTCAACGGAAGTTCACCTCTTACCAATTCTTCCTCCCTCTGATTATCAATTTGTCATACTCAAAATTTCTCAATAATACGCATAGTAGGCAGTAGTTAAAGATATTATTACTTAAACAAAATCCTACTACAATTGTCAAGAAATAGAGATTACAGTGAGCATCATAGAATTACAATAGAGAGGAAATAGAGATCAACTCTTCAAGCATCAACCCACATTGAATAAAAATACATTATTCATCATTATAATATATTACAGGAAGTATATAAAGTACAATTAACCCTATAAAAAATCATGAACCAATAATTATAGAGTTGAGATACATGGAACTACATTAGCAACTTGTAGAAGATAGAAGAACATGAATCAATATTATCTAATAATCAAGGCTTGATGCACATTTGATACATTACTTATGATTCATATTTTATATACATGATTGCGGTATTTAACAATAAACTTAGCATATTGAATTCCCCATTTATACATTATAAAGTCAATGTGACAATGAACACATAGATATCTAAGCTAGCTTTGTTCAAATCATCAAATGTTCATTTTTATTGTCATTAATCGACAAGTCACCATAAACACACATACTAGGTGGTATATATAAGCAATTCAACGTAATAGAATGACAATTCAATAAATAAGAAGTCACGATCACAGTAGCCATGTAAGGGATAAGTCGCGTTTAGGAAGGGACATGGTTTCACAATGCCATTGGATTAAATTCACGTTAAAATAAATACATTATCATCAAATCATCATGATAAAGACATTTATAGCATTGAAGAAGGAGAAGTTTGATCATGAAATTTCTTTTGAAAACTTTGAGAGATAGAAGGATAACTATATATGAACGATCACGATACCTTTATCTAGAAGAACACCTCTAAAACATGATTGGCGAAAAACACTTAAGGTCAAAATATGCATTATGACTTATATTTTATATATATGAAGTGTGTTTCTAGCATATGGTTTGCTACGACAAGCATAAAAGTTTTCGCTAAATTTACTATGACAATACGATGAATGATATCTATTGGCATGTTACGACCTCCGAGAGGTAAAGTACGCCATGTTACTTTTAGGGGTTGCTTCCCAGATGTGACACTATGGAAGCATGCTACCCTAGGGATATGTGCTTAAAAGTGTTCAATGTTTCCCTTTGTATGTATATGTGGTCCTTTTTAGTTGACTTGTATGGATTTGAGTCCTTTGTATAGATTTGATGCTAGGTGTGAAGGTAATATGCCTGTCTTGGTAGGGTGGTAGTGTGGGTTGGATTGACCTAGAAGTCATTGTACTATAATATCCAAATAAAAAAATGAAATTTTATGGCTAAGTTTCCTCTACTGTTTCCCATAATGTTGTATGACCTTGGTATGTATTGTATTGTATAAAAACCTTATGTTGTTGAATAGCATGACTAAACATGAAAATTTTGGGATAATTTGAATAGATGATAAGTTTTAGAATGCCTTGGTTGACCTAGTGTAATTCCTTCTAAAGTGGTAATCACTATTAATTGATAAAAATGAATATTTTTAAATTAAGATCCTCTTATGGTTGGGTTATGTTGCTCTTTATTGGGTTTACCTTAAGTGGGGGATGGTTATGTGAGTAGTAAGGTTCTGGATATTCTATATCTTGTCCTTTTATTCTTAGTTGACCCTGAATCTAATGAAATCTCTTTAAGCTTGTTCATGAATGAGAATTGCATAAAGTATGAATTCCATGACCTCTATATGTTTGGTATGTATTGATTAACACTACCTTAAGGATATTTTTAAGATTCCAAAGTGCATGAAATAAATTTTTTGATAGAATTCATGTTTTCTCATCTTCATTGTGCATCTTGATATACTAGTTTTACATTTGACTTCATGAGATAAGGTAAGAAACATGGTTTTAGTAACTTTATATTCCTTAAGTTTAGTCTCATAACGAAACGTTGAGTCTCTTGAAAATAAAAAATGTTGAGTCTCTTGAAAACTATGTGACTTTTAGAAATTAGAAAACATAATTGTAGGCTCACTCTTTAAAAGTGAAAGCATAATTAGCTAGTGTCCTTGTGTGTGCCTATGTTTTATGTTCTTTTTCAAGAATGATGCACACTGTGAAGGATATTGTTATGTTATAAGTTAAAATTTTGTTAAATGGCTTCCTATTTTTTGTGATGTGCTAGGAGTGACTTACTATTTAGAATTCACTAGGAAGAAAATATGAGCATCCCTTGGTGTAAAAGTTGAGAATTTCTCATTTCAAAAGGAATTGACCTTCTGCCTTTCTTGTGTAAGAACTCATGAGACATTTAAGTGTGTTGAGTAGGAGCACATTGCTCTCTAAAACATAACTAATCATGGTATGGTTGAGTATGGTCTCATGGCATTAGGCCTATGTAATAAGGAACTCTAGTTGGTGTATTTAACTACAATCTATGTCCTTTGAAGTATGAGTTCTTAAATGACTTTTCAGTATTATTGTAATCACCCTACATGTGACCTTACATGATGAGCTCTTAAATAGAATGAAGTATTATGATCATGTTATGATTAGGAGAAAGATGTTCCTTCTATGCATATGAAGAGTGCCTAAGTGTTTGATGTGATGAGCATGTGTGAGTGAAAGTTTGGATTGCTTGAGTGCTAATTGGTTTGAAGTTGTGTTCCTTGTAAGTTTGGTGCATTGACTTCTATATAATGATTTGATTAATAATATGTACTGGTGTATGATATTCCCCAGGTGTTATTCGAGGAAGAAAATTCCCAGCAAGGGATATTATAAGACCCCGAAAATGATTTAGGGTGTATAGTTCCAAACATATTCTTCATGAGGCTATGTGTAATGTTTGAGGTGATTTTGAAGTCAAACGTTAAGGGACGACTAAGACTTTTGATGACTAGATTCCAAATAGGTCCTTAGATGCTTTTTTTTTAGTGTGTCAAGCACTTTTGAAGTCACAAAATAAGTTATAATGGTGTTTTTAGGCAGTATAAGGTGTTTCATCAAGTTTGGCGGTCAAACGTCGAATAACATATAAGACATTCGAAAGTTAGCACTTTAGACATTCATGTGAGTCTTGAGTGTGCCTTGTATGTTTGAATGTGTTTTACGTGTTCATTTTGGGTGAAACATACATGAAAGTATTCAACATGTTAAGTTGTATATTCACGTCGAAAACGTCCGGGTACGACTTCCCAAGGGCCCCGCAAAAGTTCTCATATGAAGAAAAGCTGGTGAGACACTGCCTTGGTAGTGTCAATAGACTGAACAAAATGACACCCCAATTTTTGAAAAATGTCCTATTAGTTGTGAATTTGTCGATAAACACTTAGCCTCATGTTTTCATACGAAGTTTGTCACATCTGGGGAGCACCCCCTAGAGTAACTCACATCATCGTACTCGGAGAGGACTGAGACTAGCCTCTTAGCATTCATCATTTCATTCATAGTTTAAAAGTGTGGAAAATTTAATATTATTCATTTATAATTACTTCATGAGGTTAACTTTGAATTCACACTTACAAAATATATATTCATTGCGAGCTTACATAGACTCTCTGTATAAGAAGATTACATAGTGTTCTACTTTTATGGTACATATATAACTAAGATACACAATATAGTCTTTAAAGGAATGTCTCATATTAAATCATCTAAACAGAATCAAACAATATGGTTATAGCCCTTACAGAAATGTATAAATGCCACTATGGTCTTACAATAATATCTTGAAACAACTATAGTGAAATGATTGTCTTTAGATAATAACAAAGAAACATAGTTAATGTAAAAACAAGGCATCATCCTCGTAACTTAAGGTCATACCCATACTTGGAGAAATGATTCCAAGCCTTACTTGCCAATGGCCACAATCTCCTCAACCGTCGGAACATAAATGTGGGGTAAACAGGAGAAATGGGGTTAGTACATAACTTGTACAAAGAATGGAAACATATGCACACACAACATACAAATCATGCTAAAAAGGGACATTTGTTCAAAGGTATGTAAAGTCACTCTTAAAATCCTTATGCACCATAAAGAACCAATACAAGTAAATATGGACATATTCATTAAGTCAATATCATGTAGAAGACAAGACCAACAATATAAATACTAGTCAAGTTAACATGCATGTCAACATAATTGAGCACATAATCAAAAGAACTCAAATATCAAGTAATAACATCAACAAGCATGCATAAGAGTTCATTACATCATATCATTAGCAACATCAAGAACAATATCATATAACATCATCAACATGTAAGATCAACATATGAATATATTTTAGATTGATAAGCTCAGAACAATATTACAATATCGTCCTAATTTTTCACTAAAGGCTAACTAATGCAATGTACACGTACTGTCCCATAACCCTACCTAGACTAAGTCAAACCCCTTAGGTCATTCTAGTTAGAGTTTATTTTATTATTTCATTTTAGTTATAGGAATACTTGACTTAACTTGAATAGAACACATGAGATAATGTGTATTCCAGTGTGATGAAACTCTACACAGAAAGAATGTTGACTACTTTACAATGTACTACCAAACCATGAATATAACATCTAGGTAGATCAACTAGCTAGTATTCCTATGAGGGCAAAATAGTTCAAAAATTACGAGACATGTTTGAGACCCCTCTTTATGAAAATGGCATTGTACTCTCTATATCATGAGAACAATAGTGAACCTAATTGATGCATGTTCATAAAAATAGTGGCATGCGTGCAATTAAAATTTTGTTAAATGACATCCTAATCTCGTGATGTGTGTGGTATAATTTGGTATTTTGACATCATGAGAAAGGAAGTATTTTTATGCTTTGGTTAGAAGTTAAGAATTTCTCCTTACATGAATTGAACTTTGTGAAATACATGCAAACAAGCTTCAAGATTGCATGTTAGTATTTTAAGGAGAAGGAAATTCCTCATTAAACATAACTAAACATGTTAATGTCATGTTTGTATCTGATGGTATTATATCTAAATGATAAGATTAAGTTAATGTTCATTTCTCATGATTTGTGTGAATTTAGTATGAGTTAGATATTTACCTAATTATTTATAATGTTTATCATTCCTATGTTTTTATTGAAGGTTATTGCTTTTTGTAGCCTTGTTATTATATGAAGGATAACGATCATGTCATGATTTGGTGAAGGAAATTCATCCTATGAATATGATAAATGCTTACGTGGTGTATTCATTAGGAGTTTGTGGATGAAGTTTCTACTTACTAGTTTTGCATCTAGTTCATAATGATATGAAGGTGGTGTTCCTTTCGAAATAGTGCACTGACAACTATGTTGTAAAAATGTTGAATGTTGTGAGCTTCTTATTGGATCATTGAGTCCTTGAAAAAGTAAAAAGTGTTTTAAGTATCATTCAAGGATAAATGTTCCCAAGTGGGGCATATTGTTATGACCCTCAAAATTTAATAAAATACGCTCAAATGAGTGTTATGAGTAAAAAAAACCTTTTAAAAATAATCTTAAAGAGTTTTGAATTCAAATTTCAAGGCACGACCAAGATGTCTGAAAACTAGTCTTTTGTATGGTAGTATTTTGTAGAATGTTTTCCATGTTTCAATGTGTTTTTTGGAGTCTATAATTAGTGAGGTTACCCTAGTATCTTAATATTTGTGATTAGGGTTAAAACTTCCAGGTATGACTCCCTATGGACCACCCAAAGGGTACTTGAGGAGGAACCAAACATTGGACACGAAAGCTGCCATGGGTAGCGTGATCTTCCTGTTTTAAAGAGTTGTGGTGTGTCGCACACTCGTGATGCAAAATCCAAAAATTTACCCTGCCTCACGGGGTTGTAATCTACCGCTCGCCCTCAAAATTGTTTTGAGTTGCAAATCTAAGAGGTTCTTGCGCGTCGCACAGTGGCAACCCAAATTTGTTCGCGTAGTTTAAAAGTCAATTTGGATGTTACAAAAGTCCAACTTGAGTATAGGTATGTTTTGGGTACTTGGAGATTTATTATAAACGGTTATCCTACCTCTTTTAATGTAGTTTAAGTGGGTTTACACATAGAAACCCTAAATTGGAATTAATTCTTGAAAATAAAACCCTTCCCTACCAAATATATTCTTTCAAAACTCCATTGGACACCACGCTCAAACTCAAGCTGTAAAATGAGTATTTGACTAATTTCATCTAAAATTTTATGGGTGTTCAAACATAAGGTATGATCAATGTAGGTTCTAGAAATAACCTTTCATTAATCGAAGTAAAGTCTTGAGGGCACAAGACATACCCAATCTCCTTCACATTCCATCATCAATGGTTTCACTATCAACCATAAAATTTACAAAAAAAAATGGTTTTAATATTATCACACAATAGTAATTAACACTATAATGAAGTCAATCGAATCACTACAACTCTTTTCAACACTAGTTCATAACCTAGGGTTAGGGTCTTGAGTCAATTTTTCATGATCGACTTGAAAAACAATGTTAATTTATCAAGAACTAGAATTATTGAATAATAATACATTATAATATAAGCATAATAATCAAAAGAACCAATAGACAATACAATTTATAAGATCATATTCGTAATAGAAACAAATCCACATGAAACTCGTCTTTTTGAAATCAATTTTTGAATTATCCTTTGACGAAATAAATCTGAAAAATGAAAGGATATTGTTAATTTTTAAATTTTTGATGGATATAAGATCCCTTATTTATTCCCTAATTACATTGACCTAGTCTTTTAATGAAATTCTTCTTTTTGGGATAAATAAAGAAGTGCGAAGACAAATTAATTGTGGTTTGGGAATTGAGAGGTTTTAAGTGAGGTTTTAGACATAGGTTAGGTCATACAATTAATTAACAAACCTAATTAACCAATCCTTAATCACTACTTTAACCCCTATATATATATATATAGATATAATAAATGACCCAACTAATATTTAATAGGAAAGTGCAGGCCTGACCTAGGAGAACCCGACCTACGGGCCGTAGTTCATTGGATGGCCAAGACTCCCACCGTCCTGTGCAGCAGTGGTTTTGGTCATAGAGTTACCAAATTGACCTCTCCATGAAAAATGTTACGTGTCTAATGAACGAGTCATCGACACTTGTTGTATGATTAATAAGAGTGTTTATAGTCAGTGTGTCAAGTTTCATGATGTTTGGAGGTCAAACGTCCAAGAAGGTCCATGATGTTTGAAAGGTTTTCCTTTAAATGGCCTTGTATGTCTTCGCATGTTTCCTCAATTTTTATGTGTTAATTTTGAATGAAGCTAATGCGGGGGGTCCTACACTTGTATAGGATCATGATTGAGTTGGAAAACTCTGGGCAAAAGTCCCCAAGGACCCTTTATGTGAGCCAAAGGCTATGTAGGCCAGCCCTATTTGACTGAGGCAATCGATGGTCAGTTGTCTTCGCCACGTCCTTTCGTTTATGGTCGTTGGTCAAGACTTATACTAGGGAGATTAATCTCCCACAGTCCAGTTTCTGAACAAAACAATGATCAGCAAGGACAGTACAATTGTGAACAAATGGTCAATTGATACAAATAGTCAATTGATGGAAACGTGTCGATTGTTCCTGCAACTCGCGTGCTTCATTGTAAAGTGAAGGAGTGAATTGGTAAATTCACCCCACGTCCAAATAATATTTTAGGAGACTATTTAGTAATAATATTTTGTATTTTAAATAGCTATATAAGTCCTAAGAACTTAGATGATTTCATTATGAAAATAAAAATCCAAATTCTTTACGAAATACTTTAGAACTCCATTAGAGCCAAATCTCACTGAATATCTTGGATTAGAGTATTTGATTGGTGATTCTTCATCTAATTTGTGGATTGACATTAGTGAGGTATGGATTCATCATCCTTGAAACTCTATTCATCATGGAGTCAACTTCAAAGTGATTTTCTAAAGTATTTTAAATATGAACTTGTCCAATTTTATGATATAGCCATGGGTTATTGCATAAAAGTCTTGATTCATTGATTATTGATTGAACTGATTCTAATTAGGTTATTCTAACCTAAAATTGTCATGAACCCATGGAAAAAAAATAATCTCTTCAAAGTACCTATATTATAGATGTAATGATCTTGTGTCGGTGCATATGTATTCTAGTGTATTCTATGGGCTATTGAACGAGGTACGAATTGTATTGAATTGATTTATAGGCTGTCTTAGATTGATAAATAAATATTAAATTGACTTAGATTCATTTAGTATTAATATATATGCAGTGAATTGATGATTATTGCCATGGGTAAGGGCATGTTGGTTACGAATGTCATTAAGTTATTCTATTCTCCAATGAAATGCAGCCTTAGAGGACCTCATTTGTAGGGTGAATGTGATTGGGATATTAACTAGATATGGAACCAAATCGTATGATATTTTATGTGAAATACTTTATGAAAACAATGTCTAGCACCGAGTGACTATGGTATGGTAAGTATCTCTATATTTATTATGATAATAGACAACAATGAAACCCATCATATTCCTTAGCCATGTGCATACGTGGGATGTGTCCATGTTCTACCATTGGCAAGTAAACATCCTCCATAGGAGTATGTTACAACTCCGTATTACATTCTAAGCTAACATGGACTATGTTGGGTGTTGCCTATTCTTATCATATGGTATATCTACTAGTGTTATAGAAGTCTATGAAGTTTAGGTGGTTGTATGGAACGCTACTAGACATTTCACCTTGAGTCTTTGAAGATGTTAGTTAGTGAGTCCCTAGGTCTTATCCAAGACCATTACTTGAATTTCCTTATGTTATGAAGAATGTGAATGAATGAATAAATAATGTTGAGTGACTCTAAGGATTTCCTAGTTAATGTGTTGAGGGGGCATAGAGGATGGTCTCTTCGTGTCATACCTAGAGAAATCTTGAAAATGACTATAGTTAGGGAAGTTGATTGATACCTTAGGCATGATATGAACTTAGGAAGTCATAAGGATAATTTAGGTTATCTTAGAGAGGGTGTATGGCTGTTCTCTTCTAAGATTAATTAAGTAAGTCTTTTGTTAACCTCAGTAAGTAGAATTTCATATCATGTGTTCTTGTGTTTTGGTGTGTTGTAAGTGTATATATCTTATTATGTGTAGTCCCAAAGTATCATTAGGTTTGCTTAGAGAGGGTGCATGAAAGGTCTCTCTTTGTCTTACTTATGTGAGTCTTAGGATAGCAGTTACTGAAAATGTTGCATGCAAAGTTAGTTCAGAGTAAGGTTTAGGTAGTTCATTGTAAGGTGGAGTTAATTCATTGTAAAAGTGATATACTTCACTATAATGTCCATAAATTATGATAAAATTTTAAAGTGTTATATTATGTGTTTCTAAGGTATTAAATGTTGTTCTTATGATTATACTATGATGTTTTAAACAAAAAGAGCATATTTCCATTAAATGTCTGTTATGATATTTTTTATGCATTAAGGCATATACCTAGTACATGTGTTCGTACTAATTCCATATCTTTATCTATTATAAAGTGATTCAGTGGTGAAGGTGCTATTCTAAGAGAAACATGGATTATAGGATCATTCAAGAAAATTTGAAGTATGTCCGCATTTGACTGGAGGGCATAGATGTCCTTAGAGTTTCTTTTAATATTGCATTGTAATAGACATTTAGTATTATATTTTGATTGAATGGGTCGTGTCCCAATTATTCGTGAGTAAGATTTGATGAGATGAGACTTAGTATTTCCTTTTTGTTATATGAAATATATTTGAAAGACTATACGAATTATTTATGAAAAGTTGTATTCCGCACTACTTTTAATATATGCATATGCGACAAATGATGCGATAGGGTTTGTACAAGATCTCCGTGAGGTCAAGTACGCCGGTTGCACTCCAAGAGTGTCATATCATTTAAATTTTCTCTCGGGATGTGATAAGTTTTTATATGTGCATAGGTTATGAAAGTGGTCCTGCTAATCAAAAAGACTTATCAAGTTACAGCTACTAGAGTCCCGTTCATCGATGTGAATCGGGACACATCCCGGGGTGAGAGGCTATTGGACGATAGAGTTTTTTTTTTTCTACTCCTATATAGTGCCGTAGAGTAAAACTTATGAGTATTATTTTCTTATTATTTTTCCTTGTGCTTCTAGGAATATGAATACGAGGAGGACACCGGTTAGAAGAGTTTAGGAGAATGATGTGAATGAAGAGAATCCTCCTCAAGCTGAACAAGTTGAGCAACTTCTTCAAGGTGCTCATGCAGCTCAAGCTGCTAGAGGTGCAAAAGGCGAACAAGTCCCTATTTCTTCCCTGTCAAAGAATCTGTCAAGAAAGGCCTTTCTAAAGATCTCGCAAGTCGTGGGACCACCTCCTAGAGCCTTACTGTCCTCCACTAATTGTACCATGTCTGAGACACATCCTTGATGTGATATGCAGCAAGTTGATTTGTCTCGGTAGTACTTACCCCCATAGAAAAAAAATCTTGTAGACCTCATCAAGGAAATCTTGTGGGTCTTCATCAACATTTGATCTAAAGAACGTAAGAGGATTCATTATCGTAACATATCTCAAACGCCTTGCCATTGTACCAGCATATTGGTTCTCTCGAGGTGCAAGTTAGGTCATTTTGAACAAGATTTCCTCACCTAACCATCCCTCATAGCCAGAGGCTTCACTGGAAATTGATCATTTGCAGCAGCTTGCACTTGAGGAGGAACTTTATTGCCTTTGGGAGTCGCTCCCACATTCTCAATCTCTTTTCCTACTCTTCTCGCGGTTGTCTTTCTTGTGTTCATCGCCTAAAATAACAAGAAAATGATTATATTATAAAAGACACATACTGTCAAAACACTAAAGGGACGCTTGCAAGTTTAACCTCATGCTCTGATAGCAAGTTGTGACAAACGTCATCATCCTCTCAGAGCACTCAGACCATCCCATAGCATTCGTCATAACATATCATGAGTTGAAATTGCGGAAAAATTAAAAAATTTAAATTCTATTTGAAATATACCTAGATGTCAATGACATACAATATTCTAAAACCTTGTCTCAATTACATAAAACAATCTAAAGAGTATGAATCTAGACTAAACCAATAAGTAGTCAATATGCCATACAGTCCTTAATACAAAAGAATCCAAATAACATAAATGGAAATAGAATATTCTTAAACTACTAAAGTCATCGTAAGCTAGAATATGAAAGATAGCATCCCCGAACATGAGCACCTACAAAAACTTAGAGAAAGAGTTCCAAGCCTCTTCAATTGACCTTCTAAATCATCAATTGTCGGACCCTACATTTGTAGTGATATAAAGTAATGGGGTTAGTATGCCTCATTTCTTAAGTATGGGTATTTGCACATAACATTTAAGGACTGCATGAAAAATGTGCATTTATCATTTATTTAGAAAACATGCTAAGTCAGATGAATGTCTTCAACGAATATACCATAAAACATATTCTATTTAAGGATTAAATCAAAATAAATCATAGTCATAATCATATACATATTATCATAGAGTCATGTTAACATTTCATATTCAATAGATCATTTAATCATATCATACAAAACACTTCCCAATGATCCCATCAACAACCTACAAGTGCAATTGTCACATGAAGCCCTATAACCTTACACAACAAAGTACATAATATAGGAGAGCATTAGAAAAACTTTGCATCATATAACTTGTAACATAAATAGTAATCACTTCATTGAACAATATAACCCAATAACATATTCATCATAATGATCATTATCATATAAGAGTAACAACATGTGTCATACACATATATTGTTCATGAAATCATATTACATAAGAACTATCTCCTAGGACTTCTTTTAGAGTCCACTTGTGCAATGTCTATTTAGAGTATCATACCCCCTGCCAATACTAAGTAGAATTCTAACCTAACCCTAGTCAACGTTAATTTACTTGTCTTTCATTTTACATGAAGGAACATTCGCCTTAACAGACATAGGGAATATGAGTTGAACATGGAATCAGGTGTCGTAAAACCTACATCGAAAGAAGGTGGTATACCGGCAAAAGTAGAACCAAACATGGCATAGCTTTCTAGGTAGATCCACTAGCTAGTATTCTATGGTGCCATCATAGTTAATGAACTAAGAGATATATAGATATCAATAGTTCCCATTACATTGCAGTCTCTATCTCATAATAGTCATTGTGAACCTACCTTCAAACTAGGGAAGTTACACCTCTCACATCTACCTCATCGGTTCTTAATTTAGTCCCTTTCTTGAAAAACCTTTAAGTTTTCTTTTATCATAAACTTATCTTAGGTCATAGAATATTAACTCCGTGTATAAAAAAGATCATGAGCTCTTAGGATTACCAGAGAATTTTCTTTCATCGCAACCCTTCGTGTGTGAGATTGACATAGCATAATCATCATCTAAAGAATACAAGAGAATAGAATTGTCAAATCCTAACACAACACCGTACAAGTTAGGGTCAATCTCGGATTATTACCTGGGTACTTGACCACTCGGAGGTCTTGTACAATACCTTACATATTGTTCCTCGCATATACACAGTGAAAAGTAGTGCGTAACTAAAACTTTTCATAAAATATTTCATAGTCATTAAAAGTCATTCATAGAAAATCATAGGAAATACTAAGTCTCAATATTAACAAACTTAGACATGAGAATACCTTGGGACATGGCCCATAAACAATACGAATATATATGTAGAAGTACTTAGACTATTACAATACTTCAATAAGAGATATAAAAGACATGTATATCCTCTAGTCAATTGAGGACATACTTCAACTTCACTTGAATGGTGCTACGATTCAAGTCATTCTTCCCCAATGCTCCTGACCTACCAAACACTATAGAGATAGATAAAAGCATGAATTAGTACAACCATATGTACTAAGTATGGCATAATGCATAAAAATCATGAAAACAAACTTTTATTGTAAATGTGCATCAATTCAGTTAAGTATCATAATATAATCATAAGTACAACATTTATGGAATTACAAACACATAAGATAAAATTTAAACAGTACTTCACATTTTTAGGCAACATTACAGTAGCCAATATTCACTGTACAATAAATTGCTTCACTATAACAGTGAAGTGCTTCCTATTCCCCTTAGACAATTTCTAACATTTAGTCTCCTCACTAAAATCTATCTGAAGGTTTACCTAAGAAACACAAAGAGAGAACGGCTATACAACCTCTCTAGTCATGCCTAAATGATCCTCAAGACTTACGTCTAATAAGACACCTACACACTTATAACACATCATACACATGAACATGAGATTCTTCTACCAAAGGTGATTCTAAGTCTCACTTGAGTGAGTTGTGAAGCGACCGCCAATACAATCCCTTACACACACAATAAGAGATCATATAGACTACCTATGATATAATCCTTCTGAATTAACACAACAACGTGTAGATAATATGACATTTTATTTCCAAAGTCTATCAAAAGACATACTTAATTAAATCAAAAAAATAACATTCATGATTGACCTTTTCAAGATTAACAAAATAATCCTTAAGACTACCTAAGTTTAGATCATGTCTACAAATTAAATTATTTTCGCAAATAGAGAAATCCATAAGACTTATATAGGTACGATATGAAGTTACCATTCATATGCCCCTTTCGCACCTTAACTAGAAAACCCTAAACTACTCCAGATAAGTACTTATTCCGTTAACATATTTTCTTACTTAAGTAATTATATTCGTTAATTCATTCAAGATAAATTAATAACATAAAAGACGTGCCAATAATGGACTTAGACAAAACCAATAGACTCTAACTAAAAACTTCAAAGCCTATTGTGCAATGTCTAAATAGCGTGCCATACCACCACCTAACCTTCATAGAACGTCTATAATTCTAGTAGGTATCCCATATGATGAGAATAGACAATAACCAACATAAACCATGATAGGATGACATGAAATCCGGAGTTCTGACCTACTCCGATGAGGGTGTTCTACTTGGCAATGGTAGAACTTAGACACGTTCAATGTAGGCACATGGTTAAGAATATGAAGAGAATGCTTTGTAATGTTAACTCATTCTTTAACTAGAACTACTTCCCTTACCATACTCACTCGGTGCTTGCCTTTGTTACCATAGATTAATTCACACTAAAGATTCATATAAAGGGGATCCATATCAAGTTCATAACCCAATAACACTTACCCTACCAAAGAGATCATCTAGGACTACCTTATAATTGTGTTAAGAAACTCATCATGACTTTACTAAGGTTTGATATGATGTTGTTCAAGACAATCAAACTTAGGTCTATCATTCCTTTACTTTGAAAGATACCATTTTAGTTTCGACTTCAATATTCATAACTTTACCAATGGGTTCAAAGTTTCACATAAAAAACTCTATTAATATCATTTAAGATCTCATGTATTCATACATAAAAGACTAAGAGGATTTAGAATCCTAAATCAAGACATCTCATAATGACATTCATACACGCATCAAGTAAGGGATACAAGTCTACCAAGATAAGATAAAACGTACCTCACCTTAACACATATTACATGTAATTCTAGAAACACATAAAAGTAACCATTATCATCTTTTAAGTCCTCCTATACATTATCAAACCATAATCAATCTGACCATCATATACTCATATAGTCAAGTAAGAATAACCAAGCGTCAAGCCTAAGATTGTACACACAAATCCATAGTCATAGTCTAACATGATCACGTAAATAACATGAAAATAAGAAACGACATATACTTTTCTATTACTTATCCAATTGGTAGATATGATCACACTTCATATAATACACTATGCAAATAACAAATTACATCAAGTAGTTGCCGACAAGGCCATGATCATCATAATACATAAAGTAACGCGGACAAGGCGACATCAATTGCAAGTAAAGCACATAACACCGCAACCATAAGTGGACAATAAAAATTACAACATAATTTAAGTCTAAAATACATGAAATAAAGTAAATTACGTCAGCGTTCCACCACTCCATCCTCAACACCTCAATCAAATGTTGAATCATCCAACAAAATACCATAAGGCCCTTACCAATGGTCATGAAAATCAATTCAATGTAAAAACTATCATACTCAATGAATCTAGATCATTTCAATATAATTTCATCAATGCAAGACCAAGTATACATAAATGGAATACAACTCTTACATCATAGATAGCCCAAAGATAACTACACTAGAATTCTTAACACGTAAAGTTGTCAAAAACTATTGTTCATCAATTACATGGGTTCATAGGTTAATTGAGTTAAAATCATAAATTTAAAAACAATTCAATCAATATTCAATGCTTAAAAACCTTAAATGCAAGAACCCATTCATAGATCATAAAATTGGACAATTCAACTTTGAGAATTTTAGAAAACATCTTTGAAAGTTGGGCTCCTTGATTAATAGAGTTTCAACAATAAAAAACCATACATAACTCAATTAATATAGCTCTTCAATTTGATGAAGAAACTCCAATCCAAGCCCTTTCTTGAGTTTTGTATCGAATGGAGTTCTAGGGAATTTCTAAGGGAATTTGGTTTTTGATTATGAAGAATGAAATGTTCTAAGTGTTTTATGCTTATAAACATATTTAAAATACCCAAAAGAACCTTTAGGAACCTCCCTTTATCTTATTTTTAAGTGGATTGAATTTATCAATTCACTTCTTACTTAACAGTGAATCTTCGTAGGACACATGCTCATAGACGAAGGGACTATCGAC
The DNA here is from genome assembly GCA_032847665.1 of Solanum chilense. Lineage (NCBI taxonomy): Eukaryota > Viridiplantae > Streptophyta > Magnoliopsida > Solanales > Solanaceae > Solanum > Solanum chilense. The sequence continues at coordinate 49,779,929 of CM064963.1, forward strand.
AGCCCTTCCCTTAACCAATGGACCACCCTGTTGGTCAGTGTTATGGTACCGAGGCTGGTAATTCTCCTCTCCTCTCCCACGCCTAAGTTCAAATAGATGATACCTAACCAACGGGGCGTCGACTGATCCACTGGTCGTCGATTACCATCCGTTAGTGGGCTATATTTGGCACTGTTGAAGGGTTCTTTCTCAAGGACCCTTATATGGTCCTTGGGAATGTTTTCCTGGATGTTTCCAACCCAAAGATGTTTATATATGATTTTATCACCTCTCATATGAATTTCATGCAAAATGAACATGTAAACTCGACGGCACATGCATAGACACACAAGGTCGTTTCAAGGAAAAACCTTCAAACATCATGGATGTTCTTAAATGTTTGACCTGCAAACATCACGAAACATGACACGCTTCCTATAATTAGCATAATTAATAATTAATGAGCTTATAACCTCATAAATAACACACAAACACATAATAACACATATGAGGCACACTAGTGACTTAGTTGTCGAACGTCTTGGTCATTCCTTGACATTTCACTTCCAGGGCATCTTAACTCTTAGATACTGCCTCAATAAAACATAATAGACCTATTTAGGACTTTAGACCATCATGAAAAACATGATTCTATGTAGTTCACCTAATTTATTTTTGAGGTCTTACATTCTCCCCACTTGGATAACATTCGTTGTCTAATGACACTTGTCACTCTTCGAACACTTCCAAGAATAGAGATTCAACTAGAAGCTAATAATCATACCTTAGAAGATACATTCAAGAATAAAACATCTATAACAATAATTTTATAACTCATCGTGCTATAAAACTCACATCCTTCATTTCAAAATGCAAAAACTCAATTTATATTCGATATCATACTCATATACTTCAGTTCTAACCATATAACAATTTTAGGCCAAATAATGAATTAGTCAAATTTTGCAAAATTAATAGTGAGCATATTCCAAGATAAAGTGAATTAGGCAATTTTAAAATAAATACATCTTTCAGGTAATTCATTATCGAAACATGCTAATCTACAATATAACATCATATAATCAGATTTTCCCACATAATCATAACTTCATAAAATACACAATGCAGGAAGTTAATGAAATTCAATTTCAATAAAACTCACTATCACGATGCACGTGCAACATGCTTCTATGACTTTTTATCCCATCTACTAAGCATACTCCCCCACTTGATTACCCTATCTTCCTGTAGAAGCAATGGTTATTTGGAGCATTACTAAAAAAATGCAAGTACTTACCTTCATCATCGTTATCATTACGTGGCTTTTCTCTCTAGTTGTGAGTGCATAAAAACGTATCTCTGTTAGAGCATCATCCTTTGGAACATTAAGAGAAACTTGCTTACCCTCTCTTACTCTAGAAGAAATGGTAGAACAATTTCTCACCTTGTGTCCTTCTTTACCACATTTAAAGAAACTCCAGGTACCCCTTAGGAATCCCCCATAGTTCCTCTTTCCACAAGTGACACATGTAGGTTTGCCCATTTGAGAACTGCCTCCTTTCTCCAATTTCACCTTAGCACTCCTAGGTTCTTCTTGAGTTTGACCCCTCTTCTTAAATGTAGGATGACCTTGATCATTAGAACCACTCCTTTTCAAGTTCCTAGTAATCCTTTCAAGTTTAGACACTTCAATTGATTGTGCATACACCATGAGTCTAGCTAGGGTCATATCATAATATAGCATCGTCGTACGACATTCTTCCCTCACTAGATCAGCAAACCCGTTCACAAAATGACTCATATCATCCCTTGTATTTGAAAAAAGGGATGGGGAATATCTAGATAAAAATAAGAACTTCAAAGAGCATTCCTCAATACTCATATTACCTTGATTGAGATTGATAAACTTCTCTACCTTATTTTCCCTCCTATCATGGTGAAAGTACTTACAAAGAAAAGTTTCCTTAAATTATTCCCACTCAATTAGACCCGACTAAACCATCCTATTATCCTTCCATCAAGTGTACCGCACTAGAGAAACATCCCTCAATTGATATGAAGCCAACTATACCTTCTCCCTACATGTAATGCCCAATGCACTCAACACCTTCTATACTTCATCTAGGAATTCTTGGGGATCCTATCCCACCTCAGAGACAAGAAATAGAGGAGGATTCATCATAAAAAAGTCTCTCAATCTAGATGCCCTAGTGCTCTACACGACATTAACTCTAGGAACAATACTAAAATTTCCTTGAGTAGTCACTGCTGGAGATAAAGCAAACAAAGCCAGTCTAACATCTCAATTACTCAACTCCGTGGGAACCACCAGAACATCATTAGCTCCTTCCACAATAGGTACTTGATAGATGTCATGACCGGAGTCTAGACCCTAGACGAAATCGTGTCGTTGACCTCTTAGAGGTCGCAGACAAGCATACGTACATCATCGTTACATCATCTAGGTTAATTTTAATGGAAAATTTTTAACTTTTTCTACATAGACTTCATAGTAAGGAACATTGAACTCTTAAAAGACTATCTACATAAACTCGTAAGTGTTTCGTAAAAGCCATCTAATGTCAAGATAATCAAATGAAAGACATAGTCATATCAATATAAAACAATAGAGTTGCCAAAAAGGCACCAATGCAATATCTGAAAATAACTGGCAAATAAACAATAGTGGATCATACTCCACTAGCTCATTCCTACATCTAAGCTAGAATATAAAATATAGGCATTCTCGAAAGCAAGAGGGCCTACCAAGTCTTCATGAATGCTCCACGTCTGAATAACTTCAGCGTAGTCTCGTAACCTCTAGCATTCACCTCCACCTGCACCTAAAAGTAGAGTGTTGATTGGGATTAGAAGACACTTGTACTAAGTATGGGTATATGAAAGCACATACCAAAGACATTCATTAGAATTCACAAGAAAGAAAACATGAGCATGTCTTCGTTTGAGAAGTTTAGAGATATTCATGTTACAGTAAAGATGACCTTTGTGCATTTGCTTGGGTGTGAACTCATAATGCATGTAAGTGTGTTGAGGAGAAAGTAATTCCTCCATGGACACCACTAATCATGGTTTTGTTGAGTATGACCTTCATGGAAATAGGTCTGACTAATGAATATCTTTGTTGGTTCCATTAACATAAGTCTATGTGCATTGAAGCATGAGTCTGTACTTGTTCTTGATTTGTTTAATCTGGCTATGAGTGGCCTTACATGAATAGCTCTTAATAATAGGATGTGTAAGGACCATGTTATGATTAGGAGAAGGATTTCCCTCCTATAAACATGATAAGAGCCTACGTTTGATGCATTAAAGAATAAGCAACTTAAAGTTTTGTTTGCTTGTGTGCATTGACTGCTAAAATGAGTTGAAGTTGTGTTCTTTGTAACTTTGGTGCATTGACTTCTATGTGATTATTTTATTAATGTTATGAATTTCTCTATGATACATTGAAGTCCTTGTTGTGATTAAAGTGCTCTAGATGTCTGTTGACGACGAATGTTCCCAAGTGGGGGATATTGGAACACCCCCAAAATGAGATAGTTTTTCTAGAGCATATCATGTTCTTCATAAGGTTCTAAGGTCCTAAAATTTCTTTAATATGGTTTAGAGGGAGTGTGTAAAGATTGAGGTGATTTGAAAGACAAACGTAAAGGGATGACCAAGACGTTCAATGACTAGAGGGTTATGGATTGTACCAATTATCAATATAGGCTTACTTGGGAGGTTAATGAATAAATGAGAGGGTAGTTCACTGTTAAGGGAAATTAGCTCACTGTAATGTGACTTGAAAATTTCATAAACTCTATATCTGATGTCATGATATATTTGGCCTTTGAATATGTTTATATGTAGTATGTGAATGATATTAATGATATTGGATAAATATTTTATGAAGATTTACTGAAAAAGGCATGATGTATGATTTCAAGGAAATGTCCCTTTTATATGCATATTTTGCATGATTGTCATACTTAGTGCGTTCTTGTACTAATATCATTATTCTCTACTTTTTACACAAAGTGTGGGTTATGGATGATTAATGTATGTCTTAAATGTCGAGGAGCTTGGTATGTGATTCCTAAGCTCAAGAAAAGGAATCCTTTATTCCAAGGATGTCATAATGTTTAGCAACTGTGAAGTTTCTTTAACATTGTATAATTATGTCTTATCTCTTAATAGTTTTCTCCCTAATGTACTCAAATATTTATTACGTCTAAGATGGTAAACAGACTTAAGGTCAAAGAATGTAACTTGATATTTTTTATATATACGAATAAATATTTTAGCATATGATTTGCTAAGAGAGTTTTAAATTTTCTGCTAAATTTACCATGTTACTTCTAAGGTGTTCTCCCCGTATGTGACATGAAGAATGAGAGTTTTATGGAATAATGAGTTGTAAATGTGTTTCTATCTTCTTGTTGTGTTGTGAGTCTCTTGATTATGTTAAATTGATGTTTCTACTATATTGTAAATTGTATAATGTGTTATGTGGTATGGCTGAGGGATGTTAGCTGAATCTTTACTCTTGGAAGTGTACAGAGAGTGACAAGTGTCATTCAAACATGAATGTTGTCCATATGGGGGAGAATGTAACACCTCTAAAATAACTTAGGTGAAACTAAAGCCTAATATCTTTTTAATGATGGTCTAAGGTCCTAAAAAATTTTATACTCTTGTATTTAAGGCAGTGTCTAAGCTTTAGGTGATTTGGAAGTCAAAACATTAAGGGATGCCTAAGTCGTTCGATGATTACTTACGTGCCTAATGTGTGTTTATGTGCTTATATATGTGTTTTATTAGCTTATGAGGTCCTTATATGAGTAATAATAGTGTTTATAGGCAGTATGTGAAGTTTCATGAAGTTTGTATTTCATACATCAAAGAAATAGCATGACGTTCGAAAGGTTTTCCTTGAAACGCTCTTGTGTGTCTTGGCATGTTTCATCGAGTTTTATCTGTTTGTTTTGGATGAAACTAATTTAGAGGTCCTAAAATCATTTGTGATCATTATTAAATTGGAATCGTTCGGGCAAAAGTCCAGAAGGACAACCCAAAAGTCCTTGAGGACGGACCCTTCATGTTATCCAAAGGCAGTCGAGGTTAACCGCAATCGAGTGAGGCAATTGACTGTCACTACGCTTGTCAACACCATGTCGTTGCTGGATGTTTGTCAATACATATACTAGGAAGCTTAAGCTCCAATAGGCCAGTCTCGAAACCAAAGGATGACTAAACAGGATGGTCCATTTGTAGACAAATGGTCCTTTGATGGCAATGCGTTTATAGTGACAGAAACTCTCATGCTTCAGTGTAAAGTGAAGGGGTGAATTAGTAAATTCACCCTACATCAAATAAGAGTTTAGGCAGTTACTTAGGGATATTTTTGGTATTTTAAACAGCTATATAAGTCCTAAACACCTAGATGAATTTTGTTCAAAATCAAAACCCAAATTCTCTAGAATTCAATTGGAGAAAAAATTCAAGGAAGAGCTTGAATTGGAGTTTTAGGATTAACATAAGTAAGGTATGGGTTTTTCATCGTTGAAACTCTATTCATCAAGGAGTCCACTTCGATGTGATTTTCTAAAGTCTTCTAAAGAAAAACTTGTCAAATTTTATGATCTATCCATGAGTTATTGCTTAAAACACTTTGATTCATTTAATTTTTGATTGAATTCATGTTAATAAGGTGATTCTAATCTAAAATATTCATGAGCCCATGCAAAAAATAATCTATTCAAATTGGTTATATTTTAGATGTGATGATGTTTTCTCAATGCTTAAGAATTGTAGTGTAGTTTTCTATGGGCTATTGAATGATGTAAGAATTGTATTTAATTGACGTAAAGAAATTCTAATATTGAGACATCTATATTGAATTTACTTTTCATTGAGTTTTATGATTTATGCATTGAATTGATGATCATGGCCTTGGGTAAGGGCCTATTTGAAGTGAATTGGATGATTTAACTTTGGGTTGAAGTACTCGGAATGGATTGGTTGTACACTTTCATAATTCTATTTATTTTATTTAATGTAGGTCTTGAATTATGTTTTGATTAGAATTTTCCACTTATGGTGGAGTTTCTATGTGTTATACTTGTGAATTATATGGTATCGTCGCCGTTAGTTCATGTATTATGAAGATCATGGCCTTGTCAGCAGTACTTGTAGTATTATGTTGATTTCTATAGTTCATTATGTGAAATATGATTATATCTACCTACATGTTAGTAATGTGGAAGTTTGCGTTCTTCTATTGATGTTGTTAGGTGATCATGTTAGACTATCACAGTTGATGGATGATTATTTGTACTTCACAATATGATTCTAGGATTGTTATATTTATTATGTTATAGTAGTGTATAGGTTGACCTAAAGATGATGAAGGTTGTGCCGATGTGCTTCTTGATATTATATGTTATATGTGATAAAGTGAATTATTGATGTGTCTTGTTTGGTAGACTTGTATCCTTTGCTTGATACCTATAGAATGTATACATGATATGTCATGAATTAGAATTCTAAAGCCTCTTAGTCTTTTATGTGTGAATGATACCTGGCCTTGAACATAGTGAGAAGGTCAAATTATGTGGAACCTTTGAGGAACAAGGTTATTATATCCTTAAAGTCGAAAGCCGTAATAGTATCCTTCTTGTGTGAGTGATGGACTTTACTTGCAACCAAATCTCATGTTAGATTTCATCTGGCAGAGCCACCATTTTATTCAATACATGAGATGCTCCAACACATTTAGCCATGGTAGGATGTAGTTTTTTGCAGTACTTGTTTCCCATGTATAAATTCAACCAGGATTTTGCAAATAAAAAAAATGATTAAGTAATTACATTTTCGCATAATTAATAAATAAATTTCCAAAAACTCAAACATTTTTTGGACGTAAATAGCCATTTGATTTGTTGATTCTACACTAGTAAAAAATATCATAGAACATTTTATTTTTCCTTGTTGGTTATATACCTAATTATTTTCGGCAAGAGAAATCATCTTTTTTTTTTATCATTATTACTTCTATTTTTAAAACATGTAAACTAAATATATGTTATTAATTTTTTCCAGTACTTGTTTTGTTTATCTTCTAGTTCTTCACTCTTTTCCATGAGATAAATTTTATTCAAATTTTTTCTTATGATTTCTTTGTATATCTTTTTAGGTTTTTCTATAAGGATAATTACCAAAAAGAATATATTGATTGTTTCTGACATATGCCAATATTCATTTTTTTTAGTTTGATTGATCTTTCTGAAACTTGTACATTAATTTTATGGTTTAAATTAATGTCTAGTGGTTCTTTAATGTAAATTTAGATTATATTCCTAAACAATCATGTTATATGTATTTTGTTTACTCTTATATGACACTCTTATAAGATGTTGGTTGTAAGACCCCCAAAATGAGTTAGGATTTGCAGATCCTAACATGTTAGTCATAAGGTTCTAAGGTCCTACAATTACTTATATTATTGTATTGAGGCAGTGTGTAAAGTTTTAGGTTATTTGGATGTCAGACGTCAAGGGACGAACAAGACGTTCGACGACTAGTCCCCAAAGAGGCCATAGACTCTTTTTTGTTTTTTGGAATGTATAATGATCTTATGAAGTCATAAAATTAGTGATAATGATTTTTTAGGAAGTATATGGAGCTTCGTGAAGTTTTAGGTGAAACGTCTAAGACGTTCAAAACCTAGCCCTTGAGACATTCAAGAACGTCTTGATGGGTCTTAGCATGTTTGGACGTGTTTTATGGTTGTATTTTTGGTTTAACATGGATGGAAGGCTCTTGAATTGTAAATATACATATTTACATTGAAAAACTCAGGAAACGACTTCCAAGAGCCTCACAAAAGGGCACACAAGAAGGACCCAAGGGTTATCGAGTACTGCCTTGGCAGTGTCAATCGACTGAACCAAATGACGCCCAGTTGGTTGACCAACGGACAATTTCTGAGGTTTCATCGATGGAAACTTATCCTGGGTAAGGCTCAACCAAAGAAAAGGCCAAGGTCAACCCAATGAAGCCACAGACGGCCCATCGATGGACCTATTGTCCGTCTATGGTGCCTACCAATGGTGACCTACAGTTGCTGCCATGCGATTGTTTCATTAAAGATATGAATGGTATGTTCACCCCACATCCTAACCTGACCCTAATTGATTTATTAAGCTATTTTTGGGTTTATATAAGCGATCAAAACTTAATCAACCCATTCTCAATCTCTTCTATAAAAAATAGGCATTTCCTCCAAGAATATTCTCCCTAGAATCATCCATTGTTCGTGATGCTCTAGAGCAGCTTGAATCTTGGATTTGTATTATTTTTTAATCATTTTTTTAAAGATTTTCACGAGCCAACGATTTTTTAATCCTTCATCTCTACATGACCTTTCAATTTGATAGTTAATATCATTGTTTTTCAAAGAAGTTTAATGATCAAATCTCTTCTTCTTCAATCTAGCCATGGGTTCCTTCTAAATTATTCTCAATGGCTTAATCATGATGAATTGATGTTAATGTGATGCTTTTAACGTTAAATTTAATCCAATAGCATCATGAACCCATCTCCCATCCCAAAAGCGATTTAGCTATTGCATGGGCATTGTTGTATCATGATCTTGTAACGAATTGTACATGGTTACTTTTATAATTTAAGTGCATATAGATTCTGCCCTATAATGTATTAATGAAGATAAAAATGTGTATTGATAAATGATGATCAAATATTGAAGAATTGTTTAGAATGACTCTCCCTCTCTATTTTTCTATATTATTGTAGTGATGAAGTGTAGCATGACATTAAGTGGTATGGTCCACTTATGGTAGTGGTGTTTACTTCTTTTTAATCTATATATGTGTTGATTATGGCCTTGAAGGAAAATTAATAAATATATGAATATGTGGTTATGATGCTCACACTATGTGAAGCTTATGCCTACTTTCCAATTCTTGTTGTGATTTAAGTTGTATGGCTAATGTATAAACATGTTTATATCTATGTTACGGTAAAGTATAGGTTCTTCCATTGATAAATTAAAACGGTAAATAATCCCTTACTTATATACCACTATTTGAATGCATGAATAGTAAAAATTAGGAGTCTTAAGTATATTATGAAGTTGACTGTCTCGTATGCTATTGTGTGTTGTGTGGTCTATGCTTGAATGTGTATTATGGTCTATGGAGGGTGTATGCCTCAATGTGTTGTTAATTTCCATTATGGGATCATGTCTTCCAATGTACACACACAGTCACACTTTATGTATGGTTACAAGTTGTATAGGATCATAGTGTCTAATGAAATGTTGTTCTCATATTCACTAGTGTCAACTACTATTAATGTAAAGTATATGTATGTGAATTAAGATAGATAAAATATGATCGTGCATAGTATTTTGGAGGGTTGATATGAATAAATTGTTCATATAATTACACATATAGACTTATTCATAAATAAATGGACATGTATGACTTTTATGTACTATGTGAAAGGTTTACTCACATATACGTATACAAACACACACTAATGGTGATCTAGTCGATAGAGGGGACTTGAAAGGTGTGCCCAATATTACTCTATAAAGCGATAGGTGCTTGAATATAATATAAGCATATTAGGAACAAATATCCTAAGTGTATGTTTTCAATTAAAAATGTAATAAAAGATTTTTGATAAAGGGAACTTAGCTTAGCACCGAGTGAACTGGACAATGAGAGGTGTTGACTTCTTTTGGAGGACAATTCACAATTTGTTCCTTATAGATTGTTTACATACCTTAGAGGGATACTCACCTATGGATCCACATGAGCTGATGACTTTCTTTTTGAAGAAGTTTCACCCATATTTTCACATGAGAGGAGGCCCGAATTGCAAAATTTCATGTAAGGGATCATACGTATCTCTTAGATCCATAAACTATACTTGCCACATAGCATCTACCAATATGATTAAATTAGTATGATAGGATGCATGTTAAGGTTCTACTTTGTCTAAGTGAGAACACCTTTCATTGGTGTAAGGCTATACAACAACAAATTCCATGTTTACCACCCATGGTCTTAGTGTTGGTAAGGCTACAATTTCCCTAGAGTAAAATGGACAATGGAAGTAAATGACTAGGATCCTAAGTAGGATAAATTGAGGGAGGTTACTTATTATAAGTGGAAGTAATGAATCCATCTAAACATTGTACAAGTAGCTCCTTAGGAAGTCCTAGAGAGGTGACCTTATGTGTGTGATTATGGTTATGTACATATGCATGACTTTGTAGTATTAGTATACTTGTTGTCATGAGGTGCATTGTATGAGCCTATATGAAGTTGTCTTGATATATATACATAATGTTTATCTCAATGAATATATGATGACTATTTACACCTATCCATGAACATAATTAGGAGAAGCAAATTCTCGCATATATGAACCCTAGGTTCACTTAAGAACCTAAAATTAATCAATGCATGGTAGACTATGATAAACTTGAAGATGAGTGTTATGGTATCTTCTTATGTAGTAGACTTGGTGAGACACACCAAGGACATTATAGATTGAGTTGAAACACATATGAGAGCTTGAGATGATATATCTTAAGGGTAGCTTGGGATAGTGAATCTCAATGACACTTGAGTTGAATTACTCATGGTAGCTTTAGATGAAAATATCATCGAATCTTGGGTTAGATTATTCATGGTAGCTTGAGGTGAGGAATTTCATGGTAGCCTTACTTGGTTTGGCCAAAATAACTTCATGGTAGGTTTAGGAGAAAGGCCTATAGTCTCCTAATGGTAGCTTGATTCACATATAAAGTGTATTTTATCGAATATCTTGAGATTAGTTTCTCATGGTAGCTTAGGATTGAGGATTGATGCTCCCCTTTGATTATCTTGCATCTACATGATTGGTTGCATAGTGGTTAGATGGTTGTATGCTTCCTTAGTTAGCTTGGTTAGTATGATGAGATGTTTTCCATGTTACTAGATCTATTATGATAGTATGTTGAGCTTAATAGACAAGGTTACAACACATGTTAGCTTGCATTAGGTTGGTCTAGAGAAGTACTTAGTATGGATGGTAGTATGGGATGCCATCTATATATGGCACAAGTATGAATTGAAGCTAGATATGACATGACACCTTTATTATGTATGTTTAGCTTGGATAGTCACTAGAATTGCATTCCATGACAATATTGACTTAACATGATATTTCCTGGTCAATATGAATAATGCCTATTTGATGACTCCTAAGGTGACATGAAAAAAGAGAATAATTTCAGTATATGATTAGTATGTGAGGCAATATAAGATTCTCCATATGCAATGCACAAGTGTGTTGAGATGGCCTAGGGTGTATAGTGCTCATACGTTATGATGATCTTAGATATTAATTATGGAAGTGAACTATAAAATAGTATGACCAAAGAGATGTACTTAACTTTTGTTATAGTATGGGATGCTACCTTAGCCTTGCCAAGGATACTTGGTGGTGGCTTGTGATGTAGTTTATAATACTAAGAAAGACAATGAGTTAAGGATGAACTCTTATATGCTTTATGATGCTGTAATATGCTTATGATATTCGTGTTATGCTTATGTCTTATGTCATATGATTATGTCTATTGTTGACTAGCTCTTTTGAAATATCTTATATTTGCGTGGGAGTTTTTATACTTAGTACATATCGTAATACTGCATATAGCCCGCATTTGATCCATGTAGGGTCCTGAGAAGATTGAGTTGGTTCGAAGGGTAGAGTTCCAACTTTTCCAAGAAGAGAAGATTGGTGAGTTCTCATAGCATCCAAGAACACTACCACTATGTTGTCCTTTATGTTATTTGATTATGTTTGGATCTTATGGGATGTCACCTAAGATTCTTGTTATTCATGTTGTCATAAATGGTTTTGAGACATACGTTAGAAGTTTTATGAAATGATTCTGAATTATTTTTTTAAGGAAAGTTTTTATTCCGCACTACTTTTCATATATATGCAATGAAGGATGTCTAAGGTCTTATAAAATTTCCTTGTGAGGTCAAGTAATGCCTTATCTTCTAGGGTGTAATTACATGTCGTGACATGTCTCTCATATTGTAATGTTTTCATAAAAATTGCTTAGATGTTGCATTTTTAAATTTTACCTATACGCCCTTAAAACTACCCTAGGCATAGCACTTTTGTTCAACCTGCATTAAATCAAGTCATAATTATTCACTAAGACATTTAAGATTTCTAGAAAGCATATCATTCCACTACCTAAACTTTGTAGCACTTATGGAATATTAGAATGAACCCCACATAATGATAATATGCAATAACTAACATAGTCCATACTAGCTAGACATTGATTCCGAAGTCTTTCTGTAATACCTCAAAAATGACTTAGGTGAATCTAGAGTCTAACATGGTTGTTATTATCGTATAAGGTATTAAGTTGGTCCATAATTTGGTATTGAGGTAGTATCTAGAGTTTTAGGTGCATCGAAAGTCAAACGTCAAAGGACGAATAAAATGTTCGACGACTAAATTACCTATGAGGCTCTATATGTGTTTAGATGTGTTTATGTGTTATTAATGAGCATATCAGGTCCTTAAATGATTTATTATAATGTATATAGGAGGTTTTTCAAGATTTGTGAAGTTTAGATGTCAATAGTCCATCACGTTTGAAAGGTTTGCCTTGAAACGACCTTGTGTGTTTTGGTACATTTCATCAAGTTTTACGTGTTTTTTGTGGATAAAATTCAAGTGAGAGATTTTAAAAACGTGTATGAAACTATTCATGTTGGAAAAGTCCGGGTGAAAGTCACCATGCTACAACGAAGGATCGTTGAGGATGGACCTCTCTCAAGAGCAGAAACTGCCAAAAATAGTCCCAAATGACGGAGGCACTAGACGGCTCGTTGGACAGTTGACGCCGCGTCGATGGGTGTCATTGTTCAAGAAATAGGCATGGGATTCTAAGCCAAGTAACAGCCTTAGTACCAAACCATGCACCAACAGGATTCGCTGTAGGTTGGGAAACAAGTCGTCGATGGCCACGCGTGGTTTGGAACTGTGCAGCTTAGTGTAAGTTGCAAGGGTTAAGTTCTTAATTCACCCCATATCCAAAGAACAGAAAGGGAGGTTACTTAATGTAACTTTTGTTATATTAAATATTTGTATAAGCTTTTAACACTTAGAATAATTCATTCTTCAAAAATCAAAATACAAAATCTCTTAAAAATACTTTACAACTCCATTGAAGTCAAAACTCAAATAAGAGCTTTGATTGGAGATTTGAGTGGTGATTCTTCATAAAAAAAGGTTGGTAAATATCAATAAGGTATTGTTTTTGATCCTTGAAACTCAATTCAACAAGGATTCAATCCTCAAATTGATTTTCAAAGTCATCTTAAAAGATAAGTTTTATAAATTGAAATATTTCCATAGGTTCTTGCACTAAAGATTTCAAAGTATTGAATACTGATTGAATTTTTGTTAATTCTATGATATTAAACCAATTAACCTATCAACCCATATAATTTATGAACCCTAGTTTTTGACTACTTTATGGGTTAAGTAATGTTGTCTTAATGCTTATGAATTCTAGTGTAGTTTTCTAAGGGCTATTGAATGATGAAACAACTATATTCAATTGACGTATAGATTGTATTAGATTGAAATATCTATATTGAATTGACCTATATTTATTGATTATTATAGTTTTGGTATTGAATTGATGTTCATAGACATGGGTAAGGGTATTACGGTATTGAATTGGATAATGTAGCTATGATTGAAGTGGTGAGAATTAATTGGTTTTACACTGACATAATTATCTTTATTCTATGTTAATTAGACTTTAATCATGTTGTGATTGGTGTAGTCCACTTATGGTGGCGCTGCTATGTGCTTTACGTGCAATTGATGTTGCCTTGTCGGCATTACTTTATGTATTATAATGATCATGGACTTGTCAGCAACTACTTAAATTATTATGATAATTGGTGTAGTTGATTCTGTGAAGTATGATCATATCTATATACTTATGAGTAATGTGAAATTATGTGTTTCTTCTTTTGAAGGTAGGTGAGAATGTTAGACTATAACAATGTGTTCATATGTGTACTCTTAGAGTTGATGCATGATTATTCCTACTTGACTATATCAGTCTATAAATGTTACATTTATGATGTTATAGTAATGTATAGGATGAAATAAGATGATAAGGGTCATTCCTAAGAGCTTCAAAGAATGATATGTTATATGTAATAAAGTAAAGTATGTTGTTTTGGTAAAGTTGTGTCACTTACTTGATATCTGTATGAATGATATCTTAATATGAGATGTCTTGACTAGGTAAGCTTAGTGCACCCTTGTCATGTGTAAATGAACGATATGTGAGACCATAAATGATATTAAGAAGCCTATATACGTGGAATCTTAAACCGAGTGGTAAGGTTATGAACGTTCAAGTCGAGAGTTGTAATGATATCCATCTTGTATGAATGGTGGACTTGGGTTTTTTGGTTTTAATGTAACCAAATCATACTTATGAAAGTCACGATGAGCTATCTTTGTTGCCATTGTAAGGTACCCCTAGCGGACTTCTTTTGTAGGGTGACTATGATTAGGTTATGAACTAGGTATGAAACCCCTTCATTTGATACTTTAATGTGAATTACAATATGAGAACAAAGGCTAGGACCGAGTCAGTATGTTATGGGAAGTAGCTCTACTTGAGACGGAGAGGAGACTACAATGTATCTCTACTTGGGAATAAGACTAGAGTACATAAAAGCCCTTCATATTATTTAACCATGTGACTGCATGGGACGTGTCCTAGTTATACCCTTGGAAAGTAGAACACCCTTACCAGAGTAGGTTAGAACTCCAGATCCATGTTTATCTATCATGGTCTATGTCAGTTCTTGCATATTCTCATGATATGGGATACCTAGTAGTACTGGAGAAGTTCTATAAACTTTTGGTGGTGGTGTGGGACGCTATCTAGACATAGAACAATAGGCTTTAAAGTTGTTAGTGAGAGTTCCTAGGTCTTCTCCAAGACCATTAATTGAATTTTCCTTATGTGATGAATGAGACTCATATGAACTAATGAATGTAATGAATTATGTTAATAAAGTACATTAAATGAATATGTACTTATCTAGGGCATAGGAATGGTGACTTCATCTCTTTCCGTGATAAGTCTTAAGAGTTACCCTTGTTAGGAAAGTTTGTTGATTTTGTAGACATTATCTAAACTTAAGTAGTCTTAAGGATTACATAGGTAATCTTGAAGAGGTCAATCATGGACGTTATCTTTTTGATTTACTTGAGTAGGTCTTTTTATAAACTTTGAAGGGAGAATGTCATATTATGTGAATGTGGCTGTATTGCAAGTGTGTGTGTTTAATTATAGGTGGTCTTAAGGATAATTTAGGTGTGCCTAGAGAGGGTGTATCGGTGATTTCTCTTTGTCTTACTTAAGTGTGTCTTATGATAGCTTTTAGTGAGAAGATTGCATGCTAGCAGTTATCCCTTGTGAAGTTGGATTCTTCACTGTCACATTGAAGTTAGTTCAGTGTATCTTTGAATGAGTTATGTAATGTTTCTAAGAATATGAATAAGTGTCTAAGTTATTTCTTATATTTTTCTAAGGTCTTATATATTTTTATTATGATTATATTATGATAATTAAATTTAAATATGCATATTTCCAGTAAATATCCTGTTTTTATGATTTTTATGCATTATGCAACACTTAGTACATGTGGTTGTACTAATTCCATGCTTTTATCTATCTCTAAATTAATTATTAGGTGAAGGTTCTTTTGGAGAGCTAAGATTGGGTTAGAAGATCGTTCAAGCAAGTTGAAGTATATTTTCATTTGACTCGAAGGCATAGATGTCTTTTATTTCTCTTATTGAAGTATTTTAATACACTAAGTATTTCTATATTCGTATTGTACGAGCTGTGTCCCAAGTAATCTTTTGGGTAAGATTTTATTAAATGAGACTTACTATTTCCTAGGAGTTTTATGTGAAGAGATTGTAAAGACTATGTAAATGTTTGTGAAAAGTTTTAATTCCACACTACTTTTCACTATGTTTATGTGATGAACAATACGAAAGGTCTTGTATTAGACCTCCGAGAGGTCAAGTACGTCGGTTTCACTCCGAGAGTGACATAACTTCTAGGGTGTGGTTTCGGGATGTGACAATCTTGATATCAGAGCATAGGTTATCAAAGTGATTTTAGGAATCAAAAAGTGTAATCAAGTCACATCTGGTAGAGTCTTGACCATCGGTGTGAGTCGTAACACATCTATGGGCGAGAGGCTATAGGATGATAGAGTTTCTCTTATTTTCAACTCCGATGTGTTTCTTAGAGTAAAAGTTATGAGTACTCTTTTCATATGGTTTTCCTTGTGTTTCTAGGAAGATGAATACGAGTAGGACACTGGCTAGAAGCGCTGAAAATAATAATGTGAATGAGGAGATTCGTCCTAAAGTTGAGCATGTTCCTCAAGGTGCTCAAGGTGATAAAGTCCCTATTATGGAAGGAGGTAATGATTTTCCGGTTTTTCCCCTGGACATGACCAATGGGGAGATTAAAGAGACTTCAATTACATTACCCCGAACTTTGACTACCTATGTGAATATGGGTATTCAACCTAGAGTGAATGTTGTGCAGAGCACTATGACATATAGATTGAGGGACTTTGTTAGGATGAATCCTCCAATCTTTCTTGGCTCTAAGGTGGGATAGTAATACCAAGAGTATCTAGATGAGGTTTATAAGATAGAGAATTCTATGGGAGTGACTTCTAGCGAGAAAGAGGAGTTGGGAGTGACTTCTAGCGAGAAAGGCAATAAGCCAGTTGAGTCGGGTCCCATAGAGTGGGAGGAATTCAAGGAGGCTTTCTTTGGGAAGTACTTTCCCCGTGAGATGATGGAAGTGAAACTTGAAGAGTTCAATTATCTCAAGCACGGCAACATGAGTGTGGAAGAGTATTTTTTTCCAGTTCACTATGTTGTCTAAATATGCTTCATTCCTTAAATCTAACCCTAGGGATGAGATGAATATGTTTTTGACCGGGGTTGCCGATCTAGTGAGGGAAGAACATCGTGTGGTCATGCTACATGCTGATATGACCTTATCTAGACTTATGGTGTATGCTCAAACCATTGAGGAGTCCACACATAAGAGGATGTCTAGATATTTGAAGAGGAGTGGACCAAGTCAGCAAGATCAACCCGAATCCCTAACAACAATGGATATAATCCAACAATCCATTACTGCATTTAGTCCCTCATTATTCATTCTCAATTTCATGTCAATCTATTAAATAAGATCATTAGAAGGAAATTCTAGTAATACATGATCACATAGTGTAACACCCCAAAAGTTCAAGACCTAATTTAGAGCCTCACATGTTGGTATAATGTTGGTAACACTGTTTTAAGACAAAATTAGTATATAAGTCATGTAGGATATTTTAGAGCCAAGACATCAAGGAAACACCTTGACTTCCGAAAAGTAGCTAAATTGAACTAGTAGACGTCCCTATGTTTGGTGAAGGTTTGAGAGTGTCAAATAAAGTAAAAAACTTATAAATGACTTTAAATAGGAAAAAAAACTATATAGGGTCAAAATTTCTAGTTACGACTCCCCAAGTACCGCCCGAAGGGTCCTTGAGGAGGACCCAAACATGGCCAAGCACGCTGCCAAAGCAGCTTGCGCGCAGCGAAGAAATGAAGGCTGCTGTGTGTTGCACAACAAAAATGAGGAGGCAGAAAAGTTACATCGCGACACGAGGTCTAGACGAGTGTTACTGCCTCAACCCGGATTTGAAAAATAATATGTGCAATTGACCCCGCGACGCTCAGCCACTTTTCAGATTTGTTACTGTCGTAATTAAGAATTTTGACTTCACAAAAGGACCCAATTAATTGAGGGGTCTTTTGGGTAATTTATGGGGTCACTATATGTTGATTTATGGTCAGTTTTAAGTACAAGTTACTCACTCCAATCAAATCACCAAATAAAAACCCAAAAACTCTTCTCTCTCTCTACTTACTCTCTCCCTAAATCCTCCACTAAAGAAGCAAGAAGGCTTGAATGAAGACAAATTTCTCTAGGATTTCACTTCAATTTCGTTGATTAATATTTATTATGGTATGGGTTCTTGAATATTAGAATTCCTTTCTCCAATATGTACTTTCAAATTTGAGATGTATATCACCCGATTACAAGGGTTCTCTTCTACTAATGGATTTTCTTCTAAACTTCAAATTGGTGATTGATTATGATTAATTGTTATTGCCTATGGCTAATTTAGTATATATTGTTGAGTAAGTGATGTTAATTGGGGAAATTTCGTGTGGATCATGTTACTTTCCCCAATTCCACAAAATCTTGGATCGTGCTTGTGAATTGATGGAATTGAAGAATGTATTGATTGTTAGACTTATTTTATCTATTCTAATCCATCATGGACGGCCTAGGGTAATTTTAAAAACCCTAAAATTAAGTAGGTCAAAATAGAGCTTCAAATGTGTTTCATGAGATAATAATTAATTAAAATAGTGTATTTTAGCATTAGAAGTTAGTTCGTAAAGTTTGGGAGCGTTAGGAATTCAAATGCCCAAGACGCCCGAAAACTAGTCAAAGTTGAACTAGTGTGTCGTAGTGTTCTGTAGTGATGTTTTTGGGGATGGTTTGAGAAATAAATTGAGTGTCTATGGTTCCAATGTGTAGAGGTATATACAAAGTGTAAAAATTTCCGAGTACGACTCCTCGGGGACCAGCCAAAAGGCCCCAAAGGAGGACCCAAACATGGATCAAGTTGCTTCCATCGGAAGATTGCAAGGGGAAGATCTAAAGCCCCTCCTCAATACGCGCCCTTGGCACGTTTTTAAGTTAAATTTCTAGTTGGAAAACGGTCCAAATGGTGTGGGGAACTTTTGCGAACTTTGGGGATCATCAATGGACGGATTTAGGTCATTCTAAACCTCTTTTTACCCATAATTTTCAACCATAAAGATAAAACGAAATTTCTCCAAACACCTCCATTTTCAAGAAGCTTAAAGCTCCATGAAAGAAGACCAGAATCCTTCAGTTTCTTCACCAATGTTCGTGCGTTTCTTCATACTAAGGTATGGCAGTTCATCCTTGACTCTTCTTTCATTTAAAGATCCATTTCAAATAAATTTCAAGGAGGATTTCAAACTTCAAAGTTTTTTATTCCTTGACACTAAGTATAAGTCTTTGAATGGAAATGTTTTATTGATTAAAAAGAGTTTTTCTTAGCATTATATAACGATTTTAATGTCAAAATCCTAATAATGTCTATTCTTTGTTTCAACTTTTGACATATGAAATTGGTTCTATGAGAATGACTAGATAATATTAAAGTTATTGTTTCTTGGTAGTTATATATTTTTTTAGCTACCACCTTAAGGGCTATTTTATCATGGATTATTGTATAAATTATGGATAGGCGATGAAAGCTTGGATGAGTGGTAAGTTGGCTATGTTGTTTAATCATTATTATGAAATGCTCTTGAGTGGTATAGTCCACCATTAGTGGAAGTGTTTACTAGAAGTTTATGAAGATTTATGTGTATTGTGAGAATGGACTTGAAGGCATGATATGTGATGTGAGGTGATGATTTTTTTTATGTATATGTATGGTATGTGTTAGAAGGTTCACATGAGTATCTTGAAGGGTTTATGTATAAATAAAGTATGGATTTGTTATGTGAAGTATGATAATGTGTTAATTGTGAAAAATGTGTGTTGAGCATGTTTAGAAGTCAGTATTATAAATAATGTCCTTATGTGAAAGGTGTTCTCACATGTACTCTCACTCACACACTTGAATGCATGAATGAAGTCAATGAATGAAAACTGGGGATTGTAGGGTAGACACTCTTCGTAAGAAGATATGAAGTTTCCAGAGCATCCCTACTTTTCCTTAGTATAAAAAGGGGGATTTTGGGGTGAACACTATTGTTGCGTAGAGATGAAGTGTTTAGTAGCTACGTCATTATTCCCATTGAGTTTTTTAACATAGGTTGGAGGTAGGATACCCTTCGTCAGTTAAGATGGGGTGTTCAATAATTTTCTCCTAACATATAGTCAATGAATGTTTAAGATTCTTTTGGGGAGTGATGCTTCGTACAGAGAGGATTTGAAGAAGGGGTGGCTACACTTCGTGAGTAGAGATGTTGTATCCAATGTACCTCTTGAGATGGGTTCTCCTCGTTAGTAGAGAGTGAGTTACTTGGTAGCAATCTCCTTATCCCTAAACAATGCGCCCGCGTAGGTATACATATTAGAGAACCCATGTAAAGGCTAAAGAATATAACCCTACCTTAGGTAAGTAGGGATCCCTCATCCGGTAAAGGTAGTAATGGGACTCCATGTGAAGCTCTCATGGTCTATGTCGGTTAAAGCTATTCCCCACAAACGTATGTAAATGAACTAAGTCTTCTTAAGGTTGTACAACTTAGGGTATATGGTCAAATAAGACACTACCTATCCACTACACAAGTAGAAATTTGGAGGGAGTCTTGGTGTGTCCTAATATGAAATGTATCAATGGGTCATGATATGATGTAAATGAAAGAAATGTGACTTTACGTTAATTGTTACGGAAGCATGTTGATGTGAAGACTTATATGATGAAATATTAATATGTGATGAATGCGATATGCCTATTCTAAGGTTATTCATAAGGAGAACTAAGTGGAAGTGGTAGTATGGGATGCTACTTTCACATTGCACAAAGTGTAAATTAAGGGTTTCCTTGGAAGATGGTTCTTATGTGAAGTTCCTAAGTATATGTATATTTCTATAGTGTCTTTGATATTGAATGGTGACTTGTGTAAATTACATTAAGTAAGCTTATACCTAGTAGTGTTAAGGATCTCTTGAGTAGATATTAAGGAGGATGTTTGGGTGACCTCCTTATGTCTTACTTAGAGGAGACTTTTGACAACTTAGCATATGAGTAGCTCAAGTGTAATTTTCGATTTACTGTGAGCATGTTCCAATGCTAAGAAAAATTGATATTTTACCTTATGTGATAAATGATAATACTATATGATTTTTATAACTTAATAATGAAGGTTTTACCAAAATAGCATAATTCGTATGTTTCTTCGAAAATGTCCATTTTTGCATGATTTTTCATAATGCCATACTAAGTATATTATTTTTACTAACCCATACTTTTCAATACTTTATAAGTATAGGTTGGAGGCAAGTTGAAGGGTAGACCGCCGGCTTGCGAATCGGCTCTCTCAAGACTAAGTATGTTCTCATATACTAGCGGGAATAGTCTATTTTTATTAAGTTTATTTTGTTAAGACATATATAAGGCTTATTATGTATTTGTTTCATTGTAAAGGGACGTGTCCCTATGATATTTATGTCATGTCTTTAAGTTTGATTGTGACAGTGCGACTATCCTTAGTATTCACAAAGATGTTTTCCTTATTACTATATATCTTGAAAAGTTTAAATTTCTGCACTACATTTAATTTATTTTGTAAGAATAATATCTAAGAGTTTCGTGAAATACCTTCAAAAGGCCGAGTATGCCTTGTGTCGACCGAAGGGTTGCCTTAACTTCTAGGGTGTACTTGCGGGTCGTTACAGTAATGCATTGTTGGAATTAAATCTATTTCCTGAAGAACTAATAAGGAACCCTTCTCCCTTAATCATAGGTTATGAATTGGAGTTAATTTGGATAGTGATGATACAATTGACTTTGTTATTCTATTAATTACTATTGAATGTAGGTGTTACACACATTTGTGGGTTGAATTTAATGGTTGATGGTAAAACTTTGGATGATGGCTTGTGAAAGAGATTGGGTAAGTGTTATGATCTCAAATCTTTACTTAAATTATGATTACTTGTGTTTAGTGATGAAGTTATATTGAACTATATATTATGATAGTATTGATTAGGGTTTTTATGTTGTTGAATTGAAATGTCTTAATTTATGACTTGTGAGTTGTTGGCTAAGATGTAATGATATAAAGTTGGTGATGAATTACCTATGTTCCTTATTATGATACAGTGATGTAAATGTTCTAACGCCACACGTTTTAATTGTAATGAAATAACATACACATGCAATTCCTTTTGAGCTATGACTATGACTAGACAATGGGTACACCCCTGTGACTTATACTCAGTTACGATTATCAATGAAAGACATTCAAAAAGGGACTCTAACTTAGCACCGAGTGAACTAGAAGTGAGGATTTTCCCTTCCCACATAGGAAAGATAGGTTCACTATTGTACTCATGAGATTGTAGACTATAGTGCATGGAGCATAAAGAGGGTCCCAAATACATCTCCTAGTACTTGAACTATGTTGCCTCCGTTGGAAATCTAGCTACTCGATCCACATAGATTCTGTATTTATGTTTTGGTAATACCTTGGCACGTACTCCACATTCTTTCGGTGTACGATTCCATGACTTCTATGTAAGTTAATGAAAGATGTTCCCAAAAGGTAAAACGAAGTTATAAAGTGAACTCTAAGTTGGATGACCTAATGGATTTGGCTTAGTCTAGGTAGGGGTATGGGACTCTACCTATACATTGCTAGTTAGCCTTGACGAAGTCTTGGAAAAATTTTCTTATGTGCTTATATTCTTATAAATGAAAATGATATGTATATGTTCATCTTACATGTTTTTGACATAATGCGATATGGGTTTCACTTATGATCATGTGGTTGGTCTCAATTGCTAAAGTATTATGAGGTCTACTCTTAATGATATGGTATGTAAATTGAGGCATTCCTCATAGTCCTTGTTGGGTTTTCATGGTTGGGTAAGGTTATGGGGCCTTACTTAGTGATTGCACTAGTGGACTTAATGGGGGGTATTAGTGACGGTCTTGCATAGGTTATGATATTATGAACTCTTATGCATGCTTGTTGGTATCATAACTTGATGATGAAGTTTTCTTTATTATGTGCTCAATTATGCTGACATGTATGTTCACTTGACTAGATTTTATATTGTTGGTGTTGTGATATACATTGTCTTGACTTACGGAATATGTGTTTATTGATGTGTGTTTGTTCTTTAATGTGTATAAGGTATTTCTAAATTGACTTTGCATTCTTTTGAATAAATGTCTCTTTTTTGCATGATTTCTATATTGTATGTGCATATGATCCTATACTTAGTACAAGTAATGTGGTATCCCCATTTCTCCCTTTTTCCCTAACATTTTAGGTTTTGGCCTTTGAGGAGATTGTGGTCATTTTCAACGAAGGCTTGGGAATCATTCTCCAAGTGGATATGTCCTCTAGTCGGAGGATGATGCCTTGTTATTACTCTAGCTATGTTTCTTTTTTATAGTCTAATGACAATTATTCCATTCCACTTGTTTCAAGATATTGTTGTAAGCACTAAGTGGAATTCTACATTTTTTAAAGGCTTATGCGCATGTTTTTCGACATTAGCTTTAATACTTTGTTATATACAGTTGGTGAAATATTGACAGTGCGGTGTTGGGGATGTTGGGATGGACCCTATGACGGTTTATCGTAGGTACGACGGTCCGTCATCAGTGTCTCGTTCTGTCATTCCGTGACAGAATTGGTGATGCCACAATCATCCCCTATGACCCAAATGGAATTTTTAGTGTTTTAACCTACATGTGTTTAACCCAAATACATAGTAAACCAGCAATGCGAAAGCACCTATTTCTAGAGTTTTAACAAGGCAATTATGAGGATTCTCAACCTAGGTCATACCAAATATGTATTAAAGAACATCCCATCAATAAGAAATAGGCTAATACTAATTGATAAAAAAATGCAATGTAAATGGGTAGAAATCAGAGACACATACCTGAGAATTTGAAAAAAACAAGCGAGGAAGGTATTTGGTGATCAAGTAGAGAACCACAGCAACAAACTTAGACTAGTAGAGAATGGATTTTTAAAAATTGGGGAATTTGGGAAAATGATCGGTTGAAAGAGAGGTAGGAAATTGGAAGTTGAAAAGGGAGGGAAATGGGAGGAAGAGGGAAAGAAATGGGTGAAATGAAGGGGGTGGGGCTTTTAAATGTTAAGATTTTTTTAAAAAAAAACCAGCCGGCTCGGGTCGGTTATGCTTCATTAATGATGCGACGATCACTGACGACAGTCTGTTATAGTTGTGATGGTCCGTCATTTGTTCCATCGCGTGTGACCTAGTTTTGAAAATAACAGAAAGACGTACTTGGCACGACGGATTTATGCGATGGTCCGTCGCATGCATCACGATCCGTCGATGTATCCGTCAGTGACTACTACAGAGTGATTTTCTGCAGAATTTCATAGTGATGTGCCTTTAAATTTAAAACCCATTAGTAGAAAATGCTACCATTACTAAAAATAAAATCTATAACAATTGGGTTGCCTACCACGAACTCCTGATTTAACGTCGCGGCACGACTGAGGACATTTGATTACTCAACCTTCATCAAGATGGTATGCCTCTATCACTTCATTCACCGATGCAGTATGCCCAAAATAGAGTTTTATTCGTTCTCCATTCACCTTAAACCGAACTCCCTCCTAGGTTTCTAACTCAACTGCTCGATGAGGGAATACTTGGATAAACAAGTAAGGGCCAGTCCGTTTGGACTTGAGCTTGCTCGGAAGCCAACGCAACCTAGAATTGTCTATAAGCACCAAATCCCCAACCATAAACTCTCATTTTTCACTTTTTAGGGTCATTATCCTTCTTCATCTTTTCTTTGTAGGATATAGCAGATACCGATTGGATCTCACCACTCTGCCTCATGGACCTACAAATGTTGACAGTCGCTTCTTCATTGTTCAACCACAATTTCATCTGCCCTTTTTCCATATCAACTAAGACTCTACCCGTAGCAAGGAATGGCCTCTCAAGAATAATAGGCACTTCAAAATCGACTTCACAATAAAGAATAACAAAATCTGCCGGAGATATGAACGACTCCACATTTACTAGCACATGGTGGAGTATCTCTATAGGCCTTTTCACTGTTCGATCAGCCATCAGTAGCCGCATCGCAATGGGCTTTGGGTCACCCAAGCCAAACTTCTTGTAAATCGAGAGGGGCATGAGATTTATGCTTGCCCCCAGATCACATAATGCTTTCGCAAAATGTAATGACCCGACTGTATATGGAATAGTGAACGCACCTGGATCTTCTTTCTTATGTACGAGAGATCTTGTAGCAATAGCACTACAATGCTTCATTCTATCATCATCCTCGAAAGTGTTTAATATTTTCATTATAACCAGATCTTCATAAACTTGGCATAACCGGGCATTTGTTCTAGATCTTCTACCGAAGGGACATTGATAGAAAAGTGCTTCAACTTTGTAAAAAAATGGCGATATTTACCATCCTCGGTCTTTTTCACTAATCTCTGAGGAAAGAAGTGTCTAGGCATAGGAATTACCTTTATAGGCACTTCTGCATCTTTTCCAGTGCTATGTTATGCTTCACCACTACCCTCTACCACCTTATCATTATCCTTTCTCACCTATTCGTCATTAGACGGCAAAGGTGGGTCAATGGTTTGCTTACCACCCCGAGTAGTGATTGCCATACAGTGTGCATCATTTTTTGAATTTTGGACAGTGTTGCTAGGAAGAGTGCCCGGTTGCCGTGTGTTTGCAGTCGCTGATAATTGTGCCATTTGCAACTCGATCTGCTTAATCAATATTGCATGTATATCGACTTTCTTCCCAATACCCGCTAAATCACTCTTCAACTCTTTAATGTGCTCATCATTAGCATCGAACCTCCTCATAATTTTGTGCAACATATCCTCAACTCATGTCATACTATCTCCACCATCCCTAGAAGTAAATTCACGATTTCGAAGAGGGACATAGGGGCCATTCCTATCATTTCTGTTACCGTAGTTACCCCTATTGAAGTCGTTGTCACGATTGTAGGTTACATCTTGAATATAACAAACCTCACGGTTATAGTTATTATAGATACTACCTTGGCGCCAATTATCCTTATTTGAGCCTTGGGCACTCGGTCGGAAACCCCTAGTCTGCTCATTTACTTCATAGGAATCCTCCGTATAATAGCATTCATCATTTAGTGGTGGTGGTTTAGACAAGTAGTTCACTACATTTATCTTTTCTGCACCCCCCGTGATATGTTTTAATACCAACCCAATCTCAGTTCTCATCTGAGACATCTCTTCACGAATCTCATCTGTGGCAGGGAGATTTTCTCGAACTTTTCAGCAATCTCAACATAAGGAGACTCCCCATAAGAACCACCTACTATAGTATCCAACACCGCTTTATTATTATCATTCTGTCCCCGATAGAAGTATTCCTTCAGTAGCTTATTATCTATGCGGTGATTGGGGACGCTTCTAAAAAACAAGGTGAATCTATCCCAAGAACTACTAACTGACTCTCCTGGTAGTGCAACAAAGTGGTTCACTCTATTTTTGTGGTTTAGTTTCTTGAAGACCGGGTAGTAGCGTGCTAACAAAATGTCCCTTAGTTTTTTCCAAGTGAAAATTTAGTTGTAAGGGAGCTCAGTGAACCAAATAGCAGCCTCTCCTGTCAGTGAGAGAGGAAACACTCTTAGCCCTATTACATTCAAGTCCAAGTCAGGCCTCCCGACACAACTTTTACACACTGCCCTTACCTTAGCTATATGAGCATGTGGATCCTCAGAAGGTAGACTTGAAAACAAACCTCTAGCAGTTAGCATTTGAATCAGGCTACTAGTTACAAAAAAGGTCTGGCCTGGTGGTAGAGGGTGCAAGATAAGCGGCCCATCGGAGTCTGCTATATTGTCATAGCCTCTGTAGTATTCTTGGGGACGTGGAGCGGGGTTCTGTCCCCTCTGTTGATTCTCACCCGGAGCATCGGGTAACAACTAACCATGAACACCAACCATAGCTGGGATGTTTTGGTTTGGATCATCATCATTAATACCCAAGTAACGATTCATGTTGCGTAGTGTACACTCTTATTCGTGTTCGTAGGGAAAAAAGGGTTCTCTTCCTCTCTGTTTATTTTTGCAAAAATCAAAAACAATAAAACAAAGTAAAATCAAGAAAACACTGACTAAACTATAGTAACAAGTTTAAGTTAATCCAAAAGCTACTTTCCCCAGCAGCGGCGCCAAAATTTGATATGCTCAAACTTACTTCTCAAATAGGAAGTAAAGCGGTTGTATTAAGTAAACAACCCAACAAATGAGGTTGGGATCATTCTTATGAAGAAAATAGTTCAGACTTAACTTCAATCTATTATTACTACTATTTAGACATTTATTTCCTTGGAAAGCAAAGACAATAAAAGTGGTTTTTTTACTTCTAAATAAATGAAAATAACTAGCTAAATTAAAGGGGACAACTAACAGCTTCAAATGTTGGAGTTTAATCAATTAATAAAACTAACTAGGGTTTACGTGATCCCCACAGGTTCATAACTTGATAATTCTAACTATAACAATTCTATTTTTGTATCTTGCATGCAAAGTGATAAGTTATATATTTCTAAATCCTTGGCCCGGCATCTAGAAAATTTCACTCCGCACCTTGGTCCGGATACGTGCGTTGCTATACTAACCATTACCTTTACATCATATTAAGCATCATATTCGATATTTGACTAAGTTATACCTCGTACCAATAAATACTAGCCTATTAGATAGTATACACTAAATCTATGTTGATAATTCTTTTCCTATTATCTACCTCCTTGGTACGACACGTAGCATTAAGGCGAGCTCTAACAATGGCCATCCGTTAATAAGACTTCTAAGCTAAAGAATTATCAATATATGCAATACACTATTCTAGAATTGATATTTTAGTTAGGTTTTACCTCATTATTCGCCTATGGTTCCCACAACCCCAGTTATGGCGTTTAGTTACCATAGTCATAATCACAATATTCAAATATGTAATATAAGAATCCATGCACTTACATCAATGAGAAAGAAAGTTCACTTGATTAATCAACAAAACTCAAAAACAATCAATCATTAAAATAATTGAAGACTAAAGATTCTCCAGAAGTGTAATAATAATCACCAAGTCTCATCCACAAAAGAACTTAAACAACCAAGAGTCTAACAATAGGGGAGTCTAATAACCAAAGACTCTTACCCCAAAAACGAGGTTTTTCGAACTATTTATAAAAAATAAAAATCTAATTAAATAAGGACCCTATTTGTTGGAAAACTGTTGAAATGCGGCTGGGTCGATGGACCTCGTGATGGGTCATCGTGGTCACGAGGGGCTGTCAGGGACTCCATCTCCCATACATATGCAAATTCTTCTATTGCTCTCTTCATTACCCTCGACGGCAGGTATGACGGATCGTCGCAAGCAGAATGGTCCATCGAGGGTCTCCGTTCCATAACACTTGAACTCTTGGAATTTGGGTACTGGACTACTTCTCTAATCTTCATGAAGAACCAGCAGGACGGACCGTCATGGCTACGACGTCCGTCACGCACTCCGTAACCCCACACTTAATCAGACTTCCCCATCTTCCTTCAGCAGCTTCACTACGATGCCACCTACGAACCATCACAGGCACAACGGACCGTCACAAGCTCCATAGGTGGTACTTTTCTGCATTTCTTGCTATAAAACCTCCGCATTCATCTTTTAGACAGATTTCCTGCAAATAAAGAGAAACTTACTTAAAAATTAATACAAAAAGGCTTTTGGACAAACAAAACTTAAGGAAAAAAATTTTAAAAATACCGTGAAACCACGGTATATCAATTAACACTTATGAACAAGACTCTACTAGACGTAGTTTTTTGAGACTTTGAATCCTATGTAATACTTTATAACCTTATGCTATACCATGTTTATCAAGACCCTAGAGTACCTCCTATAATTTAGGGCATTCTCAAATCAAAACAGGGCATACTTGACTTCTCGAGTTCTTGTACAAACCCTTTGACATCTTTCATTGCATACAAGCATGAAAAGTAGTGTGGAATTTAAATTTTTTCACACAAAATAATATTACTTCAAAGTATCTCTTTTATAGAAATGCATAATAAAGGGTTAAGTCTCAAAGTCGCCATTCAAGACATACGAATATATTAATACACGGCCCACACTTCATCATATAGAAAATAGATAAGTCTATTACGATACTTTCAGAAGGAAATATAAATATCAAGATGTCCTCAAATCTAGTGAGGACATACCAACTTTTTGCTTGAATGAATATTAATCCAAGATTCCACATTGAGACTTCTCTCAAATGCCACCTATACCTTTAAAGATAGACAAAATATATGGAATTAGTACAAACACTTGTAATAAGTTTGGCATATAGCATAAAATCATGATAAACTGACTTTTTTATGAAACATTCTTTTTTTGTGAAAACTTTTTAAGATATAATGGTAACTTACAACCCATCTAAACCTATACACCTCCGACAAAAGGTTATCCTATGACTTACTTAAGTAACAAAGAAGAGACCGCCCATACACCCTATTAAGCCTACCTAAACAATCCTTAAGACTGCCTCAGATAAGATTCATCCCTACTCCATTCATTTACTCCCCACCAATGTTTACTCAATGATTCACCTACGCAGGATAAGAAGAGACCACCCATACACCCTCTTCAAGCTTACCTAAGAAACACTAAAAGCTACAAAAGATAGAGCACGTTCTAGTCAACATACATTAGCTAAAGTCAAAATCGTTCATTAAGTTAATTAAAACATATTTCATTCATTAAGGACTTCACATGATGGTCTTAGGAAGACCTAGGGAACATACACTTAAGTACCGTCAAAGCCTACTCGTTCCATGTCTACATAGCGTCATATTCCACTACCTAAAGGTTGTAGAACTTATAAAATACTAGAATGTATCCCACATGATTAGAATAGGCAATAACCGACATAGACCATACTAGCTAGGCATGGAATGTGGAGTCTACCCTACTCCAATGGAGGGTGTTCTACTTGTCACGAGCCACACCTATACCCTAGAAGTTGAGGGTATCCTTAGGTTGCAAACGGCTTACTTGACCTCTCGGAGGTCTTTTACAAGCCTTTCAAATCATTCACCGCATATACATAATTAAAGATAGTGCGGAATTAAACTTTTCATAAAAAATTAGAATATCTTTAATTTTATCTTTCATTAGAAAACATTAGAAATACTAAGGTTCTATCTCATCAAAGCTTAGACACGATAATACT
This sequence comes from Solanum chilense, assembly GCA_032847665.1. Taxonomy (NCBI): domain Eukaryota; kingdom Viridiplantae; phylum Streptophyta; class Magnoliopsida; order Solanales; family Solanaceae; genus Solanum; species Solanum chilense. Next base: position 49,810,182 of record CM064963.1, read on the forward strand.
TGGTACACAGCCCATACATCAAAATATAGGAATATTGAGTCTATTAAAATACTTCGATATGAAATATAACTAATATATATATGCCCTCGAATCAAGAGAGGACATTCTTCATCTTCACTTGAATGGTGCTATAACCAAGCCTTACTTGTTAATGCTCTTCACCTACCAACAACTCTAGAGATAGAAATATATACATGGAAATAGTATAAACACATGTACTAAGTATGGCATGACGCATAAAAATAATGATATTGGACATTTATTGGAAATATGCTCTTTTTAACTAAAACATAAAAGTATAATCATAAGAACAACACTTAACACCTTGGAAACACATACGAAATAACATAGACAATTTGTCACAATTTTGGAGAAACCTTACAGTGAATTAATTCACTGTAACAGTGAACTCCTTCACTGTCATAGTGATGTTTCCCAACTTCACCTTTGACACCTTGTAGCATGTAATTCCCACACTAACAGTTATCATAAGACTCACTTAAGTAATACAGACAAAGACCGCCCATAAACCCTCTCTAAGTATGTCTAAATGATCCTCAAGACTACGTACAATGAGACACATATATTTCTAAGACACCAAAACACATAACATGTATAATATGACATTCTCATTACTAAGGTTATCAAAAGACATATTTAAGTACACCTAGAAGAGAATACCCATGCACCCTCTTCAAGGTTTCGTAAATAATCCATGAGACGTCCAAAGTTTAGATCATGCCCAAAGTATCAACCAACATATCTAACATGAATCATTCTCAATACTTCCCTAGATAAGACATGAAGAGATCATCCCTTATTCTCCCTTCACACTTTAACTACAAAATCCTAAAAGACACTCTAGATTAGGCACCCATTCATCTACATGCATTCTTAACATAAGTAATTATTTCATTAATTAATTAAGATACATTCATAACATAGAGGACATTCAAGTAACGGTTTTGGAGAAGACCTAGGGACTCTCACTAAAATCTTAAAAGCCTAAAGGTGCAATGTCTATGTAGCGTCCCATACCACCACCTAAACTTCATAGAATTCTCAAATTCTAGTAGGTATCCCATAAGATGAGAATAGGCAATATCGACATATACCATGGTAGCAAAGCGTGGAATCAGGAGTTGTAACCTACTCCGATGGCGGTTGTTGTACTTGTCAATGGTAGAACTTGGACACATCCCATGTAGGCACATGGTTAAGGAATATGCAAGGCTTCCTTTGTACTGTAGTATCGTTCTTTGCTAGAGCTAATTCCCGAACCGTACTCACTCGGTGCTAGCCTTTTTTCTCATAGAGTAACTCACATTATGAATCACATGAAGAGGTTTCATATCTAGTTTATAAACTAATCACATTCACCCTACCAAGAGGTCCTTAAGGCTGTCTTACAACGGTGATGAAGATAGCTTAATGACTTTCCTACGGGTGATATGATGTAGTTTCATCCAACCAAGCTTAAGTCCACCATTGATTACAAGAAGGATACCATTAAGGCTTTCGACAACAAGGTTCATAACCTTACCACTAGGCTCAAGGTTTCACATAAAGAACCGTCTTCGAAACATTCAAGTTATCATACCATTCATACATACAAGACCAAGAGGTTTTATCATCCTAAGCTAATACATCTAACATTCACATTCATACTTGGATCAAGTAAGGGATACAAATCTACCATATACGACACACTAAGACTTCACCTTATCACATATAGCACATACTAGAAGCACATAGGAATAACCATTATTATATTTAAGTCATCCTATACATTACTATAACATCATAAATATAACCATCATATACTCATATGGCCAAGTAGGAATAATTATATATCAACACTAAGACTACACACATAATGACATAGTCATAATCCAACATGATAGCCTAATATCAATAGAAGAACACATATTTTCACATTGATTAACATATAGGTAGATATGATTATACTTCACATAATCAACTACAAAAATTATAATACTACATCAAGTAGTTGCCAATAAGACCATGATCATCATAATACATTAAGTAACGCCGACAAGGCCACATCATTGACATAACACTTCCACCATAAGTGGACTATACCAATCACAACATAATTCAAGAGCTACATCACATAAAATAAAGTGAATTAAGGAAGAGCACAAACAATCCATTCTATCCACTTTAATACTTAGCTAAATCATCCAATTCAATACCAATAGGCTCTTACCCATGGCCATGATCATCAATTCAATACAAAAACCATAAAACTCAATGAAACTAGGTCAATTAAATATAGATTTATCAATCTAATAAAACCTATAAATCAATTGAATACAATCTTAAAACATTCAATAGCCCATAGAAAACTACACTAGAATTCGTAAGCATTAAGACAATATTAAGTCAACCTCAAAGTAGTCAAAAATTAGGGTTCATCAATTACATGGGATCATATTTTATTTGTATTTAAATCATCTAATTAACCAAAATTCAATCAATATACAATGCTTGAAAACCATTAATGCAAGAACCCATGGGTAGATTATGAAATTGGACAAGTTCATCTTTGAAGACTTTAGATATCTCTTTGAATTCCGGGCTCTTTGATGAATAGGGTTTCAAAGATAAAAAAACATACCCTAATGATTTTTATACATTAAATTGATAAATAATCACTACTAAAACCTCCAATCCAAGCTATTCCTTGAGTTTTGGCTTCAATGGAGTTCTAGAGAATTTTTTAGAGAATTTCAGTTTTGATTTTGAAGAATGGATTCATCTAGGCATTTAGGACTTAAATACATGTTTAAAATACTAAAAATACCCTTAAGTAACTTCCCTTTCCCTTATTTTGATGTTGTGTGAATTTACCAATTTACCCTTGTAATTTATAGTGAAGTTGCGAATTGCAGGCTCACAGATGACGTGCCAAACGACGACGCGTCAGTCCTGTGACGGACAGTACTGTCCTCCGTCGATTTGATCACAGCCTATAAAATGGGATCTTATATATCTAGTCTAAATAATAATCGACTCCATCCACATAAAGGGCGTGGACCAGGCCACTGGCCGTTATTTGCCATTAGTATGTGGGACTGCTTTAGGCGGTTTTGGCCACCAACATGGGTTCTTCCTCAAGGCCCCGTGTGGTCCTTCGGTATGTTTTCCCATACGTTTAAAATCCAAAAGTGCTCGTATAAAATTTTTAGGACCTCTTATATCAATTTCATCCAAAAAGAACACGTAAAACTCGACGAAACATTCTTAGACATACAAGGTCGTTTCAAGGCAAACCTTTCGAATGTCATGGACGTTCTTGGACGTTTCACCTCCAAGTTTCACAAACGTTTACACATTTCCTATATACAGTATAATATCTCATTTAAAGACTCATAAGATCATGAATAACACATAAACACATAAAACACATCTAAGGCACATATATGACTTCTTCGTCGAACGTCGTAGTCGTCCTTTGACATTTGACTTCCGGTTCACCTAATACTTAATACATTGCATCATTACCATATTATAAAACATTTTAGGACCTTATACCTTCATGAAAACCATGTTAGTGTCTGTTTTACCTAAGTCATTTTCGTAATCTTACACTACTTGCCACGGATAGAACTAGGACACATCCCATGTAGGCACATGGTTAAGGAATATCAAGTTCTTTTATGCACTCTATTCTCTTTCTCATGTAGAGATACATTATACTCTAGTATCCTTGTTATGTAGAGTTACAACCCATAACATATTCACTCGGTGATAGTCTTTGTTCTCATAGAGTAAGTTCAATAAAAAAGGGGAATATGAAAAGGTACCATCTCTTAGTCATAACCTAGTCATAATGGATCTACCAAAGATGGGTTCACTAGGGCTGCCACTCAATGGTCTATAATTATAACTCATTCTTAATCTTCTTTCTTTATAAAATATTCCATATATTAGTCATTCTTAGAAGGGAACCATCCTATCTCTACCGATCCTAGAAATTCATTCAACATTCATCTTCGTATCACATACTCAATAGAGTTAAAATATCATATAGAAATAGTCAAGTATACATATCAAGATACACTAGCAACACAACTCGAGATATCACCCTAGTCTATCATGATCACATATATTCAATTAGGAGAGTTCAATCTCACACATACACATATATCAAATAGTTCTTCACATTGCTCATATTCGAGTCTTAACATGATAATATCACCATTCATAAAATAATCTGGATAGCGCGGCAGCATGGCAATCCCATGTTTAGGTCCCATTTAGGGACCCTTTGGCTGTTCCCCTGGGCATCGTTCTCGGATGTTTCAACCCATTAAATGTAAGATTACGCGGAAGGAACCCTCAGTACTGAATTTCACCTTCAAAGCATCCCCCAAAACATCACTACAAATTACTATGACATACTAGTTCAACTTCAACTAGTTTCTGAACATCTTGGATGTTTGACTTCGAGACACTTCCAAACTTTATATACAGCCTAAGAACACTATTATTGACAAACTTATAACTTTAAAACATCATGGAACAAGTCATAGGCTATTTATCAACCTAGCTCAATTAAGGGTGCAACAACACTCCACCACTTGGACAACATTCATCCTAGAATGACACTTGTTGTCCTTTTTAGACACTATCAATAGATAAAAGCTCAAGACTAGCAGTAAATAATCATACCACACAATAAACAATACACACATGAAGGGGAAACCTCAATTTCACATACTTTAAGAGACTCAAAACACAATAACAAGATAGAAATTACTTCTACAAATTATTGTGCAATAAGACTCATATTTTCATTTCATATAGGAGGAAATTCCTTCGCCACATATCATGATGCTCATATACAAATGTTCTATACACATCATAACCATTTTTTATAAAAGAATGATTTTGTAAAAATATAAAAATCTTTATTGTGAGCACCAATTACTTTATAGTGAATTTTGCTCAAATTTAAAAAAAAGCATCTCTAAAGAAATTTATGATGTAAGGATGACAATATGAGATAACAACATATAAACTCAACTTTAAACATAATCATAGCTTCATGAAATTCACAATTCAAGGAATGAATGGAATTCATTATCAACTAGACTCCTTAACAATGTAACATGCAACATGCTACTATGATATTCTATCTCTCAAGTTTTAATTGAATAGAAGAGATAAGAAAAAAAAATCACCATTCTACTAGTCACCATAATCCTCCACTTAGAAGGAGCTCATTTATCTAAAGAGTGAAAACTATAAACTACCAGCATCATCATCATGACCCGGTTCTGTTCCTTTGGATTGGAGAGCATAGAAGCAATTCCTCTTTGGAGTACCACCATCTGGAACATTAGGAGGAAAATTCTTGACATTTCTTCATCTAGACACAATAGTAGGAAATTCACTCACCTTATGATCATCCTTGCCACAATCAAAGCACCCGCTAGTACCGTCTAGACACATCCCAAAGTGCTTCTTCACACAAGTAGAACAAGTAGTCTTAACCACTGTGGAACCACTAGCGCTCTCATAATCAGCCGTAGAATCACTAGAACCGTATTGATATGAAGCCCTCTTCTTAAACATAGGTTGAAATTAATCATCGGTTCTTCCCCTCTTAGAAGCTCTAGTTCTCCTCCAATGTTTACACTCTTCAATGGATTGAAAATACACCATAAGCCTAGATAGAGTCATCTCACCATTGAGCATGGTTGTACATCATTCTACCTTCACAATATCCGAAACACCGGTCAAGAATCTACTAATGTCATTCCTAAGGTTAGACACCAACGATGGACCATACTTAGACAATAGGATAAACTATAAGGAATACTCTACAACACTCATGCTACATTGCATAAGGTTTATAAATTCCACAATCTTAACCTCCCTCTTCAAACAGGGAGAGTACCTTTCTAAGAATGCTTCCAAAAACTCTTCCAACTCTAACAGACCCAATTCAACAAGTCTACTATTCTTAAATTGAGTAAACCATACTTGAGCAACATCATCCAATTGAAACGAAGCTAATTCCGCTTTCTACCTAGAAGTCACTCCAATATCATGCACTATTTTGTACACCTCATAAAAGAAAGCTTAGGGATCTTCTTCCATCTTATAACCAAAGAAGATAGGAGGATTCATCCTCACAATGTCCCTCAATATAGAGGTCATAGTACTCTCCATAGCATTCACCCTAGGCCCAATGTCTCTATTTACTTGAGGTGTCATATATGAGGATAGAGTAAGAATAACCTTTCTAATCTCCCCATTAGAAATAATCAGGGGAACCATAGGAACCAGATTAACTCCACCCACAATAGGGACTTGATAACCTTGGAGAGGAACTTGAGGGCCTTGATGAAATTGTTCCACTTACTCAACTTGCTCAATTTACTCAACTCGAGGAGAAACTCCCCCAATCACCACCTCCTCATCAACCCTCATTGGCGTTGTCCTTCTCGAGTTCATCTCATTTAAACATAACAGAAAGAATTAAGGAAGTACACTTTAACTTTTAACTCTACGGCAAAACACAAAAGTATAGAAGAAGGGAAACTCTATTGTCCTATAGTATGTCACTCATAGATATGTCGAGACTCACACGAATGAACAAGACTCTATTAACGTGGATTTTTGAGACTTTGAATCATATGTACTACTTCATAACCTTATGCTCTGATACCATGTTTTTCGTAACCCGAGAGTAACCCCTAGAAGTTAGGGCATTCTCGAATCGGAACACGAATGACTTGACCTCGCAAGGTCTTTACAATCCATTTGACATCATTTATTGCATACATTTATGAAAATTAATGTGCAATTAAAACTTTTCACACGAAATAGTAATACTTCAAAATATCTTTTTTTTTTGTAGAAAAGCTTAATGAAAGGCTACGTCTCAAAGTCGCCATCTTAGACATACAAATATATGGGACACGGACCATACTTCATCATATAGAAAATAGCTAACTCTAATACAATACTTTAAATAAGAAAATCTAAGCATAAAAATGTCCTTAAACCTAGTCAGGACATACCATTTTTTACTGGAATGAACACCAATCCAAGCTTCCACTTCGAGACTCCTCTCATATGCCACTTAAATCTATAAAGATAGACAAAATGTATGGAATTAGTAAAAAAATACACTTGTGCTAAGTATACCATAATACATAAAATCATGATAAACAGACTTATGTATGAAACATGCTCCTTTTGAGAAAACCTTTGAAGACAAGTATAATAGTCACATCCAAGTCAACATATATGCAAATAAGTCACATTCTACAATATAGCATCAACATCACTTCAACCCATATAAACATATATAGCTCCAACCAAAGGTTATCCTAAGACTTACTTAAGTAAGACAAGATGAGACCGTCCATACACAGCTTCCCTAAATAATCCTTAACACTACCTAAGATAAGATTGTTCCCATTTCCTTTCACTAACTCCCCACCTAAGGTTATTCCAAGATTCACCTATGTAGGACAAGACGAGACTGCCCATACATCCTCTTCAAGCTTTACTAAGAAACACTCAAAGCTACCCAAGATAGAGCATGTTCTAGTTAACATAGATTAGCTAAAGTCATAATCATTCATTAAGTCAATTAGAATACATTCATTCATTAATGACTTCACATGATTGTCTTAGAAAGACCTAGGGACCCTACACTCTAGTACCGCCAAAGACTACTCGTGCCATGTCTTGATCGTGTCCAATTCCACTACCTAAACGTTGTATAACTTATCAAATACTAGAATGTATCCCATATCATGAGAATTGGCACTAACCAACATAGACCATACTAGCTAGCATGGAATAAAGGTCGCCTGGAGCAAAGCTAAGTTTACTTTATTGAAAAGCATTTATTAACATTACATAATAAAACATAGGCTTAGAATATTGACTCCTCATATGCTTAGCTCATAGGTAATAGATGAGGTTTCATCAACCTAAATCGTTTGAGATACCCTTTAACATGGACATAACATACTAATAACACTATCTAGTTAAGGGTACTCTTGGGAACACCATTCAAGTGCCCCTCTCTTGACTAGATCATCACTCGTGTGTGTGTATACATATATGTGAGAAAACCTTTCACATTACACAGTATAGCCACACATACTCAGACTTCATTTCATTGATGCATAAGTGTACAAGTATAACTATACGAGCAACCCTTTCATATAAACACATTTAAACACTAAGTATAATCATACTTCATCATACCATGTACTTCACATTATAGAATATAAAAAATGTTCATAACATACTCATGCATTCATATCCATGTGCAAAAGAGGCCAAACCTAGGAACTATCCTATAAAGATACACATGTGCAATGCATAGACAAGGTCCCATACCCTTGCCCATACTAGTACACCTATCAAGTTAATGTAGTTGAGGGAATACATAACATGTTTCATATGCATATACTTTAAATGCGTAGTAGTAGACGTAAGTGCATACGAGAATAACCTTTCATTTGGACACCATGGACCTAAACTACTTACAAGCATGCATAATGTATGATTGTGTATGTACATTGGTCAACATGATCACATAATGGATATCAAAAACATATTGAGGCAGAAACCCTCTTAGGACCACAATACAGTTTCAAGCATAGACCACACAACACGTAATAACATAGGAGACAAGCTAACTTCACATTACACTTAGGACTCCTAACCTTATTTATTCACACATTTACATAGGGGTACATAGGTAAGGGGACATCAACCGTCACAACTCGTTAATGGAAGCACCTAAACGTATCCCTAACATACTTATACACATGCATATGCAATAGCCATACAACCTAGATCACAACTAGAATAGTAAACTAGGCATGAGCTTCATATTGGGTGATCATCATAACCACGTAGTCATATATTCATCAAATTTTCCTTCAAGGACATAGTCCACACATATATAATGACTATAAAGTAAATACCGTTACCATAAGTAGATCATACCACACTATGTCATACAAAGCTTCATTAACTACCAATTCTATAGAAAAGTAGAGGGAGAGAGTCATACTTAACAATTCAGCAACCTTTGATAACCATTGATTAATACAAGTATTTCATCAAAAATTCAATTACAATTCAGTATCTAAACATAAATTAACCTAAACGAAACCATACTCAAATTTCTAAAAGATCATGATACAAACATAGGCACTAAAGTAGCGATTCAATAGAGAGTAGAGGAAGTAGGCAATCTTACCAATTTCCCAAATCCTTAATCATCAATCATATTTTATTGATAATGTATATTTTAGCCATTACTAAACATATATAAATCAAGAATAAATCATGCTTCATCCATCCTAGAATTTAGATCACATCACATAAATAGCATTATCAATCCATATACTAGAAGAACCTCGATCAATTAATACCAAGCCTTCTTTTCTTTGATTATACAAGAGTCATACCCACAATTCAATCATGATATTAACCTAAGTAAGTAGATACATTCATCTTAACATAATCAAATTCCAGATTCATACATTATGGACTCAATAATATAGTGAACACATAGAGACATAGGCTAGTCTTATTTAAATCTTCATTTGTTGATCCATATGGATCATTCATCAACAAATTACCACGAATATACATAATAAACAGTACACATAATAAATTCAATGTAATAGAATCACCAATCCATCAACACAAAGCCACAATCACAATGCCAATGCATAGGCTAAGTCAAGTTTTGAAAGGGATATGGGTTCACAATGAAAATATATTGAAATTCACGTTCAAACCAATACATTATCATAAATTCATCATTATTATTCCTTTGAAAACGTTCTGAGAAAGAACCCATGGCTAGATTGAAGAAGAAGAAGTTAAATCATGAAATCTCTTTGAAATTTTTTTTGGAAGAACTCTCTACATGGAGGATTAAATAGAGATGAAGGAAACCATACCTTATTATAGAATAATACCTCTAAAAATTATGAATAAACCATGGGAATCCAAGCTCTAAGTTGTATATTGAAAATTAGTTTTGGAGGGAAAGTCTAATTTCTGTAGAATAAATTCGGAATGGGTTGATTATGTTTTTGATCACTTAAATACACTCAAAAATAAAAAAAAATATCAAGTAGGGTTAGGTTAGGACGTTGTATGAATATCCCATTAACCCTTAAATGAAGCAGTCGCTAGGAAACCTGTTGCAGCTTGCACAAACGGCCATCATCGATGCCCCTTTGACCCATAGATTGACCGGCTGTGGCTTCCATCATTTGGGTCTTGGTCTGTATTTTGGCTCAGAATTTCCCCAGGATAAGTGTTGTTCGAAGCCTCCCCACTCATACGCTCAAACTTACTTCTCAAATAAGAAGTAAAATTGTCGTGTCAAGTAAATAACCCAACTACTGAGATTGGGATCGTTCCCACAAGGAAAATAGTTTAGACTTAACTTCAATTTATTACTACTATTGTTCAGTCAATTACTTCCTTGGAAAGCAAAAATGATAAAAAGGGGGGTTTCTATTCCTAAATAAATGAAAATAATTAGCGAAATAAAAGGAGACAACTAACAACTTCGAATGTTGGAGTTAAATCAATTAATCAAAGTAACTAGGGTTTACGTGTTCCCCACAGGTTCATGACTTGATAAGTCTAACTATAATAATTATTTCCTAGTATCTTGCATGCAAAGTGATAACTTATGTATTTCTAAATCCTTGGTCCGGCATCTAGAAAATTTAACTCGGCACCTTGGTCCGGCATCTAGAAAATTTAACTCCGTACCTTGGTCCGGCTACGTGTGTTGCTATCCTAACCCTTATCTTTAACTCATATTAAGCATCGTATTCGATATTTAACTAAGTTATTACCTCATACCAATCAATACTATACTATTAGATAGTATACACTAAATATATGTTGATAATTCTCTTCCTATTATCTACCTCCTTGGTCCGGCAAGTAGCATTAAGGCAATATCTAACGTTGGCCATCCGTTAAAAAGACTTCGAAACGAAATAATTATCAATACATGCAAGACACTATTCTAGAATTGTTATTTTAGTTAGGTTTTACCTCATTATAAGCCTATAGTTCCCACAACCCTAGTTATGGAATTTCGTTACCCATAGTCATAATTACAATATTCAAATATGTGATATAAGAATTCATGCACTTACTTCGATGTGAAAGAGTAAAATCTGAAAGGTCACTTGATAAATCAGCAACAGTCACCAACAATCAATGATAAAAGTCTAAAGATAATCAATAATCTCTCAAAGAGTCTACAAAATAATCAAGAGCCTCCCAATATTCAAAGGTCTAACAATGATCCAGAGTCTAACCTCAAAAACGAGGTTTTTCGAACTATTTATAAAATATAAAAACCTAATTAAACAAGGACTTTATTTGCTGGAAATCTGTCAAAACATGGCTGGATCGATGGACATCGCGACGGATCGTCGTGGTCACGACGGACCGTCATGGACTCCGTCCTCCCATAGTTGATGAAATTTCTTCTGCTGCTCTCTTCATTACCCTCGACGGCAGGTATGATGGATCGTTACGAGCACAACGGTCCGTCGAGGGTCTCCCTTCCAAAACACTTGAACTCTTGGAATATGGGTACTGGGGCTACTTCTCTGATCTTCATGACGAACCTGCAGGACGGACAATCATGGCTACAACGGTCCATCACGTTTTCTGTAACCCCACACTTGGTCAGCCTTCCCAATCTTCCTTCAGCAGTTGCACTACGCTGCCACCTACGGACCGTCACAAGCATGACGAACGTCACAAGCTCCGTAGGTGGTCTCTTCTACATTTCTTCGCTCAAAAACCTCCGCATTCAACTTTGGACAGATTTCCTGCAAATAAGAAGAAACTTCTATAAAAATTAGCACAAAAAGGCTTTTGGACACACTAAACTTAAGGAAAAAGTATTAATAATACCGTGAAACCACGGTATATCAACACCCTCAACTTAAATTTGTTTTTTGTCCTCAAGCGACGCACTATTATTCAATACACAATCTTTGTACAATAGTATCCATGCTTTATCCTTTGCAATCATTTAGCTATCAATCCCAATTAATCTCATCATATTTATGCATGCTATAACTACTAGGCTTGAATTATGTGGAATCAGACCATGACAGAGACTCACCATGCACTAACACCTATCCTCTTCAATTTCTCACCGAGGTGCTAATATTTCTGGTAATGAAACTAGTGTCTTCACTTCAAAACAAAATCCTCATTTTTCACACAATGATTTCAGTTTGCGTATAAGGATTAATTTTCAACACTCACTCTCAAAACAAATTCACACTCATTCATACCTATTGCCATAAGCTTGCCCTTATTTTCACTACTTTAAGTTCGCTATACAACCCTTAGGATCACGATAGAACTTTCTTAGCTTGTAAAATAGGCTCAGGGTCAGGTAGGGTATATTTAGTTATACTTTAGTGACTTTTTGCCCTTCTTGACATATCGGCTAAACATACCATTTTCTATCAATTTATTTTGCCCAGTTTCCCACATTCTTTCACATTGCTATTTTCCCTTTTTTTCTTCATTGTGTAAGTGACTCTCTTCTTTTCTTGCTTGTAAATTTTTTTTTTTCATTTTTACTTTTATTTGAACTATTTTGAGTCACTTTACTTTTGTTCTTTCTCTCTCTTTATTCTTTCAACCCCACTTTCTAGAGCATTCCTCATAATAGCCACCCTCAACTCATGGCTTGCCATGAGTCAAAGTACACAATACCCAAAGTTGGGTCAGGGCCATAAAAAGGTTGTTTACTGCATTAGCCACCCTCAACTTATGCTTTTGGCATAAGCTGAGGTGCACATGTCCAAGGAGGGACCAGGGCCAACACGTTATTCCCAGAAAAGATCAGTTGGGGTGACAAAGAAAGGTCTAATTTAAGCTCAAATCATTTGGATCAAAGAAGGATAAATTTCATTTGGTTTTCTTTTATTTAGGCTAAAAATGGGCTATATTGAATAATGGTCTATGATCCTTTCCTAATTGTCTATTACAGCTTACTTTTTGCAGGACTAACCAGGCAAGTTGTTGCTCAGTACAAATACTGGACTATTAAAATCTTCCTCACACTCACTTGACATCTCATCACTCTACTAGATTATTAGGCACCTAGTTCGATCTTTAGACTTAGAGTCATGTAGTGGTGTACCTCTGTGTCATGCTTAGAGCCACACATTTATCAATTACTATGCCTAGTCATGCATCATTTTCCATTTTATTAGGATATCATTTTATCTATCATGCTCCAGAATTAAACTATGTACACAAGATATAGACATGGTGGTTTAACAAAAAAAGTAATCAGTCTTTCGGGGGAAAACAACACAGGCAAGAAAACCCCAAAAGAGGATATTGAATTGGGCTACTCAGACTTCACCCTAGCACTTACTTTCCATTTACCCCACCCCCCATAAAAGACATGCAATTGTTCCTAATGCATAGAAAAATTTAAATACTAGAGTGGTAGGTGAAGCAAACCAGGGGCGCAAAGCTCAGACGATCTGCAAGTTGCTGGGTCCGGTTCCCCGGAACCCAGTACCTCTGTAGTGTGGACACCCTCAGTTGTGTCCTCAGCATCAACAGCACTATCAGGAGTGCCTCCCACTATCTCCACAGTTCTGGAGCTAGACGCCCCAGCAGCTAACTCTTCTGCTCTCATCTGACGCGCCTCCTCTTCAGCAAGCGAGGCTCTCCTCGTAGACTCCATCTCACAGAGCTCGTTCTTCCGTGCTCGCGCCTCATCCTCCTCTCGACCCCTGTGCCTCTTGGCATGCTCTCGAGGGGGAGGTGGTGGAATCTCCGAAGTGGAGAATAGGGCCGCCATCACTGTGTCTTCAGCAGGCTCTACAGAAGGGGCCTCAGACTCAGGCACCCTAGCCTCTAAGATCATATCAATATCTGCACGAAGACTGTCGACCGCAGCCTGAAGGGTCGACACATCCACCGGAGGGGATGGACGGGCTAGCACTCGCAAGTCAAAGGCGTCCAAGCGCTGATGAACCTCTGCGATCTTACGCTCTATGTGCTGGACCATTCTCCGCTCCAAGCGCTCTTCTGCCTCGGTAATATACCTCTGCATCGAAGGCTGGATATGATGCAAAAGTGTAGCCATTTGCGTCTCTAATTTGTAGACCCTACCAAGCAGGACCGGAGCGGGTAAAGGGGCTGAGCGAGAGGAGCTCGGGGCGGTGCTACTACCCGGGATAAACTCGACCGGGGTAGTGTCAGTGGAAGCCACCTGCGTAGCCGTACGAGCCTGTGCTACCGTATCAACCAGATTGTCACCAAGTGGAGTCATCTCTGGAGGGGCCCTCTGCAGTGAGCAAACTCATTGGCCTCATCTTTGATGAGGCCGATATCAACAGTACCCAGAGGGGTCTTGAGCTTATCAACGTGCCATATAGGAACACCTGTAGATCTGCATAGAGAAAATATAATGCACGAGAAAGGGTAAGTAGTTGTGACCTTAGAAGCCCTCTCGTGCATGACCGCCTGTAGAAGCCACGAAAAATCCACCTCGAACCCGGCTATCATTGCAGCCATCACTACTGCTCGATCTAATGTGACGATATTATTAGCGGCTATAGGGGAAAGGCAGTGGCGGACAATCAACCACAAAAACATCGCCGTGAAAGTAAGGTTGGCCTTCTTGATGGCCCCCTTCGGCTCAGTCACCTAGTCGGCACCCTCTCCATCAACGAACAAGTGCAGGGACATCCACCTATTGGTGGTCTCTTTCAGCGATGGCTCACGCATAAATTATCCATCTTTGACAATCTGCCATCGGTAGTCAAAATTGGCAGTGAGAGGGGTCTTATTAGCATCAACATTCTCGCCGTTTAGAAACTGGCGAATAACAGGCAAGGATATATCAACTGGAACGCCACGTACTTGGACCTGCTCCTGTAGGGCCTATTTGGCGGGGGCAGCCCGCCTATCAATCTGCGATCGGAGAGTCGCTAGATAGGATGCGTAGAACTCTCGGACTAGCTCTTCACTATAACGTCCTAACGCACGTGTTGTCCACTCCAGTCGATGTCTGGTGAAGAGATTGTGGATCAGGTATCGTCGGGAGACTTCCCGTGAGGACCCGCCGCTCAAATTTAAGAGTCCAAGTCATAACTCCTTTGTCATTCAGGAACTTTGCATCATAATAGACTTGAAACTGCCCGTCGACACACCACCGGTTGGGCTGGTCAGTAACCGGGGTGAGAGCACGAGCTGGTGAACCGGGTGTGGATTCCAACTGTCATCCTCATCAGACTAGGCCGATGTTGCAGCGGTGGCGGGTGCGGGAAACTCAGCAGATCCAGAGGCTTCCTCCAACCACGAATCTCCTAAGGATCCAGACGCTCCTTCTTAATTAGTGGCTGACCTAGAAGGTGTGCCGGTCAGTGTGCGCTCCTCATAAGACTGGGAGGCAGTGACTACGCCGGACGCCACCTTTTTGGGTGTGGTTCTGGCAGCACGTGCAGCACGGGATGGGGTGGAAGTGCCAGGAGGCACGTACTCGGGGTCACGCTAATCATAAGAGCCAATGACCAGGCGGGTAGACGCGGTGAAAGAGTTCAATCGCCCACGTGCATAGACTCGATCTTGTTTTAGTGTCATAGTAGATGGTACCTGTAAAGGATCAATATTAGTACTAGAAGGAGCAAACAAGACAAGCAAAACCACACAAAATAAATAAAAAAAATTAAAATAAAATGACATTGATATAGCAACAGTGAAACACAACGGACCAGGTGACGGTTCGTCATGAGTACGACGGACCGTCATGGGGTCCGTCATGCCTTACTTGGACTATGTTTATATGCAGAACCCTGAAGGAGAGTCTTTGACAAGTATGAAGGTATGTGCAGGACGGACCGTCACAGGTACGACGGTCCGTCGTAGGTGTCCGTCAGAGGACACTTGGAAAAAAATATGGAGACCCTTAGGAGAGGGGTCTCTGACCATTGAAATGGTCATGCAAGACGGACCGTCACAGGTACAACGGTCCTTCATTGGTGTCCGTCAGAGGACACTTGAAAGAAATATGGAGACCCTAGGAGAGGGGTCTCTGACCGGCATGACGGTCATGCAGGACGGATCATCAAGGGTATGATGATCCATCGTAGTTGTCCGTTTGAGGACACTTAGAAAAATGGAGAGAGACCCTTAGGAAAAGGTCTCTGAAAACCAGAACGGTTATGCAGGTCGGACCGTCGTAGGTATGACGGTCCATCGCATGTGTCCGTTGAAGGACACTTAGAAAAAGTGAGAGACCCTTAAGAATAGGGTCTCTCAAAACCAGAATAGTTGTGCAGGACGGACCGTCGCGGGAACAACGGTCCGTCGCTTGTGGCTGTTGGTGGACACTTGGAGAAAAATTAGACAATGGAGTATTAGGGCGGTTGGAACGGACCCAATGACGGTCCGTCGTAAATACAACGGTCCGTCATCGTGGTCCCGTTCTTAACTCAGTGACAGAACTGGAGATGCCCCATTCATCCCCTATGACCCAAATCGAATTCGTAGTGTTTTGTCCTACATTTGTCTAACCCAAATACCTAGTAAACTAGCAATGCTAAGGCACTTATTTCTAGGGTTTTAACACGGCAATTTCGGGAATTTTTTTTACCTAGGTCAGACAAAATTTGATAAAGAATGAACGTATCAAGAAGACAAGACAACTACTAATTGATAAACAAAAATGCAATATAAATGAGTAGAAATTAGAGACACATACCTGAGAATTTGAGAAAAACAAGAGGAAAAGGTACTTGATGATCAAGAAGACACCCACAGCAGCAGCTCCGACTAGTAGATGAGGACTTTTAGGACTTTGGAGAATTCGGGGAAAATGATCGGTTGAAGAGGGAGATGATTTTGGAAGTTCAAAAGGGAGGGAAATAGGAGGAAGAGTAAAGGAATGGGGTGAAATAAAGGGTTGGGGGTTTTAAATGCTAATTTTTTTATAAAAAAAAACCAGCCGGGTCGGGTCGGGTATGGCTCATTAATGACGCGATGATTCCACGACTACGGTCCGTCTCAATTGTGACGATCTGTCGTTGGTTCCGTCGCTTGTGCCCTAGTTTGAAAATAACAGAAAGACGTACCTGGTACGACGGATTCATGCAACGGTCCATCACAGTTGACATGGTCTGTCGCTGTATCTGTTAGTGACTGCTGTCGAGTAATTTTCTACAGAATTTCCTTGTGATATGCCTGCTAATTTAAAACCCATTAGTAGAAAATGCTACCATTACTAGAAATAAAAACTATAAGTATTGGGTTGCCTCCCAACAAGCGCTTGATTTAACGTCGCGGCACGACTGAGGACACTTGATTACTCAGCCTTCATCAAGATGGTATGCCACTATTACTTCATTTACCGATGCAGTATGCCCAAAATAGAGTTTTATTCGTTCTCTATTCACCTTAAACCGCACTCCCTCTTTGGTTTTTAACTCAACTGCTCCATGAGGGAATACATGGGTGATCAAGTAAGGGACAGTCCGTTCGGACTTGAGCTTGCCCAGAAGACAAGGCAACACAGATCTGTCTAAAAGAACCAAATCCCCAACCATAAACTCTTGTTTTGCACTTTTTTGTTCATTCTTTTTCTTCATCTTTTCTTTGTGGGATATAGCGGATATCGATTGGAGCTCACCACTCTGCCTCATGGTCCTACAAAAGTTGAAGGTCGCTTCTTCATTGTTCAACCAAAATTTCATCTGCCCCTTTTCCATGTCAACTAAGGCTCTACCTGTAGCAAGGAATGGCCTCCCAAGAATAATAGGCACTTCAAAATCGACTTCACAATCAAGAATAACAAAATCTGCCAGAAATATGAATGACTCCACTTTTACTAGCACATTATGGAGTATCCCTATAGGCTTTTTCACTGTTCGATCAGCCATCAATAGCCGCATCGTAGTGGGTTTTGGGTCACCCAAACCCAACTTCTTGTAAATCGAGAGGGGCATGAGATTTATGGTTTCCCCCAGATCATATAATGCTTTCGCAAAATGTAATGACCCGACTGTACAAGTCATAGTGAACGCACCTGGATCTTCTTTCTTTTGTACGAGAGATCTTGTAGCAATAGCACTACAATGCTGCAGTCTATCATCGTCCTCGGAAGTGACCGATCATTTCTTTGTAACCAGATCATTCATAAACTTTGCATAACCGGGCATTTGTTCAAGAGCTTCTACCAAAGGGACATTGATAGAAAGCTGCTTCAACATTATTATAAAACACCGATATTTACCATCCTCGGTCTTTTTCACTAATCTCTGAGGTAAGGGTGGTGGTGGTCTAGGCATGGGAATTACCTATATAGGGACTTCTACATCTTTTCCAGTGCTCTCTTCTGCTTCACCACTACCCTTTACCACCTTATCACCATCCTTTCTAACCTTTTCCTCATTAGACGACATAGGTGGGTCAATGGTTTGCTTACCATCACGAGTAAATATTGCCATACAGTGTGCATCATTTTTTTTATTTTGGACAGTGTTGAGTGCCCGGTTGCCGTGTGTTCATAGTCGCAGATAATTGGGCCATTTGCAACTCGATTTGCTATAACGATATTGCGTGTGTATCGACTTTTTTCCCAATACCTTCTAAATCACACCTTAACTCTTTCATATGCTCATCACTAGCATCGAACCTCCCCATCATTTTGTGTAACATATCTTCAACTCGCGCCATACTATTTCCACCATCTCTAGGATTAACTTCAAAATTTTGAGGAGGGACATAGGGCCCATTCCTATCATTTCTGTTACCGTAGTTACCTCTGTTTAAGTTGTTGTCGCGGTTGTAGCTTCCATCTCGGACATAATAACCCTCACGGTTGTAGTTACCATAGATCCGACCTTGGTTCCCTTGACCTTGGCGTCAATTTCCTGATTTGAGCCTTGGGCGCTCGGTCAAAAACCCCTGTCTGCTCATTTAGTGCATATGAGTCCTCCGCATAATAGCATTCATCATTAGGAGGTGGTGGCTTAGGCAAGTAGTTAACTGCATTTCTATTTTCTGCACCCCTAGTGATATGTTTTAGTACCAACCCAAGCTCAGTTCTCATCTGAGCAATTTCTTCACGAATCTCATCTGTGGCTGGGTTGTGAGTGGACTGTACTGCAAAGGTATTTCTCCCGGTATCTGACTTCCTAGTACTCCAAGCTTTATTATTCCGGGAGATTTTCTCTAATTTTTCAGCAATCTCAGCATAAAGACACTCCCCATAAGATCCACGTGCTATAGTGTCCACCGCCGCTTTATTATTATCATCTTGTCCCCGACACAAGTATTCCTTCAGTGACTCATCATCTATACGGTGATTTGGGACGCTTCTCAAGAACGAGGTGAATCTATCTCAAGAACTACTAATTGACTCTCCTGGTAGTGCCACAAAGTTGTTCACTCTGTCTTTGTGGTTTAGTTTCTTGGAGACCGGATAGTAGCGTGCTAAGAAAACATCCCTTAGTTGGTTCCAAGTGAAAATTGAGTTGTAAGGGATCTCAGTGACCCATATAAAAGCCTCTCCTATCAGTGAGAGAGGAAACACTCTAAGCACTATTACATCCAAGTCCAAGTCAGGACTCCCTACACAGCTTTTACACACTGCCCTTACCTTAGCTATATGGGCTTATGGGTCCTCAGAAGGTAGCCCTGAAAACAAACCTCTGGCAGTGAGCATTTGCATCAGGATACTAGTTACCACAAAAGTATGGCCTGGTGGTAAAGGAGGCAAGACAAGTGGCCCATCGGAGTCTGCTATGTTGTCATAGCCTCTGTAGTATGCATGGGGCCGTGGAGCGGGATTTTGTCCCCTCTGTTGGTGTTCACCCGGAGCATCGTGTAACAACTGACCATGAACATCAACCGGTACTCGGATGTTCTGGTTTGGATCATCATCATTAATTCCTATTTTTCTATTCATGTTGCATAGTGTACGCTCTAATTCGTGATCATAGGGAAACAGGGGTTCTCTTCCTCTCCATGTATTTAGCATACAAGGAGGATGGTTCTGCAAGAATCAAAAACAATAAAACAAATTAAAATCAAGAAAATATCAACTAAACTATAATAATAAGTTTAAGTTAATCTAAAAGCTAATTTCCCCGGCAGCGGCACCGAAATTTGATACGCTCAAACATACTTCTCAAATAAGAAGTAAAGCGGTCGTGTCAAGTAAATAAACCAACTAGTGAGATTGGGATCGGTCCCATGAGGAAAATAGTTTAGACTTAACTTTAATTTATTACTACTATTGTTCAATCAATTACTTCCTTTGAAAGCAAAAATGATAAAAAGGGGGGTTTCTATTCCTTAATAAATGAAAATAACTAGCGAAGTAAAAGGAGAAAACTAACAGCTTCGAATGTTGGAGTTAAATCTATGAATCAAATTAACTAGGGTTTACGTGTTCCCCGCAGGTTCATAACTTGATAAGTCTAACTATAACAATTCTTTCCTAGTATCTTGCATTCAAAGTGATAAGTTATGTATTTCTAAATCCTTGGTCCGGCATCTAGAAAATTTCACTCTGTACCTTGGTCCGGCTACGTGTGTTCCTATCCTAACCCTTATCTTTACCTCATATTAAGCATCGTATTCGATATTTGACTAAGTTATTACCTCGTACCAATCAATACTAGCCTATTAGATAGTATACACTAAATCTATGTTGATAAATCTTTTCCTATTATCTACCTCCTTGGTCCGGAAAGTAGCATTAAGTCATCCGTTAAAAAGACTTCTAAACGAAAGAATTATCAATACATGCAAGACATTATTCTATAATTGTTATTTTACTTAGGTTTAACCTCGTTATTAGCCTATGGTTCCCACAACCCTAGTTATGGAGTTTAGTTACACATAGTCATAATTACAATATTCAAATATGTGATATCAAAATTCATGAACTTACTTCGATAAGAAAGAGTAAAATCCGAAAGTTCACTTGATTAATCAGCAATAGTCACTAACAATCAATGATAAAAGTCTCAAGATAATCAATAATATCTCAAAGAGTCTACAAAATAATCAAGAGTCTCCCAATATTCAAAGGTCTAACAATGATCCAGAGTCTAACCTCAAAAACAAGGTTTTTCGAACTATTTATAGAAAATAAAAACGTAATTAAACAAGGACTCTATTTGCTGGAAATCTGTGAAAAACGCGGTTGGATCGAAGGACATCGCGACGGATCGTCGTGGTCACGATGGACCGTCATGGACTCTGTCTTCTCATACTTGATGAAATTTCTTCTGCTGCTCTCTTCATTTCCCTCGACGGCAGGTATGACGGATCGTTACGAGCACAACGGTCCGTTGAGGGTCTCCGTTCCAAAACACTTGAACTCTTGGAATATGGGTACTGGGGCTACTTCTCTGATCTTCATGACGAATCTGCAGGACGGACCGTCAAGGCTACGACGGTCCATAATGTTTTCCGTAACCCCACATTTGGTCAGACTTCCCAATCTTCCTTCAGCAGCTGCACTACGCTGCCACCTACGGACCGTCACAAGCTCTGTAGGTGGTCTCTTCTGCATTTCTTCGCTCAAAAACCTCTGCATTCATCTTTGGACAGATTTCCTGCAACTAAGAAGAAACTTATATAAAATTTACCACATAAAGGCTTTTGGACACACTAAACTTAAGGAGAAAGTATTAATAATATCATGAAACCACGGTATATCACCCACGATTGGGAGTTAGTCCACAAATGAGGCATCGTTTGGTTCAGCCGATAGACACTGCCAAGGCAGTGTCTTGACAACCTTTGGGTCCATCATTAGGGCCTCTTGCGGGGCCCTTGGAAAGTCCTACCAGTATGTTTTCAACATAAAATATACACCTTAAGCTGTTGAAGACCTTCCATGTAAGTTTCACCCAAAATGATATTGTAAGACACATCCAAACATGCAAGGCACACTCAAGACACACATGAATGTCTTATGATCTAACTTTCAAACGTCTCAGACGTTCTTATACATTTGACCTTCAAATCTCATGAAACTCCATTTACTGTCTATAAACATAAGTATTACTCATTTTAAGAATTAACAAGCCCATGATACACACATAAGCACATAAAAGCATCTAAGACCCCTTTGGTGACTAGTCGTCGAACGTCTTGGTCGTGCCTTGACGTTTTACTTCGAGTTAAACTCAAACTTTACACAATGTATCAATTCCATATTATAAAACATTTTAAGACAATATACTTTTATGAAAAATACGTTAGGCTTTATACACCATAACTCATTTTAGGGGTTTTACACTTCCCAAAGTACTTCTTCACACAAGTAGCACAATTAGGCTTAACAACTTGAAACCACCACCTCTCTCGTAATTTGCCTTGGAACCACTAGAACCATGCTGATTTGGAGCCCTCTTCTTAAATTTAGGTTGAAATTGCTCATCGGTTCTTCCCCTCTTAGCACCTCTACTTCTCCTCCCACGTTTTGACTCTTTAATGACCTGAGCATACACCATAAGCCTAGATATAGTTATGTCTTCCTTCAAAATATCTGAAACACCGGTCAATAACCTACTCATATAATCACTAGGGTTAAACACCAATGATGGAGCATACTTAGACAATAGGATAAACTATATTGAATACTCCTTAACGCTCATCCTACCTTTCCTAAGTTTTATAAATTCCTCAATCTTAACCTCCCTCTTCTCACAGGGAAAATACCTTTCTAAGAATGTTTCCTTAAAATATTCCCACTTTAAGGGACCTAATTCAACCGGTCTATTATCCTTCCATTAAGTAAACCATACTTGAGCAACATCTTTCAATTGATACGAAACTAACTTTGCTTTCTCCCTAGAATTCATTCCCATAGCATGTACTATCTTATACACCTCAACCAAGAAAACTTGAAAATCTTCTCCCACCTTATAACCAAATAATATAGGAGGATTCATCGTCACAAATTCCCTCAATTTAGAGGTCATAGTACTCTCCATAGCATTCCCCCTATCCCCAATGTCTCTATTCACTTGAGTTGTCAAAGCTTAGGCTAGGGTAAGGAGAGTCTCTCTAATCTCCCCATTAGACATAACCAGGGGGAACCACCGGAACCTCATTACCTCCACAAACAATAAGGACTTGATCACCTTGGGGAGGAACTTGAGCGCCTTAATGAACTTGTTCCACTTTCTCAACTTGCTCAACTCAAGGAGGAACTCCCCCAATCACCACATCCTCATCAACCATCCAAGTCGGTGTCCTTCATGTGTTCATCTCCTATATACTTAAAAGAGAAAGTACACTTAGAACTTTTAACTCTACGACAAGACACAAGAGTAGAGATGAAGGAAAACTCTATCGTCGTATAGTCTCTCCCTCATGGATATGTCGCGACTCACACCAATGAACAAGACTTTACTAGTCTGGGATTTTTGAGACTTTGACTCATATTTACTACTTTATAACCTTATGCTCTAATACAAAGTTTTTCACAACCCAAGAGTACCCCCTAGAAGTTAGGGCATTCTTGAATTAGAACACAGCGTACTTGACCTCTCATAGGTATTGTAAAAGCCCTTTGACATAGTTGATTGCATACATGTATGAAAAGTAGTGCGGAATTAAAAATTTTCACACAAAATAATAATACTTCAAAATATCTCTTTTATAGAAAAATGTAATGAAAGGCTAAGTCTCAAAGTCTCAATCTTAGACATATTAAATATTGGGACACGGCCCTAACTTCTGTCATGACCCAAAACCGGGGCCGCGACTGGCACCCACATTTACCCTCCTATGTGAGCGAACCAACCAATCTAAACCTTAACATTTCGATATAACAACAGAAAATAGTGCGGAAGACTTAAACTCATTATTAAAAATCAAATCAATAACTATTAAAATTCAACATCTATTATTTCCCCAAAATCTGGAAGTCATCATCACAAGAACATCTATGATCAAATTACTAAACTAAAAATGTCTAAGAAGCGAAAACAATTAAAATCTAGTCCATGCCGGAAGTTCAAGGCATCAAGACTTGAAGAAGAAGATCCAGTCCAAGCTAGACGCGTTAGCTCACCCTGAATTTCCGATGTAGTGAAGACTGGCTAGAATTACTGCTGAGTTGAAAATGACGGAACGTTTGCTGCACTCCACAAATACAAAGAAGAAATCATAAAAGTAGGGGTCAGTACAAGCCACGGGTACTGAGTAAGTATCATCGGCCAACTCAAAATAGAAAACAAATATATATCAATAATATCATAATCAACTATAAAACTCAACATGTAGCAACAACGAGTACTGTAATCATCAACACGTACCATCAAGTTCATCCATGAGGGCTCAAGCCTCAACACCCTACTCATTTGGGAATTAAGTTTATTAGATTGAGTATATTTATCGTCTTTCAAGATTCATTATCTTTCTTCCTCTTGTGTCGGTACGTGACACTTTGATCCCCTACTATTATGTGTCAGTACGTGACACTCCGATCCCCTATATATGTCGGAACGTGACACTCCGATCCCCTATATGTGTCGGAACGTGACACTCCGATCCCCTATATGTGTCGGAACGTGACACTCCGATCCCCTATATGAGTCGGTACGTGACACTCCGATCCCCTAATTCTACGTGTCAGTTCGTGACACCCGTCCCACTAATACTAAGTGTCGGAACGTGACACTCCGATCCACTAATTCTATGTGTCGGAACGTGACACTCCGATCCACTAATTTCATTCTATCCGTTCATCAAGCCTTCTCTATACCAAGGCATCATCAATCCCATTACTTTAATTCATCAAGCCTTCTTTTATACCAAGGCATCATCATTAATGAAGTATATTAAAGTTTCTTTCAAGATTTGGGATTCAATAGCTTTCATCATGCTTGCTTTATCAAAATCACACAATCATATTCAAGCAAGCATACAATTAAGCATATAGCAGGGTTTACAATACAATCAATACATATCATTCACTATCAAGAGTTCACTACGAATAACGTAAAAACCATAACCTACCTCCACCGAAGAATTGGAATCAACAAGCAATTTCCCAAGCTTCGATATTCCCTCTGCCTCTTGATCGACCAATTTCTCTCTCTCTTTGTTCTTTCTCTTTTTCTTATTCCAAACCCTCTTCCTTTTACCCTAATTAGTATATAATTAAGAATAAAGGATGGCAATAATACCCCACTAATTAACTTAAGGTTACCTCTTTTAACCCCCAAGTAATTAGACTTATTAATATTAACCCTCTAACTTTATAATTAAGGAAAGAATAGTCCAAATCGTCCCTTATAACTTAACCAGAAATCCGACTCCAGCTGGGATTACGCAACCTGTGACGGCCCGTCGTGCCTGCGACGGTCCGTCACGAAGGTCGTCGCAGCATCTTAGAACTCCATTTTTCGCTAAGTAGACTGTGACGGTCCGTCACGTATGTGACGGTCCGTCCTGCACTTCCGTCATGACGTTTAGAAACTCGTTCCCCGTACCAAATTCTCAAGAGTTGAAGTGTTTTGCAACGGAATCTCACGACGGTTCGTCGTAGCTGTGACGGTCCGTCCTGCAGGTCCGTCACAATTTACAGAGAGTCGATTTTAGAACACAATTTTCAGAATTCTAAGTGTTCTGGGACGATACACCCTCGACGGCCCGTCGTGCCCATGACGGTCCGTTGTGGTGACCGTTGTCTCAGCCAGTTTTTCCAGAAATAAAATCTGCTGCTCAAAACGACTAAACAGGTCGTTACATTAACTTTGTGTATGCACAAGTAGTTATTTAAACTTGTATAAGCTTGAAAAAGTAGATATATGAGTCTTACATTGCAAAATACACGTAGGACAAAAATTGTATGTAGGATGTCATTATAACGTAAATCCCTCGCCAAGCCCGAGCCATTTGAAACATCAAACTGAGGGTCTAAAACCAGGGGCGAACCCACACTATATGGAGGGGGTGCACGTGCACCCGCTAACTTCCGAAAAAATCATATGTATATATGTATATCTATTTTGAAAAATTGATAGAAATTACGATATATTTAATAGTGTACCCATAAAAAACATAGAAGTGCCCTTGTGCAATTGGTTGAAGCTAGAGATACCACCCTCTTAATTAGGGTTCAAATCCTACTCAAGCTTCTTTTTTTATTGTTTTTATTTTAAGTTTTTCTTAGAACTCATATTTGAGCTATGTTTATATTAGTGCACACAAATACTTCAAATTATGGGTTCGCCTCTGTCTAAAACTAAAACATTATAGAACCATTAAAATATTAACTTATTAGTTATTGATCGTTGTCGATTCGGTTGTCGGTTTAGCCGTTAAAATTTCACACACAAAAAATCACATTGAAAATCACATAAAAAAAAGGTGACAAACCAAATGAACCATGCACATGAGTTGACAGATTGCATCTTGCTCAAAAATAAATACTGACACATTATAGAATAACCAAGAGTTTGAGACAACAAAAACTAAAAAGTATGAAACTAAACCTTAAGTCAAGAACTTTATATGCCAAATGGTATAAAAATAATTTATTGATTAACTATTAGGTTATCTATTAAGGATAAAAAAAATCCCCATAATTAAATAAACAAAATCATTACCAAAATCGCTTACTCAATAAACCAATATTTTTTTTAATTCAGGTTATCAATTTCGATTTATCGAAATTCTTTTCTTATTGAGATATCCTGTTATAATTCCTAATATTTAGTAAACTAAGTCTCTAAATACCAACTAAAAAGAAATCACACAGAACCACAACCAAAAATTCCCTACAAAATTGGTTTTTCACCACTTTAATTTGAGGTATTTTGATGTCCCTAAACACCTATAAATAGGATATTCAATAACATTAATCAAATCATCTGAAAACAAAACAACAAAAAAAATATTTAAAAAAAAATAAAAAAAATGGAGGCATCAAAGAAGCTTTTTTCATTGTTTCTCATTTGCATTTTTGTGGTTTCTTCATGTGTGGACATCTCCATGGCTACCAAAGAAGTAAATGATGAAAGATTCAGAAAGACATATGAAAATATGGCTGATGATTATGGAAAATGTCGCACTAAATGTGTAGCTTTATGTACTGCTAGTGGCAAGGAAAAATCTGCTTGTGAGACTCCTTGTGGAGGTGAATGTGTTGCTAAGATTCTCCGAGGTAAATCTTTTTTGTATTATCAAAATATATATGTATAATTTAACATGTGATATATATTGCACTAAGTTATTGTTTTCATTTTCTAATAATATTAATATATGTTTTTATATGCAGTTTTTGCAGAAGATATTGAAAAAATGAAAAGCTTAAGTTGAAGCCCTCAAGATGGACCAAACGATGCAAAATATTTCTTAAGAGAGAAAGAAGAATAAAGCAATGTTTTTTCATCTGTTACATTGTTGTACTTTGTAATTTTTCAGATTTAATAATAAATTCGTTTCATTTCTACTTTTTAGATTCAGTAAAACAATGATATGTATGTATATATATTAATCCGGAGTCAAAATTCAATATAATTGATTAAAAAATTTAATAAAAGGCAAATAATTTAAGGATGAAACCAAAAGGGTAACCATGTTCTTAAGGTCGTACTCAACAAGTAAACACCTAAACAAAACAAAATTATCTAGACTATGATGAGTACTCCTTTCATCCCAAGTAAGCTGCCTCAACTACAACCTGCATAGGAATCAGTCAATCTAGCAGTTTTTCTCATGCTCCGTGCCTACACCATGAGTGAGACAGATACTCGAAGACCGTTGTTGGCCTCTAGCGAACCCTTGGTCTGACTTACTTACTCAGCGGAAGACTTAAAGACAAGAGATATAACTCATGAAATAACTTAATAATACCTTAGCCAAAATGGCAACTCAAGTCTTAAACGAATACAACTGAGATGAATAAGACTGAAGAAGCATAAGTATTTGTCTATGAAGCCTCGAAAACAAAGAGGGATGTCGGGACAGGACCCTCGATCATACTCACAATTGAAAACTAATAAACAATGATAAGAAGGGATTTAAGTTAACAAGTAATATATATAGTATGTTAAATTAATGGATTTAAGGTATATACACCAAGAATATAACAAATCGAACCAAATCGAATAAAAAATCGATATATGTAGGAGCACAAAATTGAATAAAAAATCGAACCAAATCGTAAATCGGGTCGAATCAAAAGAAAAATCCAACTTGTGATTTGGTTTGATATTGGACAAAAAAATCTGAATATATTTGGGTTGATTTGGTTTTAACTAGAAAATACCAACCCGAGATCAAACCAACCCGACATTATATATGTAATTTTAAAATTTTATTTTATATATAAAAATATTTACTTTGATATGATTTTAAAATATTTCTTATATATTTCATAGTTTTAATCTATTAATATATTATTTGAAGTTTAAAACAGAATTCAGAATGATCCAATAGAGATTATAGTTCATAGATGTTGATAATTATAGTAAAACTTAAATGAAAAATTAAATTAATACTAATGCTAAAAGAAAGTTAATTCAACTCTAAGATAATTAAAATATATAATCTAATTTTCCTAAAATATTTAGTAATTTAACAAATATTTATTAAACTTATTTTAGCATGATTTAGTACTTTTAAGTCATGATTATTTTTATTATGACTTTACAATATTTATTTTATATGATGATCTCATTATTATTTTTTATTAATTTTTTTTTATTTTCAGTACTCATCTCATATTTTTTGTTATTCTTTTAAGAAAGACCTTATATAATTGTATTTTGATTGGACTAAGGAAATATTTAGAGCATTAGTTATTATAGGTTTGTATGCAAACTTTTAAGGGAAAACCCAAAAATCTGAAGAAGAAAAACCAAGGTTTATTAGTTTGGTTTGATTTATAAATTTTAAAATTAGGCACAATAATTTGGTTTGGTATTTGAAAAATCCGAACCAACCCGAGGTTGAAAAATCCAAAGATAGTTTGGTTTGGTTTATTAAAACAAAATTTAAAAATCACAAATAATTTGGTTTGATATTTGAAAAATTCGAATCAACCCGATCATGTACATCCCTATATCTTATTCCGGAGTCAAAAGGCAATAAAATTGATTTTAAAAAAATTTATTAAATTAAAAGGCTAACAATATAAGGATGAAAGCGATGAAAGCAAAAGGGTAACTATGTTGTTAAGGACGTACTCAATTAAACTGTTTTATCCATAACCTGCATAGAAATCAAATCAACCTAACAGTTTTACATTTCTCAGTTCTCAGGGGTTACTAATCATAGTCCAACAGTCACAGTTCGTCAACCAACAAGTATCAAGTATGTGATATATATTGCACTAAGTTATTGTTTTCATTTTCTAATTATAAAAATATATGTTTTTAATTGTAGTTTTTGCAGAAGATATTGAAAAATGAAAAATTTAAGTTGAAGCCCTCAAGATGGACCAAACGATGCAAAATATTTCTTAAGAGAGAGAAGAATAAAGCAATGTTTTTTCATCCGTGACTTTGTACTTTGTAATTTTTCAGATTCAATAATAAATTTGTTTAATTTCTAGTTTTTAGATTCAGTAAAACAATGATATATATGTATATATATTAATCTGGAGTCAAAATGCAATAAAATTGATTAAAAAATAAATAAAAGGCAAATAATTTAAGGATGAAATCAAAAGGGTAACCATGTTGTTAAGGTCGTACTCAACAAGTAACCACCTAAACAAAACAATACTCAACAAGTAACCACCTAAACAAAACAAAATTATCTAGAATATGATGAGTACTTCTTTCATCACAAGTAAGTTGCCTCAACTACAACCTGCGTAGAAACCAGTCAATCTAGCAGTTTTTCTCATGCTCCGTGCCTACACCATGAGCGGGACAGATACTCGAAGACCATTGCTGGCCTCTAGCGAACCCTTGGTCTAACTTACTTACTCAGCGGAAGACTTAAACACAAGAGATATAACTCACGAAATAACTTAATAATACCTTAGCCAAAATGACAACTCAAGTCTTAAACGAATACAACTAAATGAATAAGACTAAAGAAGCATAAGTATTTGTCTATGAAGCCTCGAAAATAAAGAGGATGTCGGGACAGGACCCTCGTTCATCCTAACAACTGAAAACTAAAAAGCAATGATAAGAAGGGTCCTCCGCAATGCAAGGAGACTCACCAACTTACTCTAAGTGTTGAACCTGATCAACGTGGCGCTGGATGCTGATCCTGGTTATCTGTGTCTACATCATAAGATGATGCAGACCAACTGGCATCAGTAGTGAATGTACAAGTATGCAGTTGAAATTCTAACAATACATAGGCTTGAAAAGAATCTGGAAGAAACACTTACCTTGGATCTTCTCAACTCATTATTAACATACTCAATATAAGACAATAAAACACATGCAATATATGTAAACTGGTAAAAAAACAGTGGAAAATATCTTAGTTCGTTAAAGAATTGCGATAACAAACTCATACTTATATAACGAAGTAATAAAGTTTCTTTGGGAGATCAATCTCTAACCGAAAATCACCACTATGAGCTTAAGTGATGGTACAACGTTTTACGTTACGTTGTCAAGGTCCTTCATATACCTTGCCGGAGGGTATATAACCTTACTCACTAAGTGGATTCACTAGTATGTGCTAAAATCATCTTAAGAAGTTATCTAAAAAGAATGATCCTTTAATACCCATGATGATTACATTGTTTTTGGAGCCTTGAGTTAATATGAACTTGCATCCCCTTAGCTCATGTTTTAAAAAACCAAACTTCTTTCTTTGGATTGAGATAATTACTCAAAACTTTGCTTAAAAGATCTAGGGATCGATGTTTCGTTTTCTTACTAAAACATGAAAATATTTATAAACTCTTTGGGAATACTTAGTTCCCTTACAACTTTTTGAGAAATGAACTCAACTCCTTACTCTTTGCTTAACTTGAAACTTAAGTTTGAAAACAAAGTTAAAGCGTTTATTAAGACTTTTGAAAATAAAAACTTTAAGAACTTATCTTAAATTGACTCTTGAATTTGACTCTTAACTAATCTTTGAGTTGAATTATGGATTCATGAATGGTAATTTGTGATTGGAAAAATCTCATGATGTTTAGGAATGATTTTAGATAGCTAAACATGAGGAAAAAAAATAGAATTATCAAGATTTGAGGGTGGATCCGCGATGCGGAGAGCTGGTATTTAGATTTTGGTTTCGAAAACATATTTTGAGGCAAACCACCTTGTGCCAGCTCAGCGACATGAATAAGAAATTTCCAAGTCTAGAGAGTTGTTGCGCGACGCGCCACCATGTTAAAATTTCATTCGATGAAGTTTCTTCTTCGTTTTTCAGCTCCAGTTCACCCAAACTCGATCCTTTTTCTCAAATCCTTTTTAGATACAGATACCCAATAATGCACGACTCTATAATATGACGTAACAATTGCAGAAACTTCTTAAATCAAACAAATTCCATAACAACATCAAAATCAAGAATAGGTACCAAGATCATCAACTATCAATTTCTTTTAGGGCGAATCCATACTGTGATAAATATTTTGACACGTGGGAGAACGATCCTAACGTTATGAAAACCTCACATACCTCATAGAAATAAATCCTTGGCGAAAACACAACTCGATTGATCGATCTTTATGAATCTTGCCCTTTCTTCTTGTTTCTCCCTTTTTCTCCTTTCTCCAAGCCTGCGTAAATTTCAAATTGCTAAAAAATCTGAATAACTTCTGATTTGACCCATCTTAAACTCCTAAAAATGGATTAAAATAATAGGACAATGAAAACACTAAAATACCCCTTAAAAACTCGGATTTGACATTTCTTTATTCCAACTCCCCAACTTTCAAATGACATATCTCACTTATACGAACTCAGAATTGCGCAAACTCGACGGCATTAGAAAGATCGTTCCAAGATCTTTGAAGCCATATCTAGAAATACACCTAACTCATTCTGAGCTAGGAATTATCACCATTTGAAGTTGACCAAAAACTCATTTTTCCTAACTTAACAAATTTCCAGATTTGTCATTATTTTCAAAATGATTATTTCAAGTTCTTAGCTTCTTTCTAACTATTTCAAATTGCGAGATGTTACAGTTTTACAATTCACAGTACTCAAGCATTATCAATCATAGCTAACAGTCATTGTTCGTCAACCAACAAGTATAAAGTATGTCAATAACAAATATTAAGTAGATCAATTACAAGTATCAAGTAGATCAATTAAATACAAGTATTTAGGTTCATCGAATCATAATAATCAAACACTTCCCATAGTCATTTTCCATCGATACAATATAATTGGCCGGAACCATTTTCTTTTGGTTTTATATAGAACCACTTACCGAAACTATTTCCCTTCACAATATCACTAGTCGAAATCATTTTCCTTTGATTTTATATCATGTTACTTGTCGGGACCATTTTCCTTCGACACAATATCACTAGCCGAAATAATTTTCATTCGACTTTATATCATGCATATCACTAGCCGGAACTATTTTCCTTCGGCTTTATATCATTTTACTTTCCTGAACATTTTCCCTTCTACATAATCATCAATGTCTCTCATCACGGTAAACATAATACAATGTAAATAATCAATTCCACACCATAAGAAAGAGACAATAACTCAAGCAATTCAAGTCAATGATAATGCCATCAATTAAATCACCTCAAATGCCATCAATTAAATCACCTCAAATGCCATCAATTAAATCACCTCAAGACCGTTACTCCCCAACACACATAATTAAAATACAAGATTCCATAAGTTCTATGATCAAGTTTAGAAGTTTACTTGCCTCAATTAAACCAACAGTCAATTTAAGACTTGAGCCTTCTCTTATCGAACAATATTCAAAGCCACACAATCTAATTCAATCAAATAGTCACAATAATATTAAAAAAATAACGACTTTCATAGCATATATTAAGGTTGGGCAATGGAACGGGATGTACCGGTACCGGTTCATCCCGGTTTGATTGCCTACGAAAAGGAACGGGACATCCTGCACCGGTACAGAGAACGGAACGGACCTGAAGTTTCGTACCGATGTATCGATACCGATTTATCCCGGTATATTTAGGTTTCGTTCCGGTTTCGATTAATTAATATTTATTAATTTATTTATATTATATATTTATAAATTAATTTGTGTAATTGTTTTATCCTTATTTTTATTTAGTTTTCTAAAATTACAATATATATATATATATATATATATATATATATTATAAGTTATAACATATTAATAAATAATAAGTATTAACTTATAAACTGCAAAAGATTTAAATCTTGAAAACTTAATTAGACTTAACTTGCAAACTTAGTAAATAATTTTTTTTTAAATATCTTTAAAATAAACTTAAATAAAAAATTACATTAAAAAAAAACTATTAAACTTAGAAAAATAAAAAAATATTCATAATTTCGTAATTCAAAAAAATTATTTTTTGAAATAACTAGATGTGTCGTCCCGTTCCGGTTTCATCCCAGTATATAGTGGGACGGGATGGAACCAGTATCCGTCCCGGTAATTCCGATCCGATTCATTCCAATATCGATCAACGAACCGGTTAACTCATCCCGTTCCGTTCCGGTGGTCCCTTTTTGGTCCGTTCCCCAGTCTTAGCATATATTTTGAAAAATGGGTCAAATCATTTCAAAATCTCAATTCTGAAAATGAGATTTTGAATTCAAAAATCTTTACTCAAAATGTTACCCAGACATATAGAAATAATTAGTGAAGATTGTTTATAAAGGAAGAGCTAAAATTAGCTCACAATCACCGTTTTTCTTTAGAACTCAAATTCTTGAGGAACCTTTTCATTTGCCGATTGGTGTCCCATGTTTTGATGTTAAAATTCGAACATGATTAAAGAAAGACTTAAGTCATTGACGACTCCTTAAATTTGTCTCTGTAATTCACTTACACATCTCAACTAAAACTTGTATCTATTAAACGCCTCTACCCTACAAATTTGAACCAATTGAACAATTTTTTACAATAAACTAAAATTTCAGTGTGTAAAAATATGACAATTTAACGAATTAAATACTGACATCTGGTATTTTGAGTCCAAAAAATTATTTTAAAATATATTATAAAAGAAAAAGAAAATTATTTTAAAAAAGAAATCTTGTAAATACCCTGTCATTCCATGGGAGTCTAAAACTCCTCTCCTTTCTTATTTACAGTGCCCCACCCCCAACACAACAACCCATCTTTGTAAATATGATATTTTTGAACCTTCTTGGTTCATCAGCAACAACAGAGAACTTATGAGTTGTGGTAGAATTGGCCATAGGTAATAAAAATTAATATTTTAATTGTTTTCTTCGTTCCATTTTGATGGGAAGAGACAAATCTACATCAATTTAACCCCAAAACACAACATTAAGAAATAATATGCTATGTAGGCAAAAAATGTTGTGATGGTTCAAATTCGAGAAAGTATATGTGTTCAATAGGTACAACTCTTAGTTGAGGTGTCTAGGTGAATTATGCGGACAACTTTAAGGGGCTAGCGATGACTTGAGCCTAAAAGAAAATTTGTTATGAAACTATATAAAACAATGAGAAGAAGAAAGTAGGGAGAAGAAAGAAGATTTCATATTCTCTTGATTGATATTTAGAGATTCATAGATCTAATTTACAACGAAGTAAAATCCCTTTATTTATCGGGGAAATCTAACTTGGTCTCTAAAAAGGGCTCCTAACCATACCCAAAAAGTACTTCACAAATAAATCGATCGAAAATCATATCACCAATATCTTCATGTGCAACATATGGAAAACTAAAAAACTCACCTGATTCATTTTAAATGACTTCTAAATGCCAAAATAATATTGTAGATCATGGTGAGCCTATAATACTGCTCCCCAACTCATTACAAAGGGTACCGTAAAGATTTTTCAAAAGAATCAATTGAAGCAATAATATCAAAAAAATTTGGAAAAATCGCCTAATTTGTGTTAAATGCCTAATTTTTGTTAAATGACTACTAAATATCAAAATAAAATCGTGGATCATGGTGTTTTCAAATATTTTCATATTTTTAAATTAATTCCAAGAAGAGCATTTTATTGGGTGTATTACATAAATCCGCCCTTTAACTTGACCCATTTTACAATTGTGCCCTTTAACTTTGTGTATGCATAAGTAGTCACTTAACTTGTATAAGCTTGAAAAAGTAGACGTATGAGTCCTACATGACAAAATACACGTAGGACAAAAAAATTCATGTAGGATGTCATTATAACGTAAATCCCTCGCCAAGCCCGAGCATTTGAAACATCAAACTGAGGGTCTAAATCCATGGGCGGACACACATTATATGGAGGAGGTGCACGTGCACCCGCGAACTTCCAAAAAAATCATATGTATATATGTATATCCATTTTGAAAAATTGATAGAAATTAGAATATATTTAACAGTGTACTCATAAAAAACATAGAAGTGCCCTTGTGCAATTGGTTGAAGCTAGAGATACCACCCTCTTAATTAGGGTTCAAATCCTACACAACCTTGTTTTTTATTGTTCTTATTTTTAAACTTATCTTAGACCTCATATTTGAGATATGTTTATATTAGTGCACAGAAATACTTCAAATTATGGGTTCGCCTCTGTCTAAAACTAAACCATTATAGAACCATTAAAATATTAACTTATTAGTTGTTGATCGTTGTTGATCGTTGTCGATTCGGTTGTCGGTTTAGCCGTTAAAATTTCACACCCAAAAAATCACATTGAAAATCACTTAAAAAGAAGGTGACAAACCAAATGAACCATGCACATGAGTTGACAGATTGCATCTTGCTCAAAAACAAATACTGACACATTATAGAATAACCAATAGTTTGAGACAACAAAAACTAAAAAGTATGAAACTAAACCTTAAGTCAAGAGCTTTAGATGCCAAATGGTATAAATATAATTTATTGATTTACTATCAGGTTATCTATTAAGGATAAAAAAATTCCCATAATGAAATAAACAAAATCATTACCGAAATCGCTTAATCAATAAACCAATATTTTTTTTTAATTCAGGTTATCAATTTCGATTTATCGAAATTATTTTCTTTTTTGAGATATCATGTGATAATTCCTAGTATTTAGTAAACTAAGTCTCTAAATACCAACTAAAAAGAAATCACACAGAACCACAACCAAAAATTCCCTACAAAAATTGGTTATCAACCACTTTAATTTGAGGCATTTGATGTCCCAAAACACCTATAAATAGGATATTCAATAACATTAATCAAATCATCTGAAAACCAAACAAAACAACAAAAAAAATATTTAAAAAACAAAAAAATAAAGATGGGGGCATCAAAGAAGTTTTTTTCATTGTTTCTCATTTGCATTTTTGTGATTTCTTCATGTGTGGACATCTCCATGGCTACCAAAGAAGTAAATGATGAAAGATTCAGAAAGACATATGAAAATATGGCTGATGATTATGGAAAATGTCGCACTAAATGTATAGCTTTATGTACTTCTAGTGGCAAGGAAAAATCTGCTTGTGAGACTCCTTGTGGAGGTGAATGTGTTGCTAAGATTCTCCGAGGTAAATCTTTTTTGTATTATCAAAATATATATGTATAATTTAACATGTGATATATATTGCACTAAGTTATTGTTTTCATTTTCTAATAATATAAATATATGTTTTTATATGTAGTTTTTGCAGAAGATATTGAAAAAATGAAAAGCTTAAGTTGAAGCCCTCAAGATGGACCAAACGATGCAAAATATTTCTTAAGAGAGAAAGAAGAATAAAGCAATGTTTTTTCATCTGTTACATTGTTGTACTTTGTAATTTTTCAGATTTAATAATAAATTCGTTTCATTTCTACTTTTTAGATTCAGTAAAACAATGATATGTATGTATATATATTAATCCGGAGTCAAAATTCAATAAAATTGATTAAAAAATTTAATAAAAGGCAAATAATTTAAGGATGAAACCAAAAGGGTAACCATGTTCTTAAGGTCGTACTCAACAAGTAAACACCTAAACAAAACAAAATTATCTAGAATATGATGAGTACTCCTTTCATCCCAAGTAAGCTGCCTCAACTACAACCTGCATAGGAATCAGTCAATCTAGCAGTTTTTCTCATGCTCCGTGCCTACACCATGAGTGGGACAGATACTCGAAGACCATTGTTGGCCTCTAGCAAACCCTTGGTCTGACTTACTTACTCAGCGGAAGACTTAAACACAAGAGATATAACTCATGAAATAACTTAATAATACCTTAGCCAAAATGGCAACTCAAGTCTTAAACGAATACAACTGAGATGAATAAGACTAAAGAACCATAAGTATTTGTCTATGAAGCCTCGAAAACAAAGACGGATGTCGGGACAGGACCCTCGATCATCCTCACAACTGAAAACAATGTTGTTTCATCTATGACATTGTACTTTGTAATTTTTCAGAGTCAACAACAACAACAGAGAACTTAAGGAAAGGGATGAAATTTATTGTTTAATTAATGAGTTGTGGTAGAATTGGCCATAGGTAATAAAAATTAATATTTTAATTGTTTTCTTCGTTCCATTTAATGGGAAGAGACAAATCTACATCAATTTAACCCCAAAACACAACATTAAGAAATAATATGCTATGTAGGCAAAAAATGTTGTGATGGTTCAAATTCGAGAAAGTATATGTGTTCAGTAGGTAAAACTCTTGGTTGAGGTGTCTAGGTGAATTATGCGGACAACTTTAAGGGGCTAGCGATGACTTGAGCCTAATAGAAAATTTGTTATGAAACTATATAAAACAATGAGAAGAAGAAAGTAGGGAGAAGAAAGAAGATTTCATATTCCCTTGATTGATATTTACAGATTCATAGATCTAATTTACAACGAAGTAAAATCTCTTTATTTATAGGGGAAATCTAACTTGGTCCCCAAATAGAACTCCTAACCATACCTAAAAAGGACTTCACTAATAAATCGATCGAAAATCATATCACCAATATCTTCACGTGCAACATATGGAAAACTGAAAAACTCACCTGATTCCTTTTAAATGACTTCTAAATGCCAAAAAAATATTGTAGATCATGGTGAGCCTATAGTAGTGCTACCCAACTCATTACAAAGGGTACGGTAAAGATTTTTCAAAAGAATCAATTGAAGCAATAATATCACCAAAAATTTGGAAAAATCGCCTAATTTGTGTTCAATGCCTAATTTTTGTTAAATGACTACTAAATATCAAAATAAAATCGTGGATCATGGTGCTTTAAAATATTTTCGTATTTTTAAAGTAATTCCAAGAAGAGCATTTTATTGGGGCGTAATACATAAATCTGCCTTTTAACTTGACCTCATTTCACAATTATGCCCTTTAATTTTGTGTATGCACAAGTAGTTTTTTAAACTTGTATAAGCTTGAAAAAGTAAACATATGAGTCCTACATGGCAAAATACACGTAGGACAAAAATTTCATGTAGGATGTCATTATAACGTAAATCCCTTGCCAAGCCCGAGCCATTTGAAACATCAAACTGAGGGTCTAAAACCAGGGGCGGACCCACACTATATGGAGGGGGTGCACGTGCACCCGTTAACTTCCGAAAAAATCATATGTACATATGTATATCTATTTTGAAAAATTGATAGAAATTAGGATATATTTAACATTGTACCCATAAAAAACATAGAAGTGCCCTTGTGCAATTGGTTGAAGCTAAAGATACCACCCTCTTAATTAGGGTTCAAATCCTACTCAAGCTTCTTCTTTTTTTATTGTTTTTATTTTAAGTTTATCTTAGACCTCATATTTGAGCTATGTTTATATAAGTGCACACAAATACTTCAAATTATGGGTTCGCCTCTGTCTAAAACTAAACCATTAAGATATTAACTTATTAGTTATTGATCATTGTCGATCGATTGTCGGTTTAGCCGTTAAAATTTCACACACAAAAAATCACATTGAAAATCACATAAAAAGAAGGTGACAAAGCAAATGAACCATGCACATGAGTTGACAGATTGCATTTTTCTCAAAAATAAATACTGACACATTATAGAATAACCAAGAGTTTGAGACAATCAAAACTAAAAAGTATGAAACTAAACCTTAAGTCAAGAACTTTATATGCCAAATGGTATAAATATAATTTATTGATTTACTATTAGGTTATCTATTAAGGATAAAAAAAAATCCCCATAATGAAATAAAGAAAATCATTACCAAAATCGCTTAATCAATAAACCAATATTTTTTTAATTCAGGTTATCAATTTCGATTTATCGAAATTCTTTTCTTATTGAGATATCATGTTATAATTCCTAATATTTAGTAAACTAAGTCTCTAAATACCAACTAAAAAGAAATCACACAGAACCACAACCAATAATTCCCTACAAAAATTGGTTATCAACCACTTTAATTTGAGGCATTTGATGTCCCAAAACACCTATAAAATGGATATTCAATAACATTAATCAAATCGTTTAAAAACCAAACAAAAAAACAACAAACATATTTAAAAAACAAAAAAAATAAAAATGGAGGCATCAAAGAAGCTTTTTTCATTGTTTCTCATTTGCATTTTTGTGGTTTCTTCATGTGTGGACATGTCCATGGCTACCAAAGAAGTAAATGATGAAAGATTCAGAAAGACATATGAAAATATGGCTGATGATTATGGAAAATGTTGCACTAAATGTGTAGCTTTATGTACTGCTAATGGCAAGGAAAAATCTGCTTGTGAGACTCGTTGTGGAGGTGAATGTGTTGCTAAGATTTTCCGAGGTAAATCTTTTTTGTATTATCAAAATATATATGTATAATTTAACATGTGATATATATTGCGCGTTAACTTAAAAAATTTAAGTTATATACACAAAGAATGTAACAAATCTTTGTTACACTAAGTTATTCTTTTCATTTTCTAATAATATAAATATATGTTTTTATTTGTAGTTTATGCAGAAGATATTGAAAAAATGAAAAGTTTAAGTTGAAGCCCTCAAGATGGACCAAAGGATGCAAAATATTTCTTAAGAGAGAAAGAAGAATAAAGCAATGTTTTTTCATCCGTGACATTGTACTTTGTAATTTTTCAGATTCAATAATAAATTCGTTTAATTTCTAGTTTTTAGATTCAGTAAAACAATGATATATATGTGTATATATTAATCCGGAGTCAAAGTGCAATAAAATTGATTAAAAAATAAATAAAAGGCAAATAATTTAAGGATGAAACCAAAAGGGTTACCATGTTGTCAAGGCCGTACTCAACAAGTAACCACCTAAACAAAACAAAATTATCTAGAATATGATGAGTACTCCTTTCGTTCCAAGTAAACTGCCTCAACTACAACCTGCATAGAAATCAGTCAAATCTAGCAGTTTTTCTCATGCTCCGTGACTACACCCTGAGCGGGACAGATACTCGAAGACCATTGCTGGCCTCTAGCAAATCCTTGGTCTGTCTTACTTACTCAGAGGAAGAATTAAACACAAGAGATATAACTCATGAAATAACTTAATAATACCTTAGCCAAAATGACAACTCAAGTCTTAAACGAATACAACTGAAATGAATAAGACTAAAGAACCATAAGTATTTGTCTATGAAGCCTCGAAAACAAAGAGGGATGTCGGGACAGGACCCTCGATCATCCTAACAACTAAAAACTAATAAACAATGATAAGAAGGGATTTAAGTTAACAAGTAATATATATAGTATATTAAATTAATGGATTAAGTTCTATACACCAAGAATATAACAAATCTTTATTACATTAGGACATTAACTATGTAGTTTAGCCTGTTATAGAAAGTAAAACATGTAATTTGTTAGTGACTATATAAATGTTCTATTGATTTCATTTTCTAATATAAATATATATGTCTTTATTTGTAGATTTTGCAGGAGATATTAATAAAATGAAAAATTATTTGAAGCCCTCAGATGGACCTAAGGATACAAAATATTTCTTAGAGAGAGAGAAGAAGAAAACAATGTTTTTTCATCTATGACATTGTACTTTGTAACTTTTCAGAGTCAATATAAATTCGTTTGATTTTCTAGTTTTTAGATTCAATAAAACAACGATATATGTAGGGGAGCAAAAAATCGAAGAAAAAATCGAACCAAATCGTAAATCAGGTCGAATCGAAAGAAAAATCCAACTAGTGATTTGGTTTGATATTGGACAAAAAAATCTGACTATATTTGGGTTGGGTTGGTTTTAACTAAAAAATATCAACCCGAGACCAAATCAACCCGACATTATATATGTAAGTTTAAAATTTTATTTTATACATAAAAATATTTACTTTGATATGATTTTAAAATATTTCTTATATATTTCATAGTTTTTATCTATTAATATATTATTTAAAGTTTAAAACAGAATTCAGAATGATCCAATAGAGATTATAGTTCATAGATGTTGATAATTATAGTAAAACTTAAATGAAAAATTAAATTAATACTAATACAAAAAGAAATTTAATTCAACTCTAAGATAATTAAAATACATAATCTAATTTTCCTTAAATATTTACTAATTTAACTAATATTTATTAAACTTATTTTAGCATGATTTAGTACTTTAAGTTATGATTATTTTTATTATAACTTTACAATATTTATTTTATATGATGATCTCATTATTATTTTTTATTAAATATTTTTTTATTTTCAGTACTCATCTCATATTTTGTGTTATTCTTTTAAGAAACACCCTATATAATTGTATTTTGGTTGGACTAAGAAAATATTTAGAGCACTAGTTAATTATATATTTGTATGCAAACTTTTAAGGGAAAAATCCAAAAATCTGAAGAAGAAAAACCAAGGTTTATTAGTTTGGTTTGATTTATAAATTACAAGTTAATTATATATTTGTATGCAAACTTTTAAGGGAAAAATCCAAAAATCTGAAGAAGAAAAACCAAGGTTTATTAGTTTGGTTTGATTTATAAATTTAAAATTAGGCACAATAATTTGGTTCGGTATTTGAAAAATTCGAACCAACCCGGGTTGAAAAATCCAAAAAAATAGTTTGGTTTGGTTTATTAAAAAAAAAAAATTAAAAATCACAAATAATTTGGTTTGATATTTGAAAAATTCGAATCAACCCGATCATGTACATCCCTATATCTTATTCCGTAGTCAAAAGGCAATAAAATTGATTTAAAAAAATTAAATTAAATTAAAAGGC
Source organism: Solanum chilense (assembly GCA_032847665.1). Classification (NCBI taxonomy): domain Eukaryota; kingdom Viridiplantae; phylum Streptophyta; class Magnoliopsida; order Solanales; family Solanaceae; genus Solanum; species Solanum chilense. The sequence continues at coordinate 49,852,497 of CM064963.1, forward strand.
TAACAATTTAAGGATGAAAGCGATGAAAGCAAAAGGGTAACTATGTTGTTAAGGACGTACTCAATTAAAGTGTTTTATCTATAACCTGCATACAAATCAAATCAACCTAAAGTTTTACATTTCTCAGTTCTCAGGGGTTTTTAATCATAGTCCAACAATCACAGTTCGGCAACCAACAAGTATCAAGTATGTCAATCACAAATATCAAGTAGATCAATTCCAAGTGTCACGTAAATCATTTAGAAAATAAGGTTAATCGAATCGTGATAATCAAACACTTGCCATAGTCATTTTTCATCGACACAATATAACTAGCCGGAACCATTTTCTTTTGGCTTTATATGAAATCACTTGCCGAAATATTTCCCTTCGGCACAATATCACTAGCTGGAATTATTTTCCTTTGGCTTTATGTCATGTCACTTGTCGGGACCATTTTCCTTCGACACAATATCACTAGCCGGAATCATTTTCCTTTGGTTTTATATCGTTTTACTTGCCATAACCATTTCCTTTCCGCATAATCATCACATGTCTCATCACAGTAAAGAGAAATCAATGCAAGGATTTTCACACCATAAGAAAGAGATAATAACTCAAGCAATTCAAGTCCATGAAATGTCATCAAAGCAATTCATTAATGAATCAATTGGGGTCCACAACAAAGCTGTCACGACCTGAAAGCATCCCTAGATGTTAGGGAGAACCCTCGTTTCTTGACCGGGCGTACTTCACCCTTTGGGGTGTTATACTAGCCCTTTAACTAGCATTTATCACATAAGACATGAAAAGTAGTGCGGAAATTTAAAACTTTTCACGAATAATTAATTAAAAGACAATCTCTTATAAATACTTAGAGAATCTCGTCGTCACAAGCCAACATAAAGACACGACATAATAGACATAATATCTTAGGGATATGACCCTCTACAATAAAGTAAAATACATAACAAGTCTTTAAATAAAACTAAGAAAATGACTATGCCCTCGAATATATGAGGACATACTTTGCCTTGAGAGAAACCTTCCCAAGCTCTTCCTTCAAGCCTTCAAAAACTTCCTACCCATACTTATAAAGTATAGAAAAGTATGGGGTTTGTACAAAACAATGTACTAAGTATGGCATATGCAAAAATATGTAAAATGGGACATTTTAGTAAACATAGTTTTTCATGCAATTTAAGTAAAACATTCATGAATACAAAGGCAAAACATCATACTAACCATCATTTACAACTTAGATAAGAATTTCCATAATTTTAAGCCCACAAGAACATTACAGTAAACCAACTTGACCTTCATAGTGAACTACTGGAATATTTACAGTAAATACATTGAACATTGACAATGAATCATTTGAAGCATTCACAATAAATTCAACTTGAGCAATTACAATGAACTATCCTACACTAAATGAGTGAACTTCCAAGGCCAAGCGAAAGAGAAAGTGAACTCATTTTCCTTAAGAGTTTCCTACCTCGGAATCATCCTAAGACTCATTAAGGTAAGATATGGAGGAAGTATGCATATGCCTCCTCCAATACACATCAAAGCAACCCTCAAGACCACCCATTTCAGCTTACGCAATTCGGGAGAAACAAGCCCCTCAATCAATGGCAAGACATTAAAAGACACCCAAAAAACCACCAAAGTCTTCCCTTTCGGAATGCCTACCTAGTGCAATGAGTAGATATCGTCTCATACCACCACCTACCCTAAGTAGTACGTTCTTTTAGAAAAATTAGTTCAATCAATTCTTTGTGGTGGATTTGCTTAACCGACATAGACCATGAGAGCTAGACATGGAATCCCGATATTAACCTCTATCGGATGAGGGATCCTCACTTGCCTAGAGTAAGGTCATGCTTCTTAGCTTTTACATGGTTTTCCCAATAGCTACACCTATGAGGACATATATTTAAGGGATAAGAAGATTTCTACTAAGTAACTCATTCTCTACTAACGAAGAGTACTCATCTCAAGAGGTACTTTGGAAATACAACATCTCAACTGAAGAAGTGTAACCCACCTCTCCTTCATATCCTCTCGGTGCTATGCATAACTCCCCACAGATTTCTTAACATAGTAGTATATCATAGAAAGCTCACTAGAAATGGATAGGTTGCTTAGAAACCACATCTCAACTCACGAAGTGTGTCCACCTCAAGATTCCCCTATTTACTCAACTTGGTATAATACATTCTTTAAAGTGTGTGTGTGTACATGTGCACACCTTGAATATAAGATTCATTTCATTTTCATCAAGTTCTACACATACTTTTTAACCTTGGTTCATCAAGTTACGCACCCTACATGCTTCTCATAGTCATATACTTTATTTAGACTTAAACTAGGTCAAGCATGCAATTAAAACTACATCAAAACACAATACAAGACCCAATTCCAATATCTCTTCAATTCACGAGTTAGACCTTCAAGATTACATATTCAAACATACTAAATAACATCAAGTTTCTCAATTATCACCGTCATCCATAAAATGGACTATACCACTCAATATCAATTCATAATAAGAACTATATAATGAAAACAACTCAACTTCAATTCAAACAATCATCCCTCATAAGCAATTTATCAATATTTCACCATATTAAGGCCTTTTTGGCAGTAGCTACACCAACATGACAAATACATGAAGATCCAAGTTCATACTCTACTAAAATCATGCTCACACAAACCAAATTTCAAGCCAAAGGTTGAAGTATACATAAACAAGAGTTTCATTAGAGTTTTAAAATCAAAATCATCAATTCAACCTAAACTAAATACATTTAAACCATTAAAACTTAAATACAAGAAGACCCCTACTAGAATTCAAAGTTAGAAGGAGTTTGAGTTTAGAAACCCTTTTTGGAAGTTGGCTTCTTAAATGAAAAGATATTCAAGAACGGATATCATACCTCACTTAAAGAAGTAAAATCTAAGAGTTTTTTTATAAGAGACACGTCAAACCAGCTTTCCTATCCTTCCTTGACCTGTAGCTTTCAATAGAGTCTTGAAAGAGTTGGTCTTGAGAGAGAGAGAGAGTTTGAATATTTTGAAGAGACGGGTCTTGTCTAGGTCTAGGGTTTAAAAATATTTTAATATAACCTAAAAACACTAAAATTATCCACCTATGGTCTTAAAAGACTTGGGGTGTATTTACATAAAACACCCCAAGTTGGCAGCAACTTCACAGATTTGCAGGCCTCACCGACGGAACCTCACCAACGGACCGTCGTTGAGGCAACGGACCGTTGGTAGGGTCTCGTTGGTGGATACTTAGCTCCAAATGGATCATGGACAATTTGAAATCACTGGTCCAATCGACTCCCTAGTTCGACGATCCGTTGAGGGACCAACGGACCGTCGTTGGGGTCGTCGATGGCCACTGCTTTTGGCAGATTTTGCCCAAGTCTTGGGCACTTCATCTAGGGCCTTTGTGGGTCCTAGGTGGGGTCATTCCCAGAATTTAAACTCCTAAAATAAGTAATCTAGGACCTAGGAACATCCAATGCAAGTTTCAAGAAAAACGAACACGTAAAACTCGTCTAAACACAACAAGACACACTAGTTCATTCTAAGGCATACTTTCCAAACGTCATGGACGTTCTTGGTCGATTGAACTCCAAAATTAACCAAACTTCATACACTTAAATTAAAATCAACTCAAGAAACAACCACGAGTCTTTAGTTTACCTTAGTTCGTTTTGGGGCGTTACATTCTCCCCCACTTGGAATAACATTCGTCCTCGAATGACACTTAAACTTTTAGAATAACAAGGACTAACTTAGAATCACATAACACACTTCAATCGTGATCAAAACACTCAAAAATCAAAGCATCAACTAAAAAAAGCACCCTTTCACACTTTCAAACACTTAACAACACAAACTCTTTTATCAAAACTTCAAGAAGTCAAAATTCACTCTTAGTCTTCCTTTATGGAGGAACTACCTTCCTCAACATTAAACATGCTCATACACAATAATTTTACACAAATTGAAACTTTGATTCAAGCCAACACAATTTTCCTCAAAAATCAAAAATCTCACAGTGAAGTTCACTGTGTTCACTGCCAAGTTACCAAAAAATATTCGAAAATTCATTCTTTAAGTAATTCATCAAGATGAAATAATCATATGAACTATAAAACCATATAATATCACTTCATAACATAAAGGCGACAATATCAAAGAGTTAAGACTTATCAAAACCATCAATTCAGATTAATTATCCTTCCTAGCCCCCATCCCATAGGAAGGGTTCTTCTTGGGAGCACTAGGATCTAGGGAAACTTGATTGACATTTTTCCCCCTTGATTTTAGGTTTGGGAAGTCCCTAATATTGTGTCCCTTATGACCACATGCAAAACAATCATCCATTTCGGCAAGACACTTACCCCCTTGTTGCTTTCCACAAGTAGGACACCTACCCTTTCATAGGAATGACCACCACCTTGAGAATGTTGATTTGGAGCACTATCCTTGTTTCCCATGGAAGAATCTTGAGGATAAAACCTCTTCTTAGGCCTTTGATGACTAGAATCATCCGACCTAGGCCTTTTACCCTCTTGCCTTATCTCCCTAATTTTGGACTCTACAATTTGTTGCGCATAAACCATGAGCCTAGAGATATCCATGTCATTAAGAAGAACTTCCGTACGATACTCGTTTTCCACCAAGCTAGACACTACCATCTCAAACTTGTTCATCCTAGCCCTAGGGTCGACTACCATGGTTGGGGCATACTTGGAGAGTTGGGTGAATTTGAGAAAGTCCTCTTGCACACTCATTCCACCTTGATGAAGGTTCATGAATTCAACCATCTTATTCTCCCTCCACTCTAGGGGAAGAACCTATCTAGAAAAGCCTCTTTGATATCTTGCCAATCAACCGACCCTCTTTCTAGGGGTCTCTCACTCCTCCATTGCTCAAATCATACTTGAGCCACCTCCTTAAGTTGGTAAGCGGCTAACTCCGCTTTCTCCCTACCACTTTGAAAACCTTATCTATGAAACCTTGTGGATCTTCATCCACCTTAGTGCCATGAAAAGTATGAGGGTTCATCCTCATGAAATCCCGAATCCTAGAGGCGGGAGTACTAGCATTTGGTTGGGGCCTATCTCATTGGTTAGCTTCGCCCATAAGGTGATTGTTGACAACATGAGCTTGATACGTCATGAGTTAAGTCATGTTTATTAGGGAAGCCCACAACTCCGCATTAGTCATATCACCCTCAACAAAAAGGAGCTTGAGGCATAGGAGGCACTTCAGGTCCTTGGGGTTCAGGAGTCACTTGAGGTTCTTGAAGGGGAACCTCCACATTCTCTTCCTCCTCTAGGCCAACAATAGGAACTTTGTCACGAAGAGGGATCCTATCATTAACTACACCACCCTCCTCCCTTCTAGCGGTCGATCTTCTCGTATTTATGTCCTATAAACATAAAGAGAAGAGATTAAGAGAAGACACCTTATATGACTCAACTCTAAGGCACGACACTAGATTAAGATGGACCATACCACTCAATATCAATTCATAATAAGAACTATATAATGAAAAAAATTCAACATCAATTCAAACCATCGTCCCTCATAGGAAATTTATCAATATTTCACCATATTAAGGCCATTTTGGCAGTAGCTACACCAACATGACAAATACAAGAAGATCCAAGTTCATACTCTACTCAAATCATGCTCACATAACCCAATTTCAAGCCAAAGGTTGAAGTATACATAAAAAAGAGTTTCATTAGAGTTTTAACATCAAAATAATCAATTTAACCCTAACTAAATACATTAAACCATTAAAACTTAAATACAAGAAGGCCCCTACTAGAATTCAAAGTTAGAAGACCCCTATTAGAGTTTTTTGGAAGTTGGATTCTTGAATGAAATGATATTCAAGAGTGGATACTATACCTCACTTACGGAAGCAAAATCCAAGAGTTTTTTATGAAGATACACGTCCAACCAGTGGAGTCTTGAGAGAGTTTGTTTTTAGAGAGAGAGTTTGAATATTTGAAGAGAGGAGTCTTGTCTAGGTCTAGGGTTTAAAATTATTTTAATATAACCTAAAAACACTAAAATTATCCACCTAGGGTCTTAAAAGTCTTGGGGTGTACGTACATAAAACACCCCAAGTTGGCAGCAACTTCACAGATTTGCAGGCCTCACCGACGGACCTTCACCAACGGATCGTCGTTGAGGAAACGGACCGTTGGTAGGGTCTCGTTGGTGGATACTTAGCTCCAAATGGATCATGGACAATTTGAACTCACTGGTCCACTCGACGCCCTAGGTCGACGGACCGTTGAGGGACCAATATACCATCTTTGAGGTCGTCGATGGCCACTGCTTTTGGCAGATTTTGCCCAAGTCTTGGGCTCTTCATCTAGGGGCCCTTGTGGGTTCTAGGTGGGGTTGTACCCGGACGTTAAACCCCTAAACTAAGTCGTCTAGATCCTAGGAACATCCAATGCAAGTTTTAAGTAAAACGAACACGTAAAACTCATCAAAATACAACAAGACACACTAGTACATTCTAAGGCATACTTTCTGAACGTTATGGACGTTCTTGGTTGATTGAACTCCAAACTTAACCAAAATTTACACACTGCCAAAGGACACTAAACTAACTTATCTTAACTTAAAATCAACTCAAGAAACAACCACGAGGCTCTAGTTCACCTTAGTTAGTTTGGGGGTGTTACAAAAGCAATTCCAAAGCACAACTATCAACACCTTGCCTTTTTTGTTAATTCCCTTTTTATTCATTAAGATAAATTGAGTGGAATAATTGAACACATCACCTCATTCATGTTACTCTACAACACACATAATGAAGGAAAATATAAGATTCTACAAGTTTTATGAGGTTTAGAAGTTTACTTGCCTCAATCAAAATCAGCAGTCAATTCAAGACTTGAATCTTCCCTTTCTGAACAACGTTTTAAGTCACACAATCTAATTCAATCAAGTAGTCACTATAATATTTTAAACATAACAACTTTCATACCATACATTTTGAAAAATGGGTCGAATCAACTCAAAAATCCAATTCTGGAAATGAGGAATTTAGAAATGTTACCTAAGCATTTAGAAATGTTACCCAAGGCATTTAGAAACAATGTCCAAAGCCACACAATCTAATTCAATCAAGTAGTCATAATAATACATTTTCAATCAAGTAGTCACAATAATATCTACTTGAAATGTTACCCAAGGCATTTAGAAATAATTAGTGAAGAGCATCTTGAAAAACGAGTTAAAATTAGCTCACAATCATTGTTTTACTTTAGAACTTTGAGAAACCTTGCCATTTGCCAATCAAAATTTCATGTTTTGATGTTAAATTCAAACATAATTAAAAAAATAAAGTTTTATGATTCAAATGAAAAAATCTCTTCAAAATCGCCTCTAATGATTCTTGAAATCTCAAAATGGGCAAAAAAAGGGTAAAACCCCAAAATTTCTGTCAAAAACCCTCTTTGATCTCGCTTTTGAAAACTCAGGGTCACAATCACGACCATCGTGAAAGCGACCACTGGTTCACAAAACTAAACCTCTCAAAATTCTGGACTTCTCGGTAGCGATCACGCCTTCACTAACGGGAAGGTTGCTAAAACGGAAGGTCTATCGCAAATGCGGAGAGCATAAAACTCAGGCATCATTAGAAAATCAGTCAACTTTAAATCATCAAAAGGGCCCTCGGATTCATTGGGAACCCCATACACACAAAAAATATATGCAAATTTACTACACTCGACGTTTCAAACACAATGTAACCATCAAAACACGAATTTGATGTCTCTTTGTTTCGAGTCTCGTGTAAGTCACAAGAAAACAATCATAACACCTCAAAAGGCTAAATCAAGTTCGGGACCTCAAAAAAATCAATAAAGACCTTCTTTCGGCCTAAAGTTATCCTCCGAATCCAATAAAACTATCCGAAATCCAATTCGAGCATCCGAACCCCAAATATGGAGCAAACCAAATCTGAGCATCCGAACCTTGAATGTTGACCAAAGTCAATCAAAGGCTAAAATCTCAATAATTTCCAACTTAGGACCTTTCATCCTAAAAAGACTCCAAATCAAAAACCGACAACTTTTTAAGACCAAAAATTTCCATATTCTGAAACTGATGGAGTAGACAGAATTTCATTCTACGGAAAAGGGCCTAAAATACCCTCAAAGTATTAATGGTATAAAATTACCCTCCATCCACCTATTGGCTCCAAAATACCCTTTCCACCCACCTATTGGGTCCAAAATACCCTTGTCATCCGCCTTTTGTTTCAAAATTGACCACTTATTTAACGGTTTTATGTTTAAACTATTTAAATATTTTTTAAAATATGTGGTGCTCAACTATATGTTATAATTTAACTTATTAGTATAATATATAAATCAATTCACTTCTCACCCCATTAATAATTAAATCCCTCTAAATTAATTAACCCGTCACATTATTAATGCAAGCTACTGCCAATTGAGTTTTTTTTAAAAATTATAGAAGTAAATTATCATACATTCAAGTGGCTAAATAAAAATCACCAATAAACTTAAAAGTCTGACTATGTTTATCTTAATTATTCTTACGTCTCAATTATGTGATGTTACTTCATAGGTAACTTTTTTTCAAAATAATATATTAAAGTTTTAAAACAAATCATAAATATTTATAAGATTATATTTTAAAAAGTGCATGAATCAATTCGGGATATATTACTTCTTTACCTTTAATCATAAATTTCTAATTCTATTTTGAAAGAAAGTGTCCTCCTAAATAAGCGACTCAACCTAAATTTAATTGGGGCTCCGATCCGGACTCGAATAATTTTGAATGTCATTTTCAGAAATCTATAATTTTATCGTGTTTTAGTAGTGTTTATGACGATTTTGATATTATAATTGGATTATTAAATTGGGTGAGGTTTAGTTAGTAATGAGTGTGTAGTGGGTTGATTTATAAATTATATTAATAAATTATAATTATAATCAATAATGAAAGGCCAAGTATTTAAAAAATATTTAAAGAGTTCAATTTTAAACAATTAAAAAAGTGGTCAATTTTAAACACAAAGGTGGATGACAAGGGTATTTTGGAGCCAATAGGTGGATGTAAAGGGCATTTTGGAGCCAATAGATGGATGAAGGGTAATTTTGTACCATTTTCAATACTTTAAGGGTATTTTAGGCCCTTGTCCGTTCATTCTAACACTGGAAACTCTAAAAGATACCGAAAATCACTCTTTAGTAAACTTAGTCTTTCCAATTACCAAAAGCACCATAATTCACAACTATAACCCAAAACTCGAAACTAATTTCACAACTCGTTTAAAATATATTGAGGGTGATGTCAAGAGGGGTAAAATGGTAATTTTATGGAATTTTCTAAAAATGACCTTCCGGGTCATTACATCCAAGTTCAAGATTCTCTTCAAGATATATCTATCTAAGATATTCAATCCAAGATATTTCTTCACACTTCATCTTCCAAGAAATTTCTTCGAGATTCATCACTAAAGTATGTAAGGTTATTCATAATGATGAACTAAGCACCTCCTCACGACTTACATCTAAATTCAACCAATATAAGAGTTAAACCTAAGATTTTATCCCAACTTTTTTGAATACTTAATAACTTATCTGAATCCATACTAAAAAATAAATTCAAAATAAAATTCAATTTGATTTTTCGATTTAATCCAAATAATACATACCCTATGAAGAGGTTTTTATGACATTTTATTCCAAAGACTATTTATTTTCTTTTAATGGTGGGATTCATGGGATTAGTACTTTAGAATTTATATTATTAGTAATATTTTCAGCACTTCACTTAACTTCTAAATTTTATATTTTGATTTTCTCGTAAAACTTAAAAGATTCATAAGATTTGTCATCTACACTTTGACTCATGCTTCCGCCTTTTAAAAACACCCTTATATTAACATGTTTTACGTCCCAATTATAAGTTTTATTAAAGTTTTGTGATAAGACATAAGTATCCCTAGACTCTTACAAAATCTTAGAGACACACCTTAACTAACTAAGGTCTTATTATCCCCCTAAACTTATTTTTACTGTAAATTTTTACACATTTTATCTTACGTGGCACACTCCGTGACTCCACACAATTAAAGCACGTGGGAGATATTTGAAAGTCACGTAAGTCAAAAAGGTGCACAAAAGGGAAAATGCACAAATACCCCCTAGAATATGACCGAAATCTAAGGGACACACCTTAAGTATTCTAAAGTCCTATTAACCCCCTGAACTTTTTTTAATTATTATTATTTGTACCTTTTTGGATTATGTGGCATCTAAATATCTCTCACGCGTCTCAATTGCGTGGAGTCACGAAGCATGCCATGTAAGACAAAAGGTGTGTAAAATTACTAAAAAAAAATTAGTTCATGGGGTTAATAGGACCTTAGTTTAATTAAATTATGAAAGAGTTGGTTTTGGTTCTTGTGGAATCAAACTAAATGGAAGATGAATTAATATGAATATTTGGTAGGAAGATAATTAGTACAAAATACAAGTCAAAGATTGTATCTTGGTAGGTGAAAGTTAGACAAACCATAAAATGGTTTGCTATCTTAACCTTGACAATTTTGACACATAGTGATGTCATGGATGACATCAATAGGATGAATTTATTCCTATAAATAGGTAGCTCTTAATTCATTTTCAAATCATCCTTTCACTTGCCTTCTCACCTTCTAAGGCATTGTGTTCTCTCTCTTGTAGTATTTCACTTATATTCTTTGTATAGTGAAATAAATATTGGTGCAGTTGTTCTTTGGTGGACGTAGGATCATTTTGATCCGAACCACGTTAAATATTGTTGTTCTTCCTTGTTCTTTAGTTTCACGTTTCCGCTAACAATTGGTATCAGAGCCAAGGTTCTGTCTGAGTATGCTCTGTGGTTGTAGCACAGTCTGAACTTCCACATCAGAAAAGAATTACTTTGGTTTTCTGTAGTTCCAAATACATTATAGTAGAAAAGGAAGAACAAGTAAAAGAATGAGTTCCATGAAGTTTGAAATTGATAGATTTAGTGGGCGCAACAACTTCAATATCTGGAAAATCCAGATGATAGCGTTACTGCGGAGGGAAGGTTCAATCCATGCTATTGACGGAAAGTACCCCGATAAGATATCGGATTCCGACAAGGAAAAGATTGAAGGAGATGCATTGAGTGCAATCCAACTGTCCCTTGCACCTAACGTACTTTGTGAAGTGAGTACAAGTACCGAAGAGACGGCCAAAGAGTTATGGGAAAAGCTGGAAGGGCTTTACCAGGACCAGTCAGTGACAACAAGGATGTTGTTACAACGGCGTCTTCATACATTTAAGATGGATTCAGGTACTTTGTTGCAAGACCATCTAGATGCGTTCAATAAACTTGTGATGGACTTACAAACTGCTGGAATTAAAAAGGACGAGGAGACACTTGCATGTTCTTTACTATTTTCATTGACTTCAAAATATCGTGATATTGAGAATTCAATGATGTATAGCAAACAACCTATTAAACTTGAGCAAGTGCGGCAAGCACTAAACTCTTGTGATGTGCGGATGCATTTTGAAGGAGACAAAAGTGACGAAGCTAGTGGACTCTTTGTAAGAGGTCGTACTAGCCAAAAGGGAAGGAGCAAATCGAAGTACAGATCAAAGTCTCGTGTGAACAAAAAGAATGCGGAGTGTTGGGGCTGTCACAAGAAGGGGCACTTTGAACGAGATTGCCCTATGTCGAAGTCCAAAGAAAAGGCGAGTGCATCCATTGTTGAGAAAGTACATGATAATGATGATGATTATGTACTAACAACATCATGCAATAATGGAGTCTATGACAACAAATGGATCTTAGACTCTGGTTGTACTCTGCATATGACATTCCGAAAAGATTGGTTCAGCAGCTATGAAACAAGCAGAGGAACTGTATTAATGGGCAATAATGCAACTTGTAAAATAGTTGGCATTGGTTCAGTTCATGTTCGCTGCCATGATGGAATCATGAGGACTATTAAAGAAGTCCGTCATGTTCCTGATCTAAAGAAGAATTTGATCTCCCTGGGTACTTTAGATAAACAAGGCTATAAGTACATGAGTGAAGGAGGAACTATGAAAGTGACTAAAGGGTCTTTAGTCATGTTGAAGGCCAAGCTGGAGGATGGCCTCTACACACTTGCGGGAAGCACCATTATTGGCTCTGTAAATGCATCTACAGTACAGTTATCTAATGATGACAAGGAAAAATTATGGCACATGAGACTAGGCCATATGAGCGCACGAGGATTGGAGATGTTGAGCAACCGCAACCTTTTGAATGGTGAGAAGATCAGCACACTTGAATTTTTGTGAGCACTGCGTCTTAGGGAAGCAGAAAAAGGTCAGCTTCAGCACTGGCAAGCACAAGACGGGAGGGGTGCTAGACTACATCCATTCAGATTTATGGGGTCCCTCTAAGCTTCCATCAAAGGGAGGAAAGAGGTATCTTCTCACATTCATTGATGATTTTTCACGAAAGGTTTGGGTGCGTTTACTGAAGACAAAAGGTGATGCTTTTGAAGCATTTAAAGAATGGAAGATTTTGGTTGAAAATCAAATGGAGAGGAAAATCAAGTATCTTCGCACGGACAATGGCTTGGAGTTTTGCAGTGAAGAGTTCAATGATTTCTGCAAGGTTCATGGGATCGCAAGGCATAAGACGGTCAGGCACACACCACAGCAGAATGGAGTTGCCGAGAGAATGAACAGAACTCTTCTTGAGAAGGCTCGTTGTATGCTCTTACAAGCTAAGATGTCCAAAGTATTTTGGGCTGAAGCAGTTCATACTGCTTCTCATATTGTCAATCGGTCTCCAGCATCAGCGATTGACTTTAAGACTCCGAATGAGGTCTGGTCAGGTGAACCCTCTAACTATTCATACTTGCGAATATTTGGGTGTCCAGCTTATTATCATGTTAATGAAGGTAAGCTTGAACCAAGGGCTAAAAAGGCCATATTCGTAGGGTATGTTGATGGAGTAAAAGGGTACAAACTATGGTGTTTGTCTTTACTTAAATTTGTAGTTAGTAGAGATGTTACCTTTGATGAATCCTCTATACTTGATCCTCGTAAAGTTTCTGTGGAGTTATCTAGAAACGAGAACAACGAGCAGGTGGAGCTACCGGTGGAGCTTACCAAGAAACGGGATCAAGAGACTCAAAGTGATGAGTCAAAAGATGCAGAAGAACTTGCTTCCAATGAACCATACACAATTGCGAAGGGAAGGGACAAAAGGCGGATACGAAAACCGGAACGTCTTATAGAGCAAGAAAATCTGATTGCACAAGCGTTCGTAGCTGCAGAAGAAGAGATTAAGGATCTCGAGCCCTCTTCGTATATTGAAGCAACTTCTTGCAAAGATGCTGCACAATGGCAGTTGGCCATGATGGAAGAGATGGAGTCTCTTCACAGAAATGAGACATGGGTCTTAGTTAAAAGGCCAAAGGGGATGAGGACAGTTGGATGCAAATGGGTCTACAGAAAGAAAGAAGGTATTCCAGAAGTGGAAGCTGCTAGGTTCAAGGCGAGATTGGTTGCAAAGGGTTTCAGTCAGAAGGAGGGAATTGACTACAATGAGATCTTTTCTCCAGTCATGAAACATAGCTCAATTCGCGTGCTGCTAGCATTGGTTGCACAATTTGATTTAGAGCTTCAACAGCTTGATGTCAAAACTGCTTTTTTACATGGTGATCTAGAAGAGACAATCTATATGGATCAGCCTGAAGGTTTCCTAGCTGAAGGAAAAGAAGACCATGTATGCCAACTGAAGAAGTCTTTGTATGGTTTGAAGCAATCCCCTAGACAGTGGTACAAGAGGTTTGATGCATTCATGACTACACATGGATTTTCGAGGAGTGCATTTGATAGTTGTGTGTATCACAAGAAGATGTCTGGTAACTCTATGATTTATCTTTTGTTGTATGTTGATGATATGCTTATTGCTGCTAACAACATCACAGAGATAAATATTTTGAAGAAACTGTTGAGCAAGGAATTTGACATGAAGGATCTAGGAGTTGCAAAGAAAATCCTTGGAATGGAAATTTCAAGAGAAAATGGTGTTGTACATCTTTCTCAGAAGAGGTACATCCGAAAAGTTCTTGAAAGATTCAATATGGATATGAGCAAGCCTGTAAGTACACCTTTAGCTTCTCATTTCAAGCTTTCAGAGTTACAAATGCCTCAATCTATGGATGACGTGGAGCATATGTCAAAGGTTCCTTATGCGAGTGCAATTGGTAGCATTATGTATGCTATGGTATGTACACGTCCAGATATTGCCCAATCTGTAAGTGTAGTAAGCAAGTACATGGCAAATCCAGGAAAAAGGCATTGGGAAGCTGTCAAGTGGATATTGAGATATCTCAAAGGAGCTCCTGATGTTGGCCTAACCTTTCGGAAAAGTGAAGGTATTTCAATTCTCGGTTATGTTGATTCTGACTATGCAGGGGATCTTGATCGAAGGAGGTCCACAACTGGATACATCTTTACTCTCGTTGGCAGTGCCGTTAGTTGGAAATCGACTTTACAGTCGATTGTCGCTTTGTCTACAACAGAGGCAGAATATATGGCAGCAACGGAGGCAGTGAAAGAAGCTATCTGGTTGAAAGGTTTGGTGGCAGAATTGAGTTCAGCTCAGCTTAAATCAATTCTAAAATGTGATAGTCAAAGTGCTATTCATTTGATTAAAAATCAAAGATTTCATGAGCGCACCAAACACATTGATGTCAGATTTCATTTTATTCGAGATGTCGTAGAAAAGGGAGTTATCAAGGTTGAGAAGGTTATCACAGACGATAACGCTGCAGACATGTTGACCAAAATAGTCCCGCTTGCCAAGTTTGCACACTGCAAGGACTTGGCGGGAGTATGCATCAATTGATGCAACTCTAAGAGAACAACTGCTAGGTGGAGCTGGTATGTTCAACAAAGGTTTGATTCTTCTTGTTTCTTACAATAGGATTGCCCAGTAAGCTTAGAAGTTTTGGCCGGAGTTGTTTATACGCATGCTTGGAACACAAACCAAGGTGGAGATTGAAAGAGTTGGTTTTGGTTCTTGTGGAATCAAACTAAATGGAAGATGAATTAATATGAATATTTGGTAGGAAGATAATTAGTACAAAATACAAGTCAAAGATTGTATCTTGGTAGGTGAAAGTTAGGCAAACCATAAAATGGTTTGCTATCTTAACCTTGACAATTTTGACACATAGTGATGTCATGGATGACATCAATAGGATGAATTTATTCCTATAAATAGGTAGCTCTTAATTCATTTTCAAATCATCTTTCACTTGCCTTCTCACCTTCTAAGGCATTGTGTTCTCTCTCTTGTAGTATTTCACTTATATTCTTTGCATAGTGAAATAAATATTGGTGCAGTTGTTCTTTGGTGGACGTAGGATCATTTTGATCCGAACCACGTTAAATATTGTTGTTCTTCCTTGTTATTTAGTTTCACGTTTCCGCTAACAAATTATCTCTGGGATTCTGGTCATAGTTTAGGAGGTACTTGTGCATTTTTCATTAAAAAAAATGTTAAGAAGGGTCAGTAGATGTGTTAACAATGAGATCCGAACCTTGGTACAACAACACTAAAAGAGTTTTAAGTACCCATCCTAGAACCATTTGGCCAACTATATGATTTATTCATTGAGTGTTTTATGTTAATTTTATACAAATATCTATCAATTTCTACATATATACATATATTTTGTAACGAAGATAACGGGTGCTCGAGCACCCGGCGGACACCATATGGGTCAGCCCCTGAGAAGGGTAATAGGACCTTAGTTCAGTTAAGGTGTGTATGTGGAATTTCGGTCATACTCTGAGAGAGTACTTGTACATATTCCTTAAAGTATTTAGAAATATATTGAACGTCTTATCCTCACAAATCCAATTTCATTAATTAAAATTTGTTGAACGGTTCTCACACAACTCCAACGTCAAAACCACAAATATCCTACAAAATTGGATATTCACTCATTTATTTGAAACGTATTCTCAAAATTAAAATGTTATAAGTAGTAGAATTAAAAACATAATCAAATCGTCCAAAACCGAAACACAAGCAACAAGCACTAATTTTATAAAGGACATTAGAAAAATGGAGGCATCAAAGAAGCTTGTTGCAATGTTTCTACTATGCATTGTTATGATTTCTTCATCAGTACACGTCTCCATGGCTGACGGAGAAAGTACCACAGAAAAATTCAAAAAAGCATTTACCGCTGTTGCAACTGAATACTCAGTTTGTTACAATACTTGTCAGAAAGTATGCGCTGATGCAGGATTCGGATACACTCATTGTGAAATGAAGTGTGACGAAGATTGTACAGCTACATTGCTTAAAGGTATTATAATACAAAACCTATCTTTATTCTAATCAATTTTTGTTTGACGGATTTGTTAGTTATGATTTTATAACACGTTATTTATGTTCGATTTTTTTTTCTTTTTTTTTTTGGCAGAGAAACTCCAAAACATGAAGAATTAAAGACGTGGAAATTATGGACCAAATGATGCAAATGTAGTGGGAAAAAGAGGAAAAAAAACAATGAGTTTTTTTGTAAAAAAAAAAAGATATTTCTACTAATTCATTAATTAATTACCACTGTATTTGTATAATTTATATGATTCAACAAAAAAAATCTTTTTATAATTACTGTTGTTTCTCTCAAGTCAATTGCAATTTAGTTTTTTTTTTTTTATGTCTTCTTAATCTCTCTCTATATATATTGGCAACATTATATTCCTTTGATAATTGTTTAAGCGACTATTAATTTGATATGAAGGAATTATTGTGCATATGAAAAAAGGTTAAAAATATCCTTAAGTAAAATGAAACAAAAATATCTTTTATTTATAATTTGGTGCAAATATGTCCTTATTTTCTGTACTTTGATCTAAAAATGCTCTTGCAGCTTCTTAATTTCATTTTTATCCATTAAAATATAATAAATTCATATACCTTTCAACAGATAATACATACAAGTCATATATATATATATATATAGATAATAATAAACTCATCATTAATTTTTATTCAAATAATGATTCAAAAAATTATCATAAAATGAATATTTTTAATAAAATAAAATTATTAGGAAAAGAATATAAATAATATATTTATTTGAAAAAGGATATTTTTGACCCAGAAGACGTACCAATTGAAATGGAGGATCCATTTGAGAGTACTTTATGTTGTCTCGATAGAGACTAGTCCAATCTCTTTTAGCACTACCATAATAATTTTATAACGAATGTAGAGAAATAGAAGAAAAGTATATCTAGAAAACCTTATGCTAGTCGAAGATCGTTCACTAAGATCGAGAGATTCAACTAATTTAAGAAAGAGGAAGCCAAGAAGGTGAACTTGTTTATGAAAGAAAACTTTCAAATTATCTTTGTTTGGGTTATTCTTGGTTGAACAGAAATGTACAAGACCATCCCGTGTTTATACTTGTTCATGGATGGTTCTAGAAATTCTTCTAAACTATTACATGATTCACGATAAATATCTAATTCTCTAGTATAATTACAAAAAAAAATTCTAATTACATTATCTTCTATTCTATTATTGAATATTAAGATATTTTAGATAAATATTGTTGCCTCTAATTCAACCTACCCATTCCCTTGCTTGGAAACAATTGGTCAATATTAAAGATCATGTGGAAGGTCTTTTGATTTGGAAAATTAATAATGGTAATAGTAATAATGGTAATTACAATATCCCTTGGCGAATGAAAAATATCATATTTGTATAGAAATAATCTTGTAAATTTGTTCAAAACTTGTATAGTTTTTGTCAGAACCTTAGGTTTGCTAAGAAGCTACTAAAACAACGGGTTGAGCTTAAGCTCTCCTTATCTTTGTAATTTTATTCATCAATATAAAAGTCTCACCATCATATATTCAATTTTTTAAAAATAAAATAAAATAGTAATTAAGGTACTTAATCTGTATACTAAGATTTTCTTGCCCTATATAAAATCGTTCTCATTTAAGGTAAATGTATATTTACACATATCTTAAATAGAATGACAAGCGACCTTAATTAGCTTGTTATTTAATTTGAAAATAAAGTAGTAGTCTTCATATTTTTGAATGTAATGTAGTTCTTTAGACATCATAATTTAATTATTAATTATAATAATTCCTACTTTTTAGTAAACTAACTCTTCATTACCAACCAAAATAAGAAGGAAAAAAAATACAAGCATAATTACCAGAAATTTCCTACAAAATTGGTTATCAACCACATAATATTTGAGTACATATATAACAACAAAGGGAAAAATCAAAAAACGAAAAGTGAAACACATATTATATTTTTTTTAAAAATGGAGGCATCAAAGAAGCTTATTGCAATGGTTTTTGTTTTCATTATTGTGATTTCTTCATCCATGGCTAATGATGAAGAAAATAAAGCAGAAGAATTTAAAAAATCATTTGAAATTGTGGCAAATGAATATAAAGTTTGCTACAATGATTGTCAAAAGGAATGTACTAATGAAGGATTGGGATACACTCGTTGTGAGATGAAATGTGACACTGAATGCAGTGCTAAGATGCTCAAAGGTAAAAATTTATGGAAAAAATATATCCCAAACTATCGTAAATGGTTTTCAGATATCATCCGTCATACTTTTGAGACATCGGTACTTCTGTCATACAAAAACTAGAGCATATATATTTTTTTTTATGCTAACAGACATACACATGTCATAGACTTACTTATCCACCTACCCGACATTTGTTAAATATTTGATCAATAGATAAGATCGCGTCACATGTCCTTGTTTAGTCTTCTATTAGAGTGAAGTACATATATGCTCTAGTTTTGGATGGCAGGGGCACTAATGTCCCAAAAGTATAACGATAGAGAGTATCTGCATATCATTTACGATAGTTTAGAGGATATATGTGTCATTTTTCCCATAAAATTAATATTTTTTAAATTTAAAATTCATATATATGACAATACAAATTAAAGATTTTTACGCAATATTTTATTATAATTTTAACATGTGATTTTTCTAAATTTAATTAGTAATATACATCCAGAACTTAGAGAATATTTACATTAACTATGTAGGTTAGCATATTGTAACATAGTGCATGTTATAATTGTGCAATCACGAGCTACTTCACTCATCATTTATTGTTATTATTATTATTATTATAAAAGTATTGATTAATGTTTTTTATAGAAATTAACATATTGTATAGTTAGTTATCGTATAATTGACCTGATTATAAAAAAATTATGTTTGTTTTTATTTTCTAATATGTCATTATCTTCTATTTTTGCAGAAAGAATCGATAAAATGAAAAATTAATTTGAAGCCTTGAAGATGGACCAAAGCATCCAAAAAAACTTCTTTTAGTATAGCAAATATAGGGTTAGAAGAATAAAAAAGTAGTAGTATACATGATGTATGTATGTATACATTACGTTATTTTAATTTTTTTGTATCATTCTTAGTAGTATTTAAACTCTATATGAAATTTTCAGTACTTTATTTAACTTCTAAACTAGTAGTGTTATAATTTGTTGCCACGAATGAATTTTTCACTTTGGCATTTCAATTTGTTATAATTTGGTAATTTTAAATTTTCAATAAAATAGTTTGTTTATTTAATTTTTGTTGTTTATCTCGATTAATAGTAAATATTAATAATTAAGTTAGGAATATTTAAAAACTGATCGCATTTTATGTTCATTGTCTCTGAAGGAATATTGATTGTATTAAAGTGTTTTCCTAATAAGGGAATACATGGGAGATATATATAGGAGATATAGGAAGGAGTACTAATCCTAATAGGACTAGGATTAGTACACAGTAAATACTAATATTATTTAATACTATTATTTAATACTATCTGTTATTATCCCCCTCAAGCTGAGCTGAGCGGAAGCGAACGGAAGCTTGGAACAGAGGTAATCGTGCTGTCGGCTTGGGAGAGGCTTGGTGAGAATATCAGTCGGTTGTTCTTCAGTGGGTACATACTGCACAGTCATGGTGCCGGCCTGAACTTCATCGCGAACAAAGAGACAATCGGTATCAACATGCTTCATTCTGGTGTAGGACGGAATTCTTGGCCACACAGATGGTTGATTTGTTGTCACAATAGAGAGCAGGAACAGTGTGAGTGGCGTGGAGTTCGCGAAGAATATATGTGACCCACATGGTCTCAGCAGCAAGAAGAACAAGGGCGCGGTATTCAGCTTCAGTAGAGGACCGAGAGACCTTGGGTTGTTTTTTTGTACACCAGGAGATCAGGTTCGGCCCCAAAAAAAGGAGAAACCCCGATGTAGATTTTCTGTCATTTTTATCATTCGCCCAATCTGAATCTGAGAAACCCCGAAGCTCCAAGTCCCCGGGTCGAATGAGTAAACCACGACCAAGAGTGCCAAAAATGTACCTGAGAATGTGTTTTAGACAATGGTAATCATGTTCACTTGGTTGATGCATGCTCTGAGCAACTCGGTTGACAGCAAACTGGATGTCAGGACGGGTAATGACCAGATACTGTAGAGCCCCAATGAGGCTGCGAAGTTGGTGATATTGGCAAAGGGGGTATCGGCTCCATTCGTAGACGAAGAGACTGCCATCGGTGTTGGTTGACTGGTGCATTTTTCCAGTCCAGCTTTCTGCAATAGATCTCGAGCATATTTTGACTGATGAAGAAACAAGCCGCTGCCTGTCCGAGAAACCTCCATTCCCAGAAAATAATGTAACGGGCCAAGGTCCTTCATTTTGAAGGTAGTATGCATAGCTCGAGTGACATCCTGAATGAGAGCTGCAGTACAGCCTGTAATAATGATATCATCTACATAGACAAGAAGAATGACTATACCGTGTGCTGAATGTCAAGTAAACAGACTCGTGTCGTGTACGTAACACGTGAAGCCGAGTCCCTGGAGAAATGTTTTCAGACGTGTGTACCAAGCACGGGGGGCTTGCTTGAGCCCATACAGAGACTTCTGGAGTTTGCAAACATGTTGAGGGAAGCGGGGATTAACATAGCTCGGTGGTTGCGTCATGTAGATAGTTTCATCAAGCATGCCATGAAGAAAAGGATTGGAAACATCCAACTGATTGATGAGCCAATTGTTGCGCACGGCGAGTGATAGTACCAGGCGAATGTTTTCCTGCCGAATAACAGGACTGAATGTCTCGGAGTAATCAAGCTCATACTCCTGATTGTAGCCTTTAGCAACCAAACGAGCCTTGTACCTGGAAATACTGCCATCCGCATTGTGTTTAATTTTGTACACCCATTTACAGCCCACTGGGTGCCGCCCATGGGGCTTAGGTACAAGAACCCAAGTTTTTTGATCAGTCAAAGTCTTAAACTCGTCATCCATAGCATGACGCCAATAAGCATTTTTTGAGGCAACAGAGTAGGTTGTTGGTTCACTATCGGGAAGGAGTGTATTTGGTAGTATGGTAGCCTGAAAGGTTTTGGGTTTAAAGATATCGGCTTTGCCACGGGTTAACATGGGATGAGTATTGGGGGGTGGCACGGGCGGTGATGATTCGGGGGTGGCCGGGAAGGACCCAAAGCGGATCGGGCTGGAGATGTTGTGGGTATGGGGTGGTTCGGGTTGGTTGTGGGTGTGGGTGGGTATCGGCTGAACAGGGGCGTCATGTGAGTTGTGGGTAGAGGTTTTGGTTGGGTGGTGGGTAGCGGTTGCGGGTGTATTGTGGGTGACGGTTGAAGGGGTGATGAGGGGTGGTTGGGTAGTGGGTGAAGGTGTGGGGGAAGGTGGTGAGGGACCCTGTGAGTATGTTGGAAAAAGGGGAAGGACGCCAATGAATGATGTATTTGTGGAGGAGGAAATAGACTCGTAGGGGAACTCATTTTCGACAAATTTGACATGACGAGATATGTAGACTTTATGAGTTTGTGGGTCAAGACAGCGATAACCCTTGGAGGTAGGATGATAGCCCAAAAAAATACAAGGACGGGATCGGGGTTGTAATTTGTGAGTAATATGAGGGCGTAGCCAAGGGTAGGCAAGACACCCAAAGATGCGGAGGTTGGTATAATTGGGAAGTTCTTGGTAAAGGAGTTGATAGGGTGATTTATTGGAGAGAGTGTGACTGGGCATTCTGTTACTGAGGTAGTTTGCGGTGGCTAGAGCTTCTACCCAAAAGGAGACAGGGAGATGAGATTGATGTAGAAGAGTAACCACCGTTTCAATGAGATGGCGATGCTTACGCTCAGCCACCCCATTCTGTTCGGGAGTGTATGGACAGGAGGTTTGATGTATAATTCGCAGGGATTGCAGAAACTGGCCAAAGATGTTATTGACATATTCCTTTCCATTGTCACTTTGAAAAAGTTTAACATGAGAATTGAATTGTGTTTTGACCATTTTTTCAAAAGTGACAAAGGTGGTGTATGCCTGTGATTTGTGTTTTAGTGGGTACAACCAAGTGTATTTTGTAAAATCATCCACAAAACAAATATAATAGCGAAAACTAGCAAATGAAGGAACAGCAGTAGGACCCCATAGGTCAGAATGAATAAGTTGAAAAGGTGCAGTTGTACGCTTCTTAGATAAAGTAAAAGGTAATTTATGAGATTTAGCAATTAAACAGGAGTCACAATTGTTTACATGAATGGAAGAAAAACCTAATTGAGACATTAAAGAATTTATTATTTGAGTAGACGGGTGACCCAGACGACCGTGCCACAACAGACTGTGGCCATCAGCCGAAAGAGCCACCGGAGCCACAGGAACGCTTTCTGAAACTGGGTGGGTAGACGAACTTGTGCCAGGAACAACGTACAGACCATGCTCACAGGGGCCCTAAAAAATCACCCTCTTGGTAGTATTGTCTAGGATCTGAAAATCATTAGAGGTGAACAAGAGTGAGCAATTATTGTCTTTTGTGAATTGGTGAACTGAAAGGAGATTGGATTTAATAGAAGGGATGTGGGTAAGGTTACCAAGGTGAAAGATAGCGGTGGGGGTTTTAATGGTACCCGTGCCAGTGTGAGAAATATTAAGGGACTCTCCGTTGCCAACAGTAATACCATTGGAGCCATGATATGGATTTGGAGCGTTAAGCTTGGATAGATCAGAAGTAACGTGCATGTTGGCCCCAGTATCCAACAGCCATTCAGAGGAAGGGCCGGCTTGAGATGCATAATTGGCACGGTTATCACTATTTCGGCTCTCCTCATACCGAAACCAGCAACGAGTAGCAGTGTGTCCTGTTTTCTGACAGATTTGACAAGTTGGACGATCCCGCTCGTAAGTGCCCTGCCCGCCGCTGGAAGATAACTGCCCGTTGCTGCCGAAGTAGTGCAGGCTGTTGTTGCTGCCGTGCTGCTGACCGTCGTACGGCGGACGACTGCCCTGCCGACCGCCGCACCCACAGCCTCTGCTGTTTCTTCGTAGCCGCCGCGGCTCCCCTGCCGGCCGCCACCACGCCCCCCGCGATAGTTCTGGCTTGCGGTGAGGGCGGTGGCCGGCTCCATAACAGCGGCTTCTCGGAGAAGAAGTTTGCTCTCCAGATCCACGTTGATTTCTTCACTTTTTAGCCACGAGGAGAGAGTAGCCAGGTCAACGGGCGTTGGACTGATGCGAACCGCCTGTTTAATGAAGGAGTAAGCTGATGGGAGCCCCCGAACGACGCACATGACGAGATCTTTTTCGGGAATGATTTCGTTCACGGTGTCAAGGGCTGTGATGATGGTGGAGACCTCGTCTAAATACTCCGCCATAGTTTTCGTGCCTTTGGTAATTGTGTGGAGGCGATCACGCAATTGAAAAATATGAAAGTGGAAAATTGATGCATAGCGTGTTGCGAGGGCCGTCCACAGGGCTGAAGCAGTTGTGTAGGATCGGACGTGTTTCTGAACCGTGGGAGAGATGACCGCAATCAAACATGATCGGATCTGGCCATCCACGGCTTTCCAGGTGGCATGGGCCGGATTGGTTTTTTCTGATTTGTCCGTGGCGGTGATGACTGTCGGCGGCGGTTCTGTGCTTCCATCGACGTATTTGAGAAGGTAATTGGCCTCAAGGGCTGTAAGAACGGTGATTTTCCATGTTGGGTAATTTATGTCTGATAATTTTTTGGGAATCAGGGCATGAAGATGCCTGAGAAGGAGTTTAACGCCAGAAGGAAGTGAATCGAGAGGATCCACCTCGATTGTCATGGCTGCCGCCGCCCAAGAGAAGAGAGGGGACGATCGGTGCCCTAAAGAGAGAAAAAAACCTAGAGAAAAGAAGATCTAGGTTTTCTGGCTCTTGATACCATGAAGGAATATTGATTGTATTAAAGTGTTTTCCTAATAAGGGAATACATGGGAGATATATATAGGAGATATAGGAAGGAGTATTAATCCTAATAGGACTAGGATTAATACACAGTAAATACTAATATTATTTAATACTATTATTTAATACTATCTGTTATTAGTCTCAAAACTTTTATCTTGTGCCCAAAATGATGCCTTTGCCTTTTAAAACATTGTTATTGACATGTTTTGAGTCAAAGATAGTAAGTTATTACTGGAGATAAATATTGAATATATCAATAAATTTGTTATAAATTTTTAGTTACTCAATAAAAATTTGAGAAAAGTGTTGAAAACATTCCTAAAGTTAACGAATATTTAAAGAATGTATTTGAGTTCAGTTAGAAAAATAAATGATTGAATGTATTTGAGTTTACTTAATAAAATAAATGAATATTTTTAAGACTGTCAATAATTCGAGAGTAAAATTAATAATTTCTGCTTTTCTAAAAGATTGCAATATATAAGATTTGGTTTATAAATGTATTACAGATGTAAGTCTAGCTCGAACAAAGGCAATAATTTTTAGTTTATGAAATGAAGTCAAATTTAAAATGTTGGGTGGATTTTAATTACATTAGTTTATTTGGATCATAATTACATTTTCTTATGACAAACAAATTTTCTGTCTATATCTTATATATATACATAGAGAGAGAGACAAGTTTGGTCAATATAATATTGGAAGAAAGAGTTTCAAGACATTTTTATTTTTTTTTAAATAATTCTTTCATTTATATATTCAATTTTGATATATTATGGAGTGTTATAAATTGAGAGAAGTATTAAAAATATTCTTAAATTGGGCGTGGATTATTAATTTTATCTCTAAATTATTGACAATCTTAAATATATATATATACACTAACTGAATTTAAATATACACTTCATCTTACAATATGAGTGAAATACACCTTTAATTTTTGGCCAAGTTGAATGGTTTTCTTAAAACATTTTTATAACTTTTTATTAAAAATTTCATGCTCCTACAAGAGTTTGAGACTACTTACTATGTCACGTGGCAGATCAATGATGAACCTAAATTTAGTTAATAAAGTAAAAAAAAGTTAAGGCTATTAATAATTTGTAGACAAAACTAATATTTTGTGTCAGGTGCAAGGATTATTAATTTTAAGTCAAAATAAATTAAACTAATAAACGAGCGGGTGTTCTAACACGTCGCAAAGCAAATCATATAAGCCATATTTTCAACTTTAAAATGGGCAAAGGAAAAAAAAAGAGTTGCGAACGACCTTACTTAATTTGGAAACAATCTCAATATTCTTGAAAGTCTTCCAATCTTCACAAAAGATAGATAAAATTACGCGCACATCATCTTTTTCATATTAACTATATATTATTCTTAAAAGTCTAATGCTTATAATTTATCTTCCTCTTTTTTTGAAAATACATACCCTAATCAATAATAATTTTTTAAGTAATCCATAAATCTTATTACCAACCACTCAAAAATAAATAATTGTTACAACCAAAATTTTCCTACAAAAATGTATATCCATCACTTATGTCCCAAAGCACCTATAAATAGGATATTGAATAACATAATAACCAAAAATAAACAAACACGTAAAAAAAAATAACATAAACCAAAAACAAAACACAAATAAAATAAAAATAGAAATGGTGACATCAAAGAAGCTTGTTACATTATTTTTCGTTTGTATCGTTATAATTTCTCCATGGCTGACGGAGAAAGTAGTAACGCAGAAAAAGTGAAAGAAGCATACAAATCGGCTTCAACGGAATACATAGGTTGTTATAATGATTGTCAAAAAGATTGCTCAGGTGGATACACTCATTGTGAGATGAAGTGTGATGAAGATTGCACAGCTAAATTGCTCAAAGGTATAGCTCTTTTATATCATATTATATATTTTTTTTAAATACTATATATGTTTTACACTTTTAACGTATAATATGTTTGGTTATGATTTTCTAACACGTTATTATGTTGTGTTTTTTTTTTCCAGAAAGAATTGAGAAATTGATTTAAGTGTGGGGACAGAACAAAACGGTGACTTTTTTTTAAATTTTTTTTAATTTAAGTGATTTCTGAGAACACTATTTGTAATTTTTAAGATCCAATAAAATCGTTTCGTCTTAATCTTCTTAAAATAGGTATGTATTATAGATCATCTTCTTTATGTTTATATTTCTTTCGTTTTAATTTATATGATATAATATAAAAATGTTGTTTTGAGTTAAATAATTTTTTTTGACTATAATTTTTTTAATTATATTTTGAGTTGGTAACCATATTGTTGGTTTACAGTATCTTTTTTTCCATATATTTAGTGTTTATATATATATATATATATATATATATATATATATATCACTAAAGATTGTGGTAAATAGTAAGTATTTCTTTATTTATAATTAAAGGTGTTGAGTACTAGTCGAAGAGATAGAGTTGTCTTTGATATTAAACGATTTATCTTTTAAAGTTAAAAAAATTTCACAAAAATTTAAATTAATTAATTAAATTTCCACACGAATACTCACATTGAGTTAAAAAAAAAAACACACTATGTATTATAAATATGTGTAGCACAATTTGAGTCATTTTTTATATACGAAATTACTTTTAACCAAGAAAAAAACTAAAAGGACACATTTACTTGGATAAAAGTTAAAGACATTTTGAAAATTAATATATCAAACGACATTATAAAATATTTTTCGAATTTTAAATATGAGAATATTGAATAGTCCATTTAGACCATTTGAATGTTCTAAAGTTGTCTCACCAACTTATTCCATTCACAGTCAATATTTATCGTATCAAGTTAATTTAAGTACTTGCTAAAATTAAAGGAGTAGATAGATATATGCTTGAATTATTATAAAAATTAAAGATAAATCAGTGTTAAATATTGTTCAAATATTTAATTTATAAAATATGACATATAATATATATATACTTTTTATATATTATATATAATCCAAACATATTGTTTGGCATATATTTCGATTCAGTACTAGACAACTAACTTTACTAAACATTGGGTTGCCATTGTGGACTTTTAAGTAGTTTGGGATAAGGAATCTTTTTCCTTTCCCATGGGAGTCAAACTCAATGTTTTAAAAAAACGTTTTTGGAGCAAGTCCCGGAGTAGAGTATAGATAAAAATTAGGGACGAAGTTAGTTTGAGGTTAGGTAAATAGAAAATTATTTCGTTTAGATATGATCAAAACTTAATTTTTCCCTTTTGTTTAGTTCATGTATTTACTTCTTACGTTAATTTTTTATGAAAAATCTAGCTTAACAGATTAAAATATATTAAGGGTAATTTGATTAGAAAACGTATTAATTAAAATTAAATTGCTAATCAAATTAATACCAAAGTAACACAAAATCCAACCTGTTATAAATGTTAAGAAGTTGGAAAAAAATTTAGAAGTCAAATATATTTTATTTCTTAGTCCTATTTTTTTATTTTCTCATTCTTTCACCTGTTGAAAAGGAAACAAAAAATGATCAACAAGCAAAGTGTAATTAGTATTGATTATATATTACAATTATATATCATCTTTGATCTTTTTTTTTTCCTTTTTACCTAGCAACAGAATCCTAATTGAATTTAAATATGTCTCTGAAATTTCGATCATATTCTAAAAGTACGTGTACTTCATCCCAAATTATGATGTAGAAACTCCATCATTCTTCTTCACTAATTCTGGTTTGATGTATCTAATTGTAAGTCCCTTCTTATATCTTTTTAAGGCATGATATATAGTTACGTCCTTCAATTTGATTTCAGCTAATATATATGTCCTTCAATTTTGGCTTTGCGTGTGCGCAAAACATACTTATAATTTGTATAAAATTGATATAATACATAAACATCAATCTTAACTTAGCTTCAGTGGATAACTATGACCTTTAACTTTGGGTGTGCACAAATAGAAACTTAAACTTATATAAAATTAAATAAAATAGATAAACACATTTCGTCGTATATGACAATTTTGTATCTTACATAACGTCTTATGTGTATTATATCAGGTAAAACATGTGTGTCTACTTGTTCGATTAGACGAATATATACACAACTTTGGCTTTTGCTTTGCCCTCACAATGTGGTAAAACAAAGGTCAAAACAAAACAAAACAAAAGACCAAACGTCATGGCTAACGTGAACATTTCCCCACTTATCTTAGATCCGATGTCACATTCATTAAAGATTTACAATTAGTGTATAGGATATCCAAAGTTTCTCTATAAATTATCAATTTCCCATTTCTGCATAATCACATCAACAAAACTATTAATTAATATTATGGATTCACAATCACCAAATGGTTCAATTATCTTCTCTACTGTTGGTAGAACCAACTACGGTTTCGATATCTTCTCTCTCAAATCTCCATTGTCTTTCCTCAATTCCCCAATCACGGAGCACTGTCTCACAGACGGTGCATCCGTCAATTTCAATGGTCAATTCATTGACGAAGACCAGACACTGGTCTTCGTCTCTGAAAGATCAGGTGCTCCTCGCATTCACTTGAGTCGTCGTCATTCAGGAATTGAACTAATTCCTATTTCAATCAATACCTTATTTCTCGATCGTCCAATTCTTCGTAATAATCGCCTCTATTACATCTCAGCTCATCAACATTCTGAAAAGATTTTCACAAGCTCCTCTGCTCTTTACTGCAGTAGTACTATCGAGGGCGATAATGAGGTAAAAAGATTGACTCCACAAGGATACGTTGATTATAGTCCTTCGATTTCAAAATCCGGACACATGATTGCTGTTGCTTCCTATGGAAATCGTCGTTGGCCTACCGATGAATTTCATGATCTAAGTACTGATATTGTTGTTTTCCCTGTATCTAAACCTGATTCGAGAACAATTGTGTGTAGACACGGTGGCTGGCCGACTTGGTCCGGTGATTCAACGATTTATTTTCATCGAAAAGCTGATGATGGATGGTGGAGCATCTTCAAACTCGATTTACAAGACGATTTATCGAATTTGGTTGATGAGGGTATTGCTTCGATTCGAGTTACTCCGCCTGGTGTGCATTGCTTTACTCCTGCAGCAGCAGTAGCATCAGGAGACCGCTCTAAAACATCAATTATTGCTATTGCAACTCGAAGACCCGGAAAGAGCTATCGCCACATCGAAATTTTTGATGTGGAGACTCAGAAGTTCTTTCCGGTGACGGAATTGATTAATCCTACAATTCATCATTACAATCCCTTCTTCTCTCCTGAATCGACTTACCTCGGTTATCACAGATACCGAGGCGAATCGTGTTCAGGGGAAACAACAATTCCTTACTTGGACTCTGTAATTTCTCCGGTTAACGGACTGAAAATGCTGAGGCTTAACGGATTCTTCCCTGCATCCTCTCCGTCTGGTGAATTCATTGCATTCAATCCAGGATTCAAAGGACTAGAAATCGTTAAATCCGATGGATCGAAAAAATGGACATTGATTAAAGATCGTACATCTTTCTGCAATTCATGGTCTCCATCTGAACCTCATGTGATATATACATCAATCGGACCTATATTCGAATCAGTTAAAACAACTGTACAAATAGCACGCGTTTCGTTCAGCTCATTGAACGTTAACAGCGATGAAATTCCGGTAGAGATAAAAGTTTTGACAGGGGAAGAGACTGGTAACAATGCATTTCCTTCTAGCTCCCCTGATGGAAAGCATCTAGTGTTTCGTTCAGGTCGTTCGGGGTATAAAAATCTGTATATTATCGATGGAGTCAATGGAGAAATGGAAGGGGGAGAAATTCGTCAGTTAACGAATGGGGCATGGATTGATACGATGCCAAATTGGTCACCTGATGGAAAACTGATTGCATTTTCTTCGAATAGGCATAATCCGAATGACATTAATCGTTTTAGCATCTACGTTGTTCATCCGGATGGATCAGGGCTTCGGAGGATATATGTGGCAGGGCCGGAGGGATCAGAGGAAGTGGATAAAGAGAGATTGAATCATGTATGTTTCAGTAAGGACAGTGAATGGCTCTTGTTTACGGGCAATTTGAGCGGAGTGACAGCAGAACCAGTGTCGTTGCCAAATCAGTTTCAGCCGTATGGTGATTTATATGTGATGAAACTGGATGGGAGTGGATTGAGACGATTGACGTGTAATGGATATGAGAATGGAACTCCAGCTTGGCACTCCTCGACTATACCTATGGAGACTACTGCAGGGGAAACAGAACGGAGCATACTAGTAGGAGAGAAGTTAAAGGGTGAATTTGACGATTTGCTATGGATGAAGTGTTGAAGATAATCATAATATTGTCGTGTAAATTTCACACGTAGAGTGTGGAAAAGGTTCGTTATATTCGTAGTCTTACCCCTATCTTTATGTCTTTTTTGTTGATCGCTCGTGAGTTCAAATATCATGTTGTACTTGTTTGTAGTATGGAATAAACATTATCAATAAAGTCAAGTTAGCTTAAATGAGTAGTTAAATAAAACAAACAATAAAAAGAATATTGAACATTATTAATAAATAACAAATCATACAAACCAAAAAGTGGGGTCAAATAATTATTTTTTAACATTGGAAACAACTAAAGTGTCTTTAAATATCCACGGTTTTGATTCTTTATGCTTTGTAACTTAAAAGTCTCATGAAAATTTCAAAAAGTAGACCAACAAGCTTGATATTTAAGCTTGGCATCAAAGTAGCTATATATATACTCGACAATTAAACACTCCAACTTTAAGGTTTCACATTTAGATATCTGCATTCATTATTACTAAGTCAATTAAATACTCTAACTTACAAAATAATCATTTATATAACTTCAAAATCTATGTGTCACGTCAACGTCAGATGTACACGAAACACAAAGAAATTTTCATTTACACAATATTGGAACAAATTGAAATGTCTAGATATGTATATTTTCAAAATTAAAATGTTCAATTGTCATTTGAAGTCAAGCTAAAATGCGTATATATAATGTGCCATCCATCCTTTTCCTAAGTGGGAAGCAAAAGACATCCTTTGCTTGGGAATAAACTCCATTATCATTTACTTTTGAGCATGTCAATCGTTAAAGTGGAATTATCTCATGAGCTAAATATAGAGATTCTCTAAGCAAAGATGTGCGAAATAATAATCATCTCGTCAAAAAGTTTAAGCCATACGTACACACCCTTTTGCGGGTGGATTTGATTATTTTATATAAGAATCTGTCTTCATTTCCATGGAATATAAGTACTAAAGAACCCTAAGAAGAGTAATATATTTGAACATACTCTCTATCTTTTTCTCTTCTCTAAAATAACAACATAGAAAGAGAGAGACATGTAATATTGTTGAGGAGAATGTCGTCTGGTTCGAGATCTTTCATAAGAAAGGTAAATGAATGACAAGTTTTCATATATGTATCTTGAATGATTTCGGACCAGGCTTCATTCCCCTCAACTCTGATCCAACAAGTATGTGTTTGTAAGTTTTTTTTCTTTTTATAATTTCTTTTAGGGTGTGTTTAATCACAAAGGAAATTATATTTTTCGCAAAAATATGTTTCTTGGAAAAAGTATACTTGTTTCATCAACTAGACCAAAAACGTGATTCAGTTGATAAAGAGGTGCACTTGACTTTGGGTTAAAATGAATCGAGTCAATAAACATACATGTTGAATCACAATCCTATGTTTGTTTGTGATTAGATGAGCTATATAGTTTATTTGAACTAAAATATGGGTCATAAATCTTTTTACTTTTCCTTAAATTTCTTTTATTTTAATAATAGATTTTTTTAAAAATTTAATCCCATCTAGCAAAAGGGCTTAAAGGTATAATAAGAAGGTAAATATCAAAGTCTAGAAAATCCAACTAATACAAAGATCGTTCTATTCTATCTTTACTCCAAACAAGTAAAGTTGTTGGCACCCACTAAAACTTGTTTCGAGCCAATCTCATATATCAAAGCAAACAACTTCAATAATAGAAATGCCACATTGCATGGAGTTCCTTGATCTCGATTCAAGCTCGAATCTTATCTTTTTAACTTTGGCCTCACAAGCTAGCCTAGCCTGTCCATGCATGGGCTTGGGCTTTAAGGCCTTGTCCTTTTGAGTTAATAGTAACATTTTTTATTGTTGGAGTTTCTTAAGGTTGGCAACCTTCCAAAAAATGAATGTATATGACACTCTAAAGAAAAAATGAAGGAATATTATATAAGACAGACACAAGTTCACATGAATGTCTTTCATAGGTATTTTGAAGATTGAATTAGGTAATAATTTGAAGTTGCTTTCATAGGTATTCCAATAGAAAACCAACCAATGATTCCACAACACAATATAATGAATGTCTTAGTCATATAGATTGTGTTGCTTTCATAGTAGTTTTTTTTATTCACAAAAACAAGTGACAAAAAGTGAACACAGAGAAGCAAATTCTTTGGGTCACTAAATTAATATATTCTTTTGTTTTCTAGATGCTATGCTTAACCATATTCCACTAGAAGATGCTGCTCTACCTTACTATCAACTATTAGCTAGTATAAAATCAAATGTTATCGAGTACACTCTTTTATTCCTTACAACTATTCTTCTAAGTACATTCGATGGAGCAAGAGGAAGAACTCCATACTTCCTCGAACTCCATACGCAAACATAAAGGATTAGGATCGTAGTTCATTTTCACTACGCTTCTAGTAAGATTAAACGTTTTGTAGATTTATTCATATATACAGCGATTGAAAAAAGTTATCAAATTCAAGTGAAACTTGTAATTTAAGTATCTAGATGATTGTCGTCAACTCGTGTAGTAAGGTGTTGGGTTAAGTCACAATCCGCCCTGTAAGAGGGGTGAGGGACACAGATAAATAAAAGGAATATAAATTTACTTTGCATTGTAACAAATCAAAATCTACTACCTGAAAGCATGCATATCACAAAACTAAGTTACCACAATGGCTAAATTACAAAAAAAAGGATTCATACTTGATAAGGAAATACTCTTACAAGAAGGAAAATCTCGAATCCTATCGCATAGTTCTTCAACCCGGAATTGATGTTTTCTCCATCAAAATACCATATGTACAGTAACAACGGAAGCCAATCGATAAGAGAGTACACAAAAAGCTGTCTGAGGACTGTGATCTGCTTTGTTAAAGTTTCCGATAGTTTAGGTATTAGCCAATTGTGATGGCAGCCTGGGATGATTATGTTCGCCTTCATATGTCACGATAAGCATTGAAGCGTCTTCCAAGCATCTTTCAACATGTTTCCGGGCAGGGCAACCTCTCATGCTGCTACATTTATAGTATCCCCTGTATATATCAAGGAAGGCGTTAAGTCTACGCATAACTTGTACAGAATCAAAGCAAGGATTGGCTGTTGTGATCAATAAACGCAACTTGATAGAGCAACTATCACACCACAGATCCCGGTAGTAAAAGCAACTATTGAGTATCAGTTGATTGAATGAAAGAACCAACAAGTCAAGCATAACAATTCTTCTTTTTCGATTGACAAAAATAAAAAAAACGAAGAACGTTAAGTCAATCACTAAAATAATCAAGCTCCTCACTTCACCACCCAAATATATGTCTAAATGCCAAACGAGAAGGACGGGAGTCATGTGAAAGTGATAAGCTTTCATGTTAGACTGGAGCTCCTTATAACGTATCTTCAGGATTGAGGTAGCTTTTGCAAACACCAGCAATACAGATGGATGCGGAACAAGGTTCTAGACAAAAGTTAATTGGTTCACAAGAACATGTACTCATACTCAGCATCCGCCACCAACCACATACATTAAACATGACAATTAATCCAGGGAATATACTTTTTCACTCTCCAACTCTGATCAAGATGCACATGGCAAGAATGTGATTATAATTGATAATCATAAAGTTCCGATTTACAAAACGTGGTAATCGAGATGCAAGGAAGAAGGTGAGAATATTACCTAGGGTGTGGAGAACCTTTGATCGGCTTTTGTCCATACTTTCTCCAAGAATACTCATCCGAAGGAATATCAGCTAGCTTGTTACTTACCGCAGGTATTTTGATTGATCTCTTTACTCTGTGTTTCCTATACGAAGACAATTCCAAAGTTCTTAATCACCTATAAGACATTATATGATTAAAAAGGAAACAAATCTAAAAGCAAGATAACATAAAAACCTCTTCTTTGAACAGTGACATCTTCCACTGCTTCCACATTTTCCGCTTCCCTCGTCTCCCCTTCCGGAGCACTTCCTCTTGTGTTGGAATGAGCTCTGATCCGCTGAGTGTAAAGCCCCAATTAAATGAAAGCTATTACCATTAGCAACGCTACCGTCCACAC
>CM064963.1:49939515-49952363 GCA_032847665.1 Solanum chilense
GGTTAAGTTTTAAGGGACGATTTGGACTATTCTTTCCTTAATTATAAAGTTAGAGGGTTAATATTAATAAGTCTAATTACTTGGGGGTTAAAAGAGATAACCTTAAGTTAATTAGTGGGGTATAATTGCCATCTTTTATTCTTAATTATATACTAATTAGGGTAAAAGGAAGAGGGTTTGGAAAAAGAAAAAGAGAAAGAACAGAATAGAGCGAGAGAGAGCAGTCGATCAAAGAGGAGAAAGCAAAGCTTGGGAAATTTCTTGTGGATCACCAATCTTCGGTGGAGGTAGGTTATGGTTGTTTTACGATATTCGTAGTGAACTCTTAATAGTGAATGATATGTATTGATTGTATTGTAAACCCTGCTATATGCTTAATTGTATGCTTGCATGAATATGATTATGTGATTTTGATAAAGCAAGCATGATGAAAACTATTGAATCCCAAATCTTGAAAGAAACTTTAATCTACGTTATTAATGATGATGCCTTGGTATAAAAGAAGGCTTGATGAATTAAAGTAATGGGATTGATGATGCCTTGGTATAGAGAAAGCTTGATGAACGGATAGAATGAGATTAGTGGATCGGAGTGTCACGTTCCGACATATAGTATTAGTGGATCGGAGTGTCACGTTCCGACACATAGTATTAGTGGGACGGGTGTCACGAACCGACACGTAGAATTAGGGGATCGGAGTGTCACGTACAGACACATATAGAGGATCGGAGTGTCACGTTCCGACACATATAGGGGATCGGAGTGTCACGTACCGACAAATAGTATTAGTGGATCGGAGTGTCACGTTCCGACACATAGTATTAGTGGGACGGGTGTCACGAACCGACACGTAGAATTAGGGGATCGGAGTGTCATGTACCGACACATATAGGGGATCGGAGTGTCACGTTCCGACACTATAAGGGATCGGAGTGTCACGTACCGACACATATAGGGGATCGGGTGTCACGAACCGACACGTAGAATTAGGGGATCAGAGTGTAACGTACCGACACATAGTAGTAGGGGATCAGATTGTCACGTACCGACACAAGAGGAAGAAAGATAATGAATCCTAAAAGATGATAACTTACTCAACATAATGAACTTAATCCCAAATGAGTATGGTATTGAGGCTTGAGCCCTCATGGATGAACTTGATAGTACTTATTGATGATTATAGTACTTGTTGTTGCTACATGTTGAGTTTTATAGTTGATTTATGATATTATTGATATATATTTGTTTTCTATTTTGAGTTGGCCGATGATACTTACTCAGTACCCGTGGTTTGTACTGACCCCTACTTTTATGTTTTCTCTTTGTTATTTGTGGAGTGCAGCAAACGTTCCGTCATCTTCAACTCAGCTATAATTCTAGCCAGTCTTCACTACATCGGAAATTCAGGCCTAGCTTGGACTGGATCTTCTTCTTCAAGTCTTGATCTGAACTTCCGGCATGCGACTAGCTTTTAATTGGTTAGCCTTCTTAGACATTTTTAGTTTAGTAATTTGATCATAGATGTTCTTGTGATGATGACTTCCAGATTTTGGGGAATAATAGATGTTGAATTTTAGTAGTTATTGAATTGGTTTTCATTAATGAGTTAAGTCTTCCGCATTATTTTCTGTTGTTATACATTGAAATGTTAAGGTTAGATTGGTTGGTTCGCTCACATAGGAGGGTAAATGTGGGTGCCAGTCGCGGCCCCGATTTGGGTCGTGACACATGCTTTTGAGAGGTGAAGGTGTGGTACTTGTAGGAGGCAACACATGGTTATGTTTCTTACTAGTACCACTATTACTTTTGGGTGTTATCATAGGGGTTATAAGATTAGAGATTGCCCAAGCCTCAAGGCAAAAGGGAAAGAGGTCAACCAAGCTACTTATGGTAGTCCGGATCCTAATGCTGCAAAGAGGAATTGTTTCTATGCCCTTCAAGCTAAGGAAGCAACTTATCCACAATGAAGTCCCTAATAAGTCATAATTTCTTATTTTCATTTTTTTTATTTTTGATGGGTTTAGCCTAAGAGAGGGAGAGCGAGTTGAGTAGCAAGGTAGTTGATATCCTTATGTTTTCCTTATATTCTTATTCAGTCTTGAGACTTAAATCCTTAGTAGCTTGTTTTTGTTTTGCAACCTTGCGTTTGAGTAAGAGTTTCATATCTTCTTATGTTATGAGTTTCATTGATAATATCATATTTTTCATGCTCTTGATGATACCATGGTTATATGAATATATTTGTAGTTATCTATCTTTCCATGTCAATGTGTAGCTAATGATATTGCTTAATTTCTTAAAGTTTGTTATGTTTTAGTTACCAATGTGTGATTTGAATGTTATTACAAGTTGAGCTTATAAATGCTATGATAATCATGTCTAATGTTGGAGAAGGTAGTTCCTCCATAAATGAAAAGAGAATGATGAAGTAAGAGTGTAATTTGAATTGTAGAATTTGTTCCAAAAGTTTCTTGTGTTGCAAAAAATGCTTAATGATATGAAGTTTGTGTTCCTTTTAAGTTTGGTGAATTTAGTAAGAATGATTATGTATATGATGCTATTTTTTAGATGCTACTAATTGAGTACTTGATGTCTCCGAAAATGTTTAGTGTCATTCCAAGACAAATGTTTTTTTAAGTGGGGGAGAATGTAGCTACCCTTATAATGCACAAGGTTGAACTAGAGGTTCACAAATGTTTCATGAGTGAATAATGTGTTCAAATAGTGAATTTTAGTGTTTGAACTCACTTTGGTATGTTTGGAGGTAAAACATCAACGGACGACCAAGACGTTCGACGACTAGAAGTCTATGTTCTTGCATGTGTTTTGGTGTGCCTTTGTTTGTTTCGGTAGTTGTTTTGAATTTAAATTGATACGGGAGGATCCTAAGACCTAGATTACCGTGTCTAGGGGTTCCAGTACGGGTACAACTTCACCGAGGACCCATGGGGAGCCCTACAAGAGGACCCGAATAGTTAGGCAGAAATTGCCCAAAAATGTGCCAACCAACGAACCAAACGATGGCTTGTGTACTTGGTCCATCGATTGGACCTGAAATTTTGCTGGTTTTGGGATTTTCAGACACAAACCAGGAGATCTCATAAATGGGTTCTTTATCAATCCACGGTCCATCGCTGATGGGCATCAATGGTGGCCTGCAAAAGCTGTCAAAAAACGGCCAAGCTTGGGGTGTTTTAGTAAATTCATCCCAAGCCTATTATGAATCATGGATGATTGTTTTAGTGTATTAAGGTTATTTTAAGTTGGTGTATACTCATAGACGTAGGTTAGACTTCATTATTCAAATACCAAAACCCCTCTATTAAGAAAGACTCTCTCAAATTCCATTGAAGCTAGGACTCAAGGAAGAGCTACAAGTGAAGGTCTTGGACGTTTTCTTCACAAAACTTTTGTTTGCTTCTTCATATTGAGGTATGGTAATTCATAATTAAAACTTCTTTATCAACGAGTCATTCAAAAGAGATTTCACCAAAGGGTATCAAACTCCAACTTTCTATATCTTTGACTATAATCACGAGTCTTTGCATGAAAACATTTTAACGATTTAAATATGTTATTTTTAATGTTAGTTGATGATTTAATGTCGAAACCCCAATGAATCCATGCTCATGCATATTTCCATCTTTTAGTTTATGAAATGGGTTTAGTGTTTGTCTAGATAGTTTTACAGTTGAGTTCCTCATGTTGTATGTTGAATTAGCTACTGCCTATTAATGCATTTATATGTTTTTTTGCT
This sequence comes from Solanum chilense, assembly GCA_032847665.1. Taxonomy (NCBI): domain Eukaryota; kingdom Viridiplantae; phylum Streptophyta; class Magnoliopsida; order Solanales; family Solanaceae; genus Solanum; species Solanum chilense. Next base: position 49,943,273 of record CM064963.1, read on the forward strand.
GAAATTTTGAAAAAAGGTTGTAAAGTATTTGAAAAATGGTAAGTTGATTATATAGCTTAGTTCATTTTTTGAAGTAATCGTTAGTGGTATGGTCCACATTTTGTGGCGATGCTTACTTGAAGTATATGAATATCTTTGTATTAATATATTTATTGTGATCATGGCCTTGAAGGCATGGAATGTGAAGTTAAATGATGACTATGATGTTTATGAATAATGTGATAGGAAGTTCAAATGTGTATGTTGATGATGTTATGCATAAGTGAAGTATATCTATCTGTGAAGCATGCTAGTGTGTGAGATATGATGAATGAAGGCATGACCATGTTTAGGAGTCAATCTTATGAAATGGTGATTATGTGAACGTTGTGCTTACATGTATTCACACACACACACACTTTGACTGAATGAATCACGTAAATGACTGTGAATGGGGGTTGTAGGGTGGATACTCTTCCTAAAGAGAGATAAAGTGTGTATACCATTCCCTACTGTTCCTAAATAACTCTTGTAATATAGGGGAATTTGGGGGTGAACACTCTTTGTGATTTGAGATAAAGTATTTAGTAGCAACATCCATATTCCAATGAGCTTTCTAAGATAGGTTTGAGGTTGAATTCCTTTTGCGAATTGAGATACAGTGTTAAAAAAATGAACCTATAGGGATAAGTACCATTGTTGAGTTAATATGTACTGGTAAATAACTTTCACCTAACCGATAATTAATGAATGTTTAAGACTCTGTGGGGGAGCAATGCTTAGCATCGAGAGGATTTGAAGAAGGGGTAGATAAAATTCGTGAGTAGAGATGTTGTATCCAATATACCTCTTGAGATGACTTATCATTGTTGGTAGAGAATGAGTTATTTAAATGAAATCTCCTTATCCCTTAACTATTCACCAACATAGGAGTAGCTATTGCAAAATCCATTTAAAGGCTCATGAATGACCCTACCTTAGGCAAGTAGGGATCACTCATCCGGTAGGGTTAGTACAAGGATTCCATGTCTAGCTCTCACGGTATATGTAGGTTAAAGATAACCCCCACAAATGAATCTAATGAACTAATTCTTATAAAGAGTTTACTACTAAGGGTAGGTGGTGGAACGGGACGCTATATATCCAATTCACAAGTAGTCATTTGAAGGGAGTCTTGGTGTGTATTTATGTGAAAATTAATGAATGGCTCATTATGTGATGTAAATGATGAAATGTGACTTTATGTCTAATGAAAGTGAAGCATGTTCATTCTATATCTAATATTCTTGAAATGTGATTGTTTATGTGTAAGATTTATGAAGTTTAAGTAAATGATGAATATGATTTGCCTAGACTAAGAGAATTCTCAAGGAACACTAATATGGGAGTAGTAGTATTGGATTCTTATTTCACACTGCAATAAGTGTCACTTGGACATTGTCCTGGTGGATTGTCTTTATGTGAAGTTACTAAATGCATCTATGTTCTTCTAGTACCGTAGAAATTCATGTAGACTTGTGAAATGAGATGAAGCATGCCTATCATTGGTAGCCTTAGGAATCACTTAATTAGGTGTTTACTGAAGAGATTGTATGGGCGGTTTCTTCATGTTTTACCTTCGTGAGTCTTAGGATAACTTTGGATAAGAATAGCGTCTATGATAGATGAGTTCACTGTAAAGTGTATATGAAATGAATTTACTGTAAAGTATAACTTTATGTTTAAATTATGGAAGTTCTACTTTATATGCTAAATGTTTATCTATTTAATGTTCTGTGACTATATTCATGAAGGTTTTATTCAAATAGCATGAAAGCTTTATTTCAACAAAAATGTCCTCTTTTGCATGTTTTTTCATAATACCATACTTAGTACAATGTTTGTACTAACCCCATTCATTTCTATACTGTATAAGTATAGGTTGGAGGCGAGTGGAAGTTTAGGAGGCAATGCTTGGGAAGTTGACTCTCTCAAGACTCGTTATGTCCTCATATATTATAGGAAATAGTCTATATTTCTTTAGTTTCTTCTTTAAGACTTGTCTAAGACTTATTATGTATTTCTTTCTACGTAAAGTTCCATTACCTTAAGATATTTAAAATGTGTCTTTATATTTGCTTGTGACGATGAGACTTACTCCATAGCATTTTACAAAAGAGTTCTTATATATATATATATATTGTTGTGAAAAGTTTTAATTCTGCATTACTTTTCATATATTATGTAATGAATGATAGCGAAGAGGATGTGCAATACCTCTGTGAGGTCAAGTATGTCGTGTGATGACTCAATGGTGCTCCTTTCTTTTAGGGTGTTGTTTCAGGTCGTTACAACTACTTCCAAAATATACTATTATTATGTTTTAAAATCATACTGATTTTCTGTTTGAGATTCAAAATACTTAGCTCTAATGTTATCTTGGAAATTATAGTTTCCCCGCTTGCTTCTCATAAAAAGCTATAGTTCTTTTTTGAAAACTTTCCCTAAGGCTCCCTTATACTAAAAGTTCCCTTGTTTAAATGTGAAAAAATTTAGAGCTTCCTGTGCGAATACTTTAGTCCCATATAAATGTGAAGAAAAGAACTTCAACTTAACTCTTTGCTTATCTTGAAACTTGAGTGTTGAAAACAAGATTTATATGTTTAAAATATGATTATTGAAAACCTATAAAAACATTACTTTAACTTACTTCTGAACTTTAGACTTCACTTCTTAACCTCCTTGACTTTGATCTTAACTTTTCTTGTATCGAATTATTGATTCAAGGTTATGATTCTAGTTCATTATTGATTCCTCTGTGTTTAGAGATCGTATGAAGTAATTAGAATCACTAGAAGGTGTTAATGTAACTTGGAATGGCTTAAAAGTACTAAACTACAAAAACTGGATGAAAAATGTCGGGTTAGGAGTACTTGTAGCACGCCGCTCAAGCGTCAATTCATATAGGCTTGGTTCTGGTGCATATGTGGCACACCGCGGAGGCCTCAGTTGATTGTGGACAATTTCTTACTCCTGCTCCTACCCTGATCTGTATGACATTGTTTCAAATCATTTTCATATCCAAACCTTCCTAGTCCTTTCATCAAACACTTGGAACTGTGAGTACGCTCAATAACTATTGAATTCAACTAAAAAATAACCAAGAGAAGTGAAAATTCAACCAAGAATGACAACCAAAAATTCAATTAACAAGAATTTAAATTTTTTTTCAAGATCTTAACTTTTAACTTAAAATTAATTCATGTATAATTGAAAGATCCCACAAACCTTAAAAGGGATCACCCTCAATGAAATTCCCCTCAATGATCGTGGCGTTCTTTACGAATCCTTGGCCCTTTCTCTTCTCTCATTTCTCCATATTCTCTTGTCTTTCCTATCATGTCGTAAGCTTATTTTAAATTTTCTAAAACTGAATTTAGGCTTAGTTTTACCCCTAAAAAACCTTTAAAACAAATAAGGAAGTAGTTGGGTTAAAAGACCACTCTAGCCTTATTAAAATTCGGACTTGCACCTTCCTCAATCCAACAACATAAACTCCAACATGCATTCTCCCCCATACGATATCGAAAATGCCCAAACTTGACAGCATTGGAAACCACTCTCGTAAGGCATTCCCACTATATAAAGAACTTACTATAACTCATAATAAGATGGAAGTTATGTCCATTTGAAAATGACAAAAAACTCAATTTTTAGACTTAGGAAATTTTGTAGATTTTCCTTTTACTTTCCTAAAGTGATAAATTTTAATCTCTTAGCTTATTCTAAGATATTTCGAGTTACAAGCTATTACATGGGTTTTGATCTTTGGAACCAAATTAATTACCCGAAAATAGAAAAAAAAAGCGCCTAGACTCTATTTGGAATGTGGAGTTTATTCTACAATTCACCCTCATTTGGAAGCTTAAGTAGACAGAATGCAAGTCAAAACTACGGATGACAGCAATGGAGTATTGATGGAACGACGACACCTTCCTACACATCTGTCGATTGAGAAAAAGGGTCATATTTTTGGGTCTGTGCACCCACGTCTAAGTGAATAGCAATACCCCACAATCGAAGGGGCGTCAATCATTCAACGGGGCATTGATTGCTACGCGTCGATTGATACTTCCAAGGCTGAGTCTTGTCAGCTTTTGGGGCCTTCTAAAGAACCCTTTGGGTGGTCCTTGTGGAGTCTTGCCCCGGCGTTTCAACCCTAAATACAACGATATTCATGTTAGGGACCTATACTATCATTTTATGCACCAAAACACATGTAAAATATGCAAAGGCACACTACAACACACTAGAATGCCTAAAGACTATCTTTCAAACGTCTTTGTTGTTCTTGGACGTTTGACGTCCAAACTTCTTCAAATCAACAAGACAAGCTGTAAACCACTTTATTAACATGTTAGAACTTTTTAAGGCACATGTGAGGCTCTAACTATCTAAGTTCATTTTTGAGGGTCTTACAATATCCCCCACATAAGAACATTCATCCTCGAATGAAACTTCTAACATTTTAAAACACATTCAAGGATTCAATGACTCATATAGAATCTAATAAAATTCAGCACATAATCATATAATTGTCAATGAAAAAAAGTTACAAGGAACACAAAATCCATATCATCATGCACTTAATGCAACACAAGCAAGTAAAACCTTCATTCACTCAGTACTTAATTCATCAAACACAAAGGCATATCTCATGTTTATAGGAGGAACATACTTATCCTAATCATCAAATGGTCTTTACTTTTCATTTCATTAAGAGATCAACATGCAGTATCATTTAAATCTACCACACACATCACAACAATAGGAAGGTAATTCACAGAAATTTCAACTTCTAATATGATACTAGTCTTCATACACATGCATCATTTAGGAAAATAATTACACTTTATAGGCACACTTAAAGACATTGTCTAGTCATACCAACACTTCTCACGAGTGAGCCAACAGTAATATTTCCCTATTCACAAAAGTTACAGATTATTAAAGGGACTTATCATTTATTATTTAAAGGAGACTCAAATGGGGCACAAAAACCACACATTATAAGTGACATCCAATATGCTCCTTACACAGTCTTAAGAGGTAGAATACACATTTAACATATTATGATGAAAAAAACACTAGAAATATGTAATTTGATAAAAATAAATTTCATGAAATTGAGAGTTTTTCAAAACATGCATACCATAGTGTCATTAAGGACATCCATAACATATGGAGACCATGCAACTTGTACTTATATGCAAGACTCCCATCATAGATAAGCTACTAGGAACTCTTTGATTTCATATTTTAGTTTGAATAGATGGAAAAGATGGGGATATCAACAACCTAAAGACTTAAACCATCATCCCAACAAAGGGTGATTCTATTTGAAGATCAACTCATCTGAACCTCAAGATAGCCTTTTCTTACCAACCTAAAAAATGAAGAACAATATCCCTCTCTTGGGATCTAAGCTTATGCATACACTTTATTAACACTCTCAACTTCGAGGAGTTCAAGGGAACTCAACATAGGAACATTAAGGGCAATCAAAACCTTACCATCTAGGCACATTATATCTCACTATGGGTAAGCCTAACAATATCATCATCTTTTATTGAACCTTTCAACCAACCATGCCTAGCTACAATATATCCACATTTTTTAGGATGACCATAAATTGGATAGAACTTAAAAGGCACTAACAACTTTAAAGTAAGTCAATATAAATTATTTTCCTTTCCCCATGAAATAAGGGGTACATACATCTCTCCAAATCAAGTTTAGGGCAAAGCATAATACCAACTTATTGAATGAAACCCTTTCATCCTTTTTCCCCACTCTTAGAATAGGTTTATAAGGGACTCATCTACTATTCACAAGGGTTTTTCCATTAACTAGCGTGCTTCACAATAACCTTACAAGGTACACACACTACCTTCCCTCCTAAGGAGCAAGCCTATACAAAAAACTCCAATCCATACAAGGGCAACTATGAAGCATTATACATATAACAAGGGCAACATTTTAATTTTCTCACTATTTGCCCCATTTCTACAAATCATTTCCAACCTATATTATCACATTATACTATCTTTCTACATAATCATAGGGCAACTTATCATTCCAAAGAGAACTCCATTCAACCATAACAACCATTAACAAGCTTAAAACATATCATGATCCTAACATCAAAACATAACATATCATTTCTCATAGATCACACATATAGACATAAATGGCATCACATCAAATATTCCAATATCAACCTTCACATATACTCATCAAGCTACAAAACTATAGTAAGGATTAAAACTCACATTTTATTACTCAAGCTTTGAGACATTTTTCCATCGAATCAATAAGATCTACGAAACTATCAGACAAGTAAAACATACGAGAGATATCATATACAGTTAGTTTCTACGGAACGACACAAGAATAGTGAAGAAAGTGAAACACTATTGTCTTATAGCCTCTTGGTCATAGATATGTTGCGACTCACCATGAATGAAAAAAACTCTACTAGACGTCGCTATATACGACTTTAGACCCTAAAACCACTTTCTATACATCCATGCTCTGATACCACATTTGTCTGAACCGAGGAGCACTATCTAAAATAAACATGTAATACTTGAAATCTATGAGGTCTTATACAAGCCCATAGACATCATTCATAGTCTTTTCATATGAAATTGAGGTGAAAATTTATAACTTTTTATAACACATCACATGCTAGAATATCACTTCATCTATAAAATATATCATGAGTACATTGTAGGACTCTATGTCTCTTCTTTCATCTTAGACTAAATATCAATAGAGTAGAATAGGGACACGACCTTAACAACATAAAATAATATCTAAGTTATTACATACATTTTAAATAACATCCATAGGAAATCCTTGAATCTTAAGGATCCCTTTTTGAGCGTGGGAAACATCTATCAAGCTCTTCACTTCATCAAACCTCCTCTATCCACCACCTACACATTGTGCGAAAAGATGAAGAAGAATGATATTCGTACAAGAATGCACTACATATGGAAAAAATGCAAAAAGAATATTTTTTAAAGAGGAAATTTAGTTAGAAACCATGCATCACGTCTTTTGCTAAGACTTCATAAACATTGTTACTATAAGGATCATATAGTTCATATACTTCATATAGACTTTAAAATTTTCATAAAATCACATAAATCCATATAGCACATTTAAGAAACATTAATGATTTTCATGACATTATCTTATCCTTACATTAACTCCTTTACACAAAAGTAACCCTTTAGTAAAACTTGGTGTAATGCATGAATAATGTCCCAATCCACTATCCACACTTAAACATCGCCATAAGGTAACCAAGGGGAATATTCGTAAAACCTTCATTGACCCAAACATATACATTCATTGAAGCATAACCTATAATGAAACACATACTTCACATATGACCCAACAAAATTCATGGACCTCATGTAAGACTCATTCCAAGAACACATGCAAGTCAATACTAGCAATCATAAAAAAGGAGGAAATTGTCAACAATCACATAATTGAACTTTATTTCATTTGTACATCCTCAAACCTAACTCATAATCCTAATATAAGCCTACTAGTGTGATTGACGTTTAACCTTAACCTCACACATACTAAGTACACCTAAAAAGAGACCACAAGAACATCCATTAAGTTCGTACATTAACATGACAAGTATAACCAAGTACATGCATATCAAATAAGACCTTAATCACATATATATACACATATAGAATTCCCTGCAAGAGCTACTTGTGCTATGTATAGGTAAAGTGTCGTATCTTCACCTGCACTAAGAAACAACCTACGGGTGATCCTAGTTAGGGTTCATCATCTTAATTTATTTGTAAATTTTACATTAGGGAAACATTAGCCTCAACTGACATTATAAAATGTGAAAACACGGAATCCGATGTCATGGAACCCCACATCGAAAGGAGGTGCTCTACTTGCCTAAGTAGAACATTAACATCATGCTAGCAAATTAGGTGGATCCACTTGCTATCTCGTATGGGGGAAAATAGTTAAGGAACTAGGAGATGTTAATTGAATACCTTTTTATTCCAATCATCATCGTAGTTTCACCTCATATGTAAATTATTGAACATACCTTTTTTTAGAAGGGTCACCTCACATTTTAAAGTTCACTCAGTGCTAAACTAAGTTCCCTTTTTGAAAAGACATTATTAACATTACTTAATAAAAATGGTCTTTAGGAGATTTAACCTTCGTATGTATAGATCATAACAAAATGATGACAATGTCCTTTCATGAATACCTAAATCATGTGATAATATCCTTTCACATGGAAAAAGCATATTCATATCACAGTCTCATTTAGAGTACAATTGAGAAAAAACTTTCGAAAGACCCTACTTTAATAGATTATCATAACATGATTCATTTATGAATTCATGTGTATGTATGTGTATATATATGAAGAAACCATTCACATAATCACATTTAGACACTGCACATTCATAATTCATTAGTCTTATACTTTACTTCATCACATAACTTTAAGATTCATAAGAGATCACTTCTAATCCATCAGAATCATGCATTCATCATCATATCATGTTCATATCTTAATCATGTATTCATAACTTATATGCATAAAGAGTTACCCCAGGAACTATTCTATTAAGATACTCAATTGAAATGTATAGGTAACGTCCCATACCGTTACCTATAGTATTCGACCTATCAAGTCATCCTAGTTAAGATACTCATTCATACTTTCATGAACATAGTTTAGTTATATTCATGGATAAGCGGTGTGTGTGCATATTTGTCAGCATGATTACATAATGGCAATAACGTGGTATTGGGGAAGCCACCATCTGGAGACCAAAACACATGTATAACATCCCTTAAGTCTTAATTCACACACATATAGAGTATCAATGAATATAGACTACGATCACTCACATTACATCATAGGAGAACAAGAACATATTCAATCTTTACATACTAGACTCCTACTCATTCATTTAAGAACACACAATAATATAGGGAAAACATAGCTAGGCCATCTTTCATCATTATTACTTCATAAATATTAACTATATAGACCACTCCTAAC
>CM064963.1:49963815-50101647 GCA_032847665.1 Solanum chilense
ATTATGTGATTGTGATAAAACAAGCATGATGAAAACTATTGAATCCCAAATCTTGAAGGAAACTTTAATCTACGTTATTAATGATGATGCCTTGGTATAAAAGAAGGCTTGATGAATTAAAGTATTGGGATTGATGATGCCTTGGTATAGAGAAGGCTTAATGAATTGACAGAATGAGATTAGTGGATCGGAGTGTCACGTTCCGACACATAGTATTAGTGGATCGGAGTTTCATGTTCCGACACATAGTATTAGTGGGACGGGTGTCATGAACCGACACGTAGAATTAGGGGATCGGAGTGTCACGTACCGACACATATTATTAGGGGATCGGGTGTCACGAACCGACACGTAGAATTAGGGGATCGGAGTGTCACGTACCGACACATATTATTAGGGGTTCGGGTGTCACGAACCGACACGTAGAATTAGGGGATCAGAGTGTCACGTACAGACACATAGTAGTAGGGGATCGGAGTGTCACGTACCGACACAAGAGGAAGAAAGATAATGAATCTTGAAAGATGTTAATATACTCAACATAATGAACTAATTTCCAAAATGAGTATGGTATTGAGGCTTGAGCCCTCATGGATGAACTTAATGGTACTTATTGATGATTATAGTACTTGTTGTTGCTACATGTTGAGTTATAGTTGATTTATGATATTAACTGATATATACTGTTTTCTATTTTGAGTTGGCCGATGATATCTACTCAGTACCCGTGGTTTGTACTGACCCCTACTTTTATGTTTTGTTCTTTGTTATTTGTGGAGTGCAGCAAACGTGCCGTCGTCTTCAACTCAACAGTAAATCTAGCCAGTCTTCACTACATCTGAAATTCAGGGTGAGCTAATGCGTCTAGCTTGGACTGGATCTTCTTCTTCAAGTCTTGATGCCTTGAACTTCCGGCATGGACTAGCTTTTATTGTTTTAGCTTCTTAGACATTTTTAGTTTAGTAATTGATCATAGATGTTCTTGTGATGATGACTTCCAGATTTTGGGGAATAATAGATGTTGAATTTTAGTAGTTATTGAATTGGTTTTTATTAATGAGTTAAGTCTTCCGCATTATTTTCTGTTGTTATACATTGAAATGTTAAGGTTAGATTGGTTGGTTCACTCACATAGGAGGGTAAATGTGGGTGCCAGTCGCGGCCCCGATTTGGGTCGTGACACGATCCTAGAGATCAAATGAGCCATTTTGCGATTGGGGTATCGAAGGACTTGTAAGAGGAGTCTCATTCGGTCATGCTACATGACAACATGAACATTTCCTATCTTATGGTGCATGCTATAAGGGTGGAGGAGGCAAGGGCTAAGAAAAAGAGTAGAGATGCTATGAAGGCAAGATCATTTGATGGTGGTGCTACAAAGAATAGGCTTGAGATCCAAGACAAGATTAGATTTAAGAAAAGGTTCTCTAATCAAGTTCTATCCAAATTTCCTAAGGCTCGAGATGATAAGGTGTTTAAGCCTAGAGCCAAAAATTGAAGGAGTGGGAACTCCCAAAATGCGAAGCCTACATGTGCCAACTGTGGCTTACTACAAGTAATCTAAGTTCCTACTTGGAAGTGAAAAGACACTAATATGGATATTGTAGTAGGTTTACCTTGGACCCAAAAATTATATGATTCTATATGGGTGGTTGTAGATAAATTAACCAAGTCCGCTCGCTTTATTCCCGTCAAGTCTACTGATTTGGCAAAAGTTTATGCTAGAATCTTCATAGATGATATTGTATGTCGCCATGGTATTCTGTTATCCATTATATCGGATCGGAGTGCACAATTACCATCTTGGTTTCGAAGGTCTTTCAAAAAAGGGTTGGGTACTAAGGTGAAGTTGAGTACCGCTTTTCATCCCCAAATGGATGGTCAAGCGGAGCGTACTATTCAAACCCTTGAAGATATACTTAGGAATTGTATTATTGATTTCAAGGGAAATTGAGATAAGCATTTTCCTTTGGTGGAGTTTTCCTATAATATAGTTTCCATTCATCTATTTCCATGGCTCCCTATGAAGCCTTGTATGGTAGGAGATGTAGATCTCCTATTGGATGGTTTAAAGAGGGAAACCCTTCGCTTTTTAGTCCCGATTTGATTTATAAGACTTTAAAGAATGTTCATATGATAAGGAACTGGTTGCAAATGGCCTATAGTCGGCAAAAGTCTTATGCCGATCATAGGAAAAGGGATTTGGAGTTTGAAGAAGGGGATAAAGTGTATTTGAAAATTTCACCTATGAAGGGGGTGGTAAGATTCGTAAAGAAAGGAAAATTGAGTCCTTGTTATGTGGGTACCTATGACATCTTGCAAAGATTTGGTAAGGTTTGCCTATGAATTGAAACTTCCTAGTGAATTGGCTTCGGTTCATCCAGTTTTCTATGTTTCCATGCTTAAAAAGTGTATTGGTGATCCATACTCTATTCTTCCTATTGAGGGTCTTGGTGTCAAGGATAAACTCACTTATGAGGAAGTTCCTGTTCAAATTGTTGATAGGCAAGTCGAGAAATTAAGGGATAAAGAGGTGGTTTCCGTAAAAGTGTTATGGAAAAATCACATAGTTAAGGGTTCAATATGGGAGGCGGAGGTCGAAATGAAGTCCCGTTACTCTCATATTTTTGATAATTAAGGTTAGTTATTCTTTTAATAATATAAATATGACTAGAAATTGAAGTTTCTTTATTTTTGGTGAATTCTTGCAAAAAGGTGTATTTTTAATCACATTACAGTAAGTTACAGTGAATTTAGCGCAAAAAACTTGAAATTTTTCCTTTTGGTTGTTTGAGTTATGTTGTGAATTTTTACATGGTGAGTCTTAGTGAAAACTTATGTGTCATGTTTATAAGTGAACTTTGTGCTAATTGACTCATGTAACGCATGTTGAACTCATGTATGTTGTGAGAAGGAAATGCCTCATAATGAAGTGTTTCCGCTTTTTATGTTGTTATTGAAGTCTTGAAATTTACCTTTTTGAAATGATATAATTTAAGGTGTTTTTGATATAGTTGATTGGTTGGGCTGCTAGTGTTGAGTCTATTCCTTCCTTCAAAAGAATTTTACAGTCATGCGGGGACGAATGTTCCTAAGGGGGAGGAGGATAATGTAACATTTCGAAAATCCAAGATTTTTCTTAAAGCCTAAGATAGGTGTCTTGAGGTCTAGACACTGTTATTAGGAAAATATTAATGAATATAAGTAATTTAGGAGGTTTAGAAACCAAAACGTCTAAGAACGTCCATGACATTTTGAATTCGTTTCAAGGACGTACTAGCGTGCCTAAGCCTATTTGACTAGCTTTTAGGAGTAAGAAATTTGTGAAATTAGGTGGAAGGGTGTATAACATGTGTTTACGGTGATACGTGGTTGAAACGTACAGCTACGACTCCCAAGGACCAACCAAGGGCCCTTGAGGAGGACCATAGCACATATGAGGCAGCACTACCTGGGCAGTGTGCAACCACAAAAGCTAAGGAACGACTCATGTCTGGATCGAAGGGGTGTCAATTCCAACCGTCATCCCACACTTATCCAAATGGGGAATCCCTCGCCTGCGAAAGTCTCTGGCCAAAATGATTAATGTGCAGGACAAAGGGGGCCAAGTCGTCGACTCACAGACGGCCCGTCATTTGGGGTCTCGTCTGTGAGGGTCATGTTTTCCTACACGTTTTTAAGTTAGTTCATTTATTTAGTTAAGGGTTAAGGTGGTTAATTAGGGTTTGAACGGAATCTAATTAGGTTATTTAACCCCCCATATAAAGACCCCAACCCTGGTTAGTCTAAACACACCTCACAAAATAAACTATTTTCCTTCTCTCTTCTTTCTCTCTCTCAATTTGGAAGAAACCATTGAAGACAAGCTAGGGGGAGGTTTTGTAGGATGGAAAGGGATGATTTCACCATTCAATCTTCATCAAACGTTGAAGTATGGGATCTAATTCACCTTTGAGACTGTTTCCTCAAAGGGCTCCTTCAAAGTATTTCTAAAAGTTGAGTTTTCATGTGGGTTTCATCCAATAATGAATTTGATGATATGAACTGAGCTGTTTATGGTTTTATTAGAATATAATGAATAAATTAACATGTATTTTAACTTGATTATGATAACTTTTTATGGTTTTGTCTAAATAGAAGAGCATGATCCTTAACCCTTAACCCTAGGTTTGATATTGATGAGAATTCCATTGTGATTGATTCAATTGACTTGATTATTGGTTAAATCACTATTAAATGATGTTATTACACTAATCATGAGAAAATTACGATGAATTGTAGTCTTTGATACTAGTTTCTGGAGAAGTGATATAGGTTATGAGAATTGACATAACTATCTTATCTTAAGCTTTGATTTAGTATTGAATTATGGTGTAGTGACTTTTCTAGATTTGTTATCATGTTCATCATTAAATCATGATTATGTTGTGACCTAATTGGGTTGAAGAAAAGGTTGATGTTAACACCTTGCCGATTAATTATGAAGGAGATTTGGTAAGTCTTAATCCCTATTCCTTACTTAAACTTGTGGTTAATTGTGATTAAGTCATGATGTTGTGTTGGAGTATGCCTTATTTAGGATTTGTAGGGTGGTATGATGTTGAATTTAAATATATTGATTATGGTTGTGAGATTAATTAAGATGTTAATGTTATAAGGATGGTGATGTATACCAATGTGCCTTATTATGAAGAGATATGTAATGTGTTCACCTCACTTATATGAGTTGTGATGAAAGGACTATACTCATGCAATTCTTATTGAGCTATGATTATGATGATTATACAAGGGATATGCCTTATAACCTAAACTAAGTTATGATTGATAATAAATAATTAAAGACATTTCAATAAAGGGACTTAACTTAGCACCGAGTGAACTTGACAATGGAAGGTGATGACTTTCCAAAGAGGAAGACTCACCCTATAGTTCTACATGAGATGTTGACTTCCCAAAGAGGAATACTCATCCAATATATGCCCATGAGAGGAGACGCCAATTACAAAGTTGTATGAAGAGGGAATATACTATATCTTTGTTCTTCAACTATGTTGGCCCCATAGAAAGACTAGCTAGTGGATCCACCTAAGAAGCTACATTTATGTTTGTTTTACTTTGGACGGTAGACCACCTTCCATCAGCGTAAGGTTTTACAACACCGGATTCCACACTTAGCTCTTGTGGTCTATGTCGGTTAAAGCAAGTGTTCCTTAAACTAAAATGAAGCAATAAAGTGTAAACTAACTAAGGTGACTTGAGAGGTTTGACTTATCCTAGGTAGCGGTATGGGACTCTACCTATGCTTTGCACTAGTTGGCCTTGATGGAAGCCTGATGGACTTGTTATTATGTTTGTATATGACAATGATGTATATGATGATAATATGTTGATGTTACTATATAAATTATATTATATGATAATGACTATCCCTATGAACATCTATTTGGATTATGTTATTAAAACTGGACATTGGTTATGGTTTCTTGTTGAGGATACCTTATTGAGTAAGGTTATGGTGCTTTGCTTAGTCATTGCACTAGTTGACTTGATAAGGAATCATGAGTAGTTGTTTTGCTTATTATGATATGATTAACTCTTATTCATGCTTGTGATGTTATTCCTTGATGATAGGGTTGTAGGAGATTATGGGTTCAAGATGTGGATATGCATATTTCTTGTTTGAGTTGTTAAACATGTTTTGTTGATTGGTATGACTTGCTTGATTATGCATAAATTTTAAAAGTGTAAAATAGCATGGTTTAACTAAATGTGCCTTTTTAGCATGTTTTGATCTTGTATGTGCATATGGTCTCATACTTGGTACAAGTGTTGTACTAACCCCATTTCTTCCTTTTTCCCAAACATTTTAGGTTCCGGTCGTTGAAGGCTCATTACAGATGACTTGAAGAAGACTTGGATATTCTCTTTCATCCATGTGGGTAGCTCCTTACTTTTGGAGGGGGATGCTAACATATTGCTTACGGATTTGGTTTGTTTTCTAAGACTGAAATGTTCTTTCTATATTCATTTGAGTACGATTTGTATAAGCCTATATGTGGCTTCTTTACATATTATGTAGGGCTATGCCCAAATTGCTATGATCTTTAGATGGTATGAGATTACACAATCCTTAAGACTATTTTCTATCTTATGTATATATTTATGTGCAATAAAAGTAGAAGGCTATGTAACCTTCCTATACGAAGGGTGTACATATACTTGATATACATATATATTATTTGTATGTAGAGGTCTATGTAAACATCCAAGTAGAAGTAATAAAAATTTTAAATTTACCACTAAATTCGACTTATGAATGTGATGATGTAAACTAAGAGGCTAGTCTTAGTCCTCAAGGATGGCGACGACGCCTGATACATCTAAGTGGTAAATCCGGATGTGACACATGCTCATCTCTAATCTACTCAACTTGACCTCATCTTATAGATACTATACTCAATACAATATTTAAAATAAAACAAAGACACAATTTATATAAACTATTTAAACGGTAAATAATGACTCAACTTATTTAAAAATACAATGATATATCATTTTTGTATGTAAAGATACAAAAACTCAAATTTGGATATTCTATAACCGACAATCATCACTCTGAGCTATGTGATGATATAATGTCTAGCCCATTCTTCAAGAACTGTTTTATTTATTGCCGGAGTAGAAGACGTTGATAAATTTGAGATTTGGACTCATTTGGGGACTTGTATAAATAGTTTAGTGTCAATGCTGAATTTTTGCCATAACTGATTTTAAAGCTTTGATTTTCATGTTTATGGTTTCAAGACCATAGCAAGGACAATAGTAGCAAAAACGAACAAAACAAACTCAGAACTTTAAAAAAAAAAAAGGCGAGCCTGATGATCACGAAGAGCTCTTTGTGTGTCGCCCAGTGGCTACTCTGACCGCTTAATGTTTTAGTGTGCCAACCCGAAGTGACGAAACCAAGATGACAAAGCAAAAGCAGTAGTCATTAATTCATCAAGAATTTCCGTGGTGCAAAGAGAGTTAGCCCAAAGTTACAAGACTGGATGATGTGGAGAGCTAAGATACAAAGGCGATAGAAAAGAGCAATGGGTGGTTCTCTAAGTTGTTCGATGAACTTGACTTACCTCTCCTATTGACCATTTGTGCATTATTTTTTGAGACTATATATTAGATTTTTAACAGTTAATTTAGAAGATTAATTAGTTTAGAATATTTTTTTGAAGTTTAAATAGTTTCTCAGTACTTCAATTATTTTAGAGATTCACTTTGGAGATTTTGAAAGTGGTTTTTATATTTTCTATAAATTAAAGCATTGTAAAGACTAAATTACTCTTACCCAATTGTTTTTATAATCGATTTTGTGATTATTTTTACTCTTTTATGATGTTCATCTAATCCCCCAATTCTTGGGTGTGATCATACCATTATGAATTAATGTAAATTTATAGGTATTGTTAATTATTAATTTTAGCTAAATTAAAGTTAGTTTAATCATTTATTGTGGTTTAATTTATAAATTATTGTTGCAAATTAAGTTCTATTGATCTGTTCTTTGCACTCTAGAGGGAGAGTATTGAGAACTTAGATTAATTATTAATGATTTGTAGGTATTGTGTTGAGTTGGGTTCAGCTTAAAATAGTGAATCATACACCCCAATCCCCATCTAGCTTAAAAGAGTTGATGAATTAAGGTATATGTTGTTATTCATTGTCATGCTTGTTGATGTTTGAAAGAAATCGTCTGATTTAGGATAGGTGTTTTAGAGAAATCTATCACCCATGTAGTGTATCCTACCACAGATTTTTAGTTTTTTACTGAAAGTTTCAATTACCTATATATAAAACTTTACCTTTAATCGATTAGATCCTTAGAATTCGTCACCATATTATTATTTCAAATTGTTTGCGACTGCTTTTTAGGTTATAATTCCAAACCAAAAAACCCATTAAACATTCATGTCAACTCCTTTAATTGGTTTCATGCCTTTTCGATAATTTCTATTCCTATAGATTATAATACCACATTCATACTTTCTAATTGAATTTGAACATGTACCGCTCCATGTGGGTTCGACTCTAATTCTTTTATTGGGTTCATACTGAGTAACGATTGTTTTCACTTAGAATTTGATAATGTATGGTTGAAACGTTAATCCTAATTGTGCCGCTATCAAGGAGTTGTGTTGTTTAAAATTCTTTTGATGAAGTTAAATTGTGATATTATTAGTTATTGGTTAATCTACTTATTTTATTTTTGGGTTTTTTGTTTCTTCAGTTAAACATAAAAGGAGGTGAGCGTTAACAGAAGTAATGGAAGACAAGTGGTGTAGGGGCCATTCGTTTACCTCCTGCTAAAGGAAACAATATTTTTCACATCAGAAGCACCATGTTTCAGCTCAATTGAAAGGATTATTTGGAGGGGGGAGGGCTGTCTAATGAGTATCCCTATCAGAATATTAACAATTTTGTGGATGTATGTGGACCAATCTTATTTAAGAACATAACAAAAGAATCTATTCTTCTCATATTGTGGCGACTCTCTTTGACGGGTAAGGCTTATAAGAGGTTGGTTAAGTTATCAAGAGACTTCATGACCTCTTGGGTTTAGTTGATCACCGTATTCCAAGTTAAATTCTTTCATCCATCAAATATAATGATTACTAGGGATAGTAACAAAGGTTTTCAGACGCTTGGAAGGTGATCCAATCCATGAGACGTGGCTAACATTTATGAAGTTAGTGTTGCAATGTCCAATTCATGGCCTTTTCAATAATGTGCTTGTATATTACTTCTATAGGAGCCTCTACTCGGTGAACAAAAAAGTTGTTGATCAACTTGTTTGTAATGGTATAAGGCAACAAACCTATGAAGTAACATCTCGTTTCCTTGATTGTATGACTATTATAAATATGGAATGGTATACTCTTGAGGACCAAGTCTCTCCTCTTAATTTTAGAATAGCAATACAGTAGATTGAGAAGGTAAAGAGAGAGACTTAAACATGGAAAATAAGATGCCCCAGATGGATATTTTTGCTAAAAATGTAATGGGTGTTGGTACAAAGACCGTTAATGATGTGGGTGTTAGTGGAGTAAACCCCTATGAAGCACAGTTTTAATTGTTGTACAATGAGGAAGTGAACTTCCTAGCCGATCAAGGAGAGGTTATCGTCCAAACTACCTGACATGTCACAAAATCTTTGAACATTTGATGCTCATAAACTAAGAATAAACACTAAAATCATGTGTATTTACCTAGATATGATGTGTTTGGTTGTGTTTGTAACAGTAAAATAGGTGGACCTAAAAGAAGATTGAAATAAAGAAAATTTAATCCAAGTGATCACGTAAAGACTACAAATGGCTTCACGCACCATGGTCATCACTATTAATCGTAACGATGGTCATGAAGTACCTTTCCAATGAGAAGGTGTGGAAAAGATAAATTGTGACCAGAAATGGTCTCACTGATGGTGGTCCTTAGAACTTTCTTTTGTAGTGTCCTTGAAGGTTAACCAGCAACCACGAGTAAACAAGTAAAAATTAGAAGTGGATAGTTGAAAAACACTGCCACCTAGGCAGACCGTGGTCACCATGACAGTGTTGGGTTTTAGCAAGTGTGAATGGGAAAAGAAAAGAGAGAATATCAAAAGTGAGGGAACTACTTTGGAGGGAAAATGAAAAGTCATTTGCAAAGTGCAAATGAAAAGTCATTTCTTTGGATTTGGATTTGGATTTGGCAAATGATGTGATTGATTGATAAATTTTTTGGACAAAATTTATTTAATCAATTTTTGTTAAATCAAATAAATCCTGTTAATATTATCTCTTATAAATTTGCGGGTAACGATAACATTCCGAAAAGTCGTTACTTTTCCGAAAAGTCGTTACTTTCCAAAAAGTAGTTATGTTCCTAACAGACACAATTTTTCAAAAAGTTGTCATTTTTTCCAAAAGACACAACTTTCTGGATAAAATGGGTCTGAACAGATATCACTGAACAGACATGTTCCTTGCTGAAAATGGCTATAAAAGGAAGTCAATTTTTGATTTTTTAATCACTGAAAATTTTTCTTTCTCTGCATTTATTTTTCTCTCAATAAAATCAAAGTGTCGATCGACTGAGTCTATGTGACTTGTTGTTGTTCTTAAGTTCGTTGAAGTTAAAGAAGTTTGAGTTACCGCTATTTCTTTAACAGGTTTAATCCGTTTTATCTTGGGAGAAATTAATCCATAACCTTGGGTACAGTGAGGGAATTAAATTTCTTAAGGACACACAGTAGTTTCTGTGGACTCGGATTAATTCTTGTATTCTATATTATTTTCTGCTTCATCTTATTTCTGTTTATTAACTTTATAAATACAAGTTATTGTAAGGATAACAATCTTAAGAAATTTAAACAGTTTCTGTGTTTGAGGTTTTTGGAGATTAAAAGCTTTATGGTTTTCTATTCTGCTTGAATTTTTAAAATTCATTCGATTAACGATTAAAAGAACATAAAAACTATATCGTTAAATCAGAAACAGTTTGTGTAAAGATTTGTTCTTTACTATTAGTATTTTAAATACTTAATTTATCTGCCATTTGTGACAGAAAAAAATAAAAATGACTAATTCAAGTCAAACAAATGCTGGAACAGTAAGTGCTGCAACAACAACGGTTGCACATAATCGTTCAAATGCTGCCTTAGCACCGGCTGAGAAACCTGCAAAGTTTTCTGGAGTCGACTTTAAGAGATGGCAGCAAAAAATGTTCTTCTATCTCACTACGTTGATCTGCAGAAGTTCATCAATGAAAATGTTCCTGTTATGTAAGATGAAACTCCGGCTGATGAACGATTCTTGGTAACAGAAGCATGGACACACTCAGATTTTTTGTGTAAAAATTATATTTTGAGTGATCTGCAAGATGATCTGTACAATGTGTACAGCAATGCAAAAACCTCAAAAGAACTCTGGGATGCTTTAGAAAAGAAGTACAAAACAGAAGATGTCGGAATGATGAAATTCATTGTGGCAAAATTTCTGGACTTTAAGATGATAGACAGTAAGACTGTCGTCACCCAAGTTCAAGAATTGCAGGTCATAATCCATGATCTCCTTCCTGAAGGTATAAATATATTTAATGCCTATGTTAGAAATATTAAGTTTTCCCTTAATACTCACATAACCTTTAATGTAGGATTGATTGTGAATGATGCTTTTCAAGTGGCTGCAATTATTGAAAAGTTACCTCCATTGTGGAAGGACTTTAAAAACTACTTGAAACACAAACGCAAGGAGATGATTGTTAAAGATCTCATAGTAAGGTTGAGAATCGAAGAGGATAATAAGGCTGCAGAAAAGAGGTCACGTGGTAATTCAGCAATATCTGGAGTAAATTTTGTTGAAGAAGATTCCACAAAATTAAAGAAAAGAAAGAAAGCATCTGGTCCAAAAAGCAATCCTCCTAAGAAGAAATTCAATGGAAACTGCTTTAGTTGTGGTAAACATGGTCATAGGGCTAATGAATGCCGGGGTCCTAAGAAGGACAAGAAAAAGAAGGATCAAGCAAACTTGGCTGAATCCAAAGGAGAAATGGACGATCTCTGTGCAATGCTTTCAGAATGTAACTTGGTTGGAAATCCAAGAGAATGGTGGATAGATTCTGGTGCCTCATGCCATGTTTGTACCAACAAAGAATTATTTTCATCATATACTCCAGCACTTACAGATGAAAAATTGCTTATGGCAAACTCCGCTGTTGCAAAGGTGGAAGGAACTAGCAAAGTCCTATTAAAGATAACATCAGGCAAGGTGGTGACTTTGAATAGGGTCTCATATGTTCCAGAATTGAGAAAAAATTTAGTTTCAATTCCAGTTCTGACCAAGAATGGATTTAAATGTGCATTTGTTTCTGATAAAGTAGTAGTAAGCAAAAATGATATGTATGTAGGAAAAGGCTACCTTAGTGATGGCCTTTTCAAACTCAATGTAATTGCAGTTGATATGAATAAAGATTTTGCTTCTTCTTACTTGCTTGAGTCTAAATGTTTATGGCATGAACGTTTGGGACACGTTAATAACAAAACCTTGCGAAAACTGATTAACTTAAATATTTTGCCAAAATTTGAGTGCAATAAATCAAAAAATCAAAATGTTTGTTGAATCTAAGTATGCTAAGCATTCTTATAAATCTGTTGAAAGGAATTCAAATCCTTTAGAATTGATTCACACTGATATTTGTGACATGAAGTCAACACCATCACTTGGTGGGAAAAAATATTTCATAACATTTATTGACGATTGCACTAGATATTGTTATGTCTATTTGCTAAATAGTAAGGATGAAACAATAGATGCATTTAGGCAATATAAAACTGAAGTTGAAAATGAGTTAGATAAAAAGATCAGAATGATCAGAAGTGATAGAGGTGGAGAATATGAATCTCAATTTGCAGAAATATGTTTAGAAAATGGAATAATCTATCAAACTACTGCTCCCTACTCTCCTCACTCTAATGGAATTGCAGAAAGAAAAAATCAAACTTTAAAAGAAATGATGAATGCATTACCTATAAGTTCAGGTTTACCACAGAACTTGTGGGGAGAAGCTATCCTTACAGCAAATCAGATACATAACAGAGTGCCTCACTCAAAGACAAATGTAATTCCATATGAGAAATGGAAAGGTAGAAAACCCAATTTGAAATATTTCAAAGTGTGGGGGTGTCTAGCCAAAGTCCAAGTTCCTACACCTAAGAGGGTAAAAATAGGACCTAAGACAGTGGATTGTGTATTCATTGGATATGCGACAAACAGTAAGGCATGTCAATTTTTTGTTCATATGTCCGAACATCCGGATATTCATGATAATACGGTAATGGAATCAGATAGTGCTGAATTTTTTGAACATATCTATCCGTATAAAACTAGACTTGAGTCATATAGTGGGGGATCTAAACAACCCAGAGAAGAACCAAAAGAGAATGAACAAAATGAAGAAAGTCCAAGACGCAGTAAACGTCAAAAGACATCTACTTCATTTGGATCAGATTTTGTAACATTTCTTCTTGGAAGTGAGCCTCAAACATTCAAGGAAGCAATGTTGTCTAGTGACTCAACCTCTTGGAAGGAGGCTGTTAATAGTGAAATTGAATCAATCTTAAGCAATCATACTTGGGAGTTGGTTGATCTTCCTCCAGGGAACAAACCCTTGGGTTCAAAATGTATCTTTAAAAGGAAGATGAAAGACGATGGAACTATTGACAAATATAAAGCAAGACTTGTTGTCAAAGGTTTTAGACAAAAAGAAGGTCTTGATTATTTTGACACATACTCACCAGTGACTAGGATTACATCAATTCGGATGTTAATTGCACTAGCTGCAGAAAACGGTCTTGAAATTCATCAAATGGATGTAAAAACAGCCTTCTTAAATGGAGAGCTTGAAGAGGAAATTTACATAGAACAGCCTGAGGGTTTTGTAGTTCCTGGTAAAGAAAAGAAAGTGTGCAAACTTATTAAGTCACTTTATGGGCTAAAACAAGCACCAAAACAATGGCATGCAAATTTTGATCAAACCATGTTGTCAAATGGATTTAAGATCAATGAATGTGATAAATGTGTTTACATTAAAGATATTTAAAATCAGGAAGTTATTTTATGCCTATATGTATATGATATGCTTATAATGAGCAAAGACATTGCTAATATAAAAGCTACAAAGCGTATGCTTGCTAGTAAGTTTGATATGAAAGATTTAGAAGTTGCTGATGTGATATTAGAAATTAAAATTCTTAAAACTCCTAACGGCTAGCATTGTCTCAAACTCATTATATTCAAAAGATACTTGAAAAATTCAAATTTTTGAATTTTAAAAGGGCAAAGACTCCAATTGATGTAAATCTTCATCTTGCAAAGAATAAAGGCAAAAGTCAGTCTCAATTGGACTATGCTAGTGTATTGGGAAGCTTAATGTATGTCATGAATTGTACACGACCAGACATAGCTTGCGCTATCAGTAAACTGAGTCGATACACAAGTAATCCTAATCATAATCATTGGTTGGCAATGAAGAGAGTTTTGGGATACTTAGATGACACTCAAAACTATGCTTTACATTACAACAGATATCCAGCCGTTCTTGAAGGATATAGTGATGCAAATTGGATTACTGGGTCAACTGAAACAAAATCCACAAGTGGATACGTTTTTACTATTGGTGGAGGAGCAATATCTTGGAAATCATCCAAACAAACATGTATAGCTTGCTCTACAATGGAGTCTGAATTCATTGCTTTAGACAAGGCAGGTGAAGAAGCTGAATGGCTCCGGAATTTCTTAGAAGATATTCTATTTTGGCCCAAACCAATGCCCCTATATGCATACATTGTGATAGTCAAGCTGCAATAGGAAGGGCTGGAAGCATTATGTATAACGGCAAGTCTCGTCACATAAGACGAAGACATAACTCTGTGAGACAACTACTCTCTAGTGGAATTATCACAATTTACTATGTGAAGTCAAAAGATAATGTGTCGGATCCACTTACAAAAGGCCTAAATAGAGAGGGAGTTGAGAAATCATCGACGGGAATGGGACTATGGCCGAGAACAAGTCATCGTGGCGGTAACTCTACCTAGAAGACTGGAGATCCCAAGATCTAGGTTCAAGGAGATAAAACAAAGTCATTGATGACGGTTCAACATTGTCAAAGAAAAAAAAATATTATTATTATTTTATGGTCCATTCTCATGATGAGACAATGTTTAGTAACCAGGATAAAGACATAAGGACTTTTTAATGGTTTCTAAGTTTGATACAGGGAATATCAAATGGTGTATCTATGGGATAACACATTTAGAAATCACCTATGTAAGTGTGAAGTGTAAGCCGCTTCAAGGAGAATCCGGTAAGGCCAGTTCTTTAAGCACTTACTATCCAAGATATGTTCATGGCTAAAACGAACAAAACAATGAGAACTAAGAACAGTTCAAGGGTTGATTGTGTGACATATGTTGTCTAGGTATACACCAAAGCTCGACGGTTCAAAGATATCAAATCTACCGATTGACCGAGTATATCCGATATATGTTCACTACGGAAAGTTTAAAGGGAAACCTACTTATTAAGATGCGATTAACCTTTACCTACAAGACACACAAGTTTTTTCATGCATATGTTTTAACAATAGCCTTCCACATTCATGTGGGGGATTGTTGGGTTTTAGCAAGTGTGAATGGGAAAAGAAAAGAGAGAATATCAAAAGTGTGGGAACTACTTTGGAGGGAAAATGAAAAGTCATTTGCAAAGTGCAAATAAAAAGTCATTTCTTTGGATTTGGATTTGGATTTGGCAAATGATGTGATTGATTGATAAATTTTTTGGACAAAATTTATTTAATCAATTTTTGTTAAATCAAATAAATCCTGTTAATATTATCTCTTATAAATTTGCGGGTAACGGTAACATTCCGAAAAGTCGTTACTTTTCCGAAAAGTTGTTACTTTCCAAAAAGTAGTTATTTTCCTAACAGACACAATTTTTCAAAAAGTTGTTATTTTTTCCAAAAGACACAGCTTTCTGGATAAAATGGGTCTGAACAGATTTCACTGAACAGACATGTTCCTTGCTGAAAATGGCTATAAAAGGAAGTCAATTTTTGATTTTTTAATCACTGAAAATTTTTCTTTCTCTGCATTTATTTTTCTCTCAAATAAAATCAAAGTGTCGATCGACTGAGTCTGTGTGACTTGTTGCTGTTCTTAAGTTCTTTGAAGTTAAAGAAGTTTGAGGTACCGCTATTTCTTTAACAGGTTTAATCCGTTTTATCTTGGGAGAAATTAATCCATAACCTTGGGTACAGTGAGGGGATTAAATTTCTTAAGGACACACAGTAGTTTCTGTGGACTCGGATTAATTCTTGTATTCTATATTATTTTCTGCTTCATCTTATTTCTGTTTCTGTTTCTGTTTATTAACTTTATAAATACAAGTTATTGTAAGAATAACAGACAGTCCGTGATGAAGTCTATGGTAACTTTTCAGTGTGTTGGATTTGAACATCCAAATCTCAAGAGTTGTCGACTATTCAGTCCTACTTTGAATTTTACTAATTTTTGACATTCTCTTTGTATTAATTATGTTTTTTTAGTTTCGTTATCTCGTCATATCTGGAAGAAAGACCACATTAAAAATTCTCTTTGTTTTGCTTTTTGACTTTAATATTGAACGAGTTCCAAACTTGGATTGCCAATTTTCATTATCAAATGCTTATCGATTTTGCATATTTTTGTAATTAGTTTATTATAATGACTTTAGTTTATAATTATGTATGTTCGCGTGTAATAATGAGTTTCTAAATATTACAAGTGGTATTATGGCGTCTATGAAGTTAATGTACATGTAATTTCATAAGACGAGTAGAAGGCGATTTATATTTGCAAATCATAGTTCAGTTCTTCATATTCATGCATTCTAATGACTGCACGAATTAGAGTTAGTCTGCTTCTATCATTTGTTCAAGAGAAAAATGATAGATAGGATAATGTTGAATTGAACCTGATGAACTGGAGTCAAAGTTAGAGTTCGTGAGAAAAGAACTTTAACACTATTTTAAGCGAGAATAAAAATTTTAACACTATCGTAAGCGAGAATAAAAATTTTATCACTCTAGGACTGATAGGCTTGAGTGAAAGTTATTGAATTAGACTGAGAAGTGTTAGATATATCTAACTCTCCTATATTTTTCTGAGATGAATTTCCTGAAATTCATCACGGAAAAACACTAGATTCATTGTTATAGAGGACAATCCTATTTTCATTTTATTATTGCAACATAAACATTCTGTTATTATTAATCTTGATTTTGCTTTACAATCTTACGTACTAGATCTTTACAACTAAACCCAATTTTTATTCCGTAATTGTTTTTTAGGAAATAATAACAACATTAAGGTAAACATGACCATGAAATAATGTATGTAAAATATCTCTCAGTGGGTTCAACCTCACCTCAACAGTGGGTACGACCTCACCTCAATGTTGAGTTCATTCTATTGACTTCGATCGCTAATACATCTTCATTGAGGTGTAAGTTTGGACTTATCAAGGGTGGAAACAATTGGTTCAATGACAAGCTAGATGACTCAATCAATCTTGGACTAAGTTGAAGGAGTCTTTCATGGTATGATTCTTTCCTGAATCAAAAGTGCTACATATGAAAGATGAGATAAGTGCCCACAGTCATTTAAGAGGAGAAGCAATGCATAACACCTGGTCAAGATTCAGCAAAAGACTGAAGAAGTTTCCAAACCATGGTCTCACTTATAGACAAATGAAACAAGCTTTCTATAGATATTTAAATTATGTTATCAAACTTGTTGCTCATGCAGTGTGTGAAGGATCATCCATAAGGAAGTAATTCTTAGAGAGCATGCAACTAATGAATTCGGTGTCTAAGAATAATAGGGAATGTTACACCAACGATCGATGCAAAAGAAGGAAATCTTGGGTTCACTTTTGAAATTTTATAAGACAAAGGAATGACAAGAAAATAGGGGTTAGGACATGCCACACATGAGGACCTACATATATCTACTCACGAATCATATTGTCGCAAGTTTTGGAATGGTAAATGTTGTAGGACCTTCAAACAGGAACGAAAATCAGGACATCGATCTTGATGAGGAGGATAAATATATTGGCAAAAAAGGAGGTTCCTGGAATTATAAATGGGAAACCAAGATTACAATTCTAGAAATGCACGTCGGAACTATTCTGGGGAAGGATAGTATGAAAGGCCAACAAATAGAGAGCAACGAAACTAGAAAAACATAGATGGATACATAAATGAATGCAGTGTTATGCATGTTCCCCTAGGTAATAGGGACCGTGCAAGTGATACTTCCAGTGGGTATAAACTAGAAGACATGTTTTCTAAGATGAAAGGTTATTTCTCCAGTATGAGTCAACTAGTAGACTCTCACACTACCTCCATCAAGAAAATAGAACAATATTTTGTAACCATTCAGCATCACTAAACAAGAGGAAGAATGTGTCACTACCAAGTGACACTATTGATAATCCTCAAGTGGACGGGCATTGCAAGACTATTGCCACAAGGAGTGGTAAAATTCTTATTGCGCATATTTCCATAGGTGCTAAGCATTAATATGTTCTTAATCTAACTAGAAGAGAGGAGGTTGAAGCTGAACAAGTTGATGACATGGAAAAAGTTCAACAAATAGCAAAACCAGTAGGGTAAAAATAAAAAGGGGTTGAGGGAACTATGCCTCTAAATTGCATACCAAGACTACCTATTTCATTCCCTCAAAGAGTTAAATAGAAAGATAAAGATGGAAATTTTCCAATGTTATCAACATGCTCAGACAGCAATTAGTTAATATGTCATTGATGGAAGCTCTAGAGAAGATGCAGAATTGTTTTTCGAAAGGCATTTCATTTGTCGGTTAAGCTTGAGTTAAAGGAACTTTGGGCTTTAAAGAAGGTGAACTTTGTTTGAGTGAAACGACAAACTTGCTGTTGGATCATATTGATGAGATGGATGAGTTCACCTTGAGACCATATGAGATGTCTCCACTTTACAAAAAGAGGCTGCAGTTGTATAATGATAAGCATATTGACAAAAATAACCTTCTCTCTCTAGTGCGTTGGTGTTACTTTTCCACTCCAAACATCGTCTATTTCTGGAGAAGTTGAATTCGAAATTGTGTGGACCTTTAAAGGTAACTTAGGTGTTCTAGTCGAAAGCTATTGAGCAGGAAAATTATAAGGGTGAGAGGTTCAAGGAAATGGTAGCAAATCAAGCATATATACATGTTTGATCCTTAAGAAATGGAAATAGTTAAGAAATGTAAGCTTGATAAACTGTACTAATGAAGTTACAAGCGTCCACCATGACATTAAATTGTGCGCTTGTTTGGAGGAAACCAAAGTTTGTAGTTGTAAAAGGTAATTTATGTTCTCTTTTTTCTTTTTTATAGATTTACTTTGTGTTGATGTTTACAAGAAGGATTTGGACAAAAAAGTGCAGATTTGGATGTAGAGAAATCTTCATGGGAAGTCCCATTGGTCTTGCTTCCCTTCATAGGAAAACTCATGGCTCATGATCCTCATCAGAAACCTAATGAAACTAGTGGAATTTTACTTAAATTGGTTCACGGAAGGGTTTGCGGTCCTTCAAGATTTGTACAGACCTTTTAGTCTCTCGTCAACCTCAGGTTAGTTTTTTCACAAGTAATAGTCATGCAGGCATATACGGACCGTGGTTCTCTTTAATTTTTTCGCAAGTAATAGTCATGCAGGCATATACGGACCCTGGTTCTCTTCACAAGACTTGACACAGTCTGTAGCCTGTATTCGACCTTACCCGCTTGTAATTCCAAATTAATTTAAATGTATATATACGTAAATCTAAAATGTTTATTATCTCTACAACATCCATAATTTATTTACGATTTATAACCCTACTGCTCAAGTGTTATGAAATTGAAGGGAGGGTGATTTTTTTAATTTTTCGTTAAAATTCTGAACATATTCAAAGTAAATATTCTATTAACTTGTTATAAGTTTGATCATATCGATAGAAAAAGATAGAATAAATATGAGTTGATCGAATTTTAACAATATTTTTTATGTAGTGTCGTTATGCTATTTAAATATTTTGGGTTGGTTTAAATAGGGTAAATTTAATGATTCTTGTGTATGGATATGATGAACTTGAGAGCAGTTAGTTTTAAAAAATGACATTAATGTGAATATGAGTCCTTATTATATAACAAATCATGAAATTGTGTATATTTAAATTTAAATAGTGGAGATTGAGTAGTTGAAATCATTTGTATGTGGTATGTGCATATTGGATGAGTATTGTTCTTATTTGCATCATGCTTGATGAATATCACTGGAGTTAGTAGTCACGTTTTGATCCTGTTCTTAAAATGGGTTTAGTCTTTCCTACAGTGAAGTTAGGGAAAACAGTGACTGAATGATTGGGGAAGTGTAAGACCATGATAGGTTTCACGGACATGGAAGCTACCACAAACCGTGAAATTGCTCTTGGACCACGATTAGGCATTCCTTACACCTACTATATATTTTCAAAAGCTTTATCATAGAATTTGGTTCACTCAACATGCCTTAAATCCTCTGTAAACAAAACTTGGTTCAGTCCACCAGAGGTTTCACGGAGTTTTTTACTTACCACAGTATGTGCGATCTATCGTAAAAAATAATGTGTACATTTTACTTACTATTTCTGTATTTTGATTATGCCCCAATGATAGAATAGGTAACAAAATTCTTAAGGCATGGTGTTACATTGTAATTGCAAAGATGAAGTATAAGTACCTCAAAGTGTGTCAGTTTATTGATTTGCGTATTAATGAGATTTTTTTTCTTTATTAGCTACTATGGCTCCCTAAAGAAAGAGCACAACTCCACATTTCTCCTCTACTGTTTCTCAATCAGAATGTGACAACGCTTCGGTGTTTAGTAGTTTTGAGGTTTATATAAATACTACTAATGAGAAGCACTAACCTCGAACTACTCGATTATAGACAGCGAGGGCAATTATCCTTCCCAGTAGAAGAGGGATGTAGTAGCTCTGGTTGCGGTGAGGAATCAGGTAGCTTGTCTTATGATTGTTCGGGAAGCAGAGTAGAGTCTGTTAGAGGCTCATACGAATATGCAATCACACTTCCACCTTCAATAGGCACAGAAGATGAAAGTGGATAACAAGAAGAGGCACGTGTTTTAGGAGAGTACGAAGCCTGTAAGATCTCTCTAATTTAAAGTACTAGGAAAATGTGATGAACTGGAAATAGACATTATTTGAAGAATTGAAATCTTCAAAATTTAGTAAGTATCTATAAAGTCCTTCAGAGATTCAACAAATAGTATGTAACATCTCGTAAACTGAAATAGCTAGGATTAAACAAAGAAATTAAGAATAGTTATTTTTGGAAAGAACAGGAGAAATCTGGAAAATTTTCTAAGTGTAAAAGTAAATTTTTGTGTCATTTTCAAACGGTCATAACTTTTAGCTCATGATGAGTTAGGGAAAGATCCTTATGTGGTTCGAAACCCATTGAAGATATCTTTACAACTCCTCCATGTTCACGTAAATTCGATATCGTATGAGGGATATATGTCTATTGGAAGTTGGGTTTTAGATAGTGGAAAATCAAATCCGGATTTTATTAAGGGCAGAGTTATCTTTTCACACTGCTATTTCCTAATTTTTTTTAAGGGTTTATTAGGGATAAAATCGAGCCTTATGTCAGTTTTTAGAAGATTGAATACTCTTAGGGCTTGGGAGAAAGAGAAGAAAAGAAGGAGAAAGGAACAAAGACAAAGATTTCGCCAAGAACGTTAAGTGAGTATCGTCGGAGGTAATCCCTTTAAGGTATGTGATAACTTTATGTAATAGGTTCTTCCACCCAGACAACAATATATTTAATTCAATGCAATTAGAGTAGATTGACATATGAACATTGAAATTCTTGATGAAAAACCATTGAAAATTATTGTTTGTTAAGTTGTAGTATACCTTTGGTTGTTTTATTTGTGTTTTCGGGACTTTTTACGAGCCGAAACTATTGGGTATTGAGGGTTTTCTTAATCCTAAGTATTAGGGGTTAGATCCACGGGAGTTTAGAAGGTTTAGATTTGAAAATCGGAGAAGAAAAGTTAGAAAATCCATATAACAAGCCCTAGGGTGCCACACCTTCCAAAGCCCCTCAGGGTAGCCTCCGTCTGACAGGGCCTGGCATGTCGCACCAGCTAGAGCCGCTCAGGACAGTCTCTATCCGTCAGTCTCATACCCCTCACCTCTTAGAGAGCAAGGGTCACCTGGAGATCTCATTTCCCTCCTCTTAGAGAGAAAGTGATGTACCTATAATTCCTAGTTGATTCCAACACTTTAAGGTACATATAAACATCATGATATCATCCATAAACATGAGATCATGATCCTTGAATCTATAATAACATTCAAGGAAAGTCAACTTCAAAGTCGATGAAGTTAAGAATGAATCCTCAAAGTTAAGAAGCAAGTCGAAGTGATTTCTTAAAGTTTTCAAGAGTGTTAAACAAACATTATAACTTTGTTTTAAGGCTCAATCGACGAGTTAATCAAAGTGTAATGAGTTGAGTTCAAATATAAGAAGTTATAAGGAATCTAAGAATTCCCTAAGAGTTCAGTTTCAAGTAAAGCAATGAATAAAGAGTGACTTCATTTCTTAAAAGCTATAAGGAAACTAAGTAGTCCCTAAGAGTTAAAAATGTTTTCACATTTCGAGAAAGAATGGAAGCTAGACTTCAAAAGATCCTTTGGCTAGTTTTAGAGAATGGGAACTACGATTTCCAAGAGAGATTTTAAATCAATGTTTGGAGCAATTATCTCAAACCAGAGAAGTGTTTTAAAAACTTATGAGTTATGTTTTTTCGGAGTAGTATTTAGCACCGATATGGAGACACAAGTTCATATCAACTAAAGTATCCATAAACCATGTAGTCAGCATGGACATATAAAGGATCATACTTTATAGATGATTCCTTAGTTCTCTTTAGCATAGAATAGAGGATCTACTTAGTAATTCAGGATCTATTCCTATGGCAAGGTAAAGAGCGGTCCTCTTGCAACGTGATGTAAGATGTTGCACCATATCTAAGGCTCATAGTAATAGTTGTCAGTTAGAGAATCTCCCACAGAAACTATATTACTTTAACATATAAGTAAAATTGAGTTTGTTAATGCATTACCTTAAATGAACTAACTGTTTACACTATTTTTACAGCATGGAGTTATGGCTTCTAGAGTTGAGTAGAGCAAAGGTAAGTTGATTCTTAATCCTTTCAACCTTAGTAGTTGTTGTTTGGCATTCCAACTCGCATACTCATACTTCCATTGTCTTGATGTTAGTTTTCCTGCATTTTCTAATGATGCAAACACAAGTAACTAGGATTAGCATCCAGCACCTCGTTGATCCAGCTTGAGCATTCAGAGTCACTAGTGAGTGTCCTTACATTTTGGAGGACTCTTTAATTGCTTTTCTTTCGTATTTTCTTTATAGAATGTTGTGGGGTTTGTCCTAACATTCATCTCATTATTAGTAGAGGATTCATAGACACATAAACAGTCAGACAGTTAAGTTTAAGTCTTTTTTATGTTTCATGTTAGATCTTTTAAATTTGACAGTTAAGTGCAATTTTGGCAAAGCTAATTATTTAAAGTATTTTCATGAGAATGTTCTAGCTTTATACATGTGTTAAGTTAAGTCTTCTAGTGAGTTAAGCCAGACAGTCCAGGGGTTCCCTCAAAAAAAGCAATGGTGGTTGGGTGTCGGCCACATCCTGAGGGTAGGCTCTGGGCATTACAAACTTGATATGAAAGCACAAGGCTCAAAAGTCCTAGAGATTCTATGAAGCCATGTATATAGATCCTTAGTCATCCGTGTGAATCTCAACACATCTATGATTATGATGCTACAACATATAGAAATTTATCACTTCTTTCATACTCACTTCATATGTTAGAGTATATGTCTACAATTTTTCCCTCTCATTTGGGCTTGGGCGTGTTTCAAATCATCATGCCTCCATGAAAATCAGTTTGAGGTCGTCCATCCAGAAGAAATGTAGAGGATACCGAGGTACCTAATGCAACAAATATGAAACCTCAACAAGAGGTCACTAATGTTGAGTTCCTTGAGGCTATCTGGATGTTATGCCAAGAGTTGACTAACCAGGTTGGTGAATAGAGAAGAGCTCGATAGGAAGAGGCTAACACTTCAAGGATTCATCAGTTCCTAAGAAAGAATCCGTCCAGCTTCATTCGTTCAAGCACCACTTAGGATTTTGAAAACTTTATGGAAAAATTGAAGATGTCTTCGATGTGATGCATGTGGTAGATGCTGAGAGAGTTTAATTGGAAGCATATCAACTGAAGAATGTGGTTAGGACTTGATTTTATAGTGTAAGTAGAACAGAGATGATAATGCACCACATCAAAATAAGGTTTGCATTGAAGAAGACTTCTTGAGGCGTTTCTTTCCCCGAGAACTGAAGGAAGCAAAGGTATGAGATTTCCTTACTTTGAAAAAGGATTCCTTGAGTGTTCATGAGTATGGGTTAAAGTTCAACCAACTATCTTGCTATTCTACGGAGATAGTTAAGGATATGAGAAGTATAATGAGCTTGTTTGTTCTTGGATTGGGTCGTGCTTCAAGAAAAGAAGATGGGGTTGCAATTTTGATTGGAGACATGGACATTTCATGGTTAATGGTATATGTGCAAAAAGTTGAAATGGAGAAGATGAAGTACATAGATGAGTACATGAACAAGAAAGCTAAGACAAGGAATGAATCTCATCACCAAAAGGGTGTTTCAAGTCGACCACAATTTCAAAAACAGAAGGGGCATGCAACATCATCTACTAGTGCACTCGTTCCCAGAATCAAAGGTGAGTATACTAGCAATAATCGGCAGAACATTAAGGCTATACCATCCATGTCTCAAGTTTTTATGTCACAAGGAGGTAGTTAAACTCATACATGTGGTAGGTGTGGCAGAAACCATGCTGGTAAGTCTCATGATGGCCAGTCGAGTTACTTTAAGTGCAGTCAAGAAGGGCACTAAATGCGCGAGTCTCCCAAGCATAAGTAGGGAGGTGGAAATCTAGGAAATAGTTCCAAATATTCATCAATTGTTGCACCAAATATGGCTGGAACTAGAGGATCCACTTTCAGTACTAGCAGAGGGGAAAACTGTCTCTATTCCATCACTAGCCTCGAGGAGCAAGAGAACTCTCCAGATGTTGTCATAGAATGATCAAAGTCTTTAATTTTGATGTTTATCCTTTATTAGACCCATAATCAATTTTATCTTATGTCAATCCTTATGTTGCAAACCAATTTGAGATCCTTCGAGAAAAATCTTTTAAACCCTTTTGTGTTTCTACACTTGTTGGGGAGTCTATTCTTGCAGAAAGAGTCTATCATGATTGTCCCATTTCCATCAATCACACAAACGTCATGGGTGATCTAGTAAAGTTTTACATGATATATTTTGATATCATTTTGGGTATGATTTTCTTCATGCCTGTTATGTGTCAATAGATTGTAGAACTCGAGTTATCAAGTTTCCGATTCCAAATGAGCCAGTCATAGAGGGAAGTCTTAGTTTAGCAGTGCCTAAGGACCATTTCATTTCATACCTAAACGCAAGAAAGTTAGTTTCAAAGTGTTGTATCTATCACTTAATCCAAGTGAATGACTCAAGGCTTGATGTACCTTCGCTTTAGTCAGTTTCTATAGCGAAAGAATTTCCACAAATCTTTCCTAATAATCTACCTAGAGTCCCTCCCAAACGTGTGATAGACTTAGGCATACACATAATCCCAGATACTCGTCCTATCTTTATACCACCATACACAATGGCAAAATAACAATTAAATGATTTGTTAGATAAAGGCTTCATTTGACCAAGTTTCTCACCTTGAGGCGCTCCTATCTTGTTTGTAAGCAAAAAAGGATGGTTCCGTTAGGATGTTTATAGACTACCGCCAATTGTATAAGGTGACCATCAAGAATAAATATCGTCTTTGAAGGATAGATGATCCTTTCGATCAGCTTCAGGATGATTCTTGCTTCTCAAAAATTGATCTCAGATCAGGCTACCATCAGTTAAAAGTTAGGGAATGTGATATTCCAAAGACAACTTTTAGAACAAGATATGGGCATTATGAATTATTGGTGATGTCTTTTGGTTTGACAAATGCACCTGTAGCGTTCATGTAACTTATGAACACAGTCTTAAAACCTTATTTAGATTAGTTTGTCATTGTCTTCATTGATGACATACTGGTTTATTAAAGGCATGAAGAAGATCATGCTAGTCATCTCAGGGTTGTTCTTTAGACTTTGAAAGACAAGAAGTTAAATGCAAATTCTCCAAGTGTGTGTTTTGGCTCAAGTCTGTGGCATTCTTAGGCCACGTAGTTTCTGATGATGGGATTAGAGTTGGTACCCAAAAGATAGAAGCAGTTCATAGTTGGCCTAGACCCACATCCCAACTCATATAATGAGTTTCTTGGGATTGGCTAACAATAATAAGATATTTTTTGAAGGGTTTTCATCTATATCGTCTCCTTTAACTAAGTTAACTAAGAAGATAGCCAAGTTTCAGTGGTTTGAAGCTTGTGAGAAAAGCTTTCAAGAATTTAAAAAAAAGAGATCGATTACGCTACGGTTTTGACCTTACCAGAGGGTACTCAAGGTTTTGTGGTGTAGTGTAATGCATCGAGAGTTGGTTTGGGCTGTATTTTAATGCAGAATTTCAAGGTTATAGATTATGCCTCTAGACAGTTGAAGGTTCATGAGATGAACTACCCAACCTATGACTTAGAGTTGGCTTCTATGGTTTTCACCTTGAAGATATGGTGTCACTACTTGTATTAGATTCATGTGAACATATTCATTGATCACAAGAGCCTCAAATACGTCTTCACTCAAAAGAAGCAAAATATAAGACATAGGAGGTGGTTAGAATTACTCAAGGATTATGACATGATTATTCATTAGCACCCAAGAAAGCCTAATATAGTTGCTGATACCTTAAGCAGGTTATTGATGGCGAGTACCACCCACGTTCAATAACAAAAGACAGACTTAGCTAAAGATGTGAATTGACTCGCACGTTTGGGAGTCAAACCTATGGATTTCACAGAAGGAGGGATAGTGGTGGCAAAGGGGGATGAATCATCACTAGTGTCAGAGGTTAAAGAGAAACAAGACCAAGACCCCATTTTGCTTGACTTGAAGGCAAATGTTTATTAGCAAAGAGTATTAGCTTTTGAACAAGGGAGAGATGGTGTGCTGAAGTACCAAGGTAAATTGTATGTACCTAGGGTTGATGGATTCCAAGAAAGGATCCTGGAGGAGGCTCATAGTTCTAGATATTTCTTTCATCCGGGTTCCACAAGGATGACCGTGATTTAAGTGAGGTGTATTGGTGTGAAGACATGAAGAAAGATATTGCCGAGTTTGTTGTGACTTGCCCAAATTTCCAACAAGTGAAAGTAGAGCACCATAGGTCTAGATGTTTGGCTCAGACCATAAAACTTCCATAATGAAAGTGGGAGATTCTTGATATGGACTTTATCATATACTCAAAGATCTCACATGGAGCATGATTCTATTTGGGTGATTATCGATAGAATGACAAAGTAAACCCATTTCTTGCCGGTAAAGACTAGTTATTTAACCAAAGATTATGCTAAGTTGTAACTTCAATAAGTGGTGAGACTTCATGGATTTCTGGTCTCAAATATTTCAAATAGGGTGCAACATTTACTGCACAATTCTTGAAATCATTCCATAAAGTTTTGGGTTCAAAGGTGAACTTAAGAACAACTTTTCATCCTCAGATGAATGGACAAGAAAAGCGTACTATCAAAACCTTAAAAGATATATTCAGAGCTTGTGTGATCGAGGTCAAAGGGAATTGGGATGATAACATACCTCTCATTGAGTTCTTTTAGAACAAGAGTTACCATTCGAGCATCTAAATGGCTCCATTTTAGTCTCTTTATGGGGGAAGAAGCAGATCTCTTATTGGGTTCTTCAATGTCGGTGAAGCTGGTTTAATAGGACTGTACTTAGTTCACCAAGCCATGGAAAAAGTGAAAGTGATTCAAGAGAGATTGAAAACGGGATAGAGTCACCAAAAGTACTACACAGATGTTAGGAGAAGGCCATTAGAGTTTGAGGTGGAAGATTGGGTGTATTTAAAATTTTCTTTAGTGAAGGGGGGATATGAGGTTTGGTAAGAAGGGGAAACTTAGTCCTCTATATATTTCCCCTTACAGAATCTCCAAAAAGGTTGGCAATGTAGCATATGAGTTGGATTTACTCCCAAGAGTTAGAAGAGGTTCATCCGATATAACATGTGTCTATATTGAAGAAGTGTTTAGGTGATCCTTTATCGATTTTAACAACTGAGAATTTTGGTATCAAGTATATCTTATCCTATAAAGAGATTTCAATTCAAATTTTTGATTGTCAAGTTCGCAAGTTGAGGTGTAAGGAAGTGGCATAAGTAAAGGTCCTTTGGAGGAACCAATTTGTTAAAAAACAATTTGGGAAGCTGAGAAGGATATGAGAAGAGATACCACATCTCTTTGAATCCGAAGAGACTGCATATCAAGGTAATAAATACTCCTCTTAGTACTTTATACGACAATGTGTAAGCATGTATTACTTGCTTTTGTTCGTTGAGTGTTGAAATGATGTTACTACCCTTAGCTTAGTGAAAATGTTCTCATTCGAGGAAATATGTTCCTAAGGTAGACAGATTGTACCATCTTATAAACAGAAATAGCTAGGATTAAACAAAGAAATGAAGAATTTTTTTTTAAAAGAATAGGAGAAATCTGGAAAATTTCATATCTGTAAAAGTATTTTTTTGTCATTTTCAAACGACATTAGCTTTTAGCTCATGATGGGTTAGGGCCTGTTTTTTATGTTGTTAGAAATCCCTTGAAGAGATCTTTCTAACGCCAACAAGTTTGCGTATTTAAATATTGTATGAGGGATATATGCCTATAAGAAGTTGGGCAATTGGACAGATTTTAGTAAGGGTGAAGTGGTCTTTTCACCCTACTATCTCTTAGATTATTTTAAGGGTTTAGTAGGGGCAATATTAGGCCTTAAGTAAGTTTTTAGAATATTGAATACTCTAGGGCTTGGGATAAAAAAGAAGAGAAGAAAGAGAAATAAGAAAAGACCAAGATTTTTCTAAGATCATTGAGTGTGTTTTTTCGGGGATGATCTCATTAAGGTATGTAAGATCTGTGATGGGTTCTTCCACCCACACAACAATATGTTTAATTCAGCGCAATTAGAGTAGATTCAATGATGAACATTGAATTTTTTGATGAAAAACCATTGAACTCTTGTTGGTTAAGTTGTAGTATAACTTTGGTTGTTTGATTCGTATTTACGTACTGTTTCCAAGTCTAGTCTAGTCTATTTGGAATTGAGGATTTTAGTGATCCTATGTTTTAGGGGTGAGATCCACGGGAGTTTAGAAGATTTAAAATTGAAAATCGAATAAGAAAAGTCAGAAATCCCATCTGATAGGGTCTTGCGCGCCACGCCAGCCAGAGCCTCTCAGGACAGTCTCTGTCCATCAAGCTCTGGTGTCCGCGCCTCTCAGAGCGCCAGGGTGACCTGGAGATCTCATTTTCACCCCGTCTTTTCCTATGAGTTCGTAATTGATATACCTATATTTCCTAGTTGGTTCCAACACTCTAAAGTATATCTAAACATCATGAAATCATCCATAAACATGAGATCATGATCCTTGAATACATAAATCCTATTCAAGGAAAGTTAAGATCAAAGTCGAAGATGTAAAGAGTAAAGCCTAAAAGCTAAGAACCATGTAAAATTTAGTTCTTAAATTTTTCAAGAGTCTTAAAGAAACATTGTAACTTTGTTTTAAAGCTCAAGCCACAAGTTGAGCAAAGAATAATAAGTTGAGTTTAAATCTTAAAAGTTATAAAGAAGCTAACTATTCCCTAAGAGTTAAGTTTCAACTAATCAAAGAGCAAAGAGTGAGTTCATTTCTGAAAGGCTCTAAGGGAACTAAGTAGTCCCTAAGAGTTACAAATGTTTTCAAATTTTGAGAAAGAAAAGAAGCCATACTTCCACAGAGCCTTTGGCTAGTTTTATAAAATGGGAAGTGTGATTTCCAAGAGAGCTTTTAAAACTAAGTTTGAGCAATTACCTAAAACCATAGAAGAAGTTCTTTTAAAAACTTGTGAGCTAATTATTTTGGGAGTAGTATTGAGCACCGATATGAGGACGCTAGTTCATATTAACTCAAGTCTCCATACACCATGTATCAACATGGACAAATAAAGGATCATTATTTTTAGATGATTCCTCAATGTTTTTAGCATACACTAGTGGATCCACTTAGTAATTAAGGTTATATACTGACAGCAAGGTATAGATTGATCCTCTTGTAATATGAGGTACAACTTTGTACCATCGCTTAGGCTCATAGTGATGGTTGTCGGTTAGAGAATCACCCTCAAAAACTATAGCACTTTCATATGTAAGTAATGTTGTTTAGGATTCCAACTCGCATTGTCATACGTTAAATGTATTGATACCAGTTGCATGCATCGTCTTATGATGCAGACACAGGTAACCAGGATCATAATCCAGTGCCTCGTTGATCTAGCTTGAGCATTCAGAGTCACTAGTTAGCCTCAGTGCATTTTGGAGGCCTCTTTAATTGCTTTTCTTTCTTAATTTTTTTGTAGAATGTTGTGGAGTTTGTTCCAAAATTCATCTTATTAGTAGTAGAGGCTTCATAGACAGTTAGACAGGTTAATTCAGTCTCTTTTATCTTGCATGTACGATTTTTATTTTGAAGTGTTATTTTGGCCGAGGTAATTATTTAATGTATTTTCTCATGAGAGCGGTTCCAGTTTTGTACTTCGATCAAGTTCAGTCTTTCGTTTTATTAAGTGAGTTAGGCCAAGGGTGCGCTAAAGGCCAGCAATGGTTGCTGGGTGCTAGCCATGTCCAGGGTGTAGGCTCTGAGCGTGACACAATCTTAAAAAGTATCTCCTACTACAGAAAAATCATCCATTAGTACCTCAAGAGTAGACTCAAGCATGTCTGAGAAGATGGACATCATGAATCTTTGGAATGTGGTTGGTGCATTACATAGTCCAAATGACATGCGTCTACACACTAAGGTGCCATAAGGACATGTGAAGGTGGTATTTTTTTTTATCTTCATGAGCAATTGATATCTAGTTGTAGAAAGAATAAACTCAAAGAAAC
The DNA here is from genome assembly GCA_032847665.1 of Solanum chilense. Classification (NCBI taxonomy): domain Eukaryota; kingdom Viridiplantae; phylum Streptophyta; class Magnoliopsida; order Solanales; family Solanaceae; genus Solanum; species Solanum chilense. The sequence goes on from CM064963.1 coordinate 49,994,687, forward strand.
AGTATAAAACTTTACTTGCATGCCTCTCAAGCACTTGGTCCATGAAAGGTTTAGGGAAATTGTCCCTAAAAGTCTACTTGTTCAGCTTCATGTAGTCCATGCATACTCATCATCAACTGACTACTCTCTGTGTGACTAACTCATTCTTGGAAGTTGCACCCATAGTCGTACCTCCCATTTTTGGCACACATTGCCCTTGACTGACCCAGTGGCTATCACAAATAGTGTAGACCACTTCAACATCTTACCATTTGATTATTTCTTCTTAAACACCTATTAAATAGGTGGGTTAATCCTATGTTGGTGCTTGATACATGGGTTGCAGTCTTCCTCAAGGTGAATCTTATGTGTGCAGATACGTTGCGGCATTCCGATTATATTAGCGATGGTCCTTCCAATGGCTCTTTTTTTACCTTTTTAGTAACTTTATCACCGCTTGTACGTGTTTTTCATTTGAATATATAGCCAATATAAAATGTAGAGTGTTAATAGTACCAGAAAATATATACCTGAGGTGACTGTGTAACTATTTTAGGTATACTACCGGTGGCTCATGAATGAATAGTTTTGTTGGAGGCCTTTGCCTGTTTTTCATATCTAAGTCAAATTTCTTTAGAGCATAAGAGTGTGCTCCCATACACTTAAAAGCATTCACGGTCTCTACATAGTCAAACCACAAATCATCATCAAAGTTCATCTACTTTTAATTTTTCAACTACAATTCGCTCTTCTATGGGTAAACGCATGCCTTCCTTAGGACTACCTCGATTGCACATACCACATTCATGTCTAATGGCTATTTTATTGACCTGCAAATATTGAATCTTACTTCATCAGTGTTTAGTCTAAACATCAACTTTTGTCTCTCAACATCCACCAAAGCTCTTCCCGTGGACAAAAATGGTCTTCCCAAAATGATGGGAACTTCGAAGTTCCTTTCACAATCAAGAATTGTAAAATCCAATGGAAAGATGAAAGTTCCACCTTTACCAGTGTCAAACCCCGAGAGCACACCCTAGAAGATATGGTACTCTCAGAGTGCGACATGGTGTACTTGACGTCTCAGAGATCTTGCACAAGCCCTTTGACATCATTCACTGTATACATGTACGAAAAGTATAACATGAAATTCTCCTCCCAAGGTTATCAAAAGTCATACTTAAGTAAATCAAGAATAGAACGCACATACACCCTCTCCAAGATTACCTAAATGATCCTTATGACTACCTAAGTTTAGATCATGTCTACTTATTTAATTTACTTCCCTATCTAGAGTCATTCTTAAGAGTTCCCTAGGTAAGATATGAAGTGACCATTCCTATGCCCCCTTCACACCTTAACTAGGCAACCCTTAAATACTCTAGGTAAGTACCTTTTTCATTTTACATACTTTCTAACTTAATTCATTAACTTCATTATTTCACTTAATAGACATCCATCGCATAATTACATTCAAGTAATGTTCTTGGAGAAGACCTAGGGACTCACTCACTAATAACTTTGAATCCTAATCGTGCAATGTCTAGATAGCGTCTCATACCACCACCTAAACTTCATAGAACTTCTCCAATACTAGTGTGCATCCCATATGATGATAATAGGCAATAACCGACATAGACCATGGTAGTTAAGCATGAAATCCGAGTACACCCTACTCCAGTTAAGGGTGTTCTACTTGCCAATGATAGAATTAGGACACATCCCACGTAGGCACATGGTTAAGGAATATGAAGTGTTTCTTTGTTCTCCATTCTCATATTTCAAATAGAGAAACTACCCTAACCATACTCACTCGGTGCTGGTCTTTGATCTCATAGAGTAATTCACATAAAGGAGTACATGAAGAGGTTCCATATCAAACCAATCATATTACACCTTACAAACGAGGTCCCCTAGGGTTTGCTTACAATGGTTAAGAGGATAGATCAATTACTTTCCTAAGGATGATTTCATGCCATTCCAGCCAATCAACCTCAAGTCCACCATTCACACAAGAAGGATACCATTACGAATTCCAACTTCAAGGATATCATAACCTTCCAACCAGGTTGAAGGTTTCACATAAAGGACCTTCTTAGAAATATTCAAGGTCACATGGAAATCTCACTAAGAATATTTAGTATACTAAGTCAAGAACTCATATTCACATTATACATGTATGATGTAAGAGACACAAGTCTACCGGACCAAGACACACACATACTTCACATATACCATATCATTCTAGAAGCACATAGGCATAACCAACATCATCTATAGGTAACACTATTCACCATTATAATATCATCAATATAACCATCATAAGACTCACATAACCAAGTAGGATGAATCAAGCATCTACTAAAAGACTAAACACATGAGTACATAGGCATAGTCTAACATGTTCACCTAATGTTGATAGAAGAAATACATACTTTCACATTACTCACAAGTAGATGGATATGATCATACTTTACATAAATCACCACAAAAGTCATCATAGTATATCATTTAATTCCGACAAGTACATCGTCATTATATTTCATAAAGAAATGCCGACAAGGACACATAATTCACAAGTAAAGCACATAGCACCACCACCATAAGTGGACCATACCAATTACAACATAATTCAAGACCTAATTTACATAAAATAAAGATAATTAAGTCATAGTACCACCAATCCACTCTCAAAACTTCAATCCATACCTAAATCATCCAACAAAATACTCAAAGACCCTTACCCATGGTCATGGTCACCAATTCAATTCAATACATACAATAGACAATGAATCAAAACTAATTCAACATAGATTAATGAATTTGGGGCAGCATATTAACAATTATAACATGATTATATGACAATTCAATAGCCTTAATCAAACCACATAAGAATTCAATAGCATTAAGACATCATTAAGTTACCCACAAAGTAGTCAAAAACTAGGGTTCATAAATTACATGGGCTCATAGAGTAATTAGGTTGAAAACATCAAATTAAAATCCATTAAACCAATCCATAATGTTTCAAAAAAACGTTTTATGCAAGAACCATTGGATAAATATAAAAATTGGACAAGTTCATCTTTAAAAGACTTCGAAAATCACATTGAAGATTGGGTCCTTGAAGGAACCATACCTTTATTGATGATAGACCACTAATTTAATGAAGAATTTATGAAGAATCACCAACCAATCTCCATCAAAGCTCTATCTTCAGTTTTGGCTCCAATGGAGTCTTAGACAATTTGGGTTTTAATTTGGAATAATGAATTCATCTAGATGTTTATGACTTATAAACCCATTTAAAATACCTGTAATACCCTTCTGAAACCTCCAAAACACTTATTTGGACATAGGGTGAATTACCACTTCACCCCTACATTTAACGGTGACTTGCGAAATTGTAGACTCAATTGACGCCTGCCTTACCTACGAACTGTCACCCAGCCAATGGACCGTCCTGTTAGTCCGCACTTTCGGTCAGAGGATGTTAAAAAGGGAGGTAAACCTCCCATGCCTATGTCAAACTACTTCCCTCACCTACGAGGCGTCGATTGACTTTCGTAGGTTGGGCTGCAGGTTTGATAGCTTTTGGCTCAAATGATGGGTCCTTCCTCAAGGACCCTTGGTTTGTCCTTGGGGATGTTTGTTTGCACGTTTCTAACCCGAATATGTTCATATACAGTTTTAGTACCTCTCACATCGATTTCATCAAAAACGAACACGTATTCTCGACAAAACATACTAAGACACACAAGGATTCAAAGCAAACCTTTCGAATGTCATGGACGTTCTTTGAATTTGTCCTCCGAACTTCATGGAACTTTAGAAAATACCTCCTAACATAATTGTAACCCATTTTAGGCCTTTAAAACATCAAGATACAAGTGATAGTCTCTAGTTTCACCTAATTCATTTTAGAGGCATTACAACCAGTACATCATACAAGTTTCCCATTGATATCTTTACTGGACTATAAGCTGTCATCAACCTCATTGATAGAGGTTTTGGTACTACCAACCCTAACATTTGTAAATGGCTAATCACATCAGATTGATGTTTGCTCCCAAATCACATACAAATTTTGCAAACCGAATTGACCCAATGGTTCATGAAATAGTGAACGCTCGTCGATCTTTTATTTTTAAACCACAAATCTGGAATCAATGGAACTTCAATGATGAACATCACTAGAAAAATCAGGAATTAACTCTCTTTTCTTGGTAACTAAGTCTTTCAAGAACTTGGCATATCCTGACATTTTCTTTAAGGATTCCACCAGTTAAATGTTTACTTAATGTTGCTTCAACATGATGATAAACATTGTAAACTTTACATCTTCACCTTTCTTTTTGATCCTTTGAAGGAAAGGAGGTGGTGCTTTGGGAATCTTATATAACGGCAGGTTTTCCTAAAACTCTCTCTCTTTTCCTCTCGCAGATAGTGTTTTAGGCTAAGCATCTTCTAGATCATTTGCATATATATTGTCATCTTGTTCTTCTCTAGCTTTTTCCAAGAACTGTTCATATTTAGTACCTGCCAAGATAGGCTTAGAAATAACTTTACCACTCTTAGTGGCAATGTCCATGGAATGTCTATCCTTCTTAGGATTTTGCATGGTATCACTTTGTAGTGAAGCATTCTTTATCTTATTTAGTGAGGCAGGGAGTTTCCCAAACTAATACTCTATTTGTATAATGTATGTGGAGTGAGAGTCCACCAACTAACTCATGCTCGAAAAATTACCTCTCATTTCTTTCACGTGTGCATCGGTTGATTCAATCTTCTGAAGTACCTTAGTCATCATGCCCTCAAGCTTAAACCTGCTAGAACTACCACTAGACCGATCTCTATTATCTATTGGTACATATGCACAATTGTGGTCATTTCTATACTCATCTCTGTTTTGCTTGTTCTTTGATGTCTCTTTGTTGGCCTATCATATTGACTATCTACAATTTTTAACTTGCATTTCCAAAAATTGTAACCCTGATTTCTAGAGTTGTAATTCCTGAATACTCGTTGGTTCCCCAAATAGTTAGCTTTTCAGACTTGTCTACAATGTACTTTGTGAGAAAATCTATTTGTGTCCACATATATTCCATGTCTTCGTCCCTTTATTCTTCTCTCTTCCTCTATTCAGCTGAAAGCTCAAATGTGTACCCCATATCTCCTACCTCTGCATTTCTAATGTACCATGCTCTATTGTTCTTTGAGACCTCAGTTAATAGTTTCATGCTCTCCCCAAACAACTTGCCTGTAATGAGCCTCTACAAACTAAATCAATAACAGGGTTAGTCACATAATTCAAAGACCTATTAAAGGCCTTTTTAAGATGCATTTGGGTAAGACCATGGTTGGGGCATTTCTTGAGATTTTGGCTAAATCTCCACCAAGTTCAGGCACTGTCTCTCTTGGTAACTGCTTATGTGTACTAATCTCATCCTTCATTTGCAGCTCTTTTGATTCTAGAAAATCATTCGAGGATAGCTTCCTTCAACCCATTTCAAGTCTGGATGGACTAATCTGGCATCTCATTGAACCAGTTAGTTACCTCTCAAGTAGGAGATAATGGAAAAACCTCAATTCCACTATTGTTAGGTTGACCCCAAGGATCTTTTCTGACTTATAATTGCCACAAAATTCATCTACTGATATTTTTTATCATCACCAAAAAAACCTCCAAAAATTCCTTTTAGGTTAAATAATTGGATCATTATACTAGTGATTGTGAACTTAATACATGGAGGTAGTACAGGTAACACAATAGCTCCCATGGCTCCAACTCCATCCAAGTCGGCTTCATCTTCCTCAAACATCATGTGACCAGGAAGAGGGCTCTAGCCCTTGTAGCTACTAGTTGGCGATGTGGAGGGATAGGTCCTTCTACCTCTCTGTTGTCATCTACTTCCTTAGGCCGCCTTATTCTAGCAGGATTCAAGACATTTGTCTTGGGTTTATTGATTCAAGTAGTTTGTTGGACATTCATTACCACATCAATTTCAACTTCTTAGCAGAGTTTTTGTCTCTAATCCTCTAGTTCCTGTTCATTAAACTTCTTGAGAAGAGTCTTCTAAAACTGAGGGTCGTAAGAAAGGAATGAGGCTACTTTACTTCTAGTATTTGGAATGCACATTAAAGCAAGCATGAAAGAGAAAAAAAACAGACGAAAAGTTAGGAAATATAACTAAAAATCGAAGAAAATCTAGTAAAACACTTCAAAATTTAAATTCCCCGGTAGCGGCTCCAATAATTGATACGGCGAAACTTACGGTCAATGTCAATTTATAGAACTCAACTAGAGTTGAGGCTGATACCACATCGAATTCCATAAAGATAAGGTTTAACCATCTCATTTATTCGAATGAAGTTATGAATTCCTATGAAAATAATAAATGAAAGTAAATTGAGTTCAGTTGCGAAGTTCTAATTGCAAAAACTTACCATAAAACTTCACATTCACAGTTACGATCCGATCTTGTTATAAAGTTTATTAAGATAATTTAAAGAAGCCACATTTGTGTTTAATATGACATTAGTTTTAATAATCATCTTTAACTCGAGTGTGTCAGGCAAATCACTTTTTACTTAACCCTTGCTAGTTTAATTCATATAATTATTCCCCTTCTATACCGAAAAAGATCACTTCTATTCTCTCGAACTCAAACTGTTAACAACATTGAACCTCACTTACATTTGTATGGTGTTATAGATCTGTTCTCTCGATCTCCAACTTTAAATCCAATTTTTTAACTTAGTCCATATTTTTCCTAACTGATGTTTTTCTCTCGAATAAACACCAAATACAGGATTTTATAATACGAGCACTCAATATAAGAAATGACATTGAAAGTTGTAAACTACATGTTGTAAACAAAGATCACATTTTACTCATTGTAAAGAATAACAACTAGAATATCATCATAGATCCCACAACCCCAGTCGTGTTATTAAGACGCTAATGTTTTCACTTAAGAATCGGTAATGGAGGATAAAAACATGCTAAGAACTATTGAGGAAACTATATAGCCTGTCAACAATTCCTTCAGTAAATCGATAGTCTGAAAGTGATAATAAGAATCCAACAATGCAAAAATGCGAAAACTAAAGTTGATATCATGTTCTCCTTCATAAAAAGTAAGGTAGTAAATAATAATTTAAAAAAAAGTACTTGATAATAGAATGTTATACATGACTCCTAATCGAACGAGTACAGAATTATAAGGACCTTTCATGGCAACTTCCATGATCCGTCAAGGGTTTCATGGCCCTTAAAGTCCTTTATGGTCTTCCCTCGGAGTTTCAAAAAGTGGGAGTTCAAAATTGGGTCACTTGAATTTTCACCACGAGCGAGACCACGGTCCATGATAAACTTCACGGCCCGTAAAGGTGCCCATGACTTTGACTTTGTCCACATCACTTCAAAAATCCTTGCAACTTCTTCACTGGAATCAGTATCACGATTACAACCCTGATCCGTAGTGAGGACCATGGCCCGTGAACTGTTTCATAGCCTTCACTTGGACTTCAACTTCTTCTTATTCTATGCCTTCACTGGAAATGGTGTCATGACAAACATTATGGTCTGTGGATAGGACCACGGCCCGTGAAGTTAGTTGTGGTCTTCACTTGTTCCTTTCCTTTTCAGCTCCTCTTAGGCCTTCACATTAGGCCAATTTCATGGGTTCAAGCACAGATCGTTATGACGTTCACTGTCCGTGAAGTTAGCCGTGAACTTCACTTGATAATCATCATTCTCTTCTTCTTTTTCCAGTTCTCTACATATGTCAGATCAAGTCTATACAATTAACAAACATATCAAAGTATACAAAACACACTTAATTCTAGTATTAGTTCCTCATTTTAAGCATCAAATGTGCAAATATTTTGCAGCACATCACCCTCTAATTGCCTGAGCTTTAGGAAGTTGTCCCTAAGGGTGAACATTTCTTGAGGGTCGTGAGTTACATGGAATCCACTTCTACAACACACACTCATTTCATCTATTTAAAATAGTATCCACAAAAATAAAAACTAAAAGTAAGTGAGGTTGGGTTTAATCCCACAATGATTGGTACACATTTGCGGATAAATGTGAAATTTAAAATATGTTCGAGTCATCCATAGGAATAGTCATTTGACCAAAAAAGGAGAAAAAACATAAATTGACACTTGAAGTTGTCCCAAATTTTCTAAAAGACACTCTAACTATGCGGACGTCCTATTACCCCACAAAAGTATTCATTACATTTGTAAAGGGGACAATTCGACACGTTTTTTAATCAATCCAAGAATTTTAATAGGCGAGTGATGTTCAACCCCCATTAGATTAGTTAATTTAATTTAAATATTAATAAAGCACAGGTTGTTTCTATATGGATGTCCTTTGCCAGAAAACGACGACATAAGGGCTTGGGTTGTTGCTTCTTATCTCCGAGCTTGATTTGATGATTCAAGCGATTTCCTTAGAACCTCTTGGGTTGATGATTTTTGTTTCTTGTGAGCTGATTTATCTCCAGCTTTTGAAGCACACTTTCACTTTTGGGATTCAACCATTTTTGCCGCCATTATTGTTAAAAGTTGAGCTTCTTTGAGTTCTATAGATTGGGGTTAGTTTGCTGCACTTTTGCAGAATGAAGTAATATACGACATCGATTATTCTCGTCATTACAAATATGAATCAAGATTTGCATTTGATATTATAAAAAATATTTCCCTCAAAATCTGATTACAAAAACTAAATTGATTTATCAAATTTTAAAGAAATTAAATCTTGGTGACTAAAATTTAACAAGTTTGAAAGTTCTACCATTTTTGGGTTGTTTTGATTGGAAAGAGAAGATTTTATTTTCAACTTTAATTTTTAACCAACTGGTGTTTTGAATGAATTGGGGAAGATGGTGTATTTTGAGAAAAAGTAATTAAATAATGTAAGAAAGAAATCACACATGGCACTTCCTAATTCGTTTATGGAAGAATTTTTTTTCAACCACACGCGTCATTTGTGTGGATACAAAAATATGCAGAAAATGAATTAAAATGGTTTATTTACAAGGGTATTAAATACTTTTGTGAGGTAATGGGACGTCCGCATAGTTAGAGTGTCTTTTTGAATATTTGTGACAACTTCAGGTGTCCCTTTACGTCTTTTCTCCAAACAAAAATATGATTCCTTTTAAGGGGTTGACACGAGTGTCTTATAACACAGGGTTTTGGTTTTGACTATTAGCTACAACATCATAAATAACAAAAAAAATAACAATAATAAGACAGTTTCTTGTGATGTAGTTTGATTATAGGGGAAGATAGACAAGTGGGTGATTACAACTGTTAGTAAATATTTGTATATCAGTGAATAAGCTAGACATCAGTGGGGAAAACTTTCTCTAAAATGATTTACCACGCATGTAGTTCGTTTCCCTTGAAACTAACAAGATAAAAAAAATAAGAACAGCCTATGCTTTAGTCCATTCACTCTCTCGAGATGAATATGTTGAAAAAGAGTTTAGGATTCAGTCTCTCAAGTTGAACACATGATAACCTAATACCCACATACTATCAATTAAGTAATCTTGGTTTTAAAATCTCACTGTCGAGCAAGCAAGACATGAAGGTAGAACTCCATTTGCAACTATTTTCTACAAATAAAGTGCAATTAATAATTGAAATTACTTTTAGACAACATTTAAACTTACAATTAGTAATACCCAAAAGCTAAATCAACCCATAATTACATAATCACACACCAAGAATTGGGTATTAGCTAGACCTTATATAAATATAGAAATTATTACCAAATTGTGTTTCCATAATGTGGGTAAGATTAATTTATTCCTTAGAAAGATATAAATTATGAATCTGAAGGACCTTCTTTCAATTTCTCAAAAATAGAAAACTTTAATTCTTCAGAGATAAGGAGACTTAGTCTCAGTACGCATGGTTCAAACTCAAAAATTACTTTATTTAATATTCAGAATAACCTTTTTTAAAACATAATGTTTGAGAATGTATTTATAGTCGCCAAATTTTTTTTTGGCAAAGGGACATTCGGTTCAGTAAGTCAGACACGCCCATAAGCTGGACAATCTGCCCTTTGACCCATTTTATCACCTTCTTTCTTCTTCTATCGTCATGATCAATTTTTGTAACTTTGGGCGATCCAACACTCCAACATAGAACCACTCATCGGCACACCGACCACTCCTTTATATTGCAAAATTCATTTTCTTCTTCTAGGTTTTACAGAATGGAACTTTGGGCGAGGTAATAGCCATTTAATGACTCGCCAAAGGGATTTTGTGATAACCAGGCATTCATTTCTTCCTTTTTTTCAAATAACTTCATTACTTAATGTAAATTACTATCCATTCTTTGTTCCTCAATCTAAGCACCTAGAAATCAAGGATTTTACATTAGTGATTGCCACAAAACATAAATTTGAGGACACTAAATCTATTAAAATAAAGAACTAAATGAGACCAAAAAATCTAGGACTCATCACATATATTTTGGTAATGATTCAAGTACTTCTGGGTGAACACGTATTTCATGTTGTTATGATTGGTGAATACATCAACATTAACACCTTATAGGTAATGTCTCCAAATATTTAAAATAAAAAACACCGCCACAAACTCCAAGTCATGAGTTGGGTAATCTTTTCATGCACCTTTAATTGCCTTGAAGCATACGCAATAAATTTTCCATGTTGAATCAAAACACAAAGAAGACTAACCCTTGAATCATAATAATAAACCAAAAAAATATTTGATCCATCCAATAATGTAAATTTAGGGGCTGAAGTGAGTTTATATTTCAACTCTTTGAAACTCTTCCTTCAAGCTTCTTAATATACAGATTTCATCTTCTTCTAGGTAAATGTCATCCAAGACGGAGCAATAGAAGAAAATACATCCACAAATCTTCTATAGTAAATGACAAAATCCAAGAAACTCTGTATATTTGAGGCAGATAGAAGCCTAGGCTAATTCTTATTTGCATCTATATTCTTAGGATCAACGTATATACAATCACTGCAAACGATAGAAACAAACTTCAACTAAACTCAGACTTGCTAAACATCAAAGTAATTTACGATCCTTGAGAATATGTAAGTCAATCCTTAAATGATCAACATGCTCATACTCACTCCAAAGTAAAATCAAAATATCATCACGAAAAACAAACATGAATATGTCAACATATTATTTGAACATTATATTTATTAGCTCAACTCAAAATGTCACTTTCCCTTACTCTTAATTGATGAGGCCCCAATTGAACATTGATCATTGAAAAGAAAATATCACCTTTGAGTTTATAAAACAAGTAATCAATCTTTGAAATAGGATACTTATTCTTTAATGTGATCTTATTTAATAGTCGATAGTCAATAGACATTTTGAGTTAACTATCCTTATTTCAAATAAACAAAACCAGACAACTCCATGGAGAGAAAAACTGAAAAGATTTTCTAACTAATACTTCAATTGATCCTTTAATTCTTTACTTTCAGTCGGTGCCATACAATAAAATGGTACAAAAATAGTTTGTATTGTTTGAAGAAGGCCAATAAAAAGGTTTATTTCATCTTTTCGATGAATACGATGAATACAAGGAAGATCATCGAGCTAAAATTTTGAAAATTCATTTACAATTGGAACTGATTCAACAGTGTGGGTTTCATAAATAGTATCCCTAGACCTAACAACATGATAGATGCAAACCTTATAAATCATTTCCTAGATATTAGGCGAGAAATAAACTGACCATTTGATGCTAAATCCCCCCGTTTCCATTCCCGGACAGGTTTATTCAAAACCTGATGTGACCAATCAATTCCTACAATCTACGGAAGCATAAGAAGGGTGAAGTCAATCCATCCCGAGAATGACATCAAAGTCAAACATATAAAGCTCTATCAAATCAGCACGACTAACTCTATCAGAAACATAAATATTGAAATTTCTATAAACTAGTTTAGTAATATTTGAGTATCCAATGGGTATAGAATTAAGAAAGATTCTAAACATGATCAGAATAGACATCAAGTCTTATACTCACATTAGGAGTCACAAAGATAATGTATCACCCATATTAATAAAAGCATATACATCAAGCTGATAGAATTTCAACATAATAGTCATAACATCAAGATAAATTTTATGATTATGTCGAGTTTGAAGTGTATAAAACCTATTCTAACTAGGAGCACCACCTGAATATATCCACTAGGCTAAGCTTGCATTTCTTTCTTTTTTTTTCTAGATTGCATAGGACAATTATTAACCTTGTGACCACGCTTTCCACAACAAAAGCAAGTATCTTTCCCAACTAAGTATTTTTGTTAATGACTCGTGCCATATTTTTTGCAAAGGGAAATTAAAGATGAACTACCACCATCTTGTTAAAACTTCGGTTTAAACACCCTATCTTTATTTAAATTTATTTCCAGAACATTTTATGTGTTTTGTCTATAGGAATTTGGCCAAAATCACTAGATCTACAATAGAGAAGTCACTATAACCCTTCTTTGCCATCATTGAATCTTTAGCTTTATCTGTTAGATTCTCCTCTTTAATCTGTTGAGCTTGTGTCATCAAACATGAGATATCCATACCCTTAATCAACATGATGTTTTGGAATTCTTTGACCACCATCTCAAACACACCCAATACAAACTTACTCGTCCTTACACAAGAGTTGGCAAGCATAGTATGAGCAACTTTGACAATTGTGTGAACTTAATGCATAGTCTATCACCCTCATGTTCCCTTTTTGAAAATTAATGAACTCAAGAACATAAAATTCCTGCATCTCAGAGGGAAAATGATAAAAAAAAAATAGAATTTCTCTCAATAAAGAGGACCCGAATTAATTTATATCTTTTCATTCCATTTACTAAACCACACTTGAGAAACACCCAATGGACAATTTTACCTTCTCCACTAGTGTTACCTCCATAATCTCCACAATCTTGTGGATATCCTTGACGAACTCTTGAGGATCTTTCTCAAGTATGGAACCAAAGAACTATGGGGGATTCATCTTAGTAATTACCTTCCTTTGTTACTGCAAAACCCACAATTAGGTTCATGGGAGAAACAATCTCCTGGTAGTTTTTCGTCTTTGTAGTTTGATCCATGACCCGCCACGTCCTTGCTCCGTGGTTGTGCTCGCACACCGTTATGCTTGATGCAAGTGATTCAATGGCATCATCTACAAGTGCCACAGTATCTGTCAAGGCCATCTGAATCATGCCCGGAATTGAGGTCTCTAGTCTATCCACCCAACAATGAGTAGCATAAACTAGTTGTCCCATCGGAAGTAAAGAAGCATACGTAATCGGTGTCACAATGGCAGTAGTAATAGATCTAGGTGGCAGTACACTCATCAAAGAACCTAGAATGTTAGAAGGAATAGCAAACTGTTAATATACATGAAGGGAAAGGCCTAGAGTACGCATGGATGCCTCAGAGGTATGTAATTTGTATCCATAACTCAGGAAGGATTCACATTAGCTTCCTTCTGCTTCTTATCTTCCTAATCTTTAAGATACTCTGATTTAATCTTCCAGATATTAGTGGAGCATGTGGGAATCATTTCCACATTCTTGTTTCCATCTCAATCTAAATGAGCTACTCTGCATACCTCTATCATCAAAACTGGAAAGAGGATGGAGGTTTTTTGTTGTGTTGCACACAAGAGGATTTATGAATCTATGATTGTCTGAATTTTAACTTTGTATCATCAATAATGCATCCTAAATAGGTTTCTTGGTCATGGCAAGAATAGACTCATTTTTCTATGGCATGATCTTACTACTAATGAACCCAAACCAATATAATGATGTCACGTTGAGGTCCTTTTTCTCAATAATAGCTCCAACTTCAATCCACTTAGGAGTGTTGTCTAATGAGATTCGTGGAGCTAACCACTTTTTCATTTTTTTTATAGTGGTTTAGTCCTAATAATGTGCTGACAATCATTACTAATGTCATCAGGATGGTCTAGTATAACATCAAAAGTAGAATGGTCGCATTTGACCCTTTTTCCCTGGACGACTACATAGTCATCCGGCTAGAATGGTACTGCGTGCTTCTTCCTCAATGGTATCAAGGTCCATAAAAGTTACAGAACTCTAGAACCCAATTCTGAATGTATGGTTCACAAGGTTTGGTGAAGATCTAAAAATCATAATACTTGAGGCAGCTCATAATATCAGGATACCTATCAATTACCCCATCACTAAACAGACAAGTTTCCTCAAAAGTAGTTCAGAATCCTTAAGTTTTTAATCTTTTCATTGACTTGGGAGGAGGACCTTGAACATATATTGCGAGCTCCACTGCCTATAATGGAATTGGAGAGAGGAGGTGGTAGTCTGAGGATTTCTAATCCTAGACGGATCATTCAGCTTTTCAGAGTGTAATTCTACCCTTCTTGCTAGTTCAAGTCATCATAATCGGATGCTCTAATCTAAGGTTCTTGTTGCTCAATCTAACATTCTGATTTGGTGAGGTGTGTGGCATAGATGTCGTCATTGTCAGTAGTATAATCTGGTGAAGCATGTCCTTTGATTTGACTTTCCTTTCCCACCAGATTTAGGATCTTCTGTTGTTTTGGACTTGGATATAATTGAATCATCGTTGATTGTGATCCCTTTTACTATGTATTTGGGTGGTTTTCTTATACATTTGACCTTAGGTCTAATCATATCCGTAAATATTGAGAAAAAAAAAGATAAGGATAACATAATCATATTCATAGAGAAGAGGCTTCAAAAGGACTTGCCAAACTTTTTGGTGAGCTGAACTGAGCTCGCCTGAAGAATTTTCTTTGATTTTATGGCAAGTAGGCAGAGTGAAATTCAACACAGCCAATCACCGACACCTTTCGGCGAACCATGATAGCTCGCTGAATGTTATAGCATAGAAATGTTTCCGAGAGTGCAGACAAAAGGGAAAATCGGTGGTGAGTCGTTAGGTACCTTTGGAAACATCGTGTTTCTTTTCAAATGTAACAGTAGCCAACAACACATTGCACAAGAATTAATGGCGAGATGGAGAATTAGCGAATCCCCCAGTGATTCAACGACCTTACTCTAGCTCATCATGTAACCCAACGTGCCTATTTCTGATCAATATTTTCAATTTCAACTTCACAACCCCCAAAAATAATATCAGAACATTTATTAGTCTAATTTTCTTAGGACCTATAACACTCAACCACTCGGGATACTCATATTTCTGACGGAAAAAACATGAAGATACATCCCAAAATTTTGATTTAAATCTAAATGCAAGAATATAGTGTTTGAACAAGTAGAACAATAGTGGCATGCTCCTAAAATTAAATTGTAGGAAATAAATCATTTTAACTAAATCAGATAGGCCCATCACATGTCAACACGATAAACGCATTTGCATAACGGTAAAGATAACGAAAATAAATACAAGGTTTTGGAAAAACTAACCTTTAAATCTAATTTAAAACTAAAATTAAATGCTACGTGACAAAGAAATCCATATACAAGAACTAATCATCAACTAAAAATACTTTGAAAATATTAAAATATTCAATTTACTAGAAACTGTGTGCAATTGGAAAGATTAGAATGATAGAAGTCAAGAAAATTTGGAGTTTAAAATTTTGACTGTTAAGTAAACTCTTCGGCTTATTTTCACTTGGTGATATTAGTTAGCTCGCCAAACCACTTGGCGACACGTTGAGCACTAACTTGCCTCGCTGAGTTTTACACCATCTGCAGTACCTATGGAAGCTCAAAAGGTTGTCAAAATCGAGGTCGCCACCTAGATTGGTGATTCTCCAACAATATTTTATATTGAAATACACTTTTTCGATCTTTTTCCTCACTTTAACCTGCAAAATCCACAAACAATTATTCTATATTAAGACAAAAAAATTACCATACCTTGTGTTGTCTCCCAAGAAGTGCCTTATTTATAGTCGTGACATGACTTTCCCTTTTAATATTGAGTTGCAGGGTAGAGATGAGACATCAGGTAACCCATTTGTGTCTCTAGTAGTTGTATTGTTATGAATTGGGAAGTTGTTACCTCGTTTAGCCTTGAGACACTTTCTTTTATCTCATTCAATACCTTGTCCTCACTTTCAAAGTAACATAAACTGGTATGATTTATTATGCTTCAATCAAGTCTAGGATGAAGAATTTCCAACACCCACTTTTAATTTCATCAAATTGAGAATTTTCAAATCTCCAAGGTTCAACAAAAAAGTTCCCAAAAGCTCTCAAAAATTCAAAATAGAAAATTGATTCTAAGCTAAAAATAATAATAATTAATCATTGTTTTCAATAGGTTATGCTGCAAAGGACCACTTGGCGATATTAGTCGGGATCGCTCATAAACTCTATGATATGCCCATTAGTATGTTCATTGCCACCTTGCGTTTTCCTACAACATCTTCTTGTTTTGAATCATTGGATGACTTAATACTACTTTGCAGAACTATTCGAAAGCACGCTGACTGCTCCTTTTAACCATTGATTTGATTTATTACTGCAGTGTTCAGTTCTCTGGAACAAAAGCGAGGATTGGACTTTTTGGAAACAAGCTGAATGGGTTCGACGATCCTTAGGTCTTCAGTTCTTCATCCTTTAAGCTGACTTTGTTCCTTTTAGCTCAATTTTATCCATGATCTTTCTTCAAGTGTATATACCTGAAACTCAAGGTATGTTATCAATTTTTGAGACAAAATATGCATTTAAGGACACGAAAAATATTAAAATATAGCCCTAAATGAGTCCAAATTGTGGACTCATCATGATTGAGAACTTAGTAATAAATGGTTGAGTCTTTATGTACTATTCTCCTAACTACCCATAGAGATTTACTTGAAGGACTTGCGTAAAAACTGGAAGGAAGCCGTATCACAAAAAAAATGAGAAAATTGCCGAATTTTTTTATTTTTTAGAATGGCCGAAAATATCTTTAAAATAGCGAGACTTCACGATCTGCTCCTTTAACTCCCTGTGGAGGTTTTCATAAAGATTTTTCATAAGAATCAACATGAATTCATATCACCAAAATATATATGGGCTAACACCAAAAATTGAGAAAATCGTCTAATCCCTATATAAATGACCCCTGGCCCCAAAAAGTCGTAAAAGGTTTGGCTTCACGTAGTGCTCCTCAATATCCCTAAATAGGTTTCCGTAAAGGGTTTACAGAAAAATGACAGAATTTATATCACCAAAATATTCATGGACAAATACATTAGAAAGACAAAGAAAATCATATAATTCATGTAAATATGCTCTTAAATATCCATATATTCTAAAAAGATTGTGAGACTTCTGCTCCCCTAAAAATGTTGTAAAAATGATGAGACTTCACATACTTATCTCTCTACTACCTCAGGCGAATTCCGTAAAGGTTATATAAAATATTAATTATAAGTCATATCACCAAAATATTCATGGGCTGAAAAACATGAAAAATTGATTAAAATATTAGGATATGGCATAAGTATCCCCCTTAGACTATTATCGGAATCACAGAGAAACACATTAACTAAACTAAGGTATACGTACAGAAAACACTGCGTCATTCTTCTTTCCAAACGACCAGAAATTCATGGCGCCTACATCAGCCATCAGCATCGCTGTCCCCCTTCCCCCCTTTTTGGAATTTCCCGTCCCCTTCATTCATTATTGACTTGAAAAAGAGCATTTCAATTCAAAATTTCTGCCCAATTTCCCCTCCATTTTCTCCAATAGATTCCTTTTATTTCACAGTTTTAAAACACAACTTGGAGGAGTAAAAAAAAACATAAAGTTTGAGTCTCTTATATTTGAATTCGAAATTATTTTATTTTGAGAAGCAGGCCGGAACGTAACTCATCGTGAACAACTTTTCGTCAGCTCCTTTGTCCCAGTTCCTGCTCGACAAGAGGTAAACTCTTCTTCCATTGTGATGTTCTTTTTCATCTTTTGTTTCCATGCTAACATTTCCATAGTGTTAAAGATTTTTTTTATTCGAAATTATTTAGGGTTGTTTGTGTTTAATTTTCGATTCTCTTGAATGTTCGATATGTCTGGTCTAAAATTTAATTCTTCAAAATGTGAACTATATTTTTAAGGAATAATACATATATTGGATCCTAAACTTAACTTCAGATTTTAGCGTTGACTTCCAAATTTCATAATGCACAAAAGACACTTTAACTATCAAACTTTTAAATAAATAAACACAAAAGTCCTACATAGCAAAATACGTGTAAGACACCACGTAGGACATAAAAAGACATGTAGGATGACTTGTAGGACATGTATGTCTATTTGTTCAACTTTATACAAGTTTAAGTGTCTACTTGTGCAAATTAAAAGTTGAAGGCACAAATGTAATTTCAAGTCAATTTAAAGGGCATATTTATGTATTATGCCTATTTTTAATGTTAGTATATTTTGATAAATTTTCTTTTTTTATCAACTCCTGTGTTTTTATTTTAATCAAATATATTTTGTCAAACCTTTTACTTATTTTTCAACTGATTTTAAATAGTTTCATTTTTTAATTAATCAAATTGGTTCACATTTTTATTAAAATTATTCAAAAAATAAATTTCACTTAATCTAACTTTAAAAATTATATTCACTTATAATTAATTACAAATATTCTAATTAACGTCACCCTTTTCTAATCAAGCATCGATGAAAATCACATTACCTCTTTATAAAAGGCAGGGGAACGTCAAATTGCAAGAAATGTGCAAGCAAAGATGGAGAAGGAAGGAAGAATGATTGCCTCTCATTAGTGAATGGTCTTCAATAGTGAATGGTCTTGTGTGAGATGTAGAAGGAATAGAAAAAGAAGTACAGGATAAAAACAAACTACAAAAGGAGGTGGCTAAGTGTGTGTTGTGAATCAAGTGGATCTATGGGCTATTAGAGACTTTTAAGGGAAAATTATATATAATAGCAAACTAATAACCTAAATTAACTAGAATAGATAGGGTTTGATTTTATTGTGCTCAATAGCAAACATTAGCTAAAATTTGCCAGCGTCTCTCTCCCAAAAATCTCGCTCGCCACTCTCCATTCTCGCTCGCCTCTCTCGCTTTATACACAGAAATGTATAATTTTGTTTCTGTTTTGTATAAAGCGAGAGAAAATTGTATTTACACGTGCAAAAATGTATATCTTCGTGTTATACACTTAATTATACAATTTACAAACATTTTACTTCAAATATTGCAGAGAAAAAGGCCAACGAATTATACAATTGCAAATTATACAATTGCAGTGAAATACAATTTTCTCTAGCTTTATACAACAAAAGTGTATATATTGTGTTTCTGTTTTTGTATAAAGCGAGAAAAACATATATTTTCTTGCTATACACTTATAATTATGCAATATACATACATTTTAATTCGATTCAACTGTATGCAAAATAAATTATACAATTGCAGTGAAATAGGCCAGCGAATTATACAATTTAGGCCAGCGAATTATACAATTTAGGCCAGCGAATTATACAATTGTATATGTATAGCAAATTATACAGTTTTATGTTTGCTATGGAGCGCAATTATGCAAAGTTTGTTATAGCATACAAATATGAATCTTTTGTTTGCTATATGTGAAAGTTGACCGACTTTTAATTGGAATGTAGGCCCAATAATCATTTGGTCTATATATCATTCCGTTCTAGTTACCTTTTTATATGTAATATATCTGTAATTTGTATGTTATTATTTTATCGTGGGTATTATAGTTGTAATTTGTATTCAGCGATAATAATAAATATATTAGTGTTTGTATTAGAAATGGGGTTTCTTTCATTGGTGTTTTCATCCAGAGGTCTTCAATGGAGGACCAAATATATTGAGCAATAGAAGATTCAATCAAGGTTGTGAAGGATACTTGGTCGAAGGATCTCTCTGAAATTCGTTCAATGTTAGGCGAGTTGGTTAGAAACCTTCTACCAGTAAATCTGGAACGGTTGAATTTCTAACGATTTTGTGGCAAGAATCCTTAGTTATGGATTTCTCAAGCAGAATGCTACTTTAATTTCTATATAACGGAGGAAGATCAGAAGCTTAATGTGACTTCATACTATTTTGATGGTGAGGCTTTGGAATCGTATGGTTATTTCGCAACAAACAACTCTCTAATTGGGACCATTTTGTGGACAAATTGATGATTCGTTTTCACTCCCGTAATAGAGACACATCGCGCAGGTTCTTGCCCGTTCCCATGGACAAGAATTATAAGGCTGTGGACTATATCAAGAGGCTATTCCATCTTGGGTAATATTACTAACTCATCCTCACCTCAGTCTTATGTTCAATACAATTGTGGGGTAGACCACATGTTTGATAAAATTCCCGAGAATGGTAATGATGTAGATTCTTTGGTTATTACCTTTGTTGAAAATAGTGGGGACACTTATGAAGAAATGCACAATAGGTCATCACTAATAGTTTCTTCAGTTCTTAGTGTGTATGATCAATTGGTGATAAATCCAGATTTGTCTAATAACGCTACTAATGATGAAGCAATTTCAATTTCAAACAAAGTTCTCTATGAACTGCCTTCGTATGGTCATGATCAATCAAGTCGGAAAAGTGGAAAACATGTCTGTACCACTAGTTTGTCGTTGTGTACTTTTGTTGTGCACAATGATCATTCCATGAACACTTCCTTCCTACACGAAGTTGTTAATGATTCTAAGCTCCTGAAAGTAACCACCTCTGTAATGTATTGGAATCTGGCAAGTGTTGGACCAGAAAACAATGCTTGTGAGTTCCTTGATGACTGGGGACTGTTTTCAATGGACGAGGTAATTGTTTTACATTTCAGCATTATTACAACAACAATGTTTGACGATATTCTTCGGAGGTCTTGTGTCATTGGTTGTGGCCATAAATTTGCAAGACCATTGATTGGAGATCCCAATTTTTGTTGGACTGTTATTTTAAGGAATTTATATAGAAGGACATAGACGGAGAAATGGATAAAACATTTCCCTCCTTCACTAATATTTATTTTCTTGTAGATGTTATTTCTGCAATTGGTTCTACCATTGTCTGGAATGCTCGAATTGCACTATGGAGTCAGGAATGGTTGTGCATTCAGTACACCGACACCAACCACAAGATAACAAGCTAGTGCGAAATAGGAATACCATGGAATATTATCAGTGGTTGTTTCGTGAGATTCTTTATACATTTTGTTGTGGCATACAACATGGATGTTGTTTATATAATTCATCTATTGGCAACTGGTGTGATTGATAATGGCTGTGTTGTCAAGTGGACGAGAACCTACCAGATTATTGGAGTAGCTAATAGAATGTACACATATGTTTCTGTGGCAACTAAAAGTTATAAGTTTACTTGTCTTATATCACTGGATCGGCCAAAGGAGGAGCCAACTTTTGTCCAATTGATTTTTATATCAAAACAACTTCAGAGGTCAGTAAACCAATTCGATACTGCTTCTTTTCTTTAACTGATGAAGTGGGATTACATCTTAGTTTTTCTCTCGATTGCATCTCTCACAGTTTATGGTGTTATGAAGCACTTCAATAAGTTTAACCCAGGGTTGCCTTTGGAACCACTGAAATATTGCACAAATACACCTTTCCAGGCATTATCCTACAAACATCACCTTAGATGAGTAGGTTGCAGAGACATTTGCCATTTTGGAGGTGTTTTGGTTCTCGTTAAAGCTGGACAATATGTTCAAGAGGCAACGAGAGTAATGTCAATCTCCGTAATACTCTCTAAAGACAACGTAAAGTTACACTTCAAATCAGAATATCTAGATCATTTTCTTTGTCCTAGTTCATTGCTGGATGGAGGAGTGTTGTTTCAATCTATACTCGTGACATTGAATTGTGTGGAAATTGCCACTCGACAATTGAGCGCGAGTGTTTTGGATGGATTTCATGACTTGAACCTAGAGGACAAGGTTCCTTTTGAGTGATGGAGTATTGTTGTGAATCAAATTGACACTGTAAGGGCCCATGGACTATTAGAGACTTTTATTTAGGATCCAGGACCAATAACCATTTGTTTTGTATCTCATCCCCTTCTAGTTACCTTCTTCTATGTAATCTATATTAAATTAGTATGTTATTACTTTATCTTGTGTATTATACTTGTAATTTGTATTCGGCAATAATAATAGATATATCAGTGTGTTTGTATTAGAAATCGGGTTTGTTTCAATGTGTGGTTCTAGCGGTTGTCGAAAGGGAACATCAAAAAGACAAGATTGGGAAAGGAAAATGAGAAAGAGGCGAATGTTGTTAGGTTATTTTCATGATTAATATAGGTTGGTCTCCTTTTTTATTATTTTTTTTGTTTTTGCTAATTTTTGGAGCTGATAGGCTAGACTGATATGTATTACATTGAAAAAAAATAGCTAACAAGCCACAAAAAAATTGGGGAAAACAAACTTTTGAACACCCAAATAGGTAATGACTATTAATCTAGGAAAAATTATAAACATACTTCAAACCAAGTAAAGTAAGATAATTAAATTTAACTATAATACGTATAGAAAATTATTATTAATCTAGGAAAAGTTGTTGATATATCCTACCATTCCAATGAATATACTAGCGGCCACATATATGACATAAAGGACTTTCATCACTCAATCACAATTTATTTCAATAATCCATATCAATAAGAGCACCAAATTATTGAAAGAAAGAAAAAACTTGTTGGGAAAAAACTAATTAGAAAAAGTAAATAAATAAATAAATAAAAAGAAGAATTATAACCTATAAGAATGATTAATTTCTAAGTCCCCAGAAGCGGCGCCAAAAACTTGTTTCTTCCAATTGCACACGCAAGTGTACGCGGTAGCACAAGTAATATAGTGACTCTTAAAAGAACCAGATTATCGATCCCAAAGGACATGTCAATTAATCATTTTTACCAAATTATAGTAGTCTAATTATTTATTTAAGAATGTCAAAAGAAAAGAATAAAATAATAAAATTACTTATAACTTAGTAATTTGCCCGCACTCCGCGCAATAATAAATTATAATTACATTGAATTTCCCATTAACTTTTTATTAATATTCATTCATTAAAAGATAATGGAAAATTGTTAACTAAAAAAATATTAGCAATATTCCAATATGAATTTGATTATTTTTCATTATTACATAACTCAAGAACCTCGAATGAATTAATTATTCACAAAATAATAAATCATTGGTTCTTTAATAAACATTAAAAAGATAATAAATAATAATATATATACAAAGGCATTTCATAATGTAAAGAAACATTTAAGTTGCATAGATTATATAATTGTGATAAATGTCTTAAGAAATATTCAAAAACTTGTTAACATATTTAAAAGAAATACGCTTGAACATGAAAGCAATTAAAGCTTTTGAACTTGCATAATGAATTTCTTCAATTGATAAGTGAGAAATTTCATATCTATATAAAAATAGATAAAATAAAAGCTTATATATAGTACCTTTTTATTATAAAATTTAATATAGAATATAAAAAACATAAATTCTTGGAACTGAGGATAATAATTATTTTCTATACAATGAATATATGTACTATATGTGTATATGTTCAATATAACCGGAGACAATAACTTTGAAGAAAATATAAAAGCAGAGTTGAAACATGTACTAAAAACAATAACTAATATCATACACATAACTTAATTAGTGTAAAAAAGCATACTAGGATATGTAGAAATAGAATGAAATGAAATGAAAAAAATGGAGCCCACTGAATGCACAATGTCCCCTTAAGAAAATTATTCTCCTCCAATGTCAGAGGTTTAAAGAATATACATCCTTTCGGGATGGAACAATTTTATCCACCAAGTTATTGATAGAAAAACAAAGGTGTCAGTAAGTCCATCACGTGGAGCAAAATACAAAAATATTGAAATTTCCGGAAGTAGAAGAAGAAGATCAGAATTTTGTTATTTTAAAATGAGAGGAAATCCCACCATTTATAGATAACAAAAGGTAGTGTGAAGAACTATTTATTGTGCCTTATCAGAAAGGTTACAACTATTTTAAAAAGTTGCAACCCTTCGAAAGTTCGCAACCCTTCGAAAGTTCACAATTTTTCATAAAGTCTCAACTCTTCATTAAAGTCGCAACTTTTCATAAAATTCATAAATTTTGGTAAAAATTGCAACTTTTATTAAAGTCACAACTTTTCATAAAAGTCACATCTTTTCATAACAGAGGAATGCTAGTTTTGGTAGTAAATAAATTTTTAAAAAAAGTATTGCTTGTGGTGACTCCACATAGGCGGGCTTAGGTTTCTCTTCTATATAAATATATGATAATTGGAAAATCTCAGGGCTGCAGCATATATATTGGATTTCGTGTATCATATTTTTGTCTAAGACTAACTTTAGTTGCAAAATTACTTGTTTATAGGGTTGATAATATGATCTGGGTTACACAACTCTCATCGGCTACCCCAGTTAGCTATTTCACTACATCGTTGAGAGGGGATAAGCAGACTAACTACAGAGCATTTATATTTGGTCCTATTTCATAACAAAGCAAGGTGTTCGTCTGGGCGTCACTCCTTAACATTGATCACTTCAATCCAATGGGTGGACTGAACTCTTTATATTTTCCGGTCTATCTAATCTCTCCTTGGGTCGATTTTAATATTAGAAACTAGGTTTATTTTATGGTGCACAAATATAAAATAGTAAAACAAGAATATAGAAATAACTTGTGTAGACAAAAAAGAATGAATTCAAAAAGACTTAAATAATCAACATCGAATCCGTAGCTGCAGACCCATAAATAGGGCTTTAGCTACTAATATTCTAAGAAAACAACAACAAGAAGAAGAAACCTAAAAGTATTGAAAACATTATATTTTGATCTTCACCTCTATATTGATTTTTTCTAATAATTATTTTTATTTAATATTTATAGATGTAGAAAACCCTCAATAATATAATTGATTCCAAAAGAAAATAGTATATCAAAACCAAGCGGAATAAGAATTCCTCTCCGCGTGAAATGTGGATCAAGTTTTATTGCAGTTTTCCTTCTTTCAAGTTTAATTGACATGTGGATCAAGTTTAATTGCAATTTTCCTTATTTCAGTGGCAGTTAATAAATTTATTATTATTGTATTAAATTTAATCAATTAAGCTTCATGCTTGATTTCTATCTTCAATCTTTCATATTTAATTCATTTTAGCTCCAAACTTCTTCAACTTTATCCCAATTCAATCCTACAAATAAAAGTAAGCTATGTAGTAGAATTTAAAAAATTCATGGTCAAAAAGGAAAAATATTAATAGTAAATGTGAGTCAAATAATGATTGAAACATATAGTTTTGGCCTCACATTATTGGGCCTAGAGGAGAAGACCCGCACGTTTTATGCCAAACTGTTAGAGTTTGATTAAGGTCCACTAACAGAGGTTCCCCCTACTACGTGCTATGGCTAGGTGAGGGAGTTTTATGCCATACTTCATACAGTTTAATAGATGACATTCACATTACTATGTACGTTAGAGGAGTTGACATACCCCTAAACACTCAATTCATCAATGAGATGCTCAAGGGGACAAAGGCTCCTAATGAAGAGTATGAGGACAAGCAACAAAAGATAGATCTAGGTTGGCTGAAGGATGCACGAGTTGAGGCTACCCTCTATACTGGTTTAATGTGCTACTAAATAGGGCATCAACAATACTATCTTGTTACGAAATGCTAAGAGGTGGTTGAAGTTCATTTCCAATAGGATTGGCACGTCGGGCAACCATACCAATGTGACGTTTCCTTGGGCTCTAGTGGTGGCATGTTCTATGCATGGAATCAAGGTGAATGTGGGCACACTGATCATTTATGAGTTGAAGGTTTTCTACTAGGATAACAAGAAGACATTCATCCTCCTATACTAACTAAAATGATGTGCAAATTGTCGGGGATTTCACTCATGGACACCGATGAGGTACTTAGTCACGTGTCACGACCCACGATTACACCCTAGAAGATATGGTATTCTTGAATTGTGAAATTGTTTACTTGACCTCTCGGAGTTCTTCTACAAGCCCTTTGACATCATTCGTCACATACATGTATGAAAAGTAGTGCAGAATTAAAACTTTTCACACGAAATAGTAATACTTCAAAATATATCTTTCATAGAAAAACATAATGAAAGGTTAAGTCTCAAAGTTGCCATCTTAGACAAATGAATATCTTGGGACACACCCCATACTTCAATATATAGAATATAGCTAAGTCAATCACAATAGTTTAATTAAGGAAATCTAAACATCAAGATGTCCTCGAATCAAGTGAGGACATACCAACAGTTACTTGAATGAAATGCTAATCCAAGCTTAACTTCGAGAATCCTATCAAATGTCACCTACAACTTTAGAGATAGTAAAAATATATAGAATTAGTACATTAGAATGCACGAAGTATGGAAAAATGCATAAAAATGTGATAAAAGGACATATGCATAAAACATGTTGTTTTTGATTAAAACTTCACAAAATAAAGTATAAAAGATTACATAAAGTCAACATATGCACATATAGTCACATTCCACAATATACCACCAATATTAATTCAATTCACATGACCATGATACCCTCCTACTAAAGGTGATTCTAAGGCTCACTTGAGTGAGTTATGAAGCGGCCGCCCATACAATCCCTTCACACACACACAAAACTGATGCTTTAGATTACCTAAGATAAGATTATTCTCATTTCATTCATTTAACTCACTACCTAGAATTACTATAAGACTCACCTAAGTAAGACACGAAGATAACACCCATACACCCTCTCCAAGCCTACCTAAGCAATCCTTAAAGGTACTCTAGATAAGTATCTTTTCATTAACATGCATTTCGCTTAAGTAATTAGGTTCATTGATCAATTTAGGAGAGATTTAAAACTTAAGGACATTCACATAATAGTCTTGGAGAAGACCTTGGGAACTCACATAGTGGCATCTTCAAATCCTAACCGTGCAATGTCTAGATAGCGTCCAATTCCACTACCTAAACTTGATAGAACTTATCCAACACTACAAAAACCATACTTGCTAGGAATGGAATCCGGAGACAACCCTACTCCGATAAAGGGTGTTCTACTTGCCAATGGTAGAACTAGGACACAACTCATGTAGGCACATAGTTAAGTATTATCAAGGGTTTCTTTGTTGTAACAACCCGTATTCTACGTATGCTAGTCTTATTTATATAGTTCTTATTAACTGCCTTGTGGTATAGTTATGGATTCGGTTTCATTGGCAAGTAGTGGCAATAGAATAGGTTTAAAGTGAACTATTCCTAGATTTTGATGCGAGCCAATTAATTTGATGTCGATGGAAGTATTTAAACTTGAGATCATGAGGTGGTATTTGAGTCTAAAGTATAAACTATAAAGTGACGTAGTGTATATAAGTTCTAAGTTATGTTAAAGTTATTAAGGTCTAGAAATGGAATAAAATATTGAGGTCTTTTCTTGACTTCACTAAGCTAGTAGGTGACAAGTAGGTGCATCACCTACTTTGACTTATTGACCAGACCAAATAGTTGCATCACCTACTAAGACACTTTTGACTGTGTTATTTTGACAAGTACACTACATTCTATTTTCATTAATTTAGCCCAAGTTGAATAGAAGAATAAGAGGAAAATGGACAGCCAAGTCCCAATCTTCCTAAGCCCACAAGAAATAATTTTAATGGATAACTAGGTGCATCACCTACTTAAATGTGTGCCAAAATTATAGACACTTGTTGGCTGCAAATGAAGTACATGAAAGGTAAAAAAAAGGTCCAATGTTCTTATGTCCAAAAATTCCAAATGAAAAGTCCAAGTAAGTAGGTCACCTACTTGACAAATTATGGCACAAAATGAGTGAGAATGTCGGCCAAAGCAGGTCCTTTTAAAAGAGATTGATATAAGCTTTTTCCAGCCATTTTTACTTTGACAAAAAAATCTGATTTCTAGGGCTTTCTCTCTTCTCTCTCTTAGATTCATACAGCGGCCATTAAATACCATTAGGTTTCTTGAATAATAGGCATTTCAAGCTATTAGAAGGTATAATTTAAGACAATTTAAGGAGGACAACCTTTACCTTGAATATTTAAAGTCTTAGCAAGTGGTAGTTATGTCCAGCAAGGTAAGCTACTGCAATTTTCTCCCTCTTGTGCTTGAGTTAACTAGGTCACTTGGTATGTATTAGTGAGTTAGAAATTGTTACTTTTACATGGTGAATTTTTGTGAGATTGTTCTGGTGATTAGTGCATGTTGGGATAGCTATGGTAGGGAGTCCTCTTTAAATTAAGCTATGAGCTTGTTTGAGCAATTTAAAAGTAATGTTAGCTCTTCAAGTGCTGGTGATCAGAAACCATGATTCATATTGCTTCTATTACATTATTATTTTCAAAGATTGATTTATGTATGTTATGATAAGGGATATGACGGGATGTGCGGGGAAGTTATGGAGACGTTAAAGGACTTAAATATTGCAAGGAGTTTTAGGGAGGACCTGATACGAAGGTTGTATAGTATATAGACGCGATTAAAGGATAGGGAAGGATAGAGAACACTGGCTTTATAGATTGCAGCTTACTGCTTCGTTAATATTTAAGTGTGATCAAGTGGCTCAAATTGATTGATTAGATACTAATACTAGTCTTACAACTTATTTTATTGTAGATTAGTGATCTGAAGAGAAGGATCTTAAGTCATTCATTTTGAATTGTATAGCACGGTATGTAAGGCTATTTGATTTCTATTTCTTTGGCATGAATCCAAAACATGCATTACAAAAAGTAAGCTTTCTAAGTGTCATTGGTAGTGAGTGATCCATAGTTCCAGTTCCTACTCCCTAGAGCATTGAAGTGCGTACTCTACTATGAGTTTGTTACTAAATGTGCGTGTTTACTCTACCAAGTGTTAGCATGCAAGGTTTAAACTTGTTTCATTGTCAAAGTACCCCTCGCACGTATTTCCATTATATAATCCAAAGTGATCCTAGATTACATATGGTACATATGTTTATAGGATGGATATACTATCTGTCCATATCTTGCCAACTTGCTTCAATTGTTTATAGTATGTCATCTTGTCACACGTTCATATGTTCCCTTTCTTATTATTACTCCCATTGTGTTAGACAATAATGTTACCTCACATGATCACTAATTTCTCAGTTGTACGTTTATATGTACTTACTTGGAATATGTATATGTCCTTAAGTTGAATCTGCCCTATTTCCCCCTTGGTTCCACATGCATGAACATCTTGTATTTGAATCATAAAGACTTCAAATCTCTTGGCTGAATGTTAAATTGTCTTCACTGGATGTGCTTCAATTTGTGATGTCAAAATTCTTACCGAGTCATATAAGCTCCTAAGTAATACGTTCAAGTCGCATTTGCTTCCCATGTCATTGTTATTATCGTAAGTCCTTGATCATATGTCTTTTACTACTAGTTCGTAGTTCCAAAACTAAATAAGGATTATGACAACCAAAACAATAATCACAAACAAATTCTGAACATAAAAAAGAACATTATCAAAAGAGTTATGAACATCAAAGAAACAATCTCAAAGATTTTTTAAAAAAATCTAAGTGAAGCATGGGTCGATCCTAAATGGTATAGAAGGGTGGAAGCTCATGGGAGAAATCCTAGCAAGGGTCGATCCTGCTTTGTATAAGAGGGAGGCGGCTCAGGGGCGAAATCCTAGCATGGACCGATCCCAATTGGTATAGAAGGGTGGCAGCTTAGGGGCGAAAGCCTAGCATGGGCCGATCCCAATTTGTAGAATTATGAGGACAACATCCTAGTGGTTAAAATGCCTAGCATGGGTAATCCTCTTCTACCGCTGATCAGCTGGTCATTTGTATCATATGTTGTATAAAGATTATAAAGTACATAAATGTAAAGAAAAGAATGTAACATGCAGTTTTTGGCAATTTTGGCTAAAGTTTGGTTCTCCAAAAGGACCTTTTGGTTTGTCTTTGGGGTGCTTTTCCGAACGGTTCCAATCCAAATACACTCTTACACATGCAAGGAGCATCTAAAATCAATTTCAACAAAAACGAACACTTAAAAAATGCAAAAACACACTAAGAAATACAAGCACGTTACAAGGCAAAACTTTCGAACGTCATGGACGTACTTGCACGTTTTACAACCAAACATCACCAAACTTTAGATATTTCCTATAATAAGAATTATAAACCATTTTAGTACTCCAAAACCTCATGAAACATGTGTTAGGCTATAGTTTCACCTAAGTCATTTTAGAGGTGTTATATTCTCCCCCACTTGGACAACATTCGTCCTCGAATTACACTTGTTTCTTTTATAACACTATCAAGGGATAAGAAACTCAAGACTAGAAGTACATTACCATACCACACAAAACACAATACAAAAATATATGAGGGACACAATTTCACATAATCAAGAGACTCAAAACACAACAAGAAGATAGAAACTACATCTACAACTCATCATGCATTAGACTCACATTCTTCACTTCAAATAGGTGGAACTCTTTCTCCACATTATCACGCTCATATAAATCAATTCTAAACATACTATGATCATTTTTCATGAAAGATCAATTTAGTCAAAGTTTGAATTTCTTGATAGTGAATTGTCCAACCCTACAGTGAATTTTTCTAAAACATTCCATAAGGCAACATTTAAGAAATTTGTGATGAAAGCATGACAATGTGAGAGATAAAACCATATAAACCCATTTTACAACACAAATATAACATCAGAAAATGCACAATGCAAGGACAATCCCTCACCTTATGACCATTCTTACCACAACCAAAGCAAGTTCCAGCACCAATTAGACACTTCCCAAAGTGCTTCTTCCCACAAGTAGAGTAAGTAGGCTTAACACCTTCAGAACTTCTACCACTGTCACCCTTGACCTTAGGAGCACTAGGTCCATCATCATTTGGAGCCCTTTTCTTAATCCTAGGTTCCTTTTTCTCATTGGATCCAGTCCTATTCAAATTTCTAGAAATTCTACTGAGCTGGAACTTCACAATTGATTGAGCATACACCATAAACCAAGACACGTTCATTCGTATGACACTGTTCTTTCACAATGTAGGTAATGCTTGTAACAAACCGAAAACTCATCCCTAGAGTTAGATACCAAGGATGGGCATACCCAGACAACATGGTGAACATCAAAGAATACTTTTCCAAACTCATGTTCCCTTGTCTAAGGTTAATATACTCCTCAACCTTAACCTCCCTCTTCTTATGGGGAAAGTACTTTCCTAAGAAAGCCTCCTTAAACTCTTCCCAGTCTATAGAACCCGACTCAACCGGACTATTGTCTTTAAATTGAGTGTATCACACTTGAGTAACATCCCTCAATTAGTTTGAAGCGAACTCCACCTTTTACCTAGAAGTCACTCCCATATCACATAATGCATTGTACACACCGTTAAGAAACTCTTAGGGATCCTCTTCCATCTTAGAGCCAAGAAACATGAGAGGATTCATTCTCACAAAGTCTCTCAACCTAGAGGTCATAGTACTCTCTCAAACGCATTCATTCTATGTCAAATGTCTTTAGTCACATTAGTTTTCAAGGCTCGGGCTAAAGTAAGTAAAGCCTCTCTAATCTTCACATTAGTCATGTCTTGGGGAATCACTAGAACTTCATGATCGTCACCTCAAATAGGGACTTAATCACCTTGGGGAGCTTCCTCTTGAACTCCGTATTCAAACCTTCTTGCAGCCATTCTTCTTATAGTCATACTCTTATAAACACAAATTTCCCATCTGATCACCCTAATTTTTTGAATACACTAAGATATCGTCAATGAAGACAATGACAAAGGAATCTAGGTAGTTTCGAAACACCCTATTTAGTAGGTCCATAAATGCCTCTTTGTCATTAGTCAACCAAAAAGACACACCCTAAACTCATAATAATCATATCTTGTTCGAAAGGTCGTTTTGGAAATATCTTCATCTCTTACCCTAAGCTGGTGATATCCCGATCTTAAATCAATTTTGGAAAAGTAGCTTGCCCCTTTGAGTTGATCAAACAATTCGTCAATTCGAGGGATAAGATACTTATTCTTAATGGTCACTTTATTGAGTTGACGCTAGTCAATACACATCCTAAGCGACCCATCCTTCTTTTTCACAAATAGAACCAGAGCATACCATGGGAAATACTAGGTTGAATTGAAGCCTTTCTTTAGTAAATCCTTGAGTTGAGCCTTTAACTCTTTCAATTCGTCCGGAACCATCCGATAAGGAGGATTTGAAATGGGATTTGTATCCGGTAGCATGTCAATACGAAAGACAATTTCCCTTTCAGAAGGAATTCCTGAAAGATCATTAGGAAGGACCTCGGGAAATTCCCTCACTACACTTCAAGAATTTTCATTTTTTGCGACGACTTTTAGCGGCGACACATATAGGTGTCACAAAAAGGAGCTTTTGTGGCAACTTCAGGTTGCTGCAGAAGGTGGTAGTATTAGTGACGATCTCAAAGGTCGCCTTTAAATGTAGTATATTTAGTGGCAACAATTCATTAGTCTCCACAAATATGAATTAAATTTTATAATATAATCTGATTGAGAAATATTTTGTAGCGACTTTTAAGAAGTTGCCACAAAAAACATATTTGTAATGACCTTGTCGCCACTACAAGTGGAGCTATTGTGGCATTCTAAATAGTTGCCACAAATCCTTTATATTTATTAGTTATAATTTTCTACACAAAAGCAAAATTTGTCTTTATATTATGAAAGAAGTAATTAACCTGTGTTTGGTCGTTTATTTTTAGGAGTAGTAAAATAACAGTTGATAGTAATTACAAATAAGCTAAATATATATACTTTTAATAAGGTAAAAATCATATACATCCATCAAAATAAATAAATGGTTTATGTGAAATTTGTTATAAAATATATTTTTTTATTAGTTATTTGTATATATTATTGAAATATATTTTAAAAGATATATTATTGTTATTTTTATTTTGATAAATAAGTATTAGAGTTTTGATTATTATTAAATAAGTATAGAACTCTTTGCATACTATTAAAACAGTTAGTTTCTGAGAAACTTATTTTGTTCTAGTTATTTTTAGTTTATAGAAATGTCATTTTTAATTTCTTCATTTAGATAATTTAAAAAATGAAATAAATAGACAAAATGTAAAAGAAACCCAAAATTGATTAAATAGAAACCCTAATGATATTCCCTTTTTCATTTACAAGACACAAAACGCTCCAGCTTCTATTTTTTCCCCCAATCCGCCTCGTCTCTCCAGGCCTTCCCGCGGTCGTCGATATTGTAAAAGGATGAGAAGATTTTCTTTACGTACTTCCTCTCTCTGGTGGCTTGTAATTTTGAACGGATTACATATGCTTTGTAGTTTAATCTGTAAATTTTATTTGTCTTTCCTTTTATCTTTTGATCTTTTCTAATGCATTTGAGTATTTTCGTTAGAAAAAGAAGCGTCATTCAGTCGTTCGTGATATATGCTAACTTCAGTATTTGGCTTTTTCTTTACATACTCTCTTGCTTGTATATGAAATGCTAGTTGGGATTTGGGGACATGAGTAATTATATGAGTAGTTGTTAGTGTTTGGAACTACTTTGCCATCTGAGTTTGTTGTCATGATAGAAAAACTAAGCATTTTGTTATCAAGCCGTGTTATCCTTTTTGATTGTTCACTTGCTTGTTATGATTGAAATTGTGTAAGTGAGAGATTTTGGGCGCTAAACAACATGATATCAAATAGTTCATTTTATTCTCTAGGCAATATTGAATATATTGAGATGAGCAGGTTAGTTTTGCTGTAACAAATGTTTGCTTTTTTATCTTTTTCAATTGGTTCTTTTGAACATTTAATTTATTTGCATAAAGTTGTATATATCTTGAAGTACTTCCCTCGAAGAGTGTAGAGACAACAACTCTTATTTATTCAATAATTTTACCTTTTCTGAATTAAAGTTTACACTTTCTTGTCCTGCCACTTCAAATTAACACGTTGGTTAATGTTGACAATTTGTGAAATATCAATGCAACTAGGATTCTTAAGTGAAGAGGTAGTATTATTGAATATTATAGTTGTTTACCTAATTGTATGGGAGGTCCAACATCTCTTTTTTTTTCTACCATCTACTTTCAATAATGTAGTAACAACACTTGGGTAGCTCTGGTTTGTACAAAAATACATTTAAGCATAGCTTTTGTCTACAACTATTATGGGAGCAGAAGGATTCTAATTGATCTAAATCAATTACATTTACAATTTTTTTCGCCAAAACATCTTATTTTTTTTTTTTAGACATAAAGATATATGTACAAATTAGTCATAATTATTGTCTGCCATATGTAAAAATGTAAAGGTCATTTAATAAAGTAGAAAATAGTATATCGGCCATTTGGTCAAAGTTTATTTTAAGAGTCAAGTTACTGTGTAAATAGTAAGGGTCAAGTTACTGTGTAAATAGTAAGAGTCAAGTTACTATGTAAATAGTAAATGCCAAGTTACTGTGTAGTAACAGTAAAGGCCAATACGTATGTCTATATAAGAGGCATTTGCCTTCATAAATAAGATAACTCTCATTTAGCAATCTTCTCTCATTCTCTCTTTTACAATATAATCGATCCCCCCACATTGAATGGGGGGGGATCGATTATATTGTAAAAGAGAGAATGAGAGAAGATTGCTGAATGAGAGTTATCTTATTTATGAAGGCAAATGCCTCTTATATAGACATACGTATTGGCCTTTACTGTTACTACACAGTAACTTGGTCTTTACTATTTACATAGTAACTTGATTCTTACTATTTACACAGTAACTTGACCCTTACTATTTACACAGTAACTTGACTCTTAAAATAAACTTTGGCCAAATGGCCGACATACTATTTTTTACTTTACTAAATGGCCTTTACATATTTACATATGGCCGACAATAATTATGACTAATTTGTACATAT
Source organism: Solanum chilense (assembly GCA_032847665.1). Taxonomy (NCBI): domain Eukaryota; kingdom Viridiplantae; phylum Streptophyta; class Magnoliopsida; order Solanales; family Solanaceae; genus Solanum; species Solanum chilense. The sequence goes on from CM064963.1 coordinate 50,029,685, forward strand.
ATCTTTATGTCTATTTTTCCTTATCTTTTTCTTCTTTGTTTATTCCAGTTGTACTCCCGGAACATAGTTATCTTCGCCATTGCATTTTGAACATAGATGGTCTGGATATTTTTGACCTATCAACTTACAGTATCTTGTCATGAGATTAGGAGAAATAAAATTTTTCCTTATAGCTCTTGTTGTTGGGGTAGCTTCTGGCCTTAATAGACTTAATATCCATTGTCGTACTTCTTCCATATTTGCTGCCCTTATATCTCTACAATTGGAGTATATCATTGTTTGATCTCTGTTGTAATAGCTCCAGATTGCATTTTCATTTAGATAGTTGTTCGATAACTCATTTAATATAGTAGCTATTCCGATAGTTCTTTTATTTGCATAGAATTCCGGAATATCTACTTTTTGTATTTCTTCCTGGGTGTCTATCTTTTCAGGGATTATCATTTCCCTAGTCAGCCCAATTTTTATAACTTGTATTGTAGGTTTGACTTCGTCATACAATATCTCTGCCGTAGTTGCGTAGAATTTTATATTAAAAAGAGTACCTTTGGTTATTCTTTTATACTGTAAAAAAGCTTTATGTAGTTCTGGTATCTTGGGTATCTCGTCTCCTGTTGTCGTATATACGGTATTTAATAGTCCATAATTGTAGCAAGTTGCTACTAGGTTTGGATTAGTTCCTGGTTGTGCAATTAATTTATTATATCCTTGTAAATGCTGGGTTATGTAGTCTTCGTCAGGGTTTTTCGTATTTTTAGCTTTAGGGTTCTGGTTGAGAAAAGTCTGTACTTTGTATATATTTTCTATATACATTCTGGTAATGTGGTTATATGTTTGTTTTTCTGAATCTAGGCTGGCTTTGTAGGTATTTATTTGTGGTGGTATGAATATATCTTTCTGGGTACTTTGAGGAGTATATGGTTTTGAGAATAACTTATTCAAGTTTATATTTGTGTATTTTACTTTAGTCTCCTCCTTTTTCGTAGGTTGTCCTGCTGTAGATGTGCTGGCTGTAGCTGCATTTAAACAAACATTGTTATGGGTTTTTTGGAGTTTCCCAGCGTCTCCTTCTAGTTCTGAAATTTTTGCGTCTTCCGATCGACGTAGCTCCGCATGTTTATAGTCATGCTGCTGACTTGTATTTTTCATCTTTTGTAGCTCTTTATCTGTCACGACCCAAATCGGGGACGCGACTGGCACCCACATTCACCCTCCTATGTGAGCGAACCAACCCATATAAACCTTAACATTTTAATACAATATCAACAAAAGAAATGCGGAAGACTTAAACTCATTAACAAAACAACTCAAAACTATTATTAATATTCCCAAAATCTGGAAGTCATCATCACAAGAACATCTATCTCAAATTGCTAAACTAAAACTGTCTAAGAAGCTAAAACAATAAAAGCTAGTCCATGCCGGAAGTTCAAGGCATCAAGACTTGAAGAAGAAGATCCAGTCCAAGCTAGACGCATTAGCTCACCCTGAATTTCCGATGAAGTGAAGACTGGCTAGATCTACTGCTGAGTTGAAGTTGACGGAACGTTTGCTGCATTACACAAATAACAAAGAGGAAAACATAAAAGTAGGGGGTCAGTACAACCACACGTACTGAGTAGATATCATCGGCTAACTCAAAATAGAAGATCATATATATCAAGTAATATTATAAATCAACTATAAGCTCAACATGTAACAACAACAAGTATTATGATCGTCAACAATTACCATCAAGTTCATCCATGAGGGCTCAAGCCTCAATACCATACTCATTTGGGAATTAAGTTCATTATGTTGAGTATATTATCATCTTTCAAGATTCATTATCTTTCTTCCTCTTGTGTCGGTACGTGACACTCCGATCCCCTACTACTATGTGTCGGTACGTGACACTCCGATCCCCTATATGTGTCGGAACGTGACACTCCGATCCCCTATATGTGTCGGAACGTGACACTCCGATCCCCTATATGTGTCGGAACGTGACACTCCGATCCCCTACATCTACGTGTCGGTTCGTGACACCCGTCCCACTAATACTATGTGTCGGAACGTGACACTCCGATCCACTAATCTCATTATATCCGTTCATCAAGCCTTCTCTATACCAAGGCATCATCAATCCCAATCACTTTAATTCATCAAGCCTTCTTTTATACCAAGGCATTATCATTAATAAGTAGATTAAAGTTTCTTTCAAGATTTGGGATTCAATGGTGTTCATCATGCTTGTTTTATCAAAATCACATAATCATATTCATGCAAGCATACAATTAAGCATATAGACAGGTTTACAATATCATCAATACATATCATTCCCTATCAAGAGTTCACTACGATTTACGTAAAAACCATAACCTACCTCCACCGAAGAATTGGAATCAAGCAAGTTAATCCTCAAAGATGCTTCGTTCCTCTCTCTCTTGATCGATTCTATCTCTCCCTTTGTTTCTTTCTGTTTTGTTTTATTCCAACCCTCTTTCCTTTACCCTAATTATCATATAATTAAGAATAAAAGAGGACAATAAAACCCCCTAATTAACTTAAGGTTACCCCTTTTTACCCCTAAGTAATTAGACTTATTAATGTTAACCCTCAATCTTTACAATTAAGGAAAGAATAGTCCAAAACGACCTTTAAAACGTGTGGAGAAATCCTAAACTGCCTGGGATTGCGCAACCTGTGACGGGCCGTCGTGACTGCGACGGTCTGTCACACAGGTCGTCGTGGCCTCCCAAAATCCCATTTTTCACTAAGTGCATTGTGACGGTCCGTCACACATGTGACGGTCCGTCCTGCACTTCCGTCATGACGGTCAGAAACTCGTTCCTTGTACCAAATTCTCAAAAGTTGAAGTGTTTTGCAACGGGAGCTCACGACGGTCCGTCGTGGCTGTGACGGCCCGTACTGCAGGTCCGTCACAATGTCCAGAGAGTCGATTTTCAGTACCCAATTTCAGAATTCTAAGTATGCTGAAACGATGCACCCTCGACGGGCCGTCGTGCATGTGACGGTCCGTCGCAGTGCCCGTGGTCTTGGCCAGTTTTTCCAGAATTAAAATCTGTTGCTCAAAAAATGAGTATGGTATTGAGGCTTGAGTCCTCATGTGTAAACTTTACGGTAATTGTTAATGATAAAGTAATTGCTGTTGCTACATGTTGAGTATTGTAGTTGATTTACATTATTATTGATATATATTGTTCCCTATTTTGAGTTAGCCGATGATATCTACTCAGTACTTGTGGTTGTACTGACCCCCTACTTTTATGTTTCCTTCTTGTTATTTGTGTAATGCAGCAAACGTTCCGTCAACTTCAACTCAACAGTAAATCAAGCCAGTCTTCGTCACACCGGATCTTCAGGGTGAGCTAATGCTTCTAGCTTGGACTGGGTCTTCTTCTTCAAGTCTTGATGCCTTGAACTTCCGGCATGGACTAGCTAGTATTTGTTTTAGCTTCTTAGACAGTTTTAGTTTAGCAATTTGAGATAGATGTTCTTGTGATGATGACTTCCAGATTTTGGGGATAATAATAATAGTTATTGATTTGTTTTTATTAATGAGTTAAGTCTTCCGCATTTCTTTTGTTGATATTGTATTAAAATGTTAAAGGTTAGATTGGTGGTTCGCTCACATAGGAGGGTAAATGTGGGTGCCAGTCGCGTCCCCGATTTGGGTCGTGACAATCTAATTGAAATGTTGATTAAGAAGGGAGGGATTTTAGTGGGTTAATCAAAATATGGGGAGAACTCAACGGTTTTAAACGAATTGAAAGTTTATTTTTCTTGCTGACGCCCAACAATTTATCCACCACACCACACACCTTTTAAAGTATTCATTCATGATGCTTATTATTGATAGTACTACTCTAATCTTTTCTTATTCAGAAAGAAGAGTGTAATAACTTCATCTTCATACTCTATAGTATGCATTGAAAGGAAAATGAATGTATGTTTTTTGGATTTTAATTTTTATTAAGCTATAACACAACAATTTTTTTTATGTATAAGTGAATTTCAACCAGTAATAGGTTAATAATGATTATTGATCAATGTTTATCGAGAGAAATGTTGCCAATAATTAATTAGAGTTTTGGCCAAAACATCTTTAAATTATACCTCAAAATTAAACTACATTCTTAAAGTATCATTCTTAGCATAAAATATACTTCAAGTATATAAAAGTGAACAATTTTCATCCTTTTATTAGATATTGTCAAAATAGAATAGATCCTACAAAAACATGAACAGTTCATGCGACTATCAACAAAAGTTGTCATGCATAAGTCATTACATGCTATAAGAAGTTCATGAAAAAAATATTTAAAATGTTAGACACTATTATTTACTAAACAAAAAATGTTTGGACGGTGGGAGAATACATGATCTGCTCTTTTTCTCATTTAGTAATGAAAAGAAGTTGAAACTTAATCAACTTTAGCTTTTTCATATCCAAACTCTATTTAGATCAATAAATATTTGGGGTCATCTGATGTAGAAGTGATCAGTATATTGACTATGTCTCACATTTGAGTTTTATTCTACATTATTAGAAGATGAATCCTCCAACAAATGTTGCTTCCAACATATTCAATTGAGAAAGAAACATATTTCAACTAATAATATTTTTAATATCAAAATTACATGAAAAATAAATGAAAAAAATGTCAATTTAAAAGATTTTGCATAATGCTAAATTCAATTATCGAAAAAGTTCACGATAGTATAGTTGACGTTGCTACGAATAATAATTAAGAAGGGATGACTTGATTGTTGTGAAATCTTAGTTTTTTGATAAATTCAAGTTGAAGGATGAAAATAGTTTACTTTTAAATACTTGAAGGATGTTTTCTGCTAAGAATGATAAGGATGTACTTTAAATTTAGGGATATAGTTGAAAGATGATTTTAACCAAAAACTCAATTAATTATGTAAAATTACTTAATTATACACCCTTAATAAATAGAATTTAAACTAAATTTAATTTATAGCGCGTTACTTATTAACAAAAAGCAAAAGGTTGTTTTTTGACTCGAAAAAAATTACTCTCTCCGTTTAAAATAGAATGACTCTATTTCCTTTTTAGTCTGTTTCAAAAAGAATAACCCCTTTCATTTATTGACAACACTTTAATTTTAACTTTCCACGTGACACTTTTAATACCACAAGATTAAAAGATATTTTGATACATTTGACATAACTTTGATTTAGAACCACAATATTAAAAAGGTTCATGAAAATATGGTGTATAAAGAATTTGGTTAGTAAGTAACAAAAATAAAGGTATGTTTAGCACATGAAGTTAAGCACTTTTTCTCTTTTTGTGCATGTTACCTTCTTTTCTTGACTTTAACCCTTTCCATATCATCTCTGGTCTCTCCCTCCGAAAAACAAGAATATCAACTACACTCTACATACATCATTTGTTTGCAAGTACGTGCTGCTTTACTAAAACAAATTAGTCTCTTTCTTGAACTGATATGCATACTCAGTTCACAAGTAGTACACAATAATATCCAAATTGAATGGGCACGGTGAGAAAGCTAGTAGTAGAAGTAATTGAGGCACGGAACCTCCTCCCCAAGGATGGCCATGGCACTTCAGGTCCTTACGTACTTGTTGATTTCTATGGACAGAGAAGGAAGACAAGGACAGTCACTCGTGATCTCAGCCCCCAGTGGAATGAACTGTTGGAATTCAATGTCGGAAAACCCTCTGATGTTTTTGGGGACATGCTCGAGCTTGATGTCTATCATGACAAGTCCATTGGCCCCACAACCAGGAATAATTTCCTCGGAAGGATCAGGTTGAGTGCCACACAGTTTGTCAAGAAAGGTGAAGAAGCATTGATCTATTACCCTTTGGAGAAGAAATATTGGTGCAGTTAAATTTCTGGTGAAATTGGTTTGAAAATTCACTTTGTCGAACAATTACTTGTTCCGAAAGTCAAACCGGAGCCTAAGCAAGCACCACCAGCTGAGCCAACAGAAGCTGCACCGGAAGGTGAGAAGCCGAATTCCATAGAAGAGGATCCACCTGCACAAGAAGTGGAAAATGCTACTACCGTAGAAGCAGAGCTGCCTGCAAACGAAGCAGAAAATCCTACTAGTGTTTTAATGGATCCACCACAAGAGAATGAATTTAATCAGGTGAAAAGATATGTATCTTTAGGATCTATACCTGAAGTAAAAGTTAGCAATAATATTAATATTGTCAATGGTCCTAGGCCAATTAGTCGTGCTTCATCAGTCATATTCTCTGATGTTGGATCAGGTCCCATTGAACCATCCTCATTTGATCTTGTTGAAAAAATGCATTACCTCTTTGTTCGAGTTGTAAAAGCTCGATCACTACCCACAGTTGACTGCCCCGTTGTGAAAATTGTTGTTTCCGGCAGCTATGTTATATCAAAGTCAGCCCGGAAAACAGTGTTGTTTGAGTGGGACCAAACTTTTGCTTTCGGTCGAGACGCACCTGATTCTTCCTCACTCTTGGAAGTCTCATTGTGGGACCCTTCAAGTGCCAAGTCATTTGATCCTACATTCGACGTGGCAGGACATGTATTTCTAGGTGGAATTTGCTTTGATGTGAGTGAGATTCCACTACGTGACCCACCTGATAGTCCTTTAGCTCCTCAATGGTATAGGCTTGAAGGAGGTGGGGCTCATAGAGGTGATCTAATGCTTGTTACTTGGGTTGGGACTCAAGCTGATGATTCATTCCCTGAAGCCTGGAAGACCGACACTGCCGGTAATCCTGCTTCTAAATGTAAGGTATATCAATCTCCTAAATTGTGGTATTTGAGATCATCAGTGATAGAGGCACAAGACATTTCCCACTTGACACATAACTCAAAGGATTCATCATATCACATCAATGCCCAATTAGGATTCCAAGTTCAAAAGCCCAAATCCATCACCACAAAGAGTACTGGATCTCCGTCTTGGAATGAAGACTTAGTCTTCGTAGCAGCTGAACCATTTACTGAGAACCACCTGCTATTTTTTCTAATAGAAACGGATAGAACTGCGAAAGAGCAAACCGTCCTTGCAGTTGCTAGCATACCCCTCACTACAATCGAGCGTCGAGTGGATGACCGTAAGGTGGCGTCTAGATGGTTCACATTTGAAGATCGTAACGAGGAGAAGAGAATTTACAAAGGTAGAGTCCACTTGCGCCTCTGTTTTGATGGTGGATATTATGTGATGGACGAAGCAGCACATGTTTGTAGTGATTACCGTCCAACCGCAAGGCAACTATGGAAAGCACCAATTGGGACTGATGAATTAGGATAATTGGATGTAAGAATCTGTTGCCCATGAAAGTCAAAGTGTCTACAGATGCTTATGCAGTTGCCAAATATGGTAACAAGTGGGTAGGCACTCGTACCATATCTGATAGTTTAGAACCTAGGTGGAATGAGCAGTACACTTGGAGAGTTTATGATCCATCCACTGTGTTGACTATCGGAGTATTTGATGGCTGCTCGGAAGTAGTATTTGAATCAGAGGAGTGCATGAGGCCAGATTTTCGGATTGGTAAGGTGCGTGTGCGTATTTCTACATTGACAACAGATAAAGTGTACAGGAATACTTTCCCATTAAATTTGTTATCACAAACTGGTTTGAAGAAAATCGGGGGAATTAAATTAGCAGTGAGATTTATACGTGCTACCAACGCTTGATTTCTTACATGTCTATTCGCAACCATGGCTGCCTATGATGCATCATGTAAATCCCCTTGGCATGGTTCAACAGGATAGTTTAAGGATTGCAGCTGTCAAAATAGTAGCGAGCCACTTGACAAGATCAGAGCCGCCTCTTAGGCGTGAGGTTGTGACTTACATGCTTGATGCTGATTCACATTCATTCAGCATGAGAAAAGTCCGTGCAAATTGGTTCAGGATCATTAATGTCATAACTGGGGTAATTGACATTGTTAAATGGGGGGATGACACACGTGGCTGGAAGAATCCGACTGCAACTTTACTTGTCCATGCACTTCTGGTAATGCTCGTGTGGTTTCCTGACCTGATCATACCTACATTTGCCTTCTATGTGTTTGTGACTGGTTCCTGGAATTACAGGTTCAAATCTCGAGATACTTTACCCCACTTTGATCCAACGATCTCACTGGCAGAGTCACTAGATAGAGATGAGCTTGATGAAGAGTTTGATGCATTGCCTTGCACTAGACCTAATGAATTGGTACGAGCCAGATATGATAAACTGCGCATGCTTGGGGAACGGGTTCAGATAATCTTGGGAGATTTCGCAACACAAAGGGAGAGAGTGCAAGCATTGGTAACTTGGCGTGACCCTCGAGCCACAGGGATATTTATTGGGCTGTGCTTTGTCGTGGCATTCATTTTATACTTGGTACCATCTAAAATGGTGTCTATGGCCTTTGGTTTCTACTACCTCCGCCATCCCATATTTAGGGATAGAATGCCTTCCCCTGCTTTGAATTTCTTTAGAAGGTTGCCTTCACTTTTAGACAGAATGCTCTAGTTCTATTTAAGTACTTGTGAATTTCTTTAGAAGGTTGCCTTCAATTTTAGACAGAATGCTCTAGTTCTATTTAAGTACTTGTAAATATGCTCCCGCTTCTTGCCATGCATTAGCCTATTTTTATGTCATAATAGTTCACAAGGTTTTTTTTCATTTCTATATATGTCATCTCAGAAAGGTTACTATGTATTTCAATATTAATTTCCATCACTGTGTTAGTCCGTAAGTAACTATTATCATTGAGAAATCTCTTGTCTAAGTTATTTCATCAAATATGAAAACTCACTTATTCATAGCTAAATAAATATAAGGCATCATATCTATTGATCAACATGAAACATACAATTAGCGATGATCTGAATCAGTCAAGAAAGTTATGGAGTATTTCTTTCATCATATTCCACAAACACCATGAAGTAGATATAGCTTCAATCATATCAACAAGTCGCGTACTAAATTAGCACAATAATGATTATGAAAAGGACAAAGGAGATGTTATAATACATAAATAAACTAAGATAACTCATGTATATAAGTTCGATGTTCCACTACTAAAAAGAGCTCAAAATTCATATAACTTTGTTTGGTTGATTTGTTTGTCCCTCTTTGGGGAGTCCTCCATATCGTCCCTCGGGTGGATTGAAATAATAAGAGTCCTTATGAGCATATTGAAATGGAGTTGCACATGACCTTACCATAAACTTGTTTCATAGAAAGAAATCGAGTCAAACAAATGTCTTAAGAGTGATATTGTTGAATTCATAATACTTCAGGTCTCGCAATAAAGTGCCGGCAAACCTACAGTACGACAAGGCTTGAAGTAGAGGCATCTATAGACACACAAATTTAATTGGATTTAATTCATGCAAAATTTGGAATAAATTCTTGTTATTTGGATTGAATGATTAATTTGAGCTTTACAAATAAATTAGTCCATTTTTATTAAATTCATGTCCAAGGTCCATTTCACCTTGACACCCAAACTCATACCACGTGTTAGAGTGACTAGGCATCTAAGACAATAAGGTGACGTGATACGCTCAAACTTACTTCTCAAATAAGAAGTAAAGCGGTCGTGTCAAGTAAATAACCCAACTAGTGAGGTTGGGATCGTTCCCACGAGGAAAATAGTCTAGACTTAACTTCAACCTGTTATTACTATTGTTTGGTCAATGACTTCCTTGAAAGTAAAAACAATAAAGGGAGGTTTCTATTTCTAAATGAGTAAAATTAATAACGAACTTGAAAGAGACACTTAACAGTTTTAACAGTTTGATTTTAATCAATTAATCAAAGTAACTAGGGTTTACGTGTTCCCCACAGGTTCATAACTTGATAATTCTAACTATAACAATTCTTTCCTAGTATCTTGCATGCAAAGTGATAAGTTATGTATTTCTTAATCCTTGGTCTGGCATCTAGAAAATCTCACTCCGCACCTTGGTCCGGCTACGTGTGTTGCTATCCTAACCCTTATCCTACCTCATATTAAGCATCGTATTCGATATTTGACTAAGTTATTACCTGGTACCAATCAATACTAGCCTATTAGATAGTATACACTAAATCTATGTTAATAATTCTTTTCCTATTATCTACCTCCTTGGTCCGGCAAGTAGCATTAAGGTGAGTTCTAACGTTGGCCATCCGTTAAAAGGACTTCTAAGCGAAAGAATTATTAATATATGCAAGACACTATTCTAGAATTGTTATTTTAGTTAGGATTTATCTAATTATTTGCCTATGGTTCCCACAACCCTAGTTATGGAGTTTAGTTACTCATAGTCATAAACACAATATTCAAATATATTAAATAAGAATTCATGTACTTACTTCAATGAGAAAGAATAAAATTCGAAAGTTTGCTTGATTAATCACAAAAAATCCCTTGTAAGAATCTCAAAATCTAACACTAATACACAAAGTCTAACAATCAAAAGTCTCACAATCCAAAAGTCTCACAATCCAAAAGTCTAACAATCCAAAAGTCTAACCTCAAACATGAGGTTTTTCGAACTATTTATAAAAAAAATAAAAACCTAATTACACAAGGACTCTATTTGCTGGAAATCTGCCAAAACGCGGCTGGGTCGACGGATCGTCGTGGTCACGACGGACCGTCATGGACTCCGTCGTCCAAAACTTGTGCAATTTCTTCTGCTTCTCTCTTCATTCCCCTCGACGGAAAGTATGACGGACCGTCATAGGAACAACGGTCCGTCAAGGGTCTTCGTTCCAAAACACTTCAACTCTTGAAATTTGGGTACTGGGATCACTTCTCTGAACTTCATGACGAACCTGCAGGACGGACCGTCATTGACGCGACAGACTGTCAAAAGCTTCGTAACCCCACACTTGGTCAAACTTCTCCATCTTCCTTCAGCAGCTGCACTACGCTGCCACCAACGGACTGTCACAAACACGACGGACCGTCATAAGCTCCGTAGGTGGTCTCTTTGCATTTCTTCGCTCAGAATCTCTGCGTTCAGCGTTGGACAGATTTCCTGCAAAACAAAGAGAAACTTATATAAAAATTAGCACAAAAAGACTTTCGGACACACTAAACTTAAGGAAAAAATATTAATTATACCGTGAAACCACGGTATATCAACACCCTCAACTTAAATTCGTTATTTGTCCTCAAGCGACGCACTATGACTCACTACACAATCTTTGTACAATAGTATCCATGTTTTATCCTTTGCAATCATTTGGCTATCAATCCTGATTAATCTCATTAAATCTATGCATGCTATCACTATTAGGCCTGAATTTTGTGGGATCAGAACATGACACAGACTCACCCTGCACTAACGCCTATCCTCTTCAATTTCTCACCGAGGTGCTAACAATTCCGGTATTGCAACTAGTGTCCTCACTTTAAAATAAAATCCTCATTTTTCACACAATGATTTTAGTTTGAGTATAAGGATTATTTTTCAACGCTCGCTCTCAGAACAAAGTCACACTCATTCATACCTATTGCCATAAGCTTGCCCTTATTTTCACTGCCTTAAGTTCGCTGTACCACCCTTAGGATCGCGATAGGACTTTCTTAGCTACTAACAAAGGCTCAAGGTCAGGTAGGGTATATTTAGGTATACTTTAGTGACTTTTTGCCCTCCTTGACATATCGGCTAAACCTTCCACTTTCTATCATTTTATCTTGCCCAGTTTCTCCTATTCTTTCACCTTGATATTTTCCCTTCTTTCTTCATTTGTGTAAGTGACTCTTTTCTTTTCTTTTCTTGTTTGTAATTCTTGTATATTTCTCTTTTTCTTTACTTTTCTTTCAACGAATTCTTGAGTCACTTTACTTTTGTTCTTTCTCTCTCTTTGTTCTTTCAACCCCACTTTCCAGAGCATTCATCACAATAGCCACCCTCAACTCATGGCTTTGCCATGAGTCAAGGTGCACAATACTTAAAGTTGGGCCAGGGACATAACGAAGGTTGTTTATGCATTAGCCACCCTCAACTTATGCTTTTCGCATAAGCTGAGGTGCACATGTCCAAGGAGGGACCAGGGCCAACATATTGTTCCCAGAAAAGATCAGTTGGGGTGAAAAAGAAAGGTCTAATTTTAAGCTCAGATTATTTGGATCAAAGAAGGATAACTTTCATTTGGTTTCTTTTATTTAGGCTAGAAATGAGCTATATTGAATAAGGGCCTATGATCCTTTCCTGATTGTCTATTACAAGTTACTTTTAGCAGAACTAACCAGGCAAGTTCTAGCTCAGTACCAATAGTGGACTTATTCGAATTTTCCTCACACTCACTTGACATCTCATCACTATACCAGATTATCAGACACCTAGTTCGAATTTAAGACTTAGGGTAATGCAATGGTGTAACTCTGTGTCATGCTTAGAGCCACACAATTATCAGTTACTATGCCTAGTCATGCAACATTTTCCGGTTTTATCAGGATATCATTTTAGCCATCATGCTTCAGAGTTAAACTATGTACAAAAGATACAAACATGACGGTTCAACAGAAAAAGTAATCAGTCTTTTGGGGAAAAAGAACACAGGCAAGAAAACCCCAAAAGAGGATAGTGAGTTGGGATACTCAGACTTCACCCTAACACTCACTTTCTGTTTACCACACCCCCAACAAAAAAGCATGCAATTGTCCCCCAATGCATAAAAATCTAAATATTAGAGTGGTAGGTGAAGCAAACCTGTGGCGCAAAGCGCCGTCGATCAGCAAGCTGGTGGGTCTGGTTCCCCGGAACCCACGTCCTCTGCAATTTGGACACCCTCAGTGGTGTCCTCAGCAACAATCGCACCATCAGTAGTGCCTCCTGCTATCTCTACAGTGCGGGAGCTAGACGCCCCAGCCGCTAACTGTGATGCTCTGATCTGGTGCGCCTCCTCCTCAGCAAGTGAGGCAGCCTCCATCTCTCGGCGCTCCTTCTTCCTTGCTCGCGCGTCATCCTCTGCTCGACCCCTACGCCTCTTGGCACACTCTCAAGGGGGAGGTGGTGGAATTTCTGAAGTAGCAAACAAGGCCGCCAATACTGTGTCCTCAGCAGGCTCGACAGAAGGGGCCTCAGACTCCGGCACCCTCGCCTCTAGGATCGTGTCGATGTCTGCACGAAGACTGTCGACTGCAGTCTGAAGAGTCGACACATCCACGGGAGGGGCTGGTTGGGCTAGCACTCTCAACTCAAAGGCGTCTAGGCGCTGGTTAACCTCAGCGATCTTCCGCTCTGTAAAATGCACCATTTTCCTCTCTAGGCGCTCTTCAGACTTAGTAATCGACTTCTGCATCCACGGCTGGATATGATGCAGAAGAGTGGCCATTTGTGCCTCTAGTTTTTGGACCCTAGCAAGCGGGCCCAGTGCCGGTAGAGGGGCAATGCGAGAGGAGCTCGGGGCTGTGCTACTACCCGAGATAGACTCGACCGGGGTAGTGTCAGTGGACGCCTGTGTAGCTGTGCGGGCCTGGGCTACCGTATCAGCAAGATCATCAGCAAGTGGGGGCAGCTCTGGATGGGGCCCTCTGCGTGGAGCCAACTCATTGGCCTCGTTTCTGATGAGGCCGACGTCAACAGTGCCCTGCGGGGTCTTAAGCTGATCTACGTGCCATATGGGCACACCTGCGGACCTGCAAAGGGCAAAGATCATGCACGGGAAAGGGTAGGTAGTAGTGACCTTGAATGCCCTCTCATGCATGACTGCCTGGAGAAGCCATGCGAAGTCCACCTCGAATCCGGCTATCATCGCCGTCATCAACACTCCTCGATCCCAGGTAACGATGTTATCAGCAGCTGTGGGGGAAAGGCAGTGACGGACAAGCAGCCACAAGAACTTTGCTGTGAACGTGAGGTTGGCCTTCTTGATGGCCCCCTTCGGCTCAGTCACCCAATCGGCACCCTCTCTATCTACTGACAGGTGCAGGTCCATCCACCTCTTGGTGGTCTCTCTCAGTGATGGATCGCACAAGTATGGCCATCGTTAACTATCTGCCAGCGGTAGTCAAACTCGGCAGTGAGGGGGGTCCGAGTAGCATCAACACTCTCGCCATATAGAAATCGGCGGATGGCTGGCAGGGAAATGTCAACCTGCATGCCCCGGACTCGGACCTGCTCCAGTGGGGCCAGTTTAGTGGGGGCAGCCCGCCTATCGATCTGTGATCGGAGAGTCGCTACGTATCATGCATAGAACTCTCGGACCATTTCTTCGGTGTATCGTCCCAACGGACGTGCTGTCCACTCCAAGCAATGCCTGGTGAAGAGGTTGTGGATCTCAGGCATCGTCGGGAGACTCCCTGTAGTACCCGCTTCTCCAAAGTGAGTGTTCGAGTCATCACTCTTTTATCACTCAGGAACTTAGCGTCGGAGTAGACTTGAAACTGCCCGTCGACACACCACCGGTTGGGCTGGTCAGAGGCTGGGGTGGGGCCCTGAGCTGGTGAGCCGGATGTAGAGTCTGAACTGTCAGCCTCATCAGACGAGGCCGACGCTGCAGCGGTGGCGGGTGCGGGAACCTCAGCAGAGCCAGAGGCTTCCTCGGACCATAATACTCCTAAGGATCCAGACGCTCCTTCCTCATTTGTGGCTGACCCAGAGGGTGTGCCGGTCAGTGTGCGTTCCTCATCAGACTGGGAGGCAGTGACTACGCTGGACGCCACCTTTTTGGGTGTGGCTCTGGGAGCACGTGAAGCACGGGAAGGTGTGGAAGTGCCTGGGGGCACATATTCAGGGTCACGCTCATCATCAGAGATGATGACCATGCGGGCAGACGGGGCTACAGACTTTGATCGCCCGCGTGCGTAGATTCGGTCTTGCTTGGGTGCCATAGTAGATAGTACCTGCAAAGGATCAATATTAGTACGATTAGTGGCAAACAAGACAAGCGAGACCATACGAAATAGAACATCGAAAATAGTATGTCATTGCTGTAGAAACAGTGACACACGACGGAACTGGTGACGGCTCGTCATGACTAGGACGGACCATTGTAGAGTCCGTCGTGTTTTACTTGGACTATGTATATATAGAGAACCCTGAAGGAGAGTCTTTGACTAGCACGACGGTATGTGCAGGACGGACAGTCACAGGTACGACGGTCCATCGTAGATGTCCGTCGTAGGACACTTGGGAAAAAATATGGAGACCCTTAAGAGAGGGGTCTCTGACCGTCATGACGGTCGTGCAGGACTGCCCGTCGTAGATACGACGGTCTGTTGGATGTGTCCGTTGAAGGACACTTAGAAAAAATGAGAGACCCTTAGCAACAGGGTCTCTGACAACCAGAACGGTTGTGCAGGACGGACCGTCGTGAAGACGACGGTCCGTCACATGTCTCCGTTGGGGAACACTTGGGAAAAAAAAGATAGACCCTTAGAAACAGGGTCTCTGACAATCGAAACGCTTGTGCAGGACGGTCCGTCATGAGTACGACGATCCGTCACATGTGTCCGTTGGGACAGGGTGCTAGGGATTTTGCAACGACCCTACGACGGTCCATCGTAGGTACGATGGTTCGTCATCGGGTTCTCGTTCTGAATGACAGTGACAGAACTAAGGGTACCCTAAGCATCCCCGATGAACCCACATCAACCTTGTAGTGTTTTGGACCTACATGTGTCTAACCCAACTACCTAGGAAACTAGCAATACAAAAGCACCTATGTCTAGGGTGGTAAACATGGCAATTTTGAACTTTTGTAACCTAGGTTACACAGAATCGTATAAAGTAAACAAAATACGATGAGGAACTAAGCTTAA
The DNA here is from genome assembly GCA_032847665.1 of Solanum chilense. Lineage (NCBI taxonomy): Eukaryota > Viridiplantae > Streptophyta > Magnoliopsida > Solanales > Solanaceae > Solanum > Solanum chilense. The sequence goes on from CM064963.1 coordinate 50,045,432, forward strand.
TACTAACTAGTAAACAAAAATGCAAGATAAATGAGTATAAATTAGAGACACATACCTTAGAAATGGAGAAAAACAAATGCACAAGTACTCGGTGGCAAGGTAGACACTCACAGCAGCAGTTTCCACTAGTAGATAACACTTTAGGGCTTTGGAGAATTGTGAGAGGGCAATGATCGGTGGTTGATAGAGGAATAGATTCTGGAAGTTGAGAAGGAAGAGTAATGGGAGAAATAATGAAGTAATGGGGGTGAAATGAGGGGTTGGGGAGTTTAAACGGTCTGATTTTGAAAAAGGGTCCAGCCGGGTCAGGTCGGTATACCTCATTAATCATGCGACGGTTCCCCGACGATGGTCCGTCGCAGTTGTGACGACCCGTCGTTGGTTCCGTCGTGTGGGCCCTAGTTTCAAAATAACAGAAAAACGTACCTGGTACGACGGATGCATACGATGGTCCGTCGCAGGCGCAATAGTCCGTCGATGTGTCCGTCAGTGACTGCTGTAGAGTAATTTTCTGCAGAATTTCCTGGTGATGTGCCTGCAAATTTAAAACCCATTAGTAGAAAAATGCTACCATTACTAAAAAGACGATAAGTATTGGGTTGCCTCCCAACAAGTGCCTGATTTAATGTCGCGGCACGACTGGGGACACTTGATTACTCGGACTTCATCAAGATGGTATGCCTCTATCACTTCATTTGCCGATTCAGCATGCCCGAAATAGATTTTTATGCACTGTCCATTCACCTTGAACCGCACACCCTCCTTAGTTTCCAACTCAACTGCTCCATGAGGGAATAGTTGGGTAACCAAGTAAGGACCAGTCCATTTGGACTTGAGCTTGCCCGGAAACAAGCGCAACCTGGAATTGAATAAAAGCACCAAATCCCCGACCATAAACTCTCGCTTTTCAATTTTGTTGTCATGGTACTTCCTCATCTTTTCTTTGTATAGTGCTGAGCTTTCATAGGCTTTTAGGCGAAATTCATCGAGTTCATTCAACCCATTTAACCGTTGCTCTGCAGCTTCGCTCCAATCCATTTTTAACTTCTTCATAGCCCACATGGATTTATGCTCTAACTCAACCGGAAGATGACGAGCTTTCCCATATACAAGTTGGTATGGTGACATACCTATGGGAGTCTTATATGTTGTCGGTAGGCCAAAGAGCATCATCAAGCCTCCTTGACCAATCCGTTCTACTAGCATTCACTACTTTTGACAATATCTGTTTTATTTCCCGATTCGACACTTCAACTTGCCCACTAGTTTGAGGGTGGTAAGGAGTGGGCACATTATGGCGAACCCCGTATTTCTCCAATAACCCCTTGAACAATCTGTTGCAGAAGTGGGAGCCCCCATCACTAATAATGGCTCTTGGGGTGCCAAAACGAGAGAATATATTCTTTTTCAAGAATGCAGTGACACTCTTCCCTTCATTATTTGCGAGGGCTATGGCTTCGACCCATTTAGATACATAATCGACTGCTACTAGAATGTACTTCATTCCATGAGAACTCACGAAAGGGCCCATAAAGTCAATACCCCAAACATCAAATAACTCAATCACAAGAATGGGGTTTAGAGGGAGCTCTTGCTTTCTTGAAATACCACCATCTCGTTGACATCTGTCACATGCTTTAGCAAACCCATGAGCATCTTGATGAAGAGTTTTCCAATAGTAACCACATTGTAATATCTTATGCGCGGTTCGGATACCACTGTGATGTCCACCAACGGGTGAGGAATGGCATGCCTCCAACACACTCAACATTTCACATTCTGGCACACAACGCCGAATAAGCCCGTCGGCACAACTCCTATACAAGTATGGTTCATCCCAAAAGAACTTCTTCACGTCGTACATGAACTTTTTCCTTTGATGAAAGGACAAGTCTGATGGAACAATATCACTAGCCAGATAGTTCGCAAAATCTGCGAACCATGGGATCAAATCTTGTGAAGCAGCCAATACATGTTCATCGGGGAAAGTATCATCAGTGTCAGTCTTATCCCCTAACTCTCTCATGGCTTCATCCTCTAGACGAGACAAGTGATCAGCATCTTGATTTTCAGTTCCTTTTCTATCCATCACTTCAAAGTCAAATTCTTGTAGCAGTAATACCTAACAAATTAGCCTAGGTTTCGCATCCTTCTTCACCATCAAATATCTCATTGTTGAGTGGTCAGTATGCACTATAACTCTAGTACCTGACAAATAGGAGCGAAATTTCTCAAAAGCAAAGACTACTGCAAGGAGTTCTTGCTCAGTCACTGTGTAGTTCTTCTGAGCTTCATTTAGGGCTTTACTAGCATAGTAAATGGGGTGAAGGATTTTGTTTTTTCTCTGTCCCAATACTACACCAAGAGCCACCCCACTAGCATCGCACATCACCTCAAATGGACTGTTCCAATCCGGAGAAATAATGATAGGCGCAGACACCAACTTTTCTTTGAGCAAAATTTACAATCTTTCTCTAGCAGTTTGCACAACAGGTGTGCAAGCTTTGAAAAGTCTTTGATGAATCTTCGGTAAAAACCTGCATGCCTAAGAAAGCTTCTCACACCTTTCACAGAGATCGGTGGGGGGAGTCTCTCTATTACCTCGACTTTAGATCGATCAACCTCTATGCCCTTTTCTGAAATGCGATGACCCAACACAATACCCTCTTTCACCATGAAATGACACTTTTCCCAGTTTAGTACTAAATTGCAGTCTTCACATCTCTTAAGGACCTCAGATAAATTGGTCAAATACCGCTCGAATGAATCACCAACCACAGAAAAATCATCCATAAAAACTTCTATAGTGTCCTCCACCATGTCAGAAAATATCGACATCATACATCTCTGAAATGTTGCAGGTGCATTGCACAACCCAAATGGCATTCTTCTGAACGCAAAGGTCCCATATGGACAAGTAAAAGTGGTTTTATCTTGATCTTCTGGTGCAATAGAAATTTGATTATACCCCGAATATCCATCAAGAAAACAGTACCACCCTTTTCCGGCAAGTCTATCCAACATCTGATCCATGAAGGGCATAGGAAAATGGTCTTTTTCAGTCCATGAATTTAGTTTGCGGTAATCCATACACACCCTCCATCCAGTAACCGGTCTCATTGGAACAAGTTTATTTTTTTGTTGGGGACCACAGTCATTCCCCCTTTCTTAGGTACACACTGAACCGAGCATACCCTACTACTATCGGCGATTGGATAGATTACTCCGGCGTCCAACCACTTAATGATTTCCTTCTTCACAACCTCTTGCATATGAGGATTCAAGCGTCTTTGGTGCTCAATACTCGGCTTATGATCAGGCATGAGTTGGATTTTATGAGAGCAAATACCAGGAGGGATCCCAATAATATCCGCAATAGTCCATCCAATAGCTCTTTTGAACCTTTTTAGTACCTTCACCAAACTCTGAACCTGTTGTTCATCCAGGTCTGATGCAATGATTACCGGCAAAGTGTCACCATTTCCTAAGAATGCATACCTAAGATGAGGTGGGAGAGCTTTTAGTTCAACTTTTGGAGCCTCCTCTATAGATGGTTTCGCGGGTGGGGACTCGCGATTTTTCATATCAAGCTCAAATTTCTTTGGTTTAAACCGAACATCACCTCGGTCAAGAGCCGCGACTAATGACTCATACTCTTCAATGCAATCTCTATCAAAGTTCATTATCACTGCCGCTAATGCTTCGACACCTAGACGATCTTCTATTTGTGTCTCAGATGTCTCACCCATGTTGTAGGATATAGCAGATGCCGATTGGAGCTCACCACTCTGCCTCATGGACCTACAAATATTAAAGGTCACTTCCTCATTGTTCAACCGAAATTTCATCTGCCCCTTTTCCATGTCTACTAAGGCTCTACCTGTAGCTAGGAATGGCCTCCCAAGGATGATAGGCACTTCAAAATCAACCTCACAATCAAGAATAACAAAATCAGCCGGAAAGATGAATGGCTCCACTTTTACTAGCACATTATGAAGTATCCCTATGGGCCGTTTTACTGTTCGATCAGCCATCAGTAGCCGCATCGTAGTGGGATTTGGGTCACCCAAGCCCAACTTCTTGTAAATCGAGAGGGGCATGAGATTAATGCTTGCCCCCAGATCACATAATGCTTTCGCAAAATGTAATAGCCCGATTGTACAAGGAATAGTGAACGCACCCGGATCTTCTTTCTTTCGGACCAGAGATCTTGTAGCAATAGCACTACAATGCTGCATTCTATCATCATCCTCAAAAGTAACCAAACTTTTCTTTGTGACTACATCTTTCATAAACTTGGCGTAACCAGGCATTTGTTCTAAAGCTTCTACCAAAGGGACATTGATGGAAAGTTGCTTTAACATTGTTATAAAACGCCAATATTTGCCATCCTCGATTTTTTTCAATAATCTTTGAGGAAATGAAGGTGGTGGCCTAGGCATAGGAATTACCTTTTTAGGCACTTCAACATCTTTCTTAGTGTTATCCTCTAATTCAGCATCAACATCTACCACTTTATCAGTATCTTTTGTCACCTTTTTCTCATTAGATGGAATAGGTGGGTCAATGGTTTGCTTGCCACCGCGAGTAGTAATTGCCATACAATGTCCATCATTTTTTGGATTTTGGACAGTGTTGCTAGGAAGAGTGCCCGGTTGCCGTGTGTTCACAGTTGCAGATAATTGGGCCAATTGTAACTCAAGTTGCTTAATCGATATTGCATGTGTATCAACTTTTTGATCAATACTCGCTAAATCATTCCTCAACTCTTTATTGTGCTCATCACTAGCATCGAACCTCCTCATCATTTTATGCAACATATCCTCAACTCGCGACATACTACCTCCACCATCCCTAGGAGTAACTTCACAATTTTGAGGAGGAACATAGGGTCCATTCCTATCGTTTCTATTACCATAGTTACCCCTATTGAAGTTGTTGTCGCGATTGTAGTTTCCATCTCGGACATAATGACCCTCACGATTGTAGTTACCATAGTTCCGACCTTGGTTCCCTTGACCTTGGCGCCAATTCTCCTGATTAGAGCCTTGGGCACTTGGTCAGAAACCCCCCATCTGTTCATTTACTGCATAGGAATCCTCCTCATAATAACACTCATCGTTTGGAGGTGGTGGTTTAGCCAAGTAGTTGACTGCATTTATCTTTTCTGCACCCCCCGTGACATGTTTTAGTACCAACCCAAGCTCAGTTCTCATCTGAGCCATTTCTTCACGAATCTCATATGTGGCTGGGTTGTGAGTGGACTGCACTGCGAAGGTGTTTCTCCCTGTATCGGACTTCATAGTACTCCAAGCTTTGTTATTTCGGGAGATTTTCTCTAATTTTTCAGCAATCTCAGCATAAGGGCATTCTCCATAAGATCCACCTGCTATAGTGTCCAACACCGCTTTGTTGTTATCATCCTGTCCCCGATAGAAGTATTCCTTCAGTGACTCATTATCTATACGGTGATTTGGAACACTTCTCAAGAATGAGGTGAATCTATCCCAAGAACTACTAACTGACTCTCCTGGTAGTGCCACAAAGTTGTTCACTCTGTCTTTGTGTTTTAGTTTCTTTGAGACCGGATAGTAGCGTGCCAAGAAAACATCCCTTAATTGGTTCCAAGTGAAGATTGAGTTGTATGGGAGCTCAGTGAACCATATAGAAGCCTCTCCCGTCAGTGAGAGAGGAAACACTCTGAGCCCTATTACATCTAGATCCAAATCAGGCCTCCCCACACAACTTTTACACACTGCCCTTACCTTAGCTATATGGGCATGTGGATCCTCAGAAGGTAGCCCTGAAAACAAACCTATGGCAGTGAGCATTTGCATCAGGCTACTAGTTATCACAAAGGTGTGGCCTGTGGGTAGAGGGGGCAAAACAAGTGGCCCATCCGAGTTTTCTATGTTATCATACCCTCTATAGTATGCTTGGGGCCGTGGAATGGGATTTTGTCCCCTCTGTTGATGTTCACCCGGAGCATTGGGTAACATCTGAACATGAACATCCACCGGAGCTGGGATGTTCTGGTTCGGATCATCATCATTTATTTCCAATTTTCGATTCATATTGTGCAGTGTACGCTCTAGCTCGTGATCGTAGGGAAACAAAGGTTCTCTTCCTCTCCGTGTATTTGGCATACAAGGAGGATAGTTCTGAAAAGAAATCAAAATTAATAAAACAAAGTAAAATCAAGAAAATATCAACTAAACTATAGTAATAAGTTCAAGTTAATCTAAAAGCTAATTTTCCCCGGCAGCGGCGCCAAAATTTGATACGCTCAAACTTACTTCTCAAATAAGAAGTAAAGCGGTCGTGTCAAGTAAATAACCCAACTAGTGAGGTTGGGATCGCTCCCACGAGGAAAATAGTCTAGACTTAACTTCAACCTGTTATTACTATTGTTTGGTCAATGACTTCCTTGGAAAGTAAAAACAATAAAGGGGGGTTTCTATTTCTAAATGAGTAAAATTAATAACGAACTTGAAATAGACACTTAACCGTTTTAACAGTTTGATTTTAATCAATTAATCAAAGTAACTAGGGTTTACGTGTTCCCCAGAGGTTCATAACTTGATAATTCTAACTATAACAATTCTTTCCTAGTATCTTGCATGCAAAGTGATAAGTTATGTATTTCTAAATCCTTGGTCCGGCATCTAGAAAATCTCACTCCGCACCTTGGTCCGGCTACGTGTGTTGCTATCCTAACCCTTATCCTACCTCATATTAAGCATCGTATTCGATATTTGACTAAGTTATTACCTCGTACCAATCAATACTAGCCTATTAGATAGTATACACTAAATCTTTGTTAATAATTCTTTTCCTATTATCTACCTCCTTGGTCCGGCAAGTAGCATTAAGGCGAGTTCTAACGTTGGTCATCCGTTAAAAGGACTTCTAAGCGAAAGAATTATTAATACATGCAAGACACTATTCTAGAATTGTTATTTTAGTTAGGGTTTATCTCATTATTTGCCTATGTTTCCCATAACCCTAGTTATGGAGTTTAGTTACTCATAGCCATAAACACAATATTCAAATATATTAAATAAGAATTCATGTACTTACTTCAATGAGAAAGAATAAAATCCGAAAGTTTGCTTGATTAATCACCAAAAATCCCTTGTAAGAATCTCAAAATCTAACACTAATACACAAAGTCTAACAATCAAAAGTCTCACAATCCAAAAGTCTCACAATCCAAAAGTCAAACAATCCAAAAGTCTAACCTCAAATACGAGGTTTTTCGAACTATTTATAAAAAAAATAAAAACCTAATTACACAAGGACTCTATTTGCTGGAAATCTGCCAAAACGCGGCTGGGTCGACGGACCACGCGATGGATCGTCGTGGTCACGACGGACCGTGATGGACTCCGTCGTCCCGTACTTGTGCAATTTCTTCTGCTGCTCTCTTCATTCCCCTCGACGGCAAGTATGACGGACCGTCATAAGCACAACGGTCTGTCGAGGGTCTTCGTTCCAAAACACTTCAACTCTTAGAATTGGGTACTGGGATCACTTCTCTGAACTTCATGACGAACCTGCAGGACGGACCGTCATAGACGCGACGGACCGTCACAAGCTTCGTAACCCCACACTTGGTCAGACTTCCCCATCTTCCTTCAGCAGCTGCACTACGCTGTCACCTATGGACCGTCACAAGCACGACGGACCTTCATAAGCTCCGTAGGTGGTCTCTTCTGCATTTCTTTGCTCAGAATCTCCGCGTTCAGCATTGGACAGATTTCCTGCCAAACAAAGAGAAACTTATATAAAAATTAGCACAAAAAGACTTTCGGACACACTAAACTTAAGGAAAAAGTATTAATTCTAGCGTGAAACCACGGTATATCATGACGCCACATGTCCAAATGAGGTGGTAGTCCCAGTCAAATGCAAGAATCAATCACAATCCGCCAAATGTCAAAATGATATTGTTTTGCCAATCATAAGCAACCATAAACCACTCCGTTCAACTATAAGTACGAGATGGACATGACATTCTGAAGGGAATTCTACAAAAGACTTCAAGAAGCATTAGAGCAAGCGTCGGAGAAAGCTACCACATCATCTACATAGCTCTTTGAAGAAGTGATCAACACAGTTCTTCTCGAAGATCGACTTGAAACGAAAAATTATTCCCCAGCGTTTCTGGAGATCAAATACTAGCTCTTCAAATGAGTGGTCAACTGAGTTATTCTCGTAGATCGACTTGAAACAACGAATTGCTTCCCGATGTTTCTGGAGATCAAACACATCTCAAAGAGGTCTACATTATCCTACATTTGAAAAATACACTACTAACATTCCTCAAATCACGAAGAAATTCGAAGAGAAGAATCAAGAGAACAACATAATTGTACTCACAAGATTCATCAATAAAAAATACATTTTTCTTTTATTTGTTCTGCTTGCAGTTAATTATTGGTGCTTACGGAATTTTTTTACGAATAAGATGAAATTTGGAGTCAACTTTTTAGATAATGTAAGTTGTTAGTTAGACATATAATTTTTATTGGATTGAATTCAAACTAAATTTGAATTAAATCCATGCTCATTTCGGTGGAATGATTAATTTTGGCTATAAATAAATAAAGTCATTTTATTAAATTCAAATCCAAGGTCCATTGCACATTGAAGCACAAACTCATATCACGTGTCACAATGAGTAGGCATTCATGACCAATAAGGCGGCACCACGTGTCCAAATAAGGTGGTAGTCTCAGTTAAGTGCAAGAACTAATCACAATCCACCAAGTGTCAAAATGAAATTTTTTGGCAAATAATAAGCATTCTTTTCCACCCCCTACAACTACAAATACTCTTGAAGTCTCAACAATGCATTCATGAAGACTTAAACTCTCGCCGTCAAATTCGGCAAGTCTACACGTTGACAAATCTCAAAAAATGAAAACACATTCATGTTACTTAATGTCTCATCGCAAAACTTCGACAAGCATGCACGTCGACACGTATCAAAGTAAGCGGCATCTGTAAACACATAAATATTATAGGATAAAATTCATATGAATTGAATCCATGCTCATTTGGGATGAATGATTAATTTGAGTTTTACAAATAAATGAAGTTATTTTATTCAATTCAAATCCAAGGTTCATTTCACCTTGAAGCCTAAATTCACGTCACGTTTCATAGTGAATAGGCATCAAAGACCAATAAGGCGGTGTCATGTGTTCAAATGAGGTGATAGTCTCAATCAAGTGCAAGAATCAATCACAATCTGCCAAGTGTCAAAATGTCATCCTTTGGCATAAGTATTCTTGTCCACCCCTACAACTATTAAAAGACGATGTACATGACATTCTAAGGGATGAATAAAACTCTTCAACAAGCATTCTGCAATTGTAGAAAGGTACAACATCAACTACATAACTCTTCAAACGAGTGATCAGCGGAGTTCCTCCCCGAGATCTGCTTGTAACGATGAAGTATTACCCGACGTTCCTGGAGATCAAATACATCTCAAGGAGGTCTACATCTTTCTACATTTCAAAAATACGCTATTGAAGTCTCTCGAATAACGGAGACGCTTAGGAGAGAAGAACAAGAGAACACCCAAACTTTACTCACAAGATTCATTAATAAAAATCACATTTTATTTTGCTTGCACTTAATTTTCAGCGCTTACAAAAGTTTGTTGCGAACATTAGTTATTGTGATTTATACTAGTAATTTCAGCGCTTACGAAAATTGTTGTGAAAAATTGTTGGGAACATAATATGTGTTACTCCTTTTGTTCAAATTGATAGATGAGATGGAATTTCGAGAGTTCAAAATTTTGTTTATGTTCCTTTTATTGATACTTTAAGTTGTTAATTATTGTGATTTATAACACTTTTTACGTAATTTTGTCTTGATATATGTTACTTCCTTTGTTCCAATTTATATGACAGATGAATTTCAAGTGTATCAAATCAAAATGTGAATTATATGTGTTTTTAATTATTTACTGGGATAATGCACAAGTACTCCCTCAACCTATGCCTGAAATCTCAGAGACACACTTATACTATACTAAGGTCCTATTACCCCCTGAACTTATTTTATTAATAATTTTCTACCCCTTTTCGGTCTACGTGGTACTATTTTGTGGGCCCAACGCTAGTTGGCTTTTTTTTCAAGCTAGTGCCACGTAGGCCGAAAAGGGATAGAAAATTACTTATAAAATAAATTTAGGGAGGTAATAGGACCTTAGTATAGTATAAGTGTGTCTGTGGTATTTCGGACATAGGTTGAGGGGGTACTTGTGCATTTTTCCTTATCTATTTGAGAAGAATTTAAATTTGAACCAATTAGATTTAGCAACATAATAAATGAATATTTAATTATTTTACTTTTAGAAAGTTATTAAGATAATGACAAATATGTGCCTAAGAGACAAAAGTTTGAGGTTAAGGTACTTGGGGGCCTAAAGGTGAATGACAAATAGTTTTTATACCAATTCAAATAGTTGAAGGGATTTTATTTTAGGCATTTCTTCATCTAAAATGTACTTTCTATGTCCTGTTTTAGTTATCATGTTTTGCTTTTTGAGAGTCAATTAGACTAACTTTTAAAGCTAAATTAGACTATAATAATTCAAAATTTTAAAATAAAAAATCAGATTTTTGGAAACTATATGATATGTACAAAAAGTTGCAATTTTTTTACATCAATATGATAAAAAATAGATCTTAAAATGTTTGTCAAAATTGATATGGTTTAATTCTAAAAGGGAAACTATGAAATTTTTGTCCAAACTAAGCTATTATTTAAATTAATTTACCAAAATAGTACTTTTTAATTTTTTTTTACAAAATTAATATAAACGCGGTTTAGAGTAACGTTTATGTTTTATTTTATTGAAAAAAATAATGAAAAAGGACAAAAAAAAACTGACGAAATAAATAGACATAAAATGTTAGTAGGTACTTTTAAAAAAAGTGACAATAATTTTTCAAAATAAATGGGTGATGACATAAGTCTTAAGTATAGGGTGTAGGCGACAATTATATGATTAATAATTAAGGACTGTAGAGTTGCCCTCAAGTTTATAAGTCGACAGTTTGGTCCATTGAATTAAATGAAGGGTAAAAGGATATATTGACTAAAACATAATTTAACCAATTTTGGTGGGAATTAAAATTGGGGGAAGCCGCCAGCAAGCTGTATCAAAAGGGGTAATAAAATATTTTCCCTCACCTCTCGTTATATTTTCTTCTTCCTCTTCTTCTTCTTCATCGTTCTTGCTTGCTTGCCTGTCTTTCGTCTCGTTCTCTTTATCTTTTTCTTCTTCTTTTCGTACATTATTGGTCTTGGTTGCTAGTCCTTCAGCTTTCTTCTTTTCTTCTTCTTGAATCAGATTTAACTAATTTAATGAATGGATTAGATTTTGGTTGCTCTCAACTAAAATTGCTTCATAAATGATTAGGGTCACACACAATTGTTTTGATATGTAAAATTAATAGTTCTTTGAAATCATTCATATCATTTGAGCACCTGCAATTTTTTCAATAATTTGCGTTCGCGTTTCCAACAGATTGTTATATATTGCAACAATTGACTATTGAAACAAACTATAGTCATATGTAGCAACGGATTGGTTATTTCAATAGCAACAAAATTGACAAATGTTGCAACATATAAGCTAGACATGTAGCAACATCTGACTTGCATGTCTCAATTGACATGATAGTTATATAATACCATTGTAAATCATTGTTTTCAGTGTTATATCATATTTTTATTGCTTAATTATGGTTTAAAGTACTAAAATTTTGTCCAATTTGATATTTTTTTCATCCCTAAATTGCTCAATGTATCGATTAAGTCATCATTGAAGTGACATATGTGGAAACATATGCACGTTCTGTTGGGAAAATTGCAATAGAAATGTCATATGTGGCAAACTATGTATATCATAAAATGATCTTTTGGGGGTTAATTTGATTAAATTGTCACCTAATTCAACATGTAACACTAATATATAGTCCTATAACATGTCTAAGTACAAAATTATGCTCTAATACAACAACCTTCATCAATTCTATCAATTATTTTTACAAAGACTAATTTACCACTAGTTCATCATACAATTATCAAGTAACTACATATGATAGTTATGTAATACCCTTGTAAATCATTGTTTTCAGTGTTATATCATATTTTTATTGCTTAATTATGGTTTAAAGTACTAAAATTTTGTCCAAGTTGACATTTTTTCATTCCTAAATCGCTCAATTTATCGATTAAGTCATCCTTGAAATGACATATGTGGCAACATATCCGCGTTCTGTTGGGAAAATTGCAACATAAATGTCATATGTGGCAACATATGTATATCATAAAATCATCTTTTGGGGTTAAGTCAATTAAATTGTCACCTAATTCAACATGTTACACTAAGATATAGTCTTATAACATGTCTAAGTACAAAATTATGGTCTAATACAACAACGTTAATCAATTCAATCAATTACTTTTACAAAGACTATCATTTACCACTAGTTCATCATACAATGATCAAGTAACTACATATGATAGTTATATAACACCCTTATAAATTGTTATTTCAAGTGTTATAACATATTTTTATTGCTTAATTGTGATTTAAAGTACTAAAATTTGGTCCAATTTGATATTTTTCCATTCATAAATCGTTCAATTTATCGATTAACCAATTCTTAAAGTGACATATGTGGCAACATATGCATGTTCTGTTGGAAAAATTGCAACAGATATGTCATATGTGGCAACATATGTATATCATAAAATGGTCTTTGAGGGGCTTATTCAATTAAATTGTCACATAATTCAACATGTAACACCAATATATAGTCCTACAACATGTTTAAGTACAAAATTATAGTATAATATAACAACCTTTCTCAATTCTATCAATTATTTTTATAAATGTTATCATATCACTAGTTCATCATACAATGATCAAGTAACTTCATATGATAGTTATATAACATCGTTGTAAATCGTTATTCCAAGTGTTATAGCATATTTTTATTGCTTAATTATGGTCCAAAGTACTAAAATTTGATTGAATTTGATATTTTTTCATTCCTAAATCGCTCAATCATCGAATAAGTCAACCTTGAAGTGACATATGTGACAACATATGCACGTTTTGTTGGAAAAGTTGCAACAGACATGTCATATGTGGCAACATGTACATCTTAAAATGTACTTTTTTCAAGATAATATTTCAAAAGGAATAACAACCTAGCCATCCTACAAACAAATAAGTGATAAAAACCACTAAAAAGTCTTGAATTAATACCAATAACTATTATATTTTATAGGAAAAATGCACAAGTACCCCCTCAACCTATGTCTGAAATCCCAGAGACACATTTATACTATACTAAGGTCCTATTACCCCCCTGAACTTATTTTATAAGTAATTTTCTACCCCTTTTTAGCCTACGTGGCACTAGTTTTTATAAAAAGTCAACCATCGTTGGGCCCACAAGTTAGTGCCACGTAGGTCGAAAAGGGGTAAAAAATTATTAATAAAATAAGTTCAGGGGGGTAATAGGACCTTAATATAGTATAAGTGTGTCTCTGAGATTTCAGGCATAGGTTGAGGGGGTACTTGGACATTATCCCTATTTTATATTAGAAGATATCAACGATAAACTAGAAATGATGAGGGCAACAACGCTTTGTTGTAGAAGAAAATCGTAACATATTATCACTGATGTTGTGGAAAACATAACAACAATTTGAATTATAAAGAAAAAATGGAACGAGAGAAAGAAAAGAGCGAAAAGATAACGAAAATTAGTAAAAATAAATTAAATTTGAAATATGAAACAAAATGATCTTTTTATACTTTTTTATTTTATTTTTTAAATTCTTTTTGATAATTCATAGTGTGACATATGTTGCCACATATATCCTTTCTATTGGGGTAAATGTAGATAATTTTATAATATTTTTTACAACAAATGTTATATATGTTGTCAAGACACCACATTGGTTACAATAAAATGTTGACACATATCTCCTTTCTGTGACATATGTTGCCACATATCTTTTTTCTGTGACACATGCTGCCACATATTTTTTTTTCTGTGACATATGTTGCCACATATCTTCTTTCTGTGATATATGTTGCCACATATCTTCTTTCTGTGATATATGTTGCCACATATCTTTTTTATGTCACATATGTTGCCACATATCTTCTTTCTGTGACATATGTTGTCACATATCTTCTTTATGTGACATATGTTGCCACATATATCCTTTCTGTTGGGGCACATGTAGACTGAGTTATTGTCATGGACGAAGCTTCTTGTATCATTTCATCTACAAGGTAATAAAAAAATATTGAGATTTTACAATTCATTATAAAATAATAATATCAGTATGTTGCAACGGATGGATAGTCTGTTGTCATAAATTAACATTATGTTGCCACATATGTACCTGCTGTTGCAACACATAAAACTTTTGTCGCAACATATAAATCTTATGTAGCAATAGATGAATCATATGTTGATACAAATGTACATATTATTGCAATATTTGAATCTTATGTGGTAACAGATGATCATTTTGTTGACATAAAGTGAGATGTTACAACATATGATAACTGTTTGAATATGCACCAACATATCACTAAAATGTTACAACATATGCTAAATATTTCAACAAATGAAATATATTTTGGATGCCTGAACAACACTATATTTCTAAAATCATATCAACAAAATGACCAGAAAAAGACAACAAAAAAAAACGACTTTTCACTACATGATAACAATACATATACATATCCTCAAAATAAGGATTTTTTGAGTTGACGATCTTCTTTCAAAAATAATAAATAATACACACCATTAAGTCGATTATTCAATTTTTACATTTACAGAACGTTTTATTGTTCATTCATCCAAGAAAAAAACTTCCAAAAATTTCAAAAAAATAATTTACCCATTTCCAGCCGAACACGAATACAATTCAAAAAAATAAGAGAGTAATGGAGGACTGGAGAGGAAGAGTTATGAATGGAGAGAAAGAGTAACGACGAATTTCCGAATTTATAAGGAAAAAGAAGAACGATCCCCAAAGAGAGGAAGAAAAAAAGAGAGAGAAGACAGGAGTGAAGATGAAAAGATTTTTTTCTTTTTAAGTGGTTTGGTTTGAATTAAAAGTGTGTTTTTTTGTATTTTATAAAAGATTAGAAAATTTTAAAAATATTAATTTGATCCCAAATTTACTTAATTACATTTTAAAGAGCATTTGACCAATTCATAGTCAATCTGTCAAACAAAAACAAGACTTATTTGACACATTTCCCTTAATTTTCTCATGTTAATATCAATAACGTTTTACAATACGTTAACCTAAAGCACATTTTATAGCTAATTTTAAAACTAAACCTTTGGGCTTTCTCTTGAAGCTCAAAGTCATTGATTTTATCACCAATCTCTTCAGCTTAGTGCAAGAACTAAACCACTGTTTTTTCTCAAACTCAGCAAAAAGTTCACATTCTCCCCAATCTCTTCCTTAGTTGGGTTCTCCTTTTTCTCAAAATTAGGATCCGTTAAAGTAGTGTTGATGACTTGTTGTATCAATTACTATGGAATGAGCTGAAATTGATTGATGCCATGAATGAAAAAATAAAACTCTTAGAAATTGAAGTTTAAGATTTAAGGGGTTTAAGGTTTTAAATGGATATGGAAGAGCGTAGTATTTAAAAGGTGGAGCTATGATTGACTTATGAAGATGAGGGAGATAATAAATATAAAATGTTGTTGTAAGTAATATTTGAGCTGTAACATGTGTTTTGAGGTATTGAACCGTAAAATGTCAGTGACAGTAATGTTTGTTTTTTTGTCATTAAATTTTTTTTGAATAAAATAAAATATAAAACATTATTGTGAAAAAAGAATATAATAATTTTGAAAAAAAATTAAAAATATATTATTTTAGTGAATTGATATGAAATAATTATTTGATCAAAATTTCCTTAAAAACTAGGTGAAGTATAAGTTGTTTGTACAAATATCACACGTATAATGGCTGAACCCATTATTGACCTTCTTTGACAATATAATTGTTGAGGACACATTTTTTATAAAAGCAAATGTTGCGGCTATTTTGTAGGCCATCCTCAAAACTTGTTCATACTCTACTAAAATCCAACTCCCATTACAACTACCACAAATCCAGCAAATGTTGTGGCCATCCTCTAAACTTGTTAATTTTCTACTAAAACCCAACTTCTATCATCCCCATTACAACTACCACAAATCCAGTCTTGTACTAGAAGCCACATTTTTACCTTTGCTTAAAAAATGTTGCAACGAAAGTCACATTTATCAAACTCATGGCTTCATGCTACATCGTGCTTTAGATGAAGACAACTTCATTCTCAGCCAATTCTTTCACACATGTTCCGCCCTTGGCTTTGTCAGTTATGCATATTCAATTTTCACTTCCAACCCAAATCCAAACATATATCTTTACAATACTTTGATCAGTATTTTCTCTAGACAACAACGTTTATCTAATGATGCAATTTGCCTTTATAAACAAGCTCGAGCCATTGGCTTATATCATGATACTTACTCTATCCCTTTTGTGTTGAATGCTGTAACTTGTCTCATCACCTCTACGCAAATTCATTGTGAAGCTATTTTAACTGGATTGAACAATGATGTACATGTAGCAACGTCCCTTGTACGGATATATTCTTCTTTTGGGTGCATTTCTGATGCACGTAAGGTGTTTGATGAAATGCGTAACAAAGATGTGAGCTTGTGGAATGCCATGATAGCGGGTTATGTTAAGGCTCATGATATGGACACCGCCAAGTACCTGTTTGTTAATATGCTGGAGAAGAATGTGGTTTCTTGGACTACCATCATTGCGGGATACACTCAGGGGAATCAGTTTTCTCAGGCTATAGGTGTCTTCAGGAAAATGATGAGTGTGGAGGTTAGTACTAAGCCTGATGAAGTAACCATGTTAGCTGCACTTTCAGCTTGTGCCCACTTGGGTGAGCATGAGTTGGGTGAATGGATCCATAGTTATATTATAAAACACCGGTTTCGCAGAACTGTATCTCTTAACAATACACTTATTGATATGTATGCTAAATCAGGAAATGTAAAGAAGGCTGTAGAATTGTTTGAAAGCATGGAAATTAGGAGTGGTGTTACTTGGTCAACAGTGATTTCTGCATTGGCTGTCAATGGATATGGAAGAGAAGCAATTAACATGTTTTCTCGGATGGAAATGGTTGGAATTAGGCCAAACAGTGTCACCTTTATAGCACTATTATCTGCATGTAGCCATGCAGGACTCGTGGAGGAAGGCAGATTGTATTTTAAGACAATGAAAGAAAAACATGGTATTAGTCCTGACATCAGACACTATGGTTGCATGGTTGATCTTTTTGGGCGTGCTGGTTATCTCGATGAGGCTGCAAATATGGTTAAAATGATGCCGTTTGAAGCAAATGCAGCAATTTGGGGATCACTTCTTGCTGCAGCCAGGAACCAAGGTCATGTTGAACTTGGGGAGCAAGCTCTGCAGCATCTAACTGAAGTTGAACCACATAATAGTGGAAATTATTCCCTTGTGTCCAATACATATGCTGCTCTTGGTAGGTGGAGTGAAGCTAGGGTAGCAAGAAAGATCATGAGGGACACAGGAGTCCAAAAGTCGCCAGGCGGTAGCTTCATCAAAGTGAAAGATAAAATTTATTATTTCTATTCAGGAGACAGATCACATCCTCAATGTGAGAGAATATACAGAGTTCTATCACACCTAAACAGGGCGTCAAAGACGATACTGCATGAATATTGGGAATATGTAGAGCTGCTTGATGCTGACAGCCCTCAAGAGGACCACTTATAAGACAAGGGGTAGGATTTTGCATGACTTCACTGATTGTTTCAAGGACCTCAAGCTTCAGAGAATAAATCAGCTAACATTGAGCAGCTTTAAGTTTACCTGCATGTGAAGTAAGTAGGACTTAAAAATAGCACACAGTTTAAGATTTTTCATAGCACTTGACATTAGAAAAAACTGGATGTATTATGTAAATCAAATTAATACCATTATTCTTGCTTCTTCTGTTCCGAGCCCCCACTTCGAATCTTCTATTGGTGACTGGTACCAAGTTAGCTAGATTCACTAAGTTAGTGACAAATCATGCTTGTAGGTTACAAATTTTAGCTTCTTTTTTTTTTTGAATTAAGTTCCACCTGGTTGTTGAATTTTCATGGTTTACAGTGGCAGGAAGTATTTACCAATGCATTTTGTGATCTCTCAAAGTGAATATTCCATCTAAATCTAGTGAAGCTGTTGTCACGGGTCTTCCTTTGTATGGTTTTCTTTCTCTTAGTGCTCTAGTTATCAGTTTTTATTAAAATGATCTATAAACTACATTGCAATTTTCTGGCAAAAGTTCAAATTTCCCCCCGAAATATTGACTTCCGACCAAATACTCTTAGCCATTATTCCTCTGTATTGTATTTGCTCCATTTCTCCAGCTTAGCAGATGGATCCTCATTTCTTTTCATTCTATCCACTTCCCCTGACACGTATAATTAGAAAGCGGACAAGGTTTCTCGCGAGTGAATGAATGCGCATCTTTGCTTTTGCTTTGAATCTTTCACTGAACAATCTCCCTGGAATGGAAGTGCCCTTTGACAAAGACTCTAGTACAGCGCAAAGAACCCCAAGAATATTCATTACTTCAACATCAATGGTAATCATTTGACTCTTATCCCTCTTTACCACTCTTTTAATTGGTAACCTCAGATTTAGTTGTCCATCCATCTGAACTATCACCCACATACCATGTTGAGTAGCAAAAGGATAAAGATTACAGACAGCCCAATATATTGCCGTACCCTTTAAGTTACAACCAGAAATCACCATGATTGATGGTAAAATAGAGCTGCATCTTTTCCAGCTGTGAATTGATGGGTTTCTTAAAAGCGTTTTAACAAGGTTTTCATCGGAAGAATCCATGGAGTTTCGATGATTCTGGAATGAATATTGAGTTTCTCAATGGTCATATTTGTGTAGTTGCATATGCAGAAACTGACATCTTGAGATGTCCAGAGAAACCTAGGATTTTGTGAAGATTGGTTTGTAATTTTATTATTGTCAATACGTATTCGAAGTTTCCATTTTACTTTTATGGTTAAAGGTCATAGGAAGAATGATATAAAAGTGTGATGTTCTGTGTCAATGATAATTCTAATCCAACAATAAGAATGTCATCTTTCTTGGGAGTTAATCAGTTGGAAGCAGTTCGAAGCAGTCTATGCTGCTTCGGAAATTTCCAATGAGAATCTGGTGACAGAAACAGAACTAACTTCAAGTAAAAATGAAACCTTAGATTCTAAAAAGTCATTTAGTTCCCGTTATATTAACTTATTTT
The DNA here is from genome assembly GCA_032847665.1 of Solanum chilense. Classification (NCBI taxonomy): domain Eukaryota; kingdom Viridiplantae; phylum Streptophyta; class Magnoliopsida; order Solanales; family Solanaceae; genus Solanum; species Solanum chilense. The sequence continues at coordinate 50,064,870 of CM064963.1, forward strand.
TGGGTGCTTTTGACTTTTAAGTATATATATTTTTTGAGGTGTTTGGAAAGATTATAAAGTACATTTAAAATAAGTGAAAAGTCGAAAGTAGGGTACATCTACATGTGTTCTGAAAGGTGGTCGCCTCATCGCCACTGGCGAGAGGTGAGGTGACGCGAGGCGAACCTTCATCGCCTAAGCTTTGTGGCGAGGCGATCTTCAAAAGGCAACACCATGGTGACAAAGGCGAGAGGCGATTAAGGCAACAAAAAGGCATCGCCTTTTGTATTATCTTAAAATAAAGCGACCAATTTAGGGTTTTAAAAGTCAAAAGGCAATTTTAGGATTATCTTTCTAAATTTGCTTAGTTGCACTCATAGACTACAACTACGGCTCCAACCAGTCGGCTCAGCTAGACTTCTCCGGCAACCGGCCGGACTTATCCGGCGACTCCAAAGTCCAATCAATACATATTTCTTCTTTTCTTCTTCTAATTTCTTCTTCTTCTTCTTTTTATTCTTCTTCTTCTTCTTCTTCTTCTTCTTCTTCTTCTTCTTTTTCTTCAGATTTCTTCTATTTTCTCCTTCCTCTGTTTCTTTTTCCTTCTTCTTTTTCAGACTTTAGAGTACTTCTACCTTGTTTTTTTCTCAGTGTTTTGACTTTTGTTCTTTTTTTTTTTTGGGAAAATGCACAAGTACCCCCTCAACCTATGTCTGAAATCCCAGAGACACACTTATACTATAGTAAGGTCCTATTACCCCCTGAACTTATTTTATAAGTAATTTTCTACCCATTTTAGCCTACGTTACACTAACTTTTAAAAAAAAGTCAACCATCGTTGGGCCCACAAGATAGTGCCACGTAAGTCGAAAAGGGGTAAAAAATTATTAATAAAATATGTTCAGAGGGGTAATAGGACCTTAGTATAGTATAAGTGTGTCTCTGAGATTTCAGACATAGGTTGAGGGGGTACTTGGGCATTATCCTTTTTTTTTCATTCAAGTTCTAGACTTTTAGTATGTACTATCTATTTTCAGGTTTTGAATTGAAATATTGGGTAATTTGTTATTGCTATTGAGATTTGATTATTTATATATGCAATTAAATATTTAAAATTTTGGTATTAATTGCCACCACACTTCAAAAAGGCGAGCGCCTCACCAGAACCTTTTCACCTTTCGCCGTCCATAACGTATCTACTTATGACTTTTAACTTTGACTTATAAGTTACTTTTTATAAGCCCATCTAAATAGGCCCTTAGTGCACTACAGAAAGGGGTAAAATGCACCATGCCATACCAGCACACTGTGTTTAATATGCACACATTGACTGAGGCTAAAGTGTCTAATAGGTGAATACTTCAGTTGAGGTGTCTACATGAAAAGAGATGAGAACTTTAAGGGTCTGTGTCACGGACTTTTTGATTCGGACAATACTCCGTGCGGCACTTGACGGTTTACTCACGATTCTTGCACGTTCTTGCAAACTCAAGTAAGCCTCACACTCGGATCGCTAAGAAAATAAGAAGTAAGACAGAACTTTGGAAGAAGGAACTTCTATTACTTGAAAATTATTGGATGCTTTACAAGTAAAATGAACTACTATTTATACTACTCTAATGCCTAAAGAGTAAATAAATGTTACACTATACAAGTTCCTAAGGCCATGCCTACAAGACATGCTTCTAAGTCTTCCAAAAAGGACTCCTAGATGCCCCTAGTCTGCCCCACGTTTTGCACAAGCCTCTCCAAGCTTGAAACTGCCGCCCCACTACTTGACTGTAACGGCTGTAACTGCCGTAACAGCTGAAACTGTTGTAACGGCTGCCTCTCCAACTGCTGCCTGCCCCTTGGCCTGCTGGCCGGCTTGGGTGGTCTGCCCCCTTGCGCCTGCTGCTGGCTGCCGAGTTGGGTGGCGTTCTGCCTGGATGGATGGCGGAGCATCACAATCTCCCCCATCCAATGATGCGACGACCGCGACGCATTGCTGCAAGAACTCCTGAATTTTGTCTTTGAACTGCCACAAGTCTTCATACTTCTCCCAAGTGGCTTCTTCAGGAGTCTGTCCCTTCCAATGTACGAGAAACATGGCACTGGCCTGCTGTCCTCGTTTCCGCTTGGCTTGATAATCTATTATAGCTTCAATCTCTCGATCATGCGAGGCAGTAACGGTGATAGGGGCCCGTTGTGATTTGTTCCGGCTGGGATCGTCCTTGTCCTCATGATAAGGCTTAAGAACGCTTGCATGAAAGACCGGGTGGATCCTTAAGTGTGGAGGCAACTCCAACTTGTATGAAATCTTACCCACCTTGGCAACAATTTAAAACGGACCCTCATATTTCCGCACCAAGTTGTGATGCATGCCTCTAAGTGCCTTAAACTGCCTCGGATTAAACTTTACCAAAACCATATCACCTTCTTTGTAGTTGGTGGGACGACGCTTGCGGTCGGCGCACTTCTTCATCCTTCTTGCCGCCTTATCCAAATAAGATTTGGCAAGGTCGAGTTGCTCTTCCCAACCCTTGACAAGATTGTATGCGCCCAAACTCTTGCCCTCAAATAAGGTTGGCAGTGAGTGCGGAGTTTGGGGTTGCTGGCCTGTTGCTAACTCGAACGGTGTGCGCCCTGTAGATTCACTCCTCTGTAAATTGTAAGAAAATTGCGTCATGTTTAGGAGCTTAGCCCAATCTTTCTGATGTGCACTGACATAGTGCCTAAGATAGCATTCCAATAAGGCGTTGACGCGTTCAGTTTGGCCATCAGTTTGGGGATGGAAACTGGTGGAAAAGTGAAGTTTTGAACCAAGAATTTCAAAGAGTTCACTCCAAAAGTTCCCAGTGAAACGAGGATCCCGATCGCTGATGATGAACCTCGGCAGCCCCCAATACTTCACAACATTTTTGAAGAACAATTGTGCAGCTTCTTTAGCAGTACAACCGGCTGTGGCAGGCATGAATGTAGCATATTTGGAAAATCTATCCACTACGACCATAATAGTGCCAAACCCGTTTGACTTCGGCAAAGAAGTGATGAAGTCCATAGATATGCTCTCCCACGGACGATTAGCTACGGGTAGTGGCTCCAACAGCCCTCCTGGTTGCCTTTGCTCTACCTTGTTTTGCTGGCACACAAGACAAGTCTGCACATACTGCTCAATTTCTTCCCGCATTCGACCAGAAATAGTAGGCCTCAACTAATGCCCTCGTTCTCTTCTGCCCCGGATGCCCAGCCCACGGAGTATCGTGGCTTTCTTTGATAATACACCGCTTGATGAATCCGAACTTTGGTACATAAACTCTTCGGCCAGTGGTAAGCAAGATTCTGTTTCTACCCAAAACCGCTTGGTTCTGCCTTGGGCAGCCAGTTGCATTATCTTCTTGGCCTCCGGATCACGTTGCATACCATCTTTGATTGCGCCTTGGAATTCACTACGGACTGAGGAGATGGCCGCTAGATCAATCTTTCTGCTCAATGCATCGGCTACCACATTGCCCTTTCCTGGTTTGTACTCCAAGTTGTAGTCAAATTCTGCCAAGAAATCCTGCCAACGAGCTTGCTTTGGTGTGATCTTCTTCTGCGATTGAAAATAGCTAGTGGCAACGTTGTCAGTTTTCACTACAAATTTAGAGCCTAGTAAATAGTGTCTCCATGTGCGTAGACAATGCACAATGGCCGTCATCTCCTTCTCCTGCACAGTGTACCGTCGTTCAGCTTCATTTAACTTCCGGCTTTCAAATGCTGTGGGGTGTTTCTCCTGCATCAAGACTCCCCCAATGGCAAAATCAGAAGCATCCGTATGAATCTCGAAAGTCTTTGCAAAATCGGGCAGCATCAAGACTGGTTCTTCAGTAACTGCAGTCTTAAGACCTTCGAACGATTCCTGGCACTCCTTGCTCCACAACCAAGGCCTGTTCTTCTTCAGCAGCTCGGTCTGCGGGGCAGCTATAGCGGAGTACCCGCTAATGAACCTGCGATAATAATTAGCAAGTCCAAGAAAAGAACGTAGCTCGGTCACTTTCGTAGGCGCTTCCCAATCTTGGATCGCCTTTACCTTTGCCTGATCCATACGAAGTTCACCTTGGCTGATCACATGGCCCAAGAAATGTATCTTTGGTTGGGCGAACTCGCACTTCTCCCGCTTGACATAAAGCTGATTCTGCCGCAAGACTTTGAAGACTTTCTTCAAGTGCTCAACATGTTCCTGCAAAGTGCTACTGTAGACGACTATGTCATCTAAGTACACTACTACGAACTGGTCCAAGTAGGGATGTAGAATCTCGTTCATCAGCGTGCAAAAGGTGGCATGTGCGTTGGTTAAGCCGAAGGGCATCACCAACCATTCGAATGCTCCATACCTGGTTACGCATGCTGTCTTTGGTTCATCCCCCTCTGCGATGCGCACTTGATAGTAGCCTTTCCGGAGATCCATCTTGGTGAAGTACTTGGCCTCTCCAAGACGATCAAACAAATCTGCGATGAGCGGGATTGGATACTTGTTCCTGATTGTGATCTTGTTGAGCGCCCTATAGTCAATGCATAGGCGCATCGACCCGTCTTTCTTCTTCTGGAACAGCACCGGCGCCCCATAGGGTGCCTTGGATGGACGAATGTGACCTGCTTCGAGGAGCTCTTTCAACTGCTTCCTCAGTTCCTCTAACTCAGGCGGAGCCATGCGATAAGGTGCAAGCGCAGGTGGCTTGGCTCCCGCCTCCAACTCGATCATGTGGTCTACCTCGCGCCATGGAGGTAGAGTTTTCGGCAGCTCCTCCGGCATCACATCCCTGTTTTCCTGCAAAACAGTTTCTATGATAGGTGGCAATGGTGGCTAAGAAGGTTGGTGCTCCTTTCTTCAGGCCCTTCACAATCTGTATGGCCGACAAGTGGGCATATCCGTCTTTCTTTGGTACCTTAACAAGAGGTACCATACAAGATCCTTCCCCCTCCATAATCATGAGTTGTTGAAGGTAGGGATCAATCATCGTGTGGCAACGCTGAAAGAATTCCTGCCCAAGAATAACATCGGATATGTCCAAAGGAGCTACGGTAAAATTCGTCTTACCTTTCCACCGTCCTAAAGTGATGCTGACCCCATGAGCAATTCCATATACGGGAGTTGGTGGGGCGTTGACCGTCTTGAGGCGATTGTTGCTTGGAATAATTTTTAGTCCCAATTTTTCTGCCACCGTTTTGGTCATGATATTGGCTTCAGCCCCGGAGTCCACCATGGCCCGAACTTGTTGCCCGTTGATGGAGATGTCCACGTACTGCGTACTGAAATCCCCTGGCTTGTCGGCCTGCTTGGCTATGGCTCCACATATTCCAACCATGCCCAACTGAGTGGTGTCTGCCGGTTTCGCCTTCTCTTGTGCCTCCTTGTCCTTCCGCTCCCGGACGATGGCACCAAGGCTCTTCAACTCAGGGCACCTGGCGTAACCGTGTGGTCCGCCACATATATAGCACCCGTCTCCTTTGCTGGACTGCGTCCGCTTCTCCGAGTATTTCTGGCGTTCAAACCGTCTGCCATCCGGCTTGGGCGTGTCCTGCTGCTTGGGTTGTGCCGACTGTTCTCTGCCTCGGCCATGATCTCCCCCTCCTTTAGCTTGACTGCCCCTCGCCTCCTTGCCCTTAGCCTTGTCCAAACGATCATGTTTGAAATCTGTCAAGGTCTCGGCTTGAGTGATGGCTTCATCAATGGTTTTTACTTGACGCCGCTCCAACTCGGTCCTCGCCCAATTCTGCAGCCCGTCCATGAAGGTGAATAGCATGTCATCTTCCGTGATTTGGGGAATTTGGAGGGTCAAAATTGTGAACTCTTTCACATATGCCCTAATGCTTCCCGTCTGCTTCAACTCCCAGAGTTTGCGCTTCATCTCATAAACAACATTGTTGGGGAAGAAAGCTTTCTTGAATTCCTCAAGGAATTGTTCCCATGTGTTGATGGTGTGTGTGCCCCTCTCAATCTCGGCATGTTTGCGTTTCCACCATAACATGGCTACGTCAGAAAGATACAACACGGCAGTGTTGATCTTGCTTGCATCGCTCCTGACCCTATTACATTTGAAATAATTTTCCAAGTGCCATAGGAAATTTCCTACCTCTAGGGCGTCGCGGACACCCTTGAATGTTGGTGGCTTGGGAACCTCGACTCTGGACTCCCTTTCCTGGCCAAGTGATGTTGATGCAACAACCTCCCTCTCTTCTTCAAGAGCTTCTACCTTGTTCTTCAGCGTCTGGATCGTCGTATGGGCGTCCAACAACCTGAACTCCAAGGAAGTAATGGATTCCTTCATCCCTAATTCAGTCCGCTTGCGTACCTCCAACTCCTTCCGGATGGCATCAACTTCCTCAAGGGAATGCTCTTCAAGGTCTTTGACATCACTGTCCAACCCATTCAAGCGCTGGCCTAAAATTTCCACGGCTAGTCTTGCCCTCTCGACGCTTGCAATCCATTCATGTCCAACAGTGACGTCTATGGCATCCTCGCTGTCGTCGTCGTCACTTCCATCAGCAATATTATGCTGGAAAGATGTTTGTCCATCGCTTGGTGGAGGAACATTTATTGGTAGATCGCTTGGGGGAAGACCGCCTGGTGGAAGACCGCCTGGTGGAAGATCAGTTGGTGGAGGATCAGTTGGTGGAAGAACGGGCGGAATGGGCAGATTGGGTTCATTACCCTTCTGCTGCTTCTTCCCTTTCTTGTTCTTCTTTCCTACCTGAACATTGGGGGTGTTGCTAGCGCCGCTTCCGTCTCCTTCGTTCGTCATTCTCTTACGATGAACCTGCTCTGATACCAATTGTCACGGACTTTTTGATTCGGACAATACTCCGTGCGGCACTTGACGGTTTACTCACGATTCTTGCACGTTCTTGCAAACTCAAGTAAGCCTCACACTCGGATCGCTAAGAAAATAAGAAGTAAGACAGAACTTTGGAAGAAGGAACTTCTATTACTTGAAAATTATTGGATGCTTTACAAGTAAAATGAACTACTATTTATACTACTCTAATGCCTAAAGAGTAAATAAATGCTACACTATACAAGTTCCTAAGGCCATGCCTACAAGACATGCTTCTAAGTCTTCCAATAAGGACTCCTAGATGCCCCTAGTCTGCCCCACGTTTTGCACAAGCCTCTCCAAGCTTGAAACTGCCGCCCCACTACTTGATGTAACAGCTGTAACGGCTGTAACTGCCGTAACAGCTGAAACTGTTGTAACGGCTGCCTCTCCAACTGCTGCCTGCCCCTTGGCCTGCTGGCCGGCTTGGGTGGTCTGCCCCCTTGCGCCTGCTGCTGGCTGCCGAGTTGGGTGGCGTTCTGCCTGGATGGATGGCGGAGCGTCACAATCTGTCTATGTAATTGTCCATTAAAGGAGTGAGCTTCCCAGTTTCAACCTTCTCAATTTTTGGGTATGGTCAGGAACAAGTCATTAGCACTTCTCAGTGACTCAGGTTGAACAAACCAAATGCAGTCCTTGACATGTCTCTTGTCCCAGGCACTATTTTTTTATCTGGAATTCTTGTTAACTTTGCTTAAATTTTTCGTATACACAACTTGCTGATCTCTGTTACATACTGCTTCTGCACTGTTATAGTTTACCTTAATTTCATGAAACTCTAGTTTGCATTATCTAGTTGGATGCACATAGCTTGTTGTTGAATGCATAATTTAAAGTTAATAGAAGATTTGGTCTACCTTAGGCTAGATTTCTTTTTGAGATTTAGGTGAAATTCATGTATTGTTTTCCACATGTCCTCACACCTGGTAGTTATGCAGCTCCAGCTTTGATAATATTAGCAAACTAGAAATATCATACAGAATAAGGGTGTATGCGTAACGACGAGGGGTTTTTGTTGCCAACTTCTAATGGAGGTATAATAAAACAAAAGTAACTTGTTGAGGGACAAATTAGGACTTTTTTCCTTTCTTTTTGGTATCTTACGATACTTTTAGAATACTAAAACAAAATAGTAAGATGCATCTCGGAAAACATCTAACGTTCTAAAGAGTTGAATTTACTGTTTAACTCATGGGATTAAATATTTGGTACGTGTACATATGGTGACCTTTCACCCTGATTTGGAGAGTCATGAGATGGCACTTAAAGGAACCACCACTACACATGTTGAGACCTTGTTACCTTCTATATGTAATTCCTGCATTATGAACAATTTGAGCTTGGGAATGAGATTATAACCTCTCACGGTTGCCTAGCAGCCAATGAACATCTATCTTTATCTCTTGGATGAAATACAGCATCACTTGGTACCTAGTTTTTGAAAGGAAAACTCCAAATGTGCATCATGTCTGGCATGTCATAGGTCAGTTGTTTAGAGAGTCAAAGCATAGAAGAAGTCATGCCCAAGACCTAGGCTTGCAAATACCAATGCGGCAAGAGCGCTGCTATATAAGATCTGTACTTTTGGTTTCAAAAGGCTAAGGAACCCTGTGAAGATGCAATTTGAAAAATTCATAAGACAGTGAACATAGACTTAGATTATGCTGAAGTTAAAAACTAAGAAGGCAATCTCCTTTTTCTTGTTTATCGCAAAAGACATTATACTGACTCAGAACAAGTAAAGATGGTTTTTCTCAAAAATCTTACCTCCAGTTCTTCTGTTGTCTAGTGGTTTGGGAACAATGTAATAATCCATTTGATTTGATTTGCAAATGGACAAAGAGCTGGGAGATCTTAAGTCATAGTGGCAGGGCTTTGTTCCTTCTCTAACACATCCAGGGACATGCATATTCTCCAAGTACTTTCTTCCATATCATGCATTTCTTCGTAGTTTGGTTTCTTCTTTGAGCTAGAGGGACTCTCTATCAGGCCTATGCTAAGGCTGTTGACCTTAGATGCTGAGATATGATATGTCTCTTGATATGCAATGTCTGGCATGATCAGTTTAAGATCATTCAAATCAGCAGGTCCACTGACCTCAAATGTTGAATCGAGTACTTGACCTTGTGTTCCATTCAGAGTTATTGCATCAATATTGCAGGCTGGACATGCAGAATATGACTTCTCATAAGCGATAAAGTGCTTCAAAACTGCATGAGACACATTGAGTTCTTCTAACTAGGAGCTCAAATGATTCTCCATATCAACTAATTTTGCATCTCTATGCTTCGTGTTTCTTGTTCTCAACCCCTTGCCTGGGACCTTTTCTTCATGTAAATCTGCCACAATACTGCCCCTGACCCGTGCTTTATTCTCTGGAATTGGTATCGCAAGAATTCTTTTGTTCTTATGAGTGGAACTGTTTATATTTGCTGCACATTTGTGAAGTTGAAGCCAATCATCAACCTTTGAGTGGTTTTGGGTTGATACTCTTTCCATTGTATCTGCGTGGTTCTTTTTGCTGAGTCTCAAATTAAACTTTTTGTGTATCGAACCTCTTTCTGATAGATGTTGTTTTGCAAAAACTGCCACCTTAGTGTCACTATCAGATGTGTCTTCGCTGAATTCTGTCTCATTATCCGCACTGAATTTCGTAGTTGGACTGATAAGGCAGCTAGTTTTGGTAACACTGCTCTCTGAGTAGCATTCTGATGCTCCTTCTATAGGGAAATCCACAGACTTGGCACAGTGAGTGGATCCTTTCCCTTTTCTAGGAGGAAGCGAGGATCTACTTTTTAAGGCTTGGAATTCTACTCCAGCATTTCCTGATTTACTTCGACTACAAACAGTAGGCCTCATGAATCTAGGGAAGTCTGCTAAATGGGTAGATGTGACACTATCTTTCTGAAATCTCATGTTAGACTCTAACCCTTCAATGCATACTTCTGAGAGACCCAATAGTTCAGTTAAAGAAGGTGGCGATATTATTGTACGCTTTCCTAGTTTCTCATTCAGCTTCTTGATTTCCTGTGTGACATCATTGCGGTTGTACTCAATTTGGTTCATCTTCTGCAGCAGATTATTTATTGCAACTTCCTTTTCTGCCTTAACTTCCTGTAATTGAACATGTCATTGTAGAAATAGAGAAGCTGTGATGAAAGAGCAGGAAGTTTGCATCTGGATTCCGAGGTAAGACAGCTAATTCCTTATCTTTTGGATGAACAAGCCGTTAAATGTTAATTATGTCTTCATAATGGCATATCATGTATAAAGAGTTAATCAATTATGTATATCAGGAAATTCCTCTTGTGCTTGTGTCATGAAGCATGCTTTCCTGCTTGAAGCTAAGAACATTATTATGGCAAAAAAAATAAAAAATCATTTTTTTTTTAACTGAATTGTTGTTTTATAATCACTAACTTATTTTTTTGAGAATGGCAACATGTTATTCATTAGCACAAAGATTGTTAAATTATCTCTAGTTTTAATCATCTCCCTTTTTCTCCCTAAAAGGCTTTGTCTTAATAACTTCAACTTGTTAGGACCATATACGTTCCTAATGGTTTTTCCTCTTATGTTTATGCAACACTTTTGAATCATGTAGGTCCGTCCAATCTAGATGAGCTGCAACTTATCTTTCATACAAGTTAAATACCAAGTCAAAGCGCCTTCAGTTCAACTTTAACTTCGGTATCTCTCATTTCAACTAACATTAGCTCCTAACCATCTGTTTCCTAATGTGCTGTTCAATTCCTGTTAATTTTATCATCTCACCTTACTCAAATGTTCTATAGGCCTTAGGGTCTTAGAAAAATAACTTAGCCCAGAAAAAAGGGGTGTACTGAAAACATAAAATGATCAAATAAGCATCTTCCCTGTGTAGCAGTTTCAGTATGAGATCAGGTGGAGCCAAATGTACTCACGGTATGCATATGGATTATGAAGATGTTAGTCTACTCACTTCTGTGATTGAAATTTGAATCAGTAAAAGATCTTATTTGTATCGATGACTCCATGCCATTAATAAATGACTATATTTCACATTCCTACTAAGGTTGTTTGTGGTTGTGATTTCAGCAAGTATTTTTGTACTGAAGTTGATGTACATCATATTGGGATTTTCCAGTACTTTTGGACAATCAGGACAACATATTAACTAGTAATAACCAATCAATTACATGATAAGAAATGAAAAGAGAGATGTTGTGTGTCATTCTCAAAAAAAGGATATATGTTGTATGTCATAATAATATAAGTAGTTGCATGATTACCAGTACTAGGCTCAGTTGATTGTTTCAGTGACTTACTGTTGATTCTTCGTTTCTTAATTGAACCCGTTTGGCTCGTGTTGCAAAATTTAATGTACACAATGTCTCGCACAAATCTTCTTCATGGGGACTAACATGAACCAGCATTAGTGTTTTAGAATCATCACCTGGATACTGAGAAAGCACATGAAATTCTGGCATTATTTGTGTGACTTGACTAAAAAGGAGTGAAGAAAATGTCATCTACTTGTCTAGATTTTGCATGTGAAGTGATAAATTCGAAATGTCTGGCATAATTGGTGTGATCATACTAAAACGGAGTGAAGAAAATGTGAAATTTTCTACTAGTCTAGATTTTGCATGTTAAGTGATAAATGGAAAGTGTCCATGTGACTCACAAGCATAATTTCTAAATGCTGCATATGAAAAACATTTGTTGGCAGTCCAATGAGTATAAAAAATATTTAACAAGATAAGAATTTACTTGGTTCAAGTTACTAGAACAACCAGGAACATCAAAGAAATTGGGGTGTTCTATTTCCACGCGTTGTACATTTCTCAATGATATTTTAACCTACTGACTGATGCTGGTCCATAGGTCTCCCTTCTTAGGCTCATCCTACTGGTTTCTGCTTCTAATATGCAAAGAAGACCAACAAGAACATATGTAGACATATGTATGTACAAGCATTTCAATCTCTCTGTCCTCTAAGATTGAATGTTGAGTTTTCCACTTACCTCTTTGCCATCCTACGAGCTGCAGTTACAGCAAGGTTAGACTGAGAAAAGGTATGGTTTTACAATTTTTTTGATTGAATCGGTTATGTGGTAGAGGATGGTATTGCATACCAAGCCTATGTGTAATTCTAGTATTTTAATCCACATTGTGGAATTCCTTAAGCTCGCTAAAAGTCTAAAACAGCTGGAAAAAAAACGCAAATCACTGAAAGTGTTCAGTTATTGCTGTCTCCTTTGTCCCATTTCTAATTCATTTTCAGCACTTCCGTTCTTTCCTTTTTTTTCCACCGTCTAGGAAAATGATGTCCACAAGAAAGGCCAGGAGATCGATTAAACAACTCCCATAAAGTAAGTCTTAGTCATACTACATAAGTTACGCTAGACGTATGAAGAAGTCTAATAGTGAATATTTGCAGACTCTTTGATGTGCTTTACTTCAGAGCATGATGTTGTTCTTGTTTCAGTCCGTGAATGCAGGGTATTGTTTGACTCTAGCTATAGGTCAGAGCTTCTATTATGCTGCTTCAGAGATCGATGGTGAAGAAGCTCAAGCTAAAGTAGGTCTCCTGTTTCAGTTTGACATTCATTAAGCAGCTTAATTAAATGTAAAATCTTTTTACATTTTTACCACTCCTCCAGTAGCATATTTAAACTCACTTCATTTGAATTCTTCGCTTTCCTTCACTTCAGCATACGATATACTCGAGTATGCCTCTCTGTTTGCCAATAAAGTTTTCTGTACTTCCTTCTTCTTTTTTGGTTATTTCATGTTAAGTTTCTACCATAAGCATCACTGGATGTGGGACCAGCAATATAAGTGTTCTGTTTTTGTCAATGAAGAATTTGAATATCAATGTTATATTAAGCCATCAGTATCTTTTACTTGAAGAAACTAATGTTTAACAGTGTAAGGTAGTGTACCCATTTCAGTTTCATCTTTAATCCCAACTTGCAGGTAACATGCAAAAAAACATAGGGACTAAGCATAGGTCAAACAGTCTTGACATATAAACATTCAGCTAAGATACATGCTTACCTAGGGAGTCTTTAAGAACTTGCGTCAGCTTGCTATTCCTGTCAACAGTAAACATTAGGATCAGGATCAGCTTTGAGCTAATGGTGAAACTTCTATAATTATTTGTCTTGGATTCGCATCCACTTGATTCCTTGAGTCAGGTACTGGTATCTAATGCCATATTTGTTGAGTTACCTGTAAGGTATGTGTCGCTTTTTACTTTGGAGGGCATGGATGACATCTCCAAGGGAAGAAAGTGAGAGATTAATTGCTTTTCGCTCTTCAAATCTTCTCCCCAGTGCTTTTGTTTTTAGGACACGTTCACTTCCTCCAAGGTCGACCATCCACAGTTTGTTTGTTAACCTTCTCCGTTTACCAGCACTAATGCTGGAAATATATATGCGAATCATGCTGTATGGAGCAGACAGGGAACTTGTTTAGAGTTTTGACACCTTTGAGATCTGTGATCTATATTGTTCAGAATTATCCTTCAAAACCTGGAACAGATTCAATATAGCTACATAGACATCTCTTTATTAGGTTCGTGTTTCTAATCATAGTTGTTGAATTAGGTCTTGGGCCTAAATCACACCCCAAAAGCTAGCTCAAAGGGAGGAGGATTGCCCAAGTCTTATTAGGAGTCCACCCATCTCAATAACCGTTAATGTGAGACTTTTGTCATTCTTCAATACCCTAACTCACGCCCAGTGTTTAGCATTTGGTGCGTGGACAATTTTAATTTCGAGGGCCTAACATTGGGTGAGACAAGTCCTGCTATGGTACCATGTAAAATTAGGTCTATAGAACTGATTATTGCCACCTAGTGCAGTTTGAGAATTTATAACTGAATGGCAAGCATTGTGGAGAACTATTTAAAAATTTCTGTTGTACAAGAAGAAAAGAACAAAACAAATAATCCTCCTCCCTTAGAGCTAGTTTTTGGGGTGTGAGTTAGGTCCAAGACCTTATTTAATATAATACTAGAGTAGACACAGATCCTGCGACCGAATCTCATGGCCACCCATATCAAATAGAATTTTCACGTGCTTGACCCATTAAAATGAATCAGACTCGCTCGTGAGGGAGCGTGTTGAGAATAAAATTAAATAATAAATGTGTGCTCTCTCTAACAGCTTAAGCTTTTAGATGAGATAGTTGCACACTTCAACAATAGTCATTTAGCTGGACTCGATAAAAGTTAATAATCTTTCTACTTAACATTTTTATATAAAAAACGAATTGGTTTACCAATGAGATCTGCTTGATGTTCGGTTGGAATTTGTGGAAGCAGTGGATCTGAAACCACATCCTAACTTGTACAGTCTCATGGCTTGGTTCAAGTCATTTACTTGGATGGTCACAAGGTTTTCAATCTCGGTTTCTCCATTGGGATGTGTTTGTATTGAAAGACTGCACGCAAAAATTATAATTTACATGAGAAAGTAGCTAGCCTCATCCAGAAAGTAGGAAGTGGACCAGAATGAAGTATTGATCGTAAAGTAGACTAGGTTCATTTGACAGGAATAGCAAGTTGACGCAAGAACTTGCATCAACTTGCTATTTCTGTCAACAATAAACACTAGGAATGGTGACCTGCAGTGTCAGTAAAGCATGCAAGCTGTGCAATCAAACAACAAATTCACAAGTTAGTTCTGTGACTTACCATGGTGGTAAAGGGAAGATTGACTTCGTAGTCTGACTATGTGGGGTGAGGAGATCTTTTAAATAGCCCATGTATATCTCCAGCATACTGAAACTGAAGAGAAATGCATGGTTACTGTCCGCAGCGTGCTTAAAAAGTGCCTCAATCGCACGGGGCACAACCCCTGGAAACTCCTCTGTGCCTTCCTGGTAGGCATAGTTACCGAAAACGTTGTACTTAGATAATGCAACCAAATACTTTCCAAAATTTTATAATTAACTCTAGAGGTGAAATCCACCTGCTAATTTTGCTGACTGGTTCTCATTTAACTGTGCTGTAAGTTGAGCAATCCTAAGAAGCGGTGCGTATTCAATTTGGTTATGAGTTGTTTGTGTGATGAATAATAGTTCATAGAGATTGTTATGCAGTGAATACTAATGCATAATTTCTTGTTTACCTAAGTTAAGGGCATTTTTGTTTGTAGATGCTCTGGTTGATGTATCATATTCCACTCTCTACATGGTATAAAGTAATATAACATTCGGTTTCTGAAATTGAACTCCGCATAACTTAAGATTGTAATAGTAGTTTATATATTCTGATTTCTGAAAACCAAATATGGTTTAAGTAATACATTTTTGATAAGATTTTTTTGTTTGCTTGCTAAAACAGTAGGATGTGTACCATTGTGAATGTTTTCCCTGTGCCCGTCTGTCCATAAGCAAATATGCAGGCGTTATAGCCATCCAGCGCGGACTTGATAATTGGTTCTATTTCTGAAAACACCTCACCTGCCATAAGAAACCAACATTCAGGTTTGCATAATGAACCAGAGAAGCTATTTGCATTTTGTGTTATTTGCAATATTCAGTTTCTTTTATCATCAGAATTGAAGAAAATATGACACTTTGTATATGTCCTGGATTGGTTCATTAAATTGAAAACAATGTTTCGTTTTTCTTTTCCACAAATTGAGTACTATCTCAGTAATAATACAGCTAGATGAAGGTTTTTTTTTTTAATTTATTTAAAACCATTAAGAGCACTTGTCCCCAACTTCAAATGAAGGAAAAAACTGTCTTATTCTATGAATGTTCATCCCTTTTTGTCATGATTCAAAAGGATGCTAAGGAATAGTCGAACAATATCATCCAAGTAATTCTAGGAGTCATCCTCTTTATTTTTTTTTTATGTTTTTATATTTTAATCTGTAAAACTAGTAGATTATTTACATTTTGGGGTTTCTTTTATCTTGCTGCAGCATACACGTTTACCTTCAATATAAGTTGATTAACTTTTTAAGTGTGATTTTGCTGTCGTCCTTAACCTAATTGTGTGATTTGTTTTCTGTGCTTTGTGTGATTTTGAGATTCTAACCTTAATTTTACTTTAAATTGGCTCGAATTTTAAATGGTCATAAATGTTCCTAGGATTTCTGATTTCACCCAGAAGAACGTAGGTGAGAATTTTCACATTTTCTATCAAAATTATATTGTAAACCAGAGAAATAGAAAGACAATGAGGATTGTCAGTAACAACATCCTCATAAAAAATTATTGTCATAAAAATTATTGTCTCTAATATGGAGGAGACAAAATTGATTTGAGCACTTATAAAATTGAAGCGCATTCTCAAATACAGGTTTAACTTTTTAATGGTCACGGTATTTGTAAAAAAAAATATGTTACTATATATGTCATTTAGCTAATACAGGTTGAGGCTTGAGAGTTGAGAGAGAATATAAGGACGCTAGTCGGGTCCCATCATTAGGACATTACCCCTTATTTCTTAAAAAATTAAAACACATATAAATATAGAAAATTAAAATTACTCAACAAGTCCTTAATTTAGTACCAAAAGTATAAAATCAACTTCATATTACATTAAACAATGAGAGGTGGAATTTTTTATTCTTTGCGTTTGCCTTTAACTTTGATAATTTCTTTTAATTAGTCTCCTACGGAATAAATGAAAAGATAATTAATTTAGACACTAGAAAGCATAAGTGTTTCATCCTCCATAATTATTTGCTATGATTTGACGGTTTAAAATGTAGACTCTTTCTTTTCTTTTCAACTTATTTTGCTTGATTAAGTTCACCCATAAATTTTTACTCATTTTCTGTTTATTCTAATAAGCGAATAAGTATTCATAATACTTATTTTCACCTATTATATATTTTATGTTATATATATATAAAGGTGAGTGACTTGTAACGTGGTTAAGCCAAGTGACAACATAATGAAAAGCCATGTAAAAAAAATTTAGACTTTAAAATTAACTTTTTTTAATCATCTTTAAAACAGAAATTCACGGATAGTAGAACTCTAAATTAACTTTTGTTGTTTAAAAAAAAATTATCTTTTTCTAGATATTATAAAATATATTTAAGTACCTTTGATTTAATATTTATTTAAAATATATGAATATAAATATAGTAATAGTAATAATTAGTAGTAATAATAATAATATATGTAGTAGTAATAGTAATAATAATGTTTTTGACTTTGAATAATTTAATATGTAAAATAATGCTAAAGATCTCTATTGTCAAATTTAGATAATGAACTAAACTTATATATTAATTTGTTTTCACAAATATTCTATTATAACAATGTTAATGTATTAAATGTTAACATTTTCTCATACAAACTTTATTATATTATTTAATAATAATTTACTTTGAAACTATTAATAAATTACTGCGCAATGCGTGGACAGTACACTAATTAACTTTAAAATTTTAAAAACTATGGGACATCTCAGACTTACTCTCGCTTTGGAGCCGGGTTTTAAAACATTGAACATAATTATTTTGTATAAACTAAGATTAATAAATATTTGCTCCAACATAATGAGACGACACTTTTTATATGCATGATAGTCTGTAATTCTATTAAACCCAAACATCAATTGAAAATGTCCTCGTTCAAGAATTTTATTTCTTCTTGCGACTGTGCTTGCCATTTTTAACATTATATACCTACTCTCTTTCCCTATTTGTTCAAATTCTTTTTTGTTTTAGTTGTCCTCATTATTTGTTCACATTTAACATTATGTATATACTTTCTCTCTCGCTAATTATTTGTCTACATTTCTTTTTTTAATTGTCCCAATTATTTGTCCACGTTTAACATTATATACATACTTCCTCTATTCCTAATTATTTGTCCACATTTTCTTTTTTAGTTGTATAATTACTTGTCCATTTTTATAAATCAAGAGAGAATATTTTTCTTTTATCTATTATACTCTCAATTAATTACTTTGAAAAATATTAAACTTTTTGAAAACCTTAATTTTTTAATTTCATACACTTCATAATTAATAGGGATAAAATAATAGAATCACTACATCAATGATTATTTTTTAATAAGTATGTCAATTCAAAAATAAATAAGTAATTAGGGACAGGAGTACAATACAAAAGGATGAAGTGGTATAAAGTTGCTTAAATGTAGCAGTATATTAACTGAAATAGTAAGGACACAAATATTTGGATGCAGGTAGTTTAGCATCGATGTAACCAAGACAATTAAGTAGAAAATGCGAAGATGTGAAATCAGCCAAATTAAATGTGAATTCTATATAATTGTATGCTTTTACAATTCATATTATTTTATTTGAAACTTAGTGAAATTGTTATTTCCTAATTACTCGTTATAAGTATTTCTCTCTAGCTTCTAGTTTCTTTATCTATCGTTACGTTTTCTAACTCGTAGAAAGTAGAAAGTAAGATGTGTTGATTTGTTAGTCACAAAGTACTTGACTCCCAAATGATGATTCATTCAATTCTCATGACCTCATTTAATCTTTATTTAAAATAAATAAATAACTATTAATTATATCAATAGTAATATAGTCCCCTGATTATAAATAGGAAAAAGTGTAATGGACTCACGTGGTGCCAAGTGATTTTAGGGCTTCAATTCTACACTTTATTTTACTTTTTAAATATATAATTTTTTATTTTTGAGACAACTAACTCCAATTTAATTCTCTATTTTACTCTCTATAAAAAGAATTTTTTTCTCTTATCAATATTATATTATTATGTCTATTTCATTCTTATCTTCTTATTTCATGACATAAATCATTTATTTCTTTTTCCCAATTATTACTATAATTCTCAAGTGATACAAAAAATTATTTTTTAATTTTTTATTTAATTATTATATTTTATTTAAAAAAATTAAATACCATAAACTGCACGAGAATATTATATAATATATAAATTAATTAACAAATTCAAGTAAAATTGAAATATGATTATATAAACATTACATAATCACTCAATTTTCGAAATTATTACGTTACTCCATAGATGTTATATTAATGCATTACGGAATTCAAAATGATCATTAATTATATTATGTCTAGCTAAAAATTATTCAAATCGGAGATTTTCATCTAACACATTTCTGTCGTTAGAGTTGGAGCCTCTACAAAAAATCTTGAATTTGTGCATTAAGATTATGTTCATCCTCAATTATCACGTTGTGTAGTATAATATATGTAGTCATTATATCATGTAGCATTTTCTTTCTCCGAAAACGTGACGGACTTGTAATAATTGTAAAACTCTATATTCTCGTTCAACATCTTTTTGACATGATTCTTGTTACATCGCGAATGAATTATTATGTTATTATTGTATTTTATGTTGTATTTAAATTATTATGTTATGTATTGTATTTTTATCTTGTATTCAAATTAAAATTTTCATCTTACCATTTTAATTTTGTGTATTCTTTATAATAAAAAATAATAATAAAATAAATTTATATTATTGATGAAAAAAATAAAAATATATTAATTTGAAATTATAGTATATATTAAATAATATATTTTTAAAAATATTATATTACATTTAAAATGACTTATGAATATTAGATATTTAATTAATGAAACTATATGTAAAAAAATATGTTAATTGGAAAATAATGAAAATAATAATAAAATATTAAAAAAGTAAAATAGATATGTGAATAGTAGTTCTCCAAATTTGGAGAACTACTGTTCTAACTCTATAAATTTGAAAAATAGAGAGTGATTTGGAGGTGGGTTGGAGAATGCATTTTCTATTTTAGTCTCCAAATAAAGAGAATGAAGAGTAAAATAGAGATGCATTGGAGATGGTCTAACTTAACCCACTTGGTCAGAAAATATTTTGTTTATGTAAGGAGAATTATTGTGAAATACGATTATAACTACTCACTTGAACGAAGTTTGGCTGTTGGACAATGGTCGACTGGGTTCAAACAAGTGGTCACTATGTTACTTCAATATCCTCCATCAAATGCATTTGCACGTTATAATTTTGGGTCCTTTTGGTTCAATCCGGGTATCACTTTACCTATGATAAAAAATATTGACCAATCATATTTAATATGCTAGTTACTAACAAATTTATCACCTAGATTTTATTTCCTTTATTTCACCTTGTATATTTTGTTTTCTTACATTCAATAACACTTTGAAATCTAGTAAGTCTTTGTTTACTCTAATTTTAGTTTAAAGTAATGTGAATAGCTTTTTTTAGTAAATTCTTATTCTTTTTCTCAACTTCGTTAAAAAACAAAAACTGTCAGCGATTTTGTTTTTGAAAAATAAATCATTTTTGATATTATATCATTAACAAAAAAGAATATTAAAAGTGCAACATGCAAATTATTTGTTGTGCTTGACGATGCATACACTATCAACTATCACCATCATTTCATATTTACTGATTAGACACACTTGTATAAAATCATGAATTCACTACTGCATATAGTGTGTGTGAGAGATAGCGAGAGTCTTTATAATTATTAGGATTTCAAAAATTGAATTGATCACCTTGTTTCTTCTTTGAAGGCTTGATCCCCCATTCCGTTAAATGTCATTTCCTTTAATTATAGTTTATATAATGAAGTTTGACTTGATAAAAAATTTAAGAAATAAAGAAAAACTTTTGAAATTAGTTGTGGTGAAAGAAAGTCATAAATGTTTCTGTATATATAAATTATTTCATCAATTAAGGATTAAAACAAACATTTTAAAGTTGAACAATTGTTACTAAATATAAAAATATATCATTATTTTTGGACAACTTAAAAAGGAAAATGTAGAAATATAAATTGAGATAGAAGAGTATTTTCCTTGTTTTAGTTGGACATGTATATTTTGAATTTACATCTTAGTTAAAATCGATAAAGTAGAAAGATTTATTTATTTTAACACTTACATATCTCAAATAATGCCATGATATTGAGCTAAAGATACTATAAATAGTGTACTGGCGTCGTAATAGATCTTCTATATATAAAAATCATATCATAGTGATAAAAAAGAGAAATTGTCATATTTTTATAGCAGTTGGGATCCCTAGTAAAACCTATACTATAGAGTGCACATTGTTAGAGGAATAAATACACTATCTTAGGTTTATTAGGTATGAACAACAACCAACAAATAATGTATAATCTTGTCAATCTTGAAAGTGTGAGCCCCACAATTGCACATCTAAGATAAGTAATAAGAGTGGAGTAAAACCTTAGCATTTGGGTTGCTTATCTTGGTTAGATAAATTTCAAGATTGCAAAGTACGTCAATCCAACCAATAAATGGGCCACGAGAAAATCTCATCCCATCCTACGAAAACTACCCTAATAACAAGAACATATTTTAATTTATCCAATTGCTTTGCTTAAATACCTAAAACTATTTTATGCTATGGTCCCATACAATTACCTACTTTTCCTAGGTTGTGACCTTGTGCAACGGGATTCATACACTAACCTATAATATGGTCCCTAATCGTAATCTATACAGTAACCTATGATATGGTCACTAATATACACTATACCAAATATATTTTTTAGCACTAGTTAGTTAATAATAATAACTTAATTGCTGCAAAATGTACTTTTTAGAGATAATTAACACTCTTTGTAAATGTCTCAACAATTTATAGCAACATTGGGTATAAGGACGATTAATTAATGTTGGTAATGACTTTTAACACTCTTTGTTAAATGTGCATATATATTGTCATTGTAGTTGTCGTAACGAAAACATGAAAACGAAAATCTAAAAATGAAGAAAACCAAGTTTAACTTGGAAATCCTTCAAACTGAATGCAACCACATCGGGGTCTTTAAGATTCAAATTACTTCACTATAACAATAAGAGGGTTAAAAATATTCTTCTAATGTCTACCCAACAAATGCCAAAAGAAAGCACACAATAGTTACACCACCAAAAGATAAATAGAAAGAAATATCATCCAAACCCTGTTGTTGTTTGAGACCTAAAACAAGATATTTCTAACCTCCAAATCCGATCTCCACAATTCAAATCAACCACAAAGATGTCATGAACACTCATTCCAAATTTCAGTCCAATCCAATGTTTAGTTAATTAGGAAACACGATCTGAAGTATGTTTGTCAGAGAAAAAGACTACAACAAAAGAACCCTTTTTCTTCTCTCTTCTCTCTTGTTGAAGACTCTCTAAGAAACCTTTCTTATGTCGCAATTAATTATCCCCTCAAAATCATTCTCTATTTATACAGTTGTGTTTTTCCTTACAAAGTCAAAACCAACTCCAAATAAAATTACAATTTCAATCATTTCCCTAATAGAATTGAAAACCAAATAAAGAAAATAATCTCAATCATTTTCCAAGTAGGATTAAGGCATGGACCTTCGGCTTGAACATGGGTCATAGCCCTACAAACTCTCTCTCTAGCCAAGGGGCCAAACAAACTTCAAGTGAAGGAACTCTTGATAGGCTTTATACCAACCGCACTTCTACCAACCGCACTTCTACAATGGGCTCTATCAGCATTCTGTCCGTTGCCCCTACCATGTTGTGCCGTAGTGACTCCAGTTTGCCCATCACCTCGGCCGTTTTGGTGACCACCATTACCTAGACCACCACGTCCTCCAGAAAATCGGCCTCTACCATGACCACCTCTACCTCTAGCTATTGGGGGTCTGTAACTCTGATTTGGACAATTCCTCCTAATATGTCCAGTCTCTCCACATCCATAACACTCTCTGGAGTCGGGCGTAGGTCTCTCGGAGAAGTGTTGACAGGTCTGAGGTGGACCCCCAACTACAGTCTGTAGTGAAGACTGAATTGGTCGGACTGAGTAACCTCCAGAACTCTGTCCTATAGTATAAGAACCATTGAATTCACCTCCCTTTCGAAACCTTTTTGATGTCGATGTCGTGGTGAAGTCATCTGGCTTCACTCCTTCCACCTCTATCACAAAGTCTACCACCTCTTGGAAAGATTTTGCCGTAGCCGCTACCTGTAAGGCTGAAATCCGCAATTCTGACCTCAACCCCTTCACAAAACGGCGAATCCGTTCTTGTGGACTGAAACAAAGTTGGGTGGCATACCTGGATAATGCACGGAATTTAGCCTCATATGCATTAACCGTCATCCTACCTTGCTCTAAACTCAAGAACTCATCCCTTTTTCTATCCCTCAAAGTCCTTGGGATATACTTCTCCATAAACAAACTAGAGAATGATGCCCAAGTCATAGGCGGTGCCTCTGTTGGTTGACACTCAACATGTGACCGCCACCATATTTTGGCGTTCCCTTGAAACTGATAGCTCACAAACTCAACGCCAAACCGTTCTACTATACCCATCTTGTGTAGTAGCTCATGACAATCAACCAGAAAATCATAAGCATCTTCAGATTCTGCACCCTTGAAAACTGGAGGTTTCAATTTCAAGAACTTACTGAAAAGTTCGTGCTGATCGTTTGTCATTATAGGCCCAGTAGTCAGACGAGGAAATGTGCCTATTTCTAATGAAGCATCCATATGAGGGGCCATAGTGGCTGCATGTTGTACCTCTGAAACCGGAGGTGTTGGTGCAGAAAACACTGGACGTGCTTGACCCAGATCAGATAAACCACTAAGATAGGCCAGAACCTGATTAATCATTTCTGGGGTAGGTTGGGGTGGTAATTCCTCATTCTGCATTTGTTCATTCTCCCCTTCCTCACCTTCTCTTACTACTTCCTCAGTTAGTGGAGGAGTCGCCGCCCTAGTACCAGATGGGCTAGGGGCTCGTCCTCTTCCTCTAGAGGACGTCCTCCCACGACCTCTACCACGGCCTCTTGCCACTGATCCTCCTCGAGCTACAGCCCCAGTGGCTGGCTCAGTCGTTTCTTGTCTTGGGTTGTTGCTGCTGGTGCGGTCGTTGCTCTAGTTCTAACCATCTGTGAAATAGAGTGAAGATGGTCAGATACCAATTGGACTCAAGTAGTAGCACGAAAGAAGGAATGAAAGAATGGAATTTTCCTAAAGTCTTATAGCCTCTCAAAGAAAAGTAAAGGCGTCCCCCTACCGTTCCTTAAGACTCTACTAGACTCGTTCTTGTGTGATGAGACCAACGAACCTAATGCTCTGATACCAAGTTTTGTCACGACCCAAATCGGATCCGCGACTGGCACCCACATTTACCCTCCTATGTGAGCGAACCAACCAATCTAAACCTTAACATTTCGATGTATAGCAACAGAAAATAATGCAGAAGACTTAACTCATTAATAAAAACCAATTCTATAACTACTAAAATTCAACATCTCTTATTTCCCCAAAATCTGGAAGTCATCATCACAAGAACGTCTATAGTCAAATTACTAAACTAAAAATGTCTAAGAAGCTAAAACAAATAAAATCTAGTCCATGCCGGAAGTTCAAGGCATCAAGACTTGAAGAAGAAGATCCAGTCCAAGCTAGACGCATTAGCTCACCCTGAATTTCCGATGTACTGAAGACTGGCTAGAATTACTGCTGAGTTGAAGATGACGGAACGTTTGCTGCACTCCACAAATAGCAAATAAGAAAACATAAAAGTAGGGGTCAGTACAAACCACGGGTACTGAGTAGATATCATCGGTCAACTCAAAATAGAAAACAGTATATATCAGTTAATATCATAAATCAACTATAAAACTCAACATGTTGCAATAACAAGTACTATAATCATCAATAAGTACCATCAAGTTCATTCATAAGGCTCAAGCCTCAATACCATACTCATTTGGGAATTAAGTTCATTACGTTGAGTATATTAACATCTTTCAAGATTCATTATCTTTCTACCTCTTGTGTCGGTACGTGACACTCCAATCCATATTCTATCCTGGTGCCGCAACGTGGCACTCCGATCCTCTATTTCTATCCTGGTACCGGAACGTGGCACCCGATCCATATACTATCCTGGTGTCGGAACGTGACATTCCGATCCTCATTCTATCCTGGTACCGGAACGTGGCACCCGATCCATATACTATCCTGGTGTCAGAATGTGACACTCCGATCCTCATTCTATCCTGGTACCGGAACGTGGCACCCGATCCCCTAATTCATCAAGCCTTCTTTTATACCAAGGCATCATCAATCTCATTATATAGTTTATCAAGCCTTCTTTTATACTAAGGCATCATCATTAACAAAGTGAATTAGGGTTTCTTTCAAGATTTTGGATTCCATAACTTCATCATGCTTATTTTATCACAATCACATAATCATATTCATGCAAACATACAATTAAGCATATAGAAGGGTTTACAATATTACCAATACATATTATTCGCTATTAAGAGTCTACTACGAATAACGTAAAAACCATAACCTACCTCCACCGAAGATTAGTGATCAACAAGAAATTTCCCAAGCTTTGTTTTCCTCCCTTTCGATCGATTTCTCTCTCTCTTTCTGTTCTTTCTCTTTTTCTTATTCCAAACCCTCTTCCTTTTACCCTAATTAGTATATAATTAAGAATAAAAGATGGCAATAATACCCCACTAATAAACTTAAGGTTACCTCTTTTAACCCCCAAGTAATTAGACTTATTAATATAAACCTTCTAACTTATAATTAAATTAGGAATAGTCCAAAACGTCCCTTAAAATGTGTAAAGAAATCCGACTCCGACTGGGATTACGCAACCTGTGACGGCCCGTCGTGCCTGCGATGGTCCGTCACGCTGGTCGTCGCAGCATCTTAGAATTCCATTTTTCACTAAGGAATCTGTGACGGTCCGTCACACCTGTGACGGTCCGTCCTGCACCTCCGTCACCACGTTCAGAGAATCGTTCCCTGTACCAAATTCTCAAAAGTTAAAGTGTTTTGAAACGGTGACTCACGACGGTTCGTCGTAGATGTGATGGTCCATCCTGCAGGTCCATCACAGATTACAGAAAGTCGATTTTAGAACACAAATTTCAGAATTCTAAGTGTTCTGGGATGAGACACCCTCGACGGTCCGTCGTGCCCATGAAGGTCCGTCGTGGTGACCGTCGTCTCAGCCAGTTTTTCCAGAAATAAAATCCGCTGCTCAAAACGACTAAACAGGTCGTTACACTATGTATCAATATATTCATCCATCCATCCATGTATATGTCGGTCATATAATTCATACCAACATTTATGTTTTATGAAATCATGATTATGCATTTATATTCATGATGCTTTTGCCAAACAATTAGAAACTTATGAATATCAATTTGATTAGATTTCAATGCATGAATTCGATGAAACAAACTGTTTCGGTGAATGTCCTCCGTATCTTTGGTGTTCATTGTTCATCCAAAATTCAACACATTGAACATATCAAATGATTTACCTTTACTTGTAAAACTAAGACATAGCTTGTTCAGGTGTTACTTGTTACATTTCCTAGATGCAAACCTGTCGAATTCTTGGCTTAGTGCGATACAATCTCTAACTTACTTGAAGTGCCTTTAGATCTATGTAAAAAAAAAATCGTGGATATCTCACATGCTTTCTTCAAACTTTAATAACTCAATCATCTTATTCTCTAAGGTCATCGCTTGCGGCTGTTGGAAACTTACGCACATAAGATTTGAAGTTACTAAGTTGGCATGATAAGCGTAATAATATTCTTGGCATGACAAATTCATTTATTTTGTTTGTCATTGTACCTTGAAGAAAGTTTTATATTCATTAATAAATTAAGTACTAAAATTATTTATTTGATTTGATATATTTTTAAATTTATATGTGGAATTACATTCGTCCAACCAAACAAGATAAAAGGAATTACAATGTAATCACAATGTGGCAAACAAATAGGCCAACGTAGTAATCATATTGTGTAATTACTAGGCTAATTATTACTACCGTAGTAACTAAACCAACTCAAATTACCCAGTGGCTTTCAAAAAAGACCCTTAAAATTTAAATATGGGTAGAAATTGACATTCTTTAGTATTATTATTATTTACATCACTCAATTTTGTAAACTTATCTCACCAACAAAATTTTTTAAAGTATCAATACAAAAAATGTTGTCATTGTCTTTTCTGTTGAGACTTGGTACTTTAAAATTTACTTCTCGAAAAGAAGTATAAGCGGTCGTATCAAGTAAAGAACCAAACTATTAGGTTGGGGTCGATCCCACGAGGAAAATAATTTAGACTTAACTTTAACATAGTATTACTTTTATTTAGTCAAGTCCTTTCCAAGAAAAAAGTACCAAAAAGAGGGTTTTTAAGAAATAACTTTAATTAGCTATTTCTAAGTAAATAAGTAACAAGTTCAAAGATTTGATTTTTATCAAGTAATGAGAGTAACTAGGTTTTAAGTGTTCCCTACAGATTCATAATGCGGTAATTATAGCTATAACAATCCTTTCCTAGTATCTTGCATGCAAAGTTGTAAGTTATGTATCCCTAATTCCTTGGTCCGGCAACGAGGAAATTTCACTCCGCACCTTGGTCCGGCTACGCGTGTATGCTTTACTAAACCTTACCTTT
Source organism: Solanum chilense (assembly GCA_032847665.1). NCBI lineage: Eukaryota > Viridiplantae > Streptophyta > Magnoliopsida > Solanales > Solanaceae > Solanum > Solanum chilense. The sequence continues at coordinate 50,092,140 of CM064963.1, forward strand.
ACCTCATATTAAGAATCATAATCGATGTTTGTCTTAGAAGTTACTTCGCACTAACCGACACTAGCCTATTAGATAGTGTATACTAAATCTACATTGATAATTCATTTCTTATTATCTACCTCCTTGGTCCGGCAAGTAGAAACAAGGCAAAATCTAACGCGTGCACTAGTTAAAAAGACTTCTAAATGAAAGAATTATCATACATGCAAGACACTATTCGAGAATTGTTATTTTAGCTAGGTTTTCCCTTGTTATTTACCCATGGTTCCCACAACCCTAGTTATGGAGCTTAGTTACCCATGTTAATAATCACACAATTCATATTAATTAGATAAGAATTCATGACCTTACTTTGATGATATTGAAGAAAATCCAGAAGATTACTTGAATTAATAAAAAAACTTGCAACAAACGATTCCGGATAAGTTTTAGTTCTATTAGAAAATTAACTTTACGTTTAGGGCTTGAAGAAGAGAAAAAAAAAGAAGAAAATGGGAGAAAGAGCAAGGTTTCACTAGGAACGCTAAGAAATTTTGAGTGGAATTCATCGCGGTGATCCCAATCAAGGTATGTGAGATATTTTGTGTTGGGTTAATTCTTCCGCACACCAATATTTTTTTCAATTTAGTGGTTTTAGAAATGTTTACATGATTACAAGTGAATTCTTGATGAATTTTGTTAAATCCATATTTGGTTGAGTTGTTTGAATGTCCATTGATGTTAATTGATAGTTTCCAATGTTGTTTTTGAGTTAAATCTATTGGGTATTGAAGGTATTGAGGATCCTAAGGGTTTAGAAAAAGAACTAGGGAGGTTTAAGGGATCTAGCAATGAAAGACGAAGAGAGAAGTTCGTCAGCCACACCTGGTCAGCACCAGTCGCGCGGCGCCCTATCTGCGCCTAGGGCCCTAGGGAGGCAGGCCTACAGTGTGCCAAGATGAGGCCTCAGACCAAATGTTCTGGCGCAGTGCACTTTGAACGCGCCTGAATCAGCCTTTTTTGTCCACTTTTCGTAGTTTAGTCCTTTTAAGTCTTTCTAATGTACATAACCACCTTTCCCTGATTCTTATTACTTCAAATGATTTCTAATCACCTAGAAATCATCAAAGAGCACAAATCATAACATTGAATCCATAATCCAATTCAAGGAAAGTTAGGATCAAAGTCAAAGAAGTTAGAGTCAAGTCTAAATTTAAGAGGTAAGTCAAAGCAAAGTTCCAAAAGGTTTTCAAGAGTATTTACTAAATGTTTTAACTTCATTTTAAGGCTCAAGTTTCAAGTTAAAGTAAATAATAACAAGTTGAAGTCTTTACTTCAAAGAAATATAAGGGAACTAAGTATTCTCTAGAGTTTATTAAGACTCATGTTTTCAAGTTAAGCAAAGAGTAACAAATTGAGTTCTTTTCTCAAAAGTTATAAGGGAACTAAGTATTCTCTGAAATTTTATAAATGTTTTCATATTTAAGTTGAAAGGAAACTAAGATTTCCCAAAAGAGATTTGAACAAGAGAAAGGAACATTGATTCCATGAGAGCCTTTAAAGATAAGTGTAGATCAATTATTTCAATAAAAGTATGAGTTAAAATATATTTTGGGAGTAGTATTGAAAATCGATGTGTGGATGAGAGTTCATATTAACTCAAGTCTCCCTGAAAACCATGTATCCATCATTGGTATTAAAGGGTCATACTTTTTAGATTATCACATAAGTAAAGCTAGTGGATCACTAATTTAGGATTTCTATGCAACGATAAAGTATAGGGCGATTCTAGCAGCGTGAAAAAAACATTGTATCACCGCTTAGGCTCATAGTGGTGGTTGTCGGATAGAGAATCTCCTACAGAAACTATATTAATTCAAATATAAATAAATTTGAGTTTTTAATTTCATTTTCTTTAACGAACTAGATGTCTTCATTGTTTTACAATATTTTATACATATTGCATATGTCTACCTCCATTATATTAAGTTAAGTTTTCATGAGTTGAGTAGAGCAAGTTAAGTGTTTCTTCTTACTCTTTTCAAGCATAAGTTTTCTTAGCATTTCAACTCGCATACACATATATTTAATGTATTGATGACACTTGGTCTGGATTGTATCATAATGCAGACGCAAGTAACAAGGATCAACATCATCCAATACCTCGTTGATCTAATAGACCACTCGGAGTCAGTGGTGATCCTCCTTGCATTTTGGAGGAAACAAATTTACTGTTTTTCCGCTTTCTTTTATAGGATGTTGTGGAATCTGTAATAACATCCATATTAGTATTATAGAGTCTTCATAGACAAATAGTCTGTAAATAGCTTAGTTTTTTAGTCTCTCTTTATTTGCAATCTCAAATATTCTATTGTGAGACTTAAGTGTCAATTTGGCCAAGATATATATTTGAAGTTATTTTTATGAGAATAATTCTTATATTGAGTTTCCACTGAGTTAAGTAAATTAAACCAAAGGTCCGCTCAAGGCCATCAATGGTTATTGCGTGTTGGCCACGTCCACGATGTAGGCTCGGACATGACAAACATGGTATTAGAGCACAGAGTTCAAGAGTCCAAGGAAGTTTATGAAGCCATGTCTGTAGAGTCCTATATATCATGTAAAGCGCACCACATATATGATTAGAAGGCTACAAAATTTAGGAATTCCTCACTTCTTTCATATTTCTTTTCGTGGATTATATTTTATCCCTAAATATTTTCTCTATAATTCGTGCTTGCCCGTGTTACACATCATCATGCCTCCACGAAAATCAGCAAGAAGTCGTCTAGCCAAAAGAAACATTGAGGAACTAAAGGTACCTAATGCACCAAACGTGCAACCTCAAGGAGAAGTTACGAATTTTGAATCCCGTGAGGCTATCCGGATGTTAAACCAAGCAGTAAGTAACCAAGTCGGGTAAAAACAAGGAGCTCGAAAAAAAAAGGCTGACACCTCTATGATTCGTGAATTTTCTAAGAATGAATCCTCCAAGTTTCACCGCTTCAAGCACTACTAAGTATTCTAAAAAAATTGTGGAACAGTTAAAGAAGGTTTTTTATGTGATGCATGTTGTTGATGCTAAAAGGGTTGACCTAGTTGCATATCAACTAAAGAATGTAACTCGGACTTGGTTCGATCACTAGAATGAAGGCAGAGATGAGGATGCACCATGTACAAGGTGGTCTTTCTTTGAAGAACCTTTCTCAAGGCATTTTTTCCCTGAGAACTGAAAGAGGCTAAGGTATGAGAGTTCCTTACACTAAAACATAACTCCTTGAATGTACATGAATATGGGTTGAACTTCATCCAATTGTCTCGCAATGCTCCTGAAATGGTTAAGGATATGAGAAGCATAATCAACTTGTTTTTTGCTGGCTTGGGTCATGCATCAAGCAAAGATGGCAGAGCTGCAATGTTGATCGGTGACATGGACATATCTCGATTGACTGTTTATGTGCAGCAAGTCGAAGCAGAGAAGCTGAGGGATAGAGAAGTGTATAGAAATAAGAAATCTAAGACTGGGAATGCGTCTGGAAAACAGAAAGATAGTTTGAATCGGCCAAAATTTTAGAAACAAAAGTGGTCTGCACCATCATTGCTAGTGCCCCTGCACCCAGGAGGAACAAATGTGAGCATCATGGCCAGAATTAGCAGAACTTTAGGGCTTGACCAATATAATCTCAAGGAAGTGTTGCACAAGGAGGTAGTTGTGCTCCTGCATGTGCTAAGTATGGTAGAAACCACCCTGGTAAGTGTCATGATGGACAGATAGGTTGATTCAAGTGTGGTCAAGAGGGTCACTTCATGAGAGAGTGCCCTAAGAAAAGGCAAGGTAGTGGAAATCTGGGCAATATAGCCCAATCTTCATCAGTTGCTCCACTAGACATGGTTGCACCTATAGGAGACCCTTCTGGTACTGGCGAAGGGGTAAACCACCTATATGAAATCACTATCCGCCAAGAGCAAGAGAACTCTTCAGATGTTGTCACTAGTATGATCAAAGACTTTACTTTTGATGATTATGATTTGCTAGACCCAAGAGCAAGTTTGTCTTTCTTAACTCCTTATGTTGCAAATAAGTTTGAGATTCTTCCTGAAAAATTTTGTGAACCTTTCGGTGTTTCTACACCTGTTGGACATCAATTCTAGCAGAAAAAGTATATCGTGATTGTCCTATTTCTATCAATCACAAGAATAACATGGCTGACTTTGTAGAGTTAGACATGGTAGATTTTGATGTTATTCTCAATATGGATTGGCTTCGTGCCTGTTATGCGTCAATATATTGTAAAACTTGAGTTGTAAAGTTTCAGATTCTTAATGAGATAGTTACAGATAAGAGTAGTACTTCTGCAGTGCCTAAGGGTTGTTTCATTGCGTACCTTAAGGTAAGAAAGTTAGTTTCAAAGGGATGTAGCTATCACTTAGTCCGAATTAATGACTCAAGTGCTGAGATTCCTTCCCTTCAGTCAGTTTCTATAATAAGAAGTTTCTAGAAGTTTTTCCTAATAAGCTACCCAAAGTCCCTCCTGAGAGAAAAATGAACTTCGGCATAGACATCATTCTAGATACTCGTCTTGTCTCTATTACTCCATAAAGAATGAGACCAACAGAAATAAAAGAATTGAAAGAACAGTTGAAAGATCTATTAGATAAAGGTTTCATTCGATCAAGTGTATCACCTTGGAGCGTTCCAATCCTATTTATAAGAAAGAAGGATGGTTCCCTTAGGATATGTATAGACTATTAAAAACTGAATAAGGTTACCATCAAGAATAAGTATCCTCTTCCAAGGATACATGATCTTTTTGATCAACTTCAGGGTGCCACCTGTTTATCCAAAATTGATCTCAGATCTATCTACCATCAGTTGAAAATTAAGGTATTTGAAATTATGGGCATAATGAGTTTTTGGTCATGTATTTTGGGTTAACAAATGCACCAGCAGCATTCATTGATCTTATGAATAGAGTCTTTAAACCTTATTTTGATATGTTTGTTATTGTCTTTATTGATGACATACTAATCTATTGTAGGAGTGAAGAAGATCATGCTAGCTACCTCAGGATAGTCCTTGAGACTTTGATCAATAAGGAGTTGTATGACAAATTCTCCTATTTTTAGTTTGGATCGTGTCTGTGGCATTCTTGGGCCACATAGTTTTCAGTGATGGGTTTAGAGTTGATGCACAAAAGATAAAAGTAGTTCAGAGTTGTCCTAGACCCACGTCTCTAACTAATATTACAAGTTTCTTGGATTTTGTTGGATATTATAGAAGGTTTGTTGAGGGGTTTTCATCTATCTCGTCTCCCTTCGCCAAGTTGACTCAGAATATAGTTAAGTTTTAATTGTTAAAGCTTGTGAGAAAAGCTTTCAGGAATTGAAAAATAAGTTGACTACATCCCCAATTTTGACTTTACTAGAGGGTACTCAAGTCTTTGTGGCATATTGTGATGCATCTAGAGCTGAGTTGGGTTGTGTGTTAATGCCTTACGACAAGGTTATAACTTATGCCTCTAGACAACTGAAGGTTCATGAGAAGAATTACCCAATCCATGACTTAGAGTTTGTTGTTGTAGTGTTTGCCTAGAAAATATAATGTCATTGCTTTATAGTGTTCATGTTGATATATTCACCGATCACAAGAGCCTACAATATGTGTTCACCCAGAAAGACCTCAATCTCAGACATAGGAGGTTGTTAGAATTACTCAATGACTATGACATGAGTATTATTTACCACCCAGATAAGGCTAATGTGGTTGTTGATGATTTAAGCAGGTTATCCATGGAGAGTACAGCCCACATTGAAGAAGAAAATATGGAGTTCACCAAATATTTGCACAGACTTGCACGCCTGGGAGTAAGACTTATGAATTCTACAGAATGAGGAATAGTGGTGACAAATGGGGCTGAGTCATCATTAATGTCATAACTGAAAGAGAATCAAGACCAAGACCCCATTTTGCCTGTTTGAAGGTGAATGTTCATAAGCAAAGAGTATTGGCTTTTGCACGAGAGGGAGATGGTGTGATGAAGTAGCAAGGTAGATTTTGTGTATCTAGGGTGGATGGACTCCAAGAGAGGATCATGGAGGAGACTCATAGCTCCAGATATTCCATTCATCCGAGTTCCACAAATATGTACTGCAAATTTAGAGAGATACATTGGTGGGAAGGTGTGAAAAAGACATTGATGAGTTTGTTGCAAGGTGCCCGAATTACTGTCAAGTGAAGGTAGAACACCAGAGGACTGGAGGAATTGCTCAAAATATAGAGCTTCCAGAATAAAAGTGGGAGGTGATTAGTATGGGCTTCATCAGAGGCTTGCCAAGGTCTCACAGGCAGTATGATTGAATTTGGGAGATTATAGATAGAACGAAAAAAACAGTCCACTTTTTGTCGGTAAAGACCACTCATTCAACAGAGGATTATGTGAAGTTATACATTCAGGAGGTGGTGAAACTTCATGGATTCCAAGTTTCGATCATTTAAGATAGAGGTGCATAATTTACTTCTCAATTCTGAAAGGCTTTCCAGAAAGTTTTGGGTTCAAAAGTGAACTTAAGCACTGTTTTTCATCCTCAGATGGATGGGAAAGCAGAGTGCACTATCCAGACCTTAGAAGATATATTGAGGGCTTGTGTGATTGATTTCAAAGTATTGGGATGATCACCTACCTCTCATTAAGTTCACTAACAACAACAGCTACAATTTTCAAGCATCCAAATAGCCCCATATAAGGCTATTTATGAGAGAAGATACAGATATCTGATTGGGTGGTTTGAAGATGATGGAGCATGGTTCATCGAACCAGATCTATTTCACCAACATGGAGAAGGTGAAGGTGATTCAAGAGATGTTGAAAAAGGCACAGAGTCTTCAAAAGTCCTATATGTATGTTAGGAGAAGGTCATTGGAGTTGAAGTGTATGAATGGGTATATCTAAAAATTTTACCCATGAAGGGTGTTACAAGATTTTTTAAGAAGGGGAAACTTAGCCCCCGGTATATTGGACCTTATAGAATATCTAAAATAATTGGCGAGGCAGCTTATGAGTTAGAGCCACCACAAGAGCTAGCAGCGGTTCATCTTGTGTTTGGTGTCTCCATGTTGAAGAAGTGCATGAGTGATCCTTCATTGATTGTACCAACTTGAAATTTTGGGATTAAGGATAGCTTATCCTATGAAGAGATGTCAGCTCAGATTTAAGATCGTAAACTTTGCAAGTTATGAATAAAGGATGTTTCATCAGTCAAATTTCTTCGAAGGAACCAATTTGTTGAAGATGAGACTTGGGAAGCTAAAGAGGATATGAAGAAGAGATATCAACATATCTTTGAGTCCGGAGAGAATGCAGATCAAGGTACTAATTATTTTCTTAGTTATTTATAAACTATGAGTAAGCATGTTGTTACTTGGTTTTAGTTGTTAAGTTTTAAATTGAGGTTACTATTCTTAGCTTAGTGAAAAAAATCTCATTCGAGGATGAATGTTCCCAAAATAGAGATATTGTAACATCTCATAACTCTAAATAGCTAGGAATAAGCTAACAAGCTAGAAATGATTGCTTTTGGAAAGAAAGGGGAAAATCTAGAAAATTTTATAAGTTAAAGTTGTGAGTTTTGGTCATTTTCAAATGACCAAAACTTCTATTGAAGAATGAGTTAGAGGTAGTTCGTAATATTCTTGGAAATCCCTTGGAGAGATCTTTTTAATGCCGCCGAGTTTGCACATTTTTGATATCGTATGAGGAAGATATGTCTATCAGAAGTTGGGTTGTTGAATTGAAGAAGGTCTCATTCCGAATTTAAGGAAGGAAAAACTAGTATTTTCACCAATGTCCTATTTCATTTTAGGGATTAATTTGAGATAAAAACAAGTTTTAGTTCAGATTAGAAAATTAACTTTACATTTAGGGCTTGGAGAAGAGAAAAGAGAAGAAGTAAAAGGGAGAAAGATCAAGGTTTCATCAAGAACGCCAAGAAGTTTTGAGTGGAATTGGTCAGGGGCGATTCTTATAAAGGTATGTGAGATATTTCTTGTTGGGTTAATTCTTCCGCACACCAATCTTATTTCAATTCAGTGGTTTTAGAATTGTTTACATAATTAGAAGTTAATTATTGTTATATCTTGTCGAATTCCTAGTTGGTTGAGTTGTTTAAATGCCAATTGATGTTGATTCGTAGTTTTCAATATTTTTTTCTTTTGAGTTAGAACTTTTGGGTATTGAAGATATTTATAATCCTATGAGTTTCGGAAAAGAACTAGGGAGGTTTAAGGGATTTAGCGTTGAAATAAGAAGAGAGAAATTCGTCAACGACACCTGGGCAACACTGGCGCAGCGCGCCCCTTCTATGCCTGGGCCTGGGGCTGCGTGCCTACAGTGCGCCATAAGGAGGCCTTAGAACAAAAGTTCTAGCACGGCTGCCCTGAACATGCCGGAATCAGCCTTTTTCGCTCAATTTTTGTAGTTTAGCCTTTTAAGTCCTTCTAAGCTACATTAAAACCTTCCACTGATTCTAATTACTTCAAATTATTTGTAAACACCTAGAAATCATCAAAGAACACAAATCATAACCTTGAATCTATAATCTAATTCAACGAAAGATAGGATCAAAGTCAATGAAGTTAGACTCAAGTCTAAAGTTAAGAAGTAACTCAAAGCAAAGTTCTTAAATGTTTTCAAGTGTCTTTACTAAACGTTTTAACTCCATTTTAAGGATCAATTTCAAGTTAAAGTAAAGAGTAACAAGTTGAAGTCTTTCCTTCAAAGAAATATAAGGGAACAAAGTATCCCGAAGAGTTGATTAAGACTCAAGTTTTCAAGGTAAGCAAAGAACAAAGAGTTGAGTTTATTTCTAAAAAGTTCTTAGTTCCCTGAAAGTTTATAAATGTTTTCATATTTAAGCTAAAAGGAAACTAAGATTTCCCAAAAGAGATTTGAACAAGAGAAAGGAACATTTATTCCAAGAGAGCTTTTAAAGCTAAGTGTTGAGCGATTATGTCAATCAAAATAAAGTAAGTTGTTTTAAAAGCATAAGCTTTTGGGAGTAGTATTGAGCACCGATGTTGAGATGAGAGTTCATATTAAGTCAAGTCTCCGTGAAAATCATGTAGTCATATGGGTATTAATGGGTCATACTTTTTAGATGATCACGTAAGTTAAGCTAGTGGATCCACTAAGTTAAGGAGTTCTATCCGACAAAAATTATAGGATAATTCTAGAAGCGTGAGCAAGATGTTTTATCACCAAATAGGCTCATAGTGGAGGTTGTCGGTTAAAGAATCTCCTACAAAAATTATATTTCTTTATATATAAGTAAAGTTGAGTTTATGACCGCATTTTCTTTAACGAACTAAGTGTTTTCATAAATTTTCAAACTTTTACACACACACACACACATTATATATACAGCAGAACACTTGGAGTCAGTAGTAAGCCTCCTTACATTTTGGAGGACACATATTTACTGCTTTTCAGCTTTCATTCATAGGATGTTGTGTGGTTTGTCCCAACATCCATCT
>CM064963.1:50101747-50220270 GCA_032847665.1 Solanum chilense
AACCAAAACGGTAAAATCGCTGCAGGAGCAGCGATTTACAAAGGTAAATCGCTGCTCCGGCAGCGATTTAGCAAAATTTTTTTTTTTTAATAAAAAAATGAAATCGCTGCCCAAGCAGCGATTTCAAATAAAATAAAAAAAAATATTACATAAATCGCTGCCCCGGGCAGCGATTTATTTATAAAAAAAATTTCCAGCAATTTATTTTTTAAAAAAAAAAATTTTTTATTAAAACGCTGCTAGGGGCACGATTTATTTAAATAAAAAAAAAATCTTTATTAAATCGCTGCACGAAGCTTTTTTTTAAAAAAAAATATTAAAATTTTTTAATACAGCGATTTTATATTAAAAAAATTATAATATTTTTTAAAATTTAAATATATAACTTATAAGAAAAATTTTATTAAATCACAAAAATGTTAATAACGTTTTGATTAATATAAAATAAAAAAAAAATTATTAAATCGCAAAAATGTTAATACAGCGATTTTATAATTTTTTTATATATATAAAATCGCTGTATTAACATTTTTGCGATTTAATAATTTTTTTTTATTTTATATTAATCAAAACGGTATTAACATTTTTGTGATTTAATAAAATTTTTCTTATAAGTTATATATTTAAATTTTAAAAAATATTATAATTTTTTTAATATAAAATCGCTGTATTAAAAAATTTTAATATTTTTTTTTAAAAAAAAGCTTCGTGCAGCGATTTAATAAGGAAATTTTTTTTATTTAAATAAATCGTGCCCCTAGCAGCGTTTTAATAAATTTTTTTTTTTTTTTTAAATAAATTGCTGAAAATTTTTTTTATAAATAAATCGCTGCCCGGGGCAGCGATTTATGTAATATTTTTTTATTATTTTTTTTTTTGAAATCGCTGCTTGGGCAGCGATTTCATTTTTTTATTAAAAAAAAAAAATTTTGCTAAATCGCTGCCGGAGCAGCGATTTACCTTTGTAAATCGCTGCTCCTGCAGCGATTTTACCGTTTTGGTTAATATAAAATTTTATATACCGTTTTAGAATTTTTGTAAAAAATTTGTACCCTTTGAGTTTCGGACTCGCGTTATAATAGTTGCAACCCTTATAGCCCGAGCAACAATTGGTACATATTGGATTTTCTGGACTTCCTTCTGAACCTGGGCATATCCCATAGCCAAGATTACCACATTCTTTAGTACAAGCATTAGCGTGTTCCACCGTGCTTACTAGTAGATACATTCCTACAATTACAAATATAAGTTGTAGACCGTTACGTTATAACAATAATCATCTATAACAATATTTCTCTCTAACAATTAGTTTCAAGTTATATTATTCATGACAAATGACACCGTTATAATAGAAATTTGATTGTACCAAGGAGAAAAAATTAAAATCTTACCAAGAACAAGTAGGTGACCAAGGAAACTAACTTTGTAAACAGCCATTGTAGGTGCTTTACAAATTTATCGTAATTAACTTATTTTTTCTTTGGGTAAGGGTCTGTCTTTCTCTTACCTATTTATAGAACAAAAAGGATAGGTGTATTCATTATTGTCTAATTAAAATATTATATGAATTGATAAATTTTTGTATTATTTTTTATTCTACTTGCTAAATGCTTAGTTACGTACAATTACAATATATACGCTTACTTTTTTTATTATTTATTTATTGGCGGCTTTTAATGATTCACGTGGTGCAATAGAGCTCACACGACTCTATTTTTTTCTGCCAAATTAAACTTTCGTTAAATGATATAAGTTCCACGTGGAAAATTAGTTTACAATTATGATATTTATATAACAAGATAAAAGTTATAACTAATTAACCTGCTATAACAAATAAATATTACTGATATTGATATTGCAAAAAAAAAGAAACTTTATATCCATCTAAGATCAACCCACGACGTTTTCATTGTCAAACATATCATATAGAGTTAAACTAGTGCGATTTGTGTAGTTTGTAGGCTATTACAAATGATTAATTTACTCAGTTCTCACATTAAAGACAAATATTGTGTTACAATTTTAAAATTATCTTAAAGTTAAAAAAAACAAATAAGTAAAACTTTAGGTATTTGTGAATATAAAACAAAATCGAATAATTAAGCCACCCTTGTACTTGCGGAAGCAAAGTGATTGGTAGGATTATGAAACTTCAATGAAGTTTGAGGATAAGAACGAGAATATAATAACACATGCAGAAATTAAGTGGATAAAAGAATCTGCAACTCCTTCAAGGAAGACTTTGAACCATTCAACAATGTTAAGGAAATATTATTATTATAATCAAAGGATAGCACCAAATTTCAATGAACATTATTCAAATAGTATATATCAATGTTGTACATCACGAGTAATACATTTGAACATATATTTATTTACATAAAATATTGAACATATAGTATTAGGATATTTCTCTTACGGATCATAGTTCATATTTCTTCGATATAAATGCCTTGGTCCCAATTCATTTTTTAGTAAAAAGAAGAGAAAACAACTAAGTTATGAAAAATTAACAGATCATACCTTAATCATAAACTTAAAAATTGTATTCGTGAAAAATTATAAATTCATCCACTTTAAAATAACTGTTGACACCCAATTTTGGCCTAACATTTTTAAAATTTGTGATTTTGAAGCTTTATTTATTTAATAGCAAATTTTGATCCAATGATTTTAAAATTCATACATTTTGGTCAAATACAAAAAAAAAACAAAAAAAAAATTGTCTTTCCCACATTGTCTCTCAAACAATTTTCAATTTTGCAATAAGTCCCACATCGGCATTTCATCCTTTTTGAGGATTTTTGGGTTTCTATATAAGCCCACTTCATTCACTATTTTTAGGAGAGGATTGGGAAGGGAAAACAAAAGAATACTCATAAATTTTGAGAATTCTTGGTTCCCATAGTTCAAAATTTTTAAAGTGTTTGTGTGGTTTTTCGAGTTGAGGAGGTGGAGTTGTTGCCTTCAAACTCGTAGTTCCGGTTCGCCGCCCAGAACCAGGTAAATTTTTTTTTCTTAGCCTTGTTTTATTTAATTCCCAGTTCTTTTATGTTTTCTGTTTATTATATGTAGCTTGTTTTGTTTTTTTTTAGTTTAATGTAGTTCTAAAAGTCAATTAATATTTGTGTTTATTGTAGTTTTAATATTAGTATTATTTTACGGTTTGATGTTTGTTTATTTATTGTTATTATTATTTTAAAATTGTTAATCAACTATTTGCTATCTTAGCTTTTCAGGGTTTTGTTATTATCCTATTTTAATGTTATTTTTAATTTTCATATATTACGTTATTGTTATTTCCATTTCATTATTATGTTGTTTTAGTTTGGTTGTTGTTTTCCCTATTCTCTTGGGATAAGTTTGTTATGTTTTGTTGATGTTCAGGTTATATTAAATATATTTGTTAAAGGGCCAATGAAAATCTATCCGTCGGGTTTAGAGGCCTTTCCCATTTTAAAAGACGGAAATTTATATGTTTAGCTATTGTTGGTTATTACTTTAACGTTGCTTTATCTTATTTTATTTCTAATTGTTGGTTTCTATTTGTTTTTTATAATCATTATTGCCATTAACTTTGGTCCTCTTGATTAGTGTTCCTTAGTGGATTAGCTTTAAATATTATTTATGCTTATTCTAGCATGTTTTATGCTCTTTTGTTTCATTGTCCAAGTGAGAAATTTTGTCATATTTTAATTGTGTTAATTAACCTTATAATTTAAGTGAATTGATATATGTTTTATAGTTGAAGGGCCGATGAAAAATCTATCCGTCGGGTTTAGAGGCCTCCCCATTTTAAAAGACGGAAATCTAATTCAAGTTTAAATATATTTTTAGTTGTTGAAATGGGCCGATGAAAAATCTATCCGTCGGGTTTAGAGGCCTCCCCATTTTAAAAGACGGAAATCTAATTCAAGTTTATATATATTTTTAGTTGTTGAAATGGGCCGATGAAGAAATTACCGTCGATTTCTAAGACCTCCCATGTCAATAAGACGGATTTTTATTTTTAAGTTATTATTTGAATTATTCATTTTTAGTTATATTTATTTGGCACTAACTCTTTTACCAAGTGTCTTTACAGGTACCCGGAGGTGCTTCTCCTTGAAATTATTCGAAAAAGTTTGAATTATATTTCATTAATTATTTTGTGAATATTGACGTTAGGCAAACTACAGGCCGATAATTATTGTTTTATTGTGTATGTTGTATGTTTATTATTTGTATATTATTTTATTCTTCCTCAATTTGAAAGAAAATAAATTCAGTCGGGAACCACATTTGTGGATTTCGAAGGGTGCCTAACCCCTTCCCTTCGGAATAACTTGAACCCCGTACCTAAGAATCGAATTGGTTTCGTAGATCATTTAATGGTTTCCTAGTTTTTCCTAAAATTAGGTGGCGACTCTCTTTTCAAAACTCCTTTATTTTTAAAACTTTGTTAAAATTGAATTAGTTAATTATTTTCGAGTTGCCGCGACGTTTCGCCCTATTTCGTCAGAATAGGGATGTAAACAGAATGGCGACTCCGCTTGGGAGTTTAGAGGTTTTAACCAATATGAATTTAATTTTTCAAATTGAGGAAACTTTTGTTTTATTATTATGTTATACCTTGTATTTTTATATTCGTTGATTATTTGTTTATTGTATTTATTCATTATTTATTTTATTGTGTATATATTTTTTTATTGCATTCATGGCATCTTCCAATATGTATGCATAGTATATTAAAGGATGGTTTGCGGAACCGCAACCGAACTTTAAAATACTCAATCCTTTTTCGGAATGATCGGCAATTTATTGGTTCGTTATGCGTCCAATGGTTGTCGTGAATTCCAGCCTAAGTTGTCCGCTTGGGTTCCCGGTCTTTCAAAAGCCACTCTTAGTCAACTAGGATAGAGCTAAACCAAATCCGAATTTAAGCATCAGCCTAAGATGACCAACACCCAAGGCGTGTTGTGCCCATTAGAAGACCACCTTGAGTCCAAAACGCCCACGGCCTAAATGGACGTTCACACTTATGTGTTTAAATTTGAAGGATGTATACGTTGTTTGGGAAAATCATTGTCTCATAGTGTAACGATTAGATTATAGTTCGCTTAGGTTAAAGAAATAGCTTCACCAGCTACTAGCCTATTCGAAGATATTGGCACCCGGAGATGACAAAAAATCAAGAAAGCAGAATGATCTTTTGTGGAGGCATAGTTTAGGGTCGTACCCTTGTGTGAGACTGATTATTTTGTATACATTTCTCTTATATGTATTCCAATTAAATTTTATTTATAAAATTTTATAAATTTGAGTTTTGGGCAATGAAATATTTTAAATGACGTATATATCCTTCGAATCGATAGGCTTACTCTAGGCATAAAAGGGTCACATATTTGTATACGACGCGCAATAATTGTTTGTATGCTATGTGATATGCTTCAGTTTGTCTTTGATTAAAACAGTGTTTACGTGTTTAATTCATTTTTTGTGTAGTATTTTGTCTTATCTATTATTTACAGGAACTAACACTTTTACATTTTGAGTTGTTCTTCTTCACAGTGAAAAATTTATTTATGTTCGAATTCAGAAATCATTATTTGTCCGAAGTCGCAAGAGACAAGAGGATTAGAGCAATTCAAGTCCTTGTATTTCACAAGACGTTAATATCAAGTCAAAACGATAAATTAGGGGAGTATTTAATTATGAGATGACACCCACTTATTTTTATTATTATTTTGCATGATGGTCTTGCTCTCACATATTTTTCATATTTTTGTAAGGATACCGTCCCCGACATCAGTCGGGGATGGTCATAACAATGTCTGGATCTCGTGAAAATTGGAAGGAGACAAAAATCCGAGAAAACATCCGAAAAGAGTACAACAAATCATTACTGTACAAAATTCGTAGGTACATTCAACAGGCAGTATAAATATTGACGATAAAGAGACTATAAAATATATTGGTGAAAAAAAAAAAAAACTTTATGACTACAAATTTTAGTGGCGCTAGACCTAGGAGTTTCTTTGAGTTGTCTATATCTTTAAATTCTTATATGCCTTATCCGGTCGAACTACGCGTACCTGATTCTCATGTTAATGAGATACGTAGGCAACCCTTCTTGGGTTCGGTATAATCTTTTTCCAAAAAAAAAAAAAATTAAAAAAAAATAGTTTGTGCATATTTTTGAAATTATATCCGGCTGAACTACGCGTACCTGATTCTCATTTCGGTGAGATACGTAGGCAACCCTTCATGGGTTCGGTATAGTCTTCTAAAAAAAAAAAGATTTTATAAAAATCGTTTGTGCATATTTTCCCAATCATATCTGCACGAACTACGCGTACCTGATTCTCATTTTGGTGAGATACGTAGGCAACCCTTCTCGGGTTTGGTAATCATTTTTTCAAAAAAAAAGAAGAAGAAAAAAAAATAAAAAAATTAAACTGTTTGTACATACTGTTAGAGTCATGTCTTCAACTCGGTCGGGACCTATATGATTAAGACCATGTAAATATATTCGATATGATCGAAAAGGCTGACTTTGCGGTAAACCATAGATTCTCGCGGTACCTCTTATCTGTACTTTTGTGATGCTTGAAAATTCTCTTGCATTCAATCAAGATAAGAATAAAATTAACCTTATGTTTCATGTGCATGGTGTGGTGAGATTTTGATCAAAGTTCAATTGTGTTACACTGTTGATCTAGAACTTGACCTGAATGTTTTCGAGGCGAAATCATGAGTAATGTTTGGTTTGAGAAAGGATTGTAGGCCTTTTTGACCCGATTGTGCCTTTCAAAGCCTACCAAATTACATTAATCCCTAGTTTTCCCATTTTGAGCCTGAAACCTTTATTTGGACAACCACATTTTAACCACTACCCTTTTGAGTGCTTACGAGCACTATCCTCTCTTGGCCCAACCTTCTTGAGTGCACAAAGGATGTGTGAATTATAAGAGGAGATTCATGTTTGAAATTTTCAAAAGCAAAGATATTGAGTCTCCCAAAATCAAGGAAGCAAAGACTTCTAGAGAAAAGAGAGAAAGGAAGAAAGAAAGTGGAAGAAATAAAGAAAGTTAAAGAATACCCTTACAGGGTCACTGAAAGGAGGGAAGGAAAATATTAAAAAAAAAAGGGAAAAATTATTATAATAAAGAAGTGGATAAAGAAAAGCTTCCACGAATAAGGACTCAAAAAAGCTCAAAAAAAGAGAAATGAAAAAAAAAAAGAAAAAAAAAGTGTTAAAATGAGAATTCAAAAGAAGATGAAAGGTGGGAGAACAATGAAGAGGATCTGACGTCAAAGACGTACCAATTATTAAGAGCACAAATTCTGTGTAACACTCAAGGAGGAATTAAGTCACTTTTATCTCAAATAAATATCCTACCCATCCCTAAGCCTACGTTACAAGCCAATGACAAGCCCTACATGATCTCATTCCAAATGTTCTCACATTAGTGGAGATTTACATAAGAGTCAAGCATATGGTATCACAGTTGTGTGCATTGAACATTCTTGTGAGTGTGAGTGTACTCTGAAAAATGTCCTATAACCAAATGTTTCAAATATGTGTGAAATAAGACTAGCCTTTGTCGTGAGGGCACTTGAAACATGAGGATTGATACAATTCAAAACCTTTGTTCGAAACAAGATGAATGGATCTTGTCAATCCTTAAGTATATTTGAGGTACCACTTGAAGCAGTAGGAATTACCTTAATTCAATCTTACAAAAAAGAAAAGAGAAGATTTACCTGCAATCTTAACTGTTGGTACCAATCATGGTGAAGATTTGACTATCTCATCGCAGTTTTATTTTTGAAAAAAAAAAGAGAAAAAAAAAGGATTTAAAAAAAATTGTCTTTTGAGTTGTTCATTATAAAAAAAATCTTCATTGGATTGTCAATCCCCAAAATGTGATGTCTTGTTTTAGGTTTTGAATATAGCAAAGAATACCATTTGCATATTCCATCATGTTCATATTGTGCATTTTCTACTGATAATCTTTCAGATTCTTTGCAGCACTCATCATCCACGGTCTGAACTACGTTTGACCCGATTCTTGCTCCAACGGGATACGTAGGCGCCACAACGGCTCGGTCATATTCCCAGTAAGATTTTCATTTCTCTTCACACTGGAAACTGGGACAGAATTTTTGAGAGGATCTCAAAAATTCATTAAAAGTTGGAATATTATCGAGCCATCCACCTCATTACAGTTGGAACATTATCGAGCCATCCACCTCGTTACAGTTGGAACATTATCGAGACATCCACCTCGTTACAGTGGAACATTATCGAGACATCCACCTCGTTACAGTGGAACATTAGCGAGCCATCCACCTCTTTACAGTTGGAACATTATCGAGACATCCACCTCGTTACAGTTGGAACATTATCGAGCCATCCAGGCCTCATTAAAAATCATGCATCGCAGAAAATTCATGCATCGAGAGTTAATATTCATGCATTGAGAGTCAATTCATGCATCCTTAGTTAATATTCACGCATTGAGAGTCAATTCATGCATCGAGAGTTAATATCCATGCATTGAGAGTCAATTCATGCATCCTTAGTTAATATTCATGCATTTGAGAGTCAATTAATGCATCGAGAGTTAATATTCATGCATCGAGAGTTAATTCATACATTGCGAGTTAATATTCATGCATTGCGAGTCAATATTCACGCATCGCGAGAAAATTTCATACCTCGCAGAAAATTCATGCATCGCAAGAAGATTTCATACCTTGCGGAATTCATGCATCACTAGTTAATTCATGCATCAGAGTTAACATTCATGCATCGCGAGAAGATTTCATTCCTCGCAGAAATGTATGCATCGCAAGAAGATCTCATACCTTGCAGAATTCATGCATCACTAGTTAATTCATGCATCGCGAAAAGATTTCATTCCTCACAGAAATGTATGCATCGCAAGAAGATTTAATACCTTGCAGAATTCATGCATCGAGAGTTAAAATTCATGCATCGCGAGAAGATTTCATTCCTCGCAGAAATGTATGCATCGCAAGAAGATTTCATACCTTGCAGAATTCATGCATCACTAGTTAATTCATGCATCGAGAGTTAACATTCATGCATCGCGAGAAGATTTCATTCCTCACAGAAATGTATGCATCGCAAGAAGATTTCATACCTTGCGGAACTCATGCATCACTAGTTAAAATCATGCATCACGAAAAATCATGCATCGAGAGTTAATATTCATGCATTGCGAGTGAATATTCATGCATTGAGAGTTAATATTCATGCATCGAGAGTTAATTCATGCATTGCGAGTCAATATTCACGCATCGCGAGAAGATTTCATACCTCGCAGAAAATTCATGCATCGCAAGAAGATTTCATACATTGCGGAATTCATGCATCATGAAAAATCATGCATCGAGAGTTAATATTCATGCATTGCGAGTCAATATTCATGCATTGCGAGTCAATATTCATGCATCGCGAGAAGATGCATCGCGAGTCAATATTCCTGCATCGCGAGAAGATTTCATACCTCGCAGATAAGTATGCATCGCAAGAAGATTTCATCGGAATTCATGCATCACTAGTTAATTATGCATTGCGAGTCAATATTCATGCATCGAGAGTCAATATTCATGCATCGAGAGTTAATTCATGCATTGCGAGTTAATATTCATGCATTGCGAGTCAATATTCCTGCATCGCGAGAAGATTTCATCACTCGCGAAATTTTATGCATCGCGAGAAGATTCAATTCATCGCAAAAGTTTACATATCGCAAGAAGATATTCATGCCCTGCAAGCAATCATGCACTGCCAGAAAAGAATTGTGCATCTCAAAGGAATATTTAACCCTCAACGTCAACTGACGTTAAATGTCAAGGAGAGAAATTAAGTGTCCACACGGTGAAAAACACTGTCTCCCATTTAATTTGCATTTTTAAGCTGACGAGTTTTATCTCAGTCTTTGTCGAGAGCATTCGAAAGGATGAATTTCTAAAAAAAAAAAAACAGGTGCAAACCACTTCAACAAGGACGCAACACATCATGGAACCTTTTGGAGACAGGTCTGGGATTGACTTCCACCACATGCAACCGCACTTCTCTACAAAGGTCATGTGTTCGGTCAAAATTGGGTTTGTCAATTTTCGTTGTCCACGATTTCTTTCATCAATCATACACAACGAAAGGGACAGCTGTTGACACCCAATTTTGGCCTAACATTTTTAAAATTCGTGATTTTGAAGCTTTATTTATTTAATAGCAAATTTTGATCCAATGATTTTAAAATTCATACATTTTGGTCAAATACAAAAAAAAAACAAAAAAAATTGTCTTTCCCACATTGTCTCTCAAACAATTTTCAATTTTGCAATAAGTCCCACATCGGCATTTCATCCTTTTTGAGGATTTTTGGGTTTCTATATAAGCCCACTTCATTCACTATTTTTAGGAGAGGATTTTGGGGGAAAACAAAAGAATACTCATAAATTTTTGAGAATTCTTGGTTCCCATAGTTCAAAATTTTTAAAGTGTTTGTGTGGTTTTTCGAGTTGAGGAGGTGGAGTCGTTGCCTTCAAACTCGTAGTTCCGGTTCGCCGCCCAGAACCAGGTAAATTTTTTTCTTAGCCTTGTTTTATTTAATTCCCAGTTCTTTTATGTTTTCTGTTTATTATATGTAGCTTGTTTTGTTTTTTTAGTTTAATGTAGTTCTAAAAGTCAATTAATATTTGTGTTTATTGTAGTTTTAATATTAGTATTATTTTACGGTTTGATGTTTGTTTATTTATTATTATTATTATTTTAAAATTGTTAATCAACTATTTGCTATCTTAGCTTTTCAGGGTTTTGTTATTATCCTATTTTAATGTTATTTTTAATTTTCATATATTACGTTATTGTTATTTCCATTTCATTATTATGTTGTTTTAGTTTGGTTGTTGTTTTCCCTATTCTCTTGGGATAAGTTTGTTATGTTTTGTTGATGTTCAGGTTATATTAAATATATTTGTTAAAGGGCCGATGAAAAATCTATCCGTCGGGTTTAGAGGCCTCCCCATTTTAAAAGACGGAAATCTAATTCAAGTTTATATATATTTTTAGTTGTTGAAATGGGCCGATGAAAAATCTATCCGTCGGGTTTAGAGGCCTCCCCATTTTAAAAGACGGAAATCTAATTCAAGTTTATATATATTTTTAGTTGTTGAAATGGGCCGATGAAAAATCTATCCGTCGGGTTTAGAGGCCTCCCCATTTTAAAAGACGGAAATCTAATTCAAGTTTATATATATTTTTAGTTGTTGAAATGGGCCGATGAAGAAATTACCGTCGATTTCCAAGACCTCTCATGTCAATAAGACGGATTTTTATTTTTAAGTTATTATTTGAATTATTCATTTTTAGTTATATTTATTTGGCACTAACTCTTTTACCAAGTGTCTTTACAGGTACCCGGAGGTGCTTCTCCTTGAAATTATTCGAAAACGTTTGAATTATATTTCATTAATTATTTTGTGAATATTGACGTTAGGCAAACTACAGGCCGATAATTATTGTTTTATTGTGTATGTTGTATGTTTATTATTTGTATATTATTTTATTCTTCCTCAATTTGAAAGAAAATGAATTCAGTCGGGAACCACATTTGTGGATTTCGAAGGGTGCCTAACCCCTTCCCTTCGGAATAACTTGAACCCCGTACCTAAGAATCGAATTGGTTTCGTAGATCATTTAATGGTTTCCTAGTTTTTCCTAAAATTAGGTGGCGACTCTCTTTTCAAAACTCCTTTATTTTTAAAACTTTGTTAAAATTGAATTAGTTAATTATTTTCGAGTTGCCGCGACGTTTCGCCCTATTTCGTCAGAATAGGGATGTAAACAGATATTATATTGAATTTAAATTTAAATAATATTTGAATTCAAATAATTAATTTTTTTAAATAAAAAATTAAAGGAGAAAAATTATTTAATTGAATTCAAGTACATCCCTAATCACACCGATTAATTATAATTTTTTTATATATATAAAATCGCTGTTTTAAAATTTTCAAAATTTTTTTTAGTTTAAAAAATTGCTTATTGCAGCGATTTAATAAAAAAAAATTTTTTTAAATAAATCGCTGCTACAGTAGCGATTTATTAAAAAAAAAAATTTGATATAAATCGCTGCTGTAGCAGCGATTTACAAAAAAAAATTTTTTTTTTATAAATCGCTACTGTAGCAGCGATTTATATAAAAAAATATTTTTTTTTAATAAATCGCTGCTAAGGCAGCGATTTTTTTTTTTAAAAAAAATTATTTATAAATCGCTGCCAGTGCAGCGATATACCTTATTTTATAAAAAAAAAAGTAAATTAAAAAATAATATCAAATCGCTGCCATGGCAGCGATTTGCAAGAAGAAAAATTTTGAAATCGCTGCTTGGGCAGCGATTTCATTTTTTTATTAAGAAATTTTTTTTTTTGCAAAATTGCTGCCTCAGCTGCGATTTTACTTTTTCAAGTAAAGTAAATCGCTGCACCGGCAGCGATTTTATCGTTTTGGTTAAAATAAAATTTTATATACCGTTTAAAAATTTTTGTTAATATTTTGTACCCTTTGAGTTTCGGACTCTGCAATTATAGTAGGCATTTTATATGCTATTTAAGAATGTGTAAGTCAGCTTTAGCAGGTGGAAAAGTTATCAGCACAACTACGTAAAATCTAACTTTTGACTAACACGGCTATAAGTCGCAGAATATTTCGGATTCTGCAAGACTGTAACGTGCATGGAATTAACTCCTGGAGCTTATGATTATGGAGTAGTAACAAGTTTAGGATAATTTTAAGGTAATTTTTTCAATATATATGGGATTTGCAATTAGTTAATTTATGCAGACAGGATAAGTTTTAGTAGCTAGTAAAACGTACAATCCATGACACTTTTTAACATTTTTAAAAATCTAATTTCACGGCTGAAACTTGGGCCAAAATATTACCAGAGCAAAACAGCTGTAACCAAGGACCTATTACTCAAAAATCCACTGAAAAATACAAATGTCAATTTTTAATGGGTCTATTCACGCCTCGACGCGAAATCATATTATTTATCAATATTTCACTATAACAATCATATAAAATACTATTTTTCATATTAAGCCATATCACATGTTCTCTATTATGACATTTTCTTACGACATCTAAAAATATCAAAACACGTAATGTTATTATTGGAAAATTCGACTATATTTGGCCCAAAAGTAAGCCTAATTGTATTCTTAGTCAAATTGGATCTTTGAATAGGACAGAGAAGAGAAATATGACACACATTTATAACAATAGCCACGCAAATGAGAGAAAAAACTGAGATTTTTCAATAGTAAATAGAGCACATCTTGTTGGTCCAGAAAAATTCCCATGTAAAAGCATATGAAGTACAAACATTAGCTGGACTTTTTAAATTCGTACATGAAGAGAGTTAATCTGTTTCTTACCTGATTACTCAAACTAATAATTATTGTCTTAGACATTTCCTTGATTTCAATTTCTCCCATAAATATACCCTATATTTAGACCATGAAGCTATAATTTTACTTTGTTCCTAATTCTATAGCATGTTATATGCGGCCCTAATTACTTGTCCACTTTTGAATTGACATATCTATCAAAAAAATTCAATAATTAACATAACGAGTTTACCATTTAATCACTATTAGTCACGAACTTGATGAATTAAAAATTTTATATTTTCAAGAAGTTGTACCCTTTATAAATTAATTAATTGAGGTAACAATAGACAAAAAAAAAATAATCATCTCTTGATTTGTCACAACGGACAAGTAATTAATGACAATTAATAAAGAAAATATGGACAAGTAATTAGAGACCAAGGGTGTATAAATTGTCCCAATTTAGATGGCTTATTTGCCTCTTTAATATGTCCCAAAAAAGAATGATATATTTCTATACTCCATATGTCCTTATTTTCTTGTCCATATTTTTTTTTGTTCCTATTAAGTTGTCCATTTTGACAAATCAAAAAAGAAAAGAAATTTTTTTACTATAACCTCATTTAAACTTCTTGAATATTTTTAAGTTTTAATTCATCATTTTTTAAATCATAATTAATAGGGATAAAATGGTAACTTCACTATGTTAATCATTGATGTCTTAATAGGTGTGTCATTTTCTAAAATAGATAAGTAAATAGAGACAAATAGAATATTAAGTAACAATTTATTTTTAAAATATCTATTTTACAGAAAAAATTTATAACTACATAAACTTTTATCATTCATTTTAACAAATTTAATTTTTTTTTTTAATTTTATATCGAATGAAACTAACTCGTATAAAATAAACTAATAGAAATTAAATTTTTGTTCGCTTTATGAACATGCGATGAGTCAGCTTTAGCAGGTGGAAAAGTTATCAGTACCAACTACGTAAAATCTAACTTTTTGACTTACATCGCCGTAAGTCGCAGAATATTTTGGATTCAACAACGTGCGTACGTTATCATAAATGTACACACGAGGGCATGCCTTTAATTTCAAGTGTTAGGTTATGGAGCCTGATTAATATTTGATGTACTCACGGGTGTATCACGAAATATTAATTTTTCTCTTTCTCTCTCTAGATCTTTCATCTCTTTCTCTCTAAAGTTTTTGTATTTTTCATTCATCAAGTGAGTGTGGATTCGATCCTAACATCAAGTTTCATCACATGTCCTCCTTTGGTATTGCAAACAACTAAGTCAAACTTCTCGAGCCGTTCGGATATGATTTGATTGAATTATTTTTTTTAAAAAAAAAAAGAATTCTAAGGTGAAATTAAAAAAAGATAATCGAAGTATCTTTATTGTTGTTCTGACCTTCTTCTTCGCATTAGATATAGTCTGAATTTTAATTTTATGAGTTATATAAAATAAAATACTACATTCTTAATGATTATATATATTATTATGTCATAATCAGAATGCTAGCTCTACCTCTATACCTTAACTTACAAGTTACATGGTTATCAATCACAAGTTGAACAATAACTAGACAAAGGTTGGTGAACACTTTGTTATTCTAAACTCAGTATTTTTCATACACAAAATTAAATTTATATATAAGAATGTATAATATTGTACTTACAAATAGTATATATATATATGAGAACCCATGACTTTGTAAAAGATTCAATACTAAAAAATTTAAAATTTGAACCCGTAAATTTAAATCATAGATCCTGTATTGAAACTTTAAAATTATAAAGGATTCAATACTAAAAATTTTAAAACTTAAATCATAGATCCGTTTAGACACAAAACATATTTTCGAACCTATAATTAATGAGAGATTATATTTGAACTAAACTTTAAAACACAAGTAAAACTTTAGTTAAGAAGTTGTCGGTCAGACAACACACTGAAAAAAAATTCTTGCTGCTGGTCAAAATCTCCAAGATTTTTCGTCACCAAGAATTATTATAACTCATTTAAAGTCAATAGTTAAGTGTGGTCCCAAATTTTTATAAAATTTGATTTTGAGACAAAAGTTCATGACATTTTATTTACCAAAAGAAAAAAATTAGTGAATTTAGAGCATCATAGTTTATTGATAGAAATATAATCAATCTAAATTAAAGGACAAACAAGTCCAATCAAAACAGATGAAGAATTATCCTAGAAATTATTTAAAAACTCACAATGATAGCATTGTAATTCTCCTTGTGTCATAATTTAGTAAGCCATCATGGTCTCCATGGGAAATTAATAAACACTACAAGAAAAGAGCGAATTACATAGAAGTTTTTCTGGAGATAGTATGAAAATTTTTAGGAAAATATGTTTTCTGCGAATTCTCATATTAATCCGTAAAAAAATTCTCATATAATTCACAATTTTCGTATAGTAAAAAACCAATACTAAAAACAATGTTCTTTCTCATCAATTATTTTCTTAAATGAGAAATAATACAACCACCATTCAATCAATCACCATAGGTCCAAAATATTTTTCAAAATATCTTTAAAAATAACTAAAATTTTCAATTACAAATTATATTAAACTAAAGTATTTCAATCATTTCGTATACGTTTTCAACTCAATTATGCTTCTATTACTTATGTCCTTCCTAAAAGAATGTCTCCTAACAATTGTGAAGAAATTCTTAATAAAACACCTTCGTGCAAAAATATGTTTGAAACAAAAAAAACACAAAATTTAACTAATGACTAATGACCAGGACCTTTTCTACTTGGTCCAGAAACCATAATAAAAGCCATATTCTTCACTGAACTTTGTCTACTTCTCTTCACAATCTCTGCTCTTCCTTTATCATCTTGTGAAGCCGCGGCGACGACGATGCTTTTTGGCGATTTCTCTCGAAGGGATCGACAATTGACACAACTAATTAGTTGTGTACAAATTATCAAGAGATAAACAAACAAAGCCAATGTGAAATATGAAGTTTTTCTAGCTCTTGCCATGATGTTGTTGTGTTAATTATTTTTGTGTAATGAAAAATGATTATGAATGGAGTTGTTAGATATTGCAACTGCTGGCAGTATTTATAATGAAAAGAAAAAAAAGTAGTAAGAGAGGAACTTTTTTGAATATAGAATGGTGACACTTATTAATTATACTTTTGACTTATGAGGATGGAGAGAATTAAAATTCATAAAGTTTGTACAAATAATTCTTTCGGCTAATATTACAATTTTTTTAAAATAAAAAAGAAGCTATTGTTGAGAATGTTTTATGAGTAAGTTGGAATATATATAAAAACTTTACAAAAATAGATGATGTTATCTCATACGTTTATGAGACGTATAATTGGTTTGATTTCACACATGAGAATTGAGAATTAGTACCTTTTTATTATTATTATTATTAGTATTATTATTCAAATTGCGTGTGTATTTTCTACGCGGTCTTTAATTTGTTATGTTTTTGTATAAAATGAATAAAGGCAAAGACAGGCAAATCGATGGCAGGTGGCGTGACAAGAAAACCTGTGAAATTAAAAAGGGGGATAGGACTATATATTATGTGTTCTTTTTCATGGAAACCTCCTATTTTTTTTATATTTTTTTTATGGCAAGACGGTGCATGATTGTTATAGTTCCAAAATTCTTGTACCTAATTGTATATAAGTTTAAATGGATCTTTGATAGTTGATACTAAGAGATTAGTTGGTA
The DNA here is from genome assembly GCA_032847665.1 of Solanum chilense. Lineage (NCBI taxonomy): Eukaryota > Viridiplantae > Streptophyta > Magnoliopsida > Solanales > Solanaceae > Solanum > Solanum chilense. Next base: position 50,118,901 of record CM064963.1, read on the forward strand.
AGCGATTCGAGATGGGATAAGTAAGAATATCTTATGAGATTGTGATTTTATAAAAAAAAATTGGTATATGATAATAATTTTATTATTTTACTGAGATATAGTGGTGTCAAAAATAAACTCAAACGTAGATAACCCGTTTAATCCGCTCAGAATTTTAAGGATTGGACTCGAGATAATTTGAATTAGGTTCAATCCCAACTCATTCAAGCATAACTCATTTGAAGAGAATCCTCAATTGAACTCAATTCAATCTCCAATTTCAACCAATTTTAAAACTTTTTGTTAAGATATGTTCCTATTTTTAAGGTATGAATTATTATCTATTTAATCTATTCATTTGTTATTTAAAAAAAAAAATTGAATTAAAATTCAAATTGTGATTATAAAAGTTAATATCAATATGTTAAATTATTAAGATTAATCGGGTGAAATTATCTCGAAAATTTCATAAAGAGATCACGATTTCGAATACTCGCAAATTGATGGATTATTCATATAGAGAGGTGAAATCTAAATCATCCTAGTTCGAGAAATCTGCCACTAACGGACCTCGAATCATGGATAAATCCTAGGAAATTAGAATCAAGGGATCAACAGAATTGTACCCGCAATATTTATCGATAGAATCATGTTTCTTCAGATTTTATTTGTGATTGTAATTTATTTTTTGTTACTTTAAAATTTGTTGTTAACAATCCTACTTTATTATGAAAAAATATATAAAATAAAAAAATTCTTGTAAAAAAAAAGAAGAATCGGGTCAAATTAGACAGGTCAAGATCAAAACCGTTTTTTAGCCAATTTGAGTCTAATGCATTTGAGCCAAAGTAAACTTGGACGGGTCAAGACTCAATCCAACTTATATATCAACCAATTTTAATATTCTCAATTTTAACTCAACCCGCTCATTTGACACCCCTACAAAATAATTTTAGGATTAATATGAAATAAAGAAAAATGAAAATCTTATTTTAGAATGAGTTATTTTATTATTTTATTTCAATAAAATAATATGAAATAAATTTATTTTAAAAATAATTAAGAAATTGATTATTTCGTATTTCTTGTACGAAAGAAGCGGGATTTTTAATCTTTGCATTTTAAAGCCCATTAATGGGATGTAAGTGATTAACTTTTATATATTTACGGTAAAAATTACATTAATTACTATGTGTGCTTTTATAGCACTATTGATCGAGTGACCTCCCGAAGACATTGATACCTTAGGGATTACATATTGTGCCAACTCTCCTAACAATTTTTAGCGGTAATTAATTAACGATAATAGCTTAGTTATAGTTAAAAATTAGATATATATTTTTCGCGAAAATTATTACTCTTTATTTTTATGTCTCTAAAGCTTTTAGCGACAAATAGTACTCTTTATACGTGTCTCTAAAGTCTTTAACAATATTGGATTCAATGACACTTAAATAATGCATATAAAGACTTTAACACTTTTTATTAATGTGTTTATTATTGTTGCTAAAAGTTATCTTTGTTGTAATATTTTTTTTGTTGTCTCGCTCTATAATCGATAATTCTCAGGGCTTTAAGTGTCATAGCTAGTAACTTAGCAATTTTTCACGAGTTGGGGGCATTTATCCCCTACCAATCCATTTCCATTCTTCGTAGTATACCTAAAAAGTCAAAAGCGGAGGGGAGAAAGGTGAAAGTTGAGTATTTTCAGAATATTTTTACCATTCAAACATGAAAAAATTCAAACAAAATCTGAAAAAATATTACCCACCATACTTAACACACCCAAAGAGTATAAAGAAAGAAAAATAGTTGCTAATGTGAATATAGGTAGTAGATAATCTTATTTATAAAAATAAGCAGAGTTGACCTTTGTTACTTTTCCTACAACTACCTGCCTTAACCTAATGTTATTTCATATTATAGCCTCCTATTTTTTGTTTTGACATACACTACCTTCCAATTTTTTTATTTGTGTTTTGCTTTCAACGTGCATCTACTCCAAAATTTTGACCCAAGACCATGTGACTATTGGGTTCCTCTTTTAGTTTTAAATATAGAGTACTTGAGTTTTATTGTATTTTTTTAATGAAATATTATCATGTTTTTATTATTAAGTACTCTATTATTTTTTAAAATATTAAATTTATTATATTGAAAAGGTGATATTATAAATTGATACTCAAACTGTCCTTATTGATTCCGTACACATATGAAGAAAATAACAATTTACATACAAAGACTCTTTAATTTATTTTAACACCATTTATTGATAAACTTTTAAAATCAATTTATTTATTAAATTTTCTAAATAAATTGAGGTATATATAAATGAAAAATATTATTTTTTCTTGATTCGTAAAAATGACAAATAAAATGAGATGGGTAAAAAGTTAAAATTAAATGAGTTAAAAGGGACAGAAAACACGTATTAATAACTAGTTTAACCTAAAATCAACTTCTTTTAACCTTCATTTATTTTGTTAAAAACCATACATTTGTTAGTAAATCTCACCTAACATGTTTCGTTGTCGTACTCTGAAACTGAATGTTAGGTGAATTTTCATCTATACTTGTATTTTCTCTTCTTCTTTTTTTTTATTTGTTATTTGTGATGAAATTTAAACTCGACGATAATATTATTGTGTTTGTAGTATTTAAAATAATTACTATTTGAATATGTCACCAAAAGTAATTAATTAAACATTTAAATTAAATTTCAAGATTCGAATAAATGATTAATTGCAAAAGTAAGTTAATTCTAAAACTTCCCTTCAAGTAAATATGAGATATAATATATACATATACCGACTTTATGACTTTAAAAAAAATGAGAAAATAATTGCTTATGGAATTTTTGGTCTAATAAGAATAATCTCAACTTCTACCAATTGTTAGAGTCAAAAAGTTGAATAAAATTATATGCACAAAAAATAACTCATCGTGAGATTCGCTGTTTGCTCTATTTGTCCCGACATTATTCAAGAGATTTTCCAAATTCCAATTAACTTGTTCACATGTAATATTGTTATTTAGTCGATAAATTTTGTTAAAAGAGTTCAAAAATTTTATTTATGTACTTTATACTTTTTTATATACATAATATAATTTTTCGACGAAGAGTGTGTGAATAGCCACCATGAGCTGTATGTGGCTACACCAATGCTATTGCCCTCTCTCCGTCCATCTTTTTTTGTCTAGTATATTAGAAATAGATGTGCGCTTCTATTTGTCTAGTTTAGCATTCAAGAGATAATTCATCATTGTATTTTTTATGATCCTTGAATTAATTGTTGGGAAAGACAAGGCACTAACAAGAATGCCTGACAGGATAACAGCGGAAGAATACCCAAGTCTATACTTTCCCTTTTCGATTTGAACCAAGAGAAGACAAACAACCACAAGCAGTATGATGGTAAGGCAGCAAGTAATTCAACCAAACAAATATAACAAGACAATAATAAATCTATCACACAAGACACCAAGATTTACGTGGAAAACCCTTCGATGTGAAGAGTAAAAAACCACGGGACCAAAAGCTCCACTATAATCACCAAGAGTTACAATATTGTTCTCCAAAATTGGCCACAAAACAAGTGCCAAACAATGAGCAACAACAAAATAAGATTGAACCAAATCTAGAGAATTAAAGGAACAAAATCACCAATTTCGCAGCTACTGTTCACGACAGCAAAACTGAAGCTGCAGGCCACCAAATCCAACTCTGTCAGTTCCTAATCAAAGATTGAGATGAAGACAATATGCTGTCCAAAAATCAGCTCAATCGGACAAGAAACGAAGCGGGAATCGCAATTTGAAGATGGCTATGAAGGCTGAGTTTGGACTGCGAATTTCTCTCTTTTTCTCTCTTTTGGCTGCTGAAAACTCTCTCTTGTTATTCTGAAAATAAGACCCTAAATGGGTTTATATTTGCCTCATAAGATTGGGCTTATGGGCAAAAGTGGGTTGGTCCAAATTGGGCTTTTATTTATCCATATAGGAAGGGAAAAAGACCCATAACCCAACAATTCTCCCCCTCACGACTATGTGGAGGAGACCGCCATCCCGGCGACCATGCAACAATCTTCAAACTTCCCTCTTGTCAAAGCTTTAGTCATCATATAGGAACCATTGTCATTTGTATGAATCTTTTCAAGCTCAAGCAACTTAGAATCCAACACATCTCGAATCCAATTATATCTCACATCAATGTGTTTAGACCGACCATGGAACGTAGAATTCTTGCCAAGATGTATAGCACTTTGACTGTCACAATAAAGCACATACCTCTCTTGAGCACAACCAAGTTCCCCCAAGAATCTCTTCATCCAAAGCAATTCTTTACAAGCTTCAACGACAGCAATAAGCTCAGCTTCTGTAGTAGATAGAGCAACACATTTTTGCAACCTAGATTGCCAAGACACAGCTCCCCCTGCAAAAGTAACCAAGTACCCTGAAGTAGACTTGCGAGTATCAACATCACCAGCTATGTCTGAATCAGTATAACCACAAAGAATAGGCTTCCCTGTACCAAAACACAAACTCAGACTAGAAGTACCACAGAGATATCTCATAACCCACTTCACAGCATTCCAATGTTCTCTTCCCGGATTAGAAAGAAAACGGCTAACAACTCCAACAGCGTGAGCAATATCCGGTCTTGTACAAACCATCGCATACATCAAACTACCAACAGCTGAAGCATAAGGAACTTTCTTCATATCTTCCTTCTCATCATCACTAGAAAAACACTGTTTCGTGCTCAATTTGAAGTGCATAGCTAAAGGTGTACTGACAACCTTAGCTTTGTCCATGCTGAATCTACGAAGTACTTTCTGAATGTACTTCTCTTGTGATAATACCAATTTCTTGGCCTTTCTATCACGGACAATCTGCATGCCAAGAATCTGCCTTGCTGGTCCTAAGTCTTTCATAGCAAAAGACTTACTCAACTCTTGCTTCAACTTCTGAATCCTGCAAGTATTATGACCAACAACAAGCATGTCATCAACATAAAGCAACACAATAATAAAGTCACCATCAGAGAACTTTTGCACAAAAACACAATGGTCTGAAGAAGTCTTCTTGAAGCCCTGCTGACTCATAAAAGAACCAAACTTCCTGTACCACTGCCTGGGAGCTTGTTTCAAACCATACAAGCTCTTCTTCAATTTGCAAACATAATTCTCTTTACCCTTGACTTCAAAACCTTCCGGTTGCTCCATATAAATTTCTTCATCTAAGTCACCATGGAGGAAAGCAGTTTTAATATCCATTTGCTCAACCTCTAAATCTAGACTTGCAGCCAAGCCTAGAACCACACGAATGGATGACATCTTCACAACTGGAGAGAATATCTCATTAAAATCAATTCCCCTTTTCTGATTAAATCCCTTGACAACTAATCTAGCTTTGTACCGTGGAACTGGATTACCATCTTCATGTTTCACCCGAAAAACCCATCTGTTTTTCAAAGCTTTTCTGTCTTTAGGTAACTTAACCAAATCAAAGGTATGATTATTATGCAAGGATTTAATCTCATCTTCCATAGCATCAAACCATCTTTCTTTTTCTTCACTTTCCATGGCCTCATCAAGACTCTCAGGTTCTCCCCCATCAGTCAAGAGTACATACTCATTGGGAGAATAACGAGATGAAGGAATTCTCTCTCTACTAGATCGTCTGAGAGAACTCTCTGGAGCATCTATAATTGGTTGTTGGACAACCACATCATCTTGCACTGGAGCATCAACAACATCATGCCGGTCATTCTGAACATGATCACCATCTTTATTATCAACTTGATTTTCATCATTATGAAGATTTTCTTCCGGTGCAATAGTCAAAGGAACTGGATTAACATCAACTAAGCTCTCACTACTCTGAAAATCAGCCTTGTCAGCTTTGTCAAAATCTTCAATTGTTTGGTCTTCAAAGAACACAACATCACAGCTTCTAACAAGTTTCTTCTCAACAGGATCATAGAAACGATAGCCAAATTCATCTTGACCATAACCAATGAAGATACACTGCCTAGTTTTAACATCCAACTTTGACCTTTCATCCTTAGGAACATGTACAAAGGCTTTACACCCAAAGACTCTAAGATGATCATAAGAAACATTCTTACCAGTCCAAACTCTGTCAGGGACATCACCATCTAAAGCAACAGCAGGAGATAAATTGATAACATAAGCAGCAGTATTAAGTGCTTCTGCCCAAAAGGAATCTGACAGCTTAGCATCTGAAAGCATACATCTAACCCTCTCAACTAGAGTTCTGTTCATCCTCTCTGCTAAACCATTTAACTGAGGGGTCTTTGGAGGAGTTTTCTGATGCCTAATACCCTGCTCTCTGCAGTATCTATCAAAAGGACCAATATACTCACCACCATTATCTGAGCGGATGCATTTCAATGTCTTCCCTGTTTGTCTTTCAACCAAGGCCTGAAAACTCTTGAACACATCAAGTACTTGATCCTTGGACTTCAAAGGAAATACCCAGAGTTTGCGAGAATGATCATCAATAAAAGTCACAAAGTAAAGTGCACCACCATGAGATCTTACCTTAAAAGGACCACACAAATCAGAATGTACCAACTCCAGCAAATCAAGCTTTCTTGAAGGCGGATGACTCTGAAAAGAAACTCTTTTCTGTTTACCGGCTAAGCAATGAACACATTTCTTCAACTTTGCTTGTTTCACTCCAGAAAGCAAATTTTTCTTAGCCAAACTATCAATCCCCTTCTCGCTCATATGACTCAGCCTTCTATGCCATAACTCTGATGAAGTATCATTCTCCACCAAATTTACTGAGTCTCTGGATATGGAGCCCTGAAATACATACAAGTTAGACAACTTGTCACCACGGGCCACAACCATCAAACCTCTAGTAAGCTTCCACTGGCCAACACCAAGTGTATTAACATAACCCTCATCATCAAGATATCCCACAGAAATCAAATTCAAGCGAACATCTGGAGCATGCTTGACATTATTGAGAACTAGTTTGGAACCATTGTTACTTTCCAAACAAACTGTCCCAATGCCAATAACTTCAACTTCATGATTATTGCCCATTTTCAACGTTCCAAAATTACCTGGAGTATAAGAAGAAAATAATTCCTTCTTTGGCGTGACATGAGAAGTAGCACCAGAATCCACAAACCAGCTAGACTCATCACGAACAAGATTAATGGCATTTGCATCACAAGAAACAAGAAGATCATCATTAGCAACAACAGCAACACGATTTTCATTATCGCCTTCTCTCTTTTGTTGTCTCATATCTCTCTTGTGCTTGTAACAATATTTCATGATATGCCCATTCTTGTGGCAATAGTCACATGTAATATTCTTGTATTTAGACTTTGACTTGCTTCTACTTTTACCTCTATCATTCTGACCTCTGGACTTGTTTCTCCCCCTATCTTCAGTAACCAAAACATCGGAGTGTGAAGCTGAAGAAGATGAGGCTTGAGATCTTCTTCTCATTTCTTCATTCAAGACACCACTCTTAGTATATTCCATGGTTACAACACCACTGGGAGCAGAATTAGTCAAAGAAACTCGAAGAGTTTCCCAAGAGTCTGGCAGAGTATTAAGAAGCCAAAGTCCCTGTATCTCATCATCAAACTTTACACCCATTCCGGACAGCTGGTCAAGAACACCCTGAAAATCATTAATATGATCAGAAATAGGAGTGCCCTCTTTATACCTGATATTCATTAATTGTTTCAATAGGAACAACTTGTTGTTGCCAGTCTTCGAAGCATAAAGTGTCTCGAGCTTGTCCCACAAACTTTTGGCATGTGTCTCATTCACAATATGATTTCTAACATTATCTTCAACCCATTGTCTAATATAGCCACAAACCTGCAGATGCTCAAATTCCCATTCTTCATCATTCAAAGACTGAGGCTTTTTAGAAGCAAACACAGGTAAATGCATCTTCTTGACAAATAGAAGATCTTTCATCTTGCCTTTCCAAATATGATAGTTACTACCATTTAAACACACCATTTTGCTCATATTTGCCTCCATCATTCAAAACGACAATCAACAATAACCAATGCTCTGATACCACTTTGTTGGGAAAGACAAGGCACTAACAAGAATGCCTGACAGGATAACAGCGGAAGAATACCCAAGTCTATACTTTCCCTTTTCGATTTGAACCAAGAGAAGACAAACAACCACAAGCAGTATGATGGTAAGGCAGCAAGTAATTCAACCAAACAAATATAACAAGACAATAATAAATCTATCACACAAGACACCAAGATTTACGTGGAAAACCCTTCGATGTGAAGAGTAAAAAACCACGGGACCAAAAGCTCCACTATAATCACCAAGAGTTACAATATTGTTCTCCAAAATTGGCCACAAAACAAGTGCCAAACAATGAGCAACAACAAAATAAGATTGAACCAAATCTAGAGAATTAAAGGAACAAAATCACCAATTTCGCAGCTACTGTTCACGACAGCAAAACTGAAGCTGCAGGCCACCAAATCCAACTCTGTTAGTTCCTAATCAAAGATTGAGATGAAGACAATATGCTGTCCAAAAATCAGCTCAATCGGACAAGAAACGAAGCGGGAATCGCAATTTGAAGATGGCTATGAAGGCTGAGTTTGGACTGCGAATTTCTCTCTTTTTCTCTCTTTTGGCTGCTGAAAACTCTCTCTTGTTATTCTGAAAATAAGACCCTAAATGGGTTTATATTTGCCTCATAAGATTGGGCTTATGGGCAAAAGTGGGTTGGTCCAAATTGGACTTTTATTTATCCACATAGGAAGGGAAAAAGACCCATAACCCAACATTAATTACATTCAAAAAATGATATAGTAAATTGTAACTTTATTTACTATTCTTTAAAAATATGTCAAGTCAATACTGAATAAGTTAAAATGGACGGAATCGAGTATGATTAATATAAGAAATAGAAGAGAGAAATATATGACGTAGCTTAGTTGTTGAAGTTTGAATTGTCGAGGGCCAAACTATAATGTAAAATTTCAAAGCATGTTTGTGACATTAATGCATCTTCTTTGAAAAGACTTGTTAGAATTGTTACAAAGCGTGCCAACATTGGTCAAAATTAAATTGATGGGCTATAGTTGAAAATAGAATTTATTTTTTATTTTTTTTAAAAAAAAAAGAAGATTTGTATAGAGCTGGCTGAGTTAAATCTATGTCCATATTTTTGACAAATGGTAGCTTTGACTTTGACATTCCAAACATTGAAAAATCGTTATTAAACGAGTAAATGATCATAGTAATGAAGTTTAGCAAATCAAAATTGCATTTAAGTTTTATGTATTCATGATAGTGTCAAAACTATTTACGATAAAAATAAAATTACAATTAAAATTAATTTAATATGATTAGAATTTATCAACATACATTGGTAAATGGTAACTTGTAGATAGAGGCGGGGCCCGGACAAGGCGGAGTTCACTGAGCCATCTACCATTGAACGTGGGTTCATAAACAATAATTATATACCTTTGTATTTGATATTTTTAGTTGAAAATATGATCTATGCAAAAGTTAGTAAGTGGAGGATGAATACAGTATTTATGTAAAAGCTATTAAGTTCGTCTAAACTCTGCAGCGGTATGATGATTAGTAGCTTACTATAGTTGAAAATATTTAATTATAATAATGTAAAAAATCTTTTGTAATATACATTATTTAAATGGAAGTTGGTGGAAGTTGCTGAAATATTTTATTTGGGCACTCAACCCCTTTTACCAAAGTCAACAAAATTTCTATTAATGTTAATATAATGAGCTCTATTTGAGGAAAACTGTCAATTCTAAACACGACTAAGAAATTGCTAAGTGTTTAGTTGAATTAATCAATTATTTGATTTATGAGGAAGTTCAAATTAATTTTAGGAGAAAGTCATATTTGCACCGATTATCCCATTTTAGATCAATTAATCACTAGTGGACCAATTAATATTGGTTAGCAATGTCAATACAATGATGAATGAAAGTATGAAACTCGTCTAACTAAAGATTAAATAACTGACATATTTACAAAACATTTTTTATCGGCTTGATTTAAGTTTGTACAGAACAAACTCAAGGTGAGATCGGAGGATCCAATTAGTCCTCCTCGGAACTTCATTTAGGACTTGTCTTCTTTGTCAGAAAATCACATTCTGTAGCTAGCTGGTAAAAGTATTTTAATATATTTATATATTACATACAGACATTCCTTAATCGAAATTCTGAATTTGCCACATAATAGCTAGGAATATTATGCAATTACATAAGAAAATACTCATGCCTCGTGAACCCTAACTTTCCCATGATTGTGATCTCTATTTTATCCTCCTTGCAATGCATGAGTGTGACTAATGTTAATAGTGTTTCACTTAAAATAATAGCATAGTGGCTATTATTTTTCAAGTGCATTATATTGTGCATCACATGTACCTCTAACAAATTATATTCCTCCACACCCAACCAACTGGGATTTTTGTAACATAATTTTTATATTCCCTCACTATTTGTTTGTGAGTTTTTAATGTATTCTATTTCTTTAATTTAGAGTATATGTACCACCAAAGAAATAATTCTATATATCGAATCCAACATCGTATTATTATACGAATAATATTCTAGAGTGATGATATATCACGGAACGAGAATGTTAATATTCATTCTTTATTATACCTATTGGATTTTTTCTTTCGATATTTCCAATCTGGCCCTCCTAAAATCATACTATTAATTAATTTCCCATATAGTGATGATCACGGATCATGTGTAAATGAATTTTCAACTGCAAAATCTTATATATCCAATGTGAAATCATGATATCTAGGCGTTTCGATGATATTTGGTTAAAATTTGAATGGAAAAAAAGTATTTAAAAATTTAAACTAGTACTTGGACAATATTTTACCATTTGGAAAATTGTGAGTTGAAATCAATCATTTCGAAAAATTACTTGAATGGATGTATTTTAATAAATAGTTGCGAATTTTAGCGATATTTTTTATTTATTATCATTTATAGCAATACTATGTTAAATTTATAATATGTATTAACAAAGAATTATGTATGCCGTATATATGTATTAGTATAACTGTTTTTAAAAATATATTACTATGTTTGTTTGGTAAGAAATTGACACATTATATTACAAGTGTAGTAAAAATGTGTATAGATGTATTATCCATCATTAAAAACTATATTATACGTGAATAATAAATTATTGTTTGTAATATGTATTAAAAGTGAATTATGAATGTATTTAAAGTGATCAAGTAAAAAAAATAAAGCTAGTGTACTAAATGGTAAATCTTTTTTTTAGATATAGTATATTTATGTAAGTTTTCCAAATCATTATTTCATTTGAAATACACTTTAGCAAATAAGCTGATGGGACCGACCCAACCCTATCAGTTATTTGGGGGTAGGGTTGAGATTTGATTTTTCAAATTCATTTAAAACTAGAATTTATAAGTCCGATTCATATAAATCATTCGCCCTGGAAGTTTGGTCGGGGCTGGGTCAGGGTTGAACCATAGGTCAAAACTTTTTATTAGAGTAATTTGCAATGGTCTCACTAGTAAATCATGTAATTATTTGAACACACGTTATGTTGTAATATTATGAATCATCATGCTCATACACATGTATCTCGAAATATATAGATTCAAAATTAGGGTAATTTGTTCTAGATACACTCTATTCAAGTAAATTCAGATGTATCTAGGATACGTAAATAAATCTCGTGCCTTCGCCTCCCTCTTATCTTGCTTGTCGTTCTCGTATCACACTCGCGTATTTGGTATGCGTGACACATGCTAATTACACTAAATTTTTACCAGTGTTATTAAATCATTTTCTTGATGTTATAGAACTATAAGTTTGAAAAGAAAAAAATAAAAAGCAAAATCAGAAGGGCTAGCCCGCCCCAAAAAGCAAAAGAAGAAAGGGCTAGCACGCCCCAACCTTCGACCCTTCTAAGGTTAGGTTACATAGAGTATTTTCAGGTCCTACCTAATGAAGGGCTGGCACGCCCTCCTAACCCTTCGAATTCCCTAGCCCACGAGGCTTGGATCGGATGGAGCGGGGCCGACTCATTTTAACCACTCTAATCATGTATAATGAATTTCAGAATTTGTGAATTCTTAAGGAATATTAATACCATAATTTGATTGATTAATTAGGATTAATTGTGGGAATTTGTTGTGGTCACCGACCAGACACCGGTTAGTGCGCTCCGGCAGGAATTAACGGATATCCAGCTGGGCCAGATAGGTTTTCATAGAGTAGAGCAAAGTTTGCGCAATATGTGCAATTAATTCTTACAACTTCCAATTTTATAGGACACATGAAAAGATCTCACAAATTTTTTTGTTGGTATAACCACTACTAACTTGATAATTATACAAACCAAAGTACAAAGATTTATTTTATTAATATATAGGTAAAAATCAGGTATTTTTTTAATATACAAGTCAGAATCAATTATCTGAATAGTCTCGTTAATCACCATTTCTGTCATATAGAACCTATTAAAAAATAAAATTCGTAAGCTCAAACTAATTAAAACCCTACTAATTTCATTCGTTTCACCACAACTCTTGATGGATTATATTTGCTTTAGGTGAATCCCACTCCCCTCCTCCCAAAAATTATCTTCATTTAGTCGCTTCTAACGTTTAGTACTCGTAAAAAGCATATCAATATTAAAATTATAGCATTTATATCGGATGTGTCACAATTTGTTATGACAAGTATTTAACAATCTAAACTAAAATAATGAGGATAATAGATTATTTGCAAAATAAAATAAAATAATGATATAGTTCATTCTTCTATTTGTTTGAGACAATTCCGACAAATTTGCATGGAAGTCAAAGTGCCTGATCACACGACCAAATTGGTGAATATGACTATTTTTATTTTTTCCCTATAAAAAACATCATGACTTCTCTTCGTAGAATAACATGTTACACTTAGTTTGAACATTTCAAAAACAACAACAACAAAGTAAAATCATGAAGCAACATTTCATAATCCTAGTATTTCTTTTCGTTTTAATTATATCCTCCTTTCAATTAGTTCGAGTACAAGGATCAAGGAAACTTAAAGAACATCATCATTATCGTCTCTTTGCGTCACCAAAGGTTAATGTTGATCAACAACAACAAATATTCAATGTGAGTAACTCAAAATGGTTTACTCAGAATCAGAATAAATCAATATCTTCATCTTCATCTTCGTCTTCGTCCATTGATAATGCCATGACAAATCAAGCATATTCTGGCCCAAGTCATAGCGGAAGTGGCCATTAATTACATAATTTTGATTTACTGTATTATTTTTTTCGTCTTAAAAAATGGATTATTCCTCGAGTTGCTTTAATTTGTTCCTTTTACTTCATATTCATTTTATACTTACTTTTGGATTGATCACAAGATTAATTGCAAATCCATTTTACACTATACATCTTTTTTATTGAAGTAATTTCATTTTCAAATTGATGATTCATTTTGCAATTGAATTATATTCGTTAATCTTCAACATATATCACATTTTTCTTGTTAAAAACGTGTTTATGGTAAACCATAGAATGTTGTTTTTAGTGTGCATTAGGAAAATCTTGTATAAATTCCTTAGACTGGTAAGTGGTTTCCAAGGAGAAATTTAATTTATTATTTTAAAGAATTGATGCTTTAAGAAAAATCGTATTTCTAGAACTAGATAAATTGCAAGTACAGAAAAAGAAGAAAAAATAATAAAAGACCAACGATGTGTTTCACACAATTAACAGGCAGTAACAATTCAGTTGAAAGATTTTGAAGAATATTTTAATACATTTAACATATTTTTAGTTTAAAATTATAATATTCAACAGTTTATTTATTTTTTTCTTAAATTTTGTGTCAAATTATGACAAGTAAAATAGATTGAAACAAATGATTTTTTTGGAGAATTTACATAAATTTCACTATAGTTTAGAAGTTAATTATTTAGATACATTCTAGTTTGCAATATTACGTATCTTATCAAATTTTGGTGCTTCTAGATACGTGTATTTTGGATACATAAGTAAAATTTATGTATAGTTTGATCTATATAAATTGTAACCAAGTGTATTAGCATGTATAGAGAACATAGCAAATCTCACTCGTCTCTCTCCCATCTCACTCATCACTCTCACATATATCTGATCTCCCAGATACAAGTGAATCAATCTAATTTCATGCAAATACATGTATCTAGTGTGATTCACACCTTACATGACAATTTTGTGTCATACGTGGTGTCCTAAGTGTATTATGTCATGCAGGACGAATGTGTCTATTTGTTCAATTTTATACAAGTTTAAGTGTCTATTTGTGCACACCTAAAGTTAAAGGCCAAAGTTATCAACTAACATCAATTTAATGGTCATGTTTATGTATTATGTAAATAGTATATATGATAGAAAAGTATGTCTCCAGTTTTTTTCAAATATTTTTGGGTACTTATCCCCAGTTTAAGATTGAGCTTGACTGTGAATTAATGGATCAATCCAGAGTTTATAACTTAGGTCCATCTAAAGCCCATAATGGGTGGCCCAATACTTTCTGCTGTGTCACAAATTGCAGATATATAAAGTTAATATAAAATGATTTGGGAATAGACAAAAACATATTGAGTGTTAATTAAGATGTCATTTTCTGAGGCAATTTCCTAAGATATTCTTTTTTCTTGATTAAGCAACATTACTATCCTCTCTTCATCTTATTGGCTTGATTTTCTATCTTCTTTTAATCAGTTTTCCTTCAAAAATAAGTGAATTTTTTTAATTTACTTTTTTGTGTTAGACAAAGAAAAAAAAGTTACTAGTGTATAACAAAAGGTATTAATTTCGATTTTTTAATCGAAACCTAACAAATTTTATATTAAAAGGAGTGTTAAATAGTGCTATTTTAAAATGAGACAAAAGGGGTTTGTTTTATAAAAAAGACAAGGACAAAGTTGGGACACACCACTAATCACAAGGACAAATATGTCATTTTCTCACGGCCCACCCAAAAACCCCATTTCATTACTTTTCTTTTGTCTTTTTCGATAATCATTTCTACAACCCCATCCCATGTGCTTCCCTTTAATCCCACTATTAACATTTAACACCCACCCCCCACCCCCCACCTACCCCCCTAATCCACCGAATAAAAAGACTTCCTCTATCCTTCAATTTTCACAAATTTAGATCTACCGATGAAGCGGCAATTAGACGCCGGAGAAACCGATTGGGCCAATTTCACTGGCGGCGATCATGTGAAGAAGATGAAGAAGGAGAGGTTAGAGTTGGAGGGAGAGAGGAAGTTACCGATGAAGAGGCAATTTGAAGCTAACTGTGCAGCTAAAGTCTCCGGCGATTTGAAAAAGATGAAGCAGGTTATAGAGTCGCCGGATGCGGATGCGGATACGGAGGCGGTGTTGTTGAATGAGAATCTACTGTACGAAGTACTGAAACACGTTGACGGGCGCACGTTAGCTACGGCGGCGTGCGTTAGCAAACAGTGGAATCAAACGGCGTTAGATGAGCGGCTATGGGAGCTGATCTGCACAAGACACAGCTGTAACCAACAGCAACAGCTCCGAGCCGTCGTCCTCGCTCTCGGCGGCTTCCGGCGTCTGTACTCACTCTACCTCTGGCCACTCTCAAAGCCGTCGCCGTCGCCGCCTCCATCGGCGTCTTCTTCGAATCCACCGGCTTCCGCCTGGCCTTGCCTTCCTCCGGCGCCTACTCGGCCGTTGAAATACGCTGCTGCAAACACCCGATGGGGAAAAGACGAAGTTAATCTCTCGCTATCGCTGCTATCAATTCGGTATTACGAGAAGATGAATTTCAAAGCTAATAAATAAACTTAATTGATATAATTATATATTCAATTTCGTAATTTTAACATTATATTATCCTAATTTTTCCGCTTATGGTTTGGATTTTTACAGTATTTTGAATCATTTATGCTTTAGATCTATATATCTGTTATGTAACATATGTAAGCTTTTAATTTTTTTTTCCAATTAATGTAAATTGAGGACTGATAAATTTAAGTTGTGATTCTAATTACTATGTTAATTAGCGTTAATCTTTGTTTTATTGGTAATATGAAAGGAAAGTAGGATTAGTGTGAAATATGTGGAAAAAAACAAACAGATAAGAACAAAGAGGTGGCCACGCTTTCTGGCAGTAATTAATGGCTTTGGAAAAAAGATGGGAAAATGACGAAAAAAGTGATGTGTTTTGGCTCTTCGGATTATTGATGAGGATTTTATTAAAGGGAAAAAAATATACACTTTTGAATTATAGTAATTGATATATAGATACCTTCGTCACAATTTATAATGTCATAATCTTATCTATCGATTTTATATTAAATTGATGAATAAAATTATAATATATATTTTTATTTAGTTTTCATTCAAGCGAGAGATATATACTATTTAGTTTTTAAATGACATAAGTATTAATATTTCAAAATGATAATAAACAATATCTATATATTATTTACGATAGTTTATTATATATTTATTATTTTTATCTTTATTATATTATATAGATTACGGTGAAATTGGAATATAGGTATCATTTGGCGGTTTGCTAGAGTCATGAATATTTCACCTTTATATTATCCTACAATTTGAGGTCGGTGAATAAAGTTTATGCCTTTTATAAAGTTGGTGCAAAAATTGATTAAGTTCTATTGACATAATTTGTGAATAATTTAAACTATACATATTCTATCGATTTATAATTATTTATTCACTTTTAAATTCATACGTATATTAAGAAAATAATAATTGATATAATATTAAATTTATTATTTCACTTCTATTAATTATGAATAAAAGGAATTAAAAATTTAAATTTTTTAATAAATTTTTCATTTTTAAAAGTAATTAATTGAGGATATAATAAGTATAATAAATTTGTCATTTTTTCATTTGTCAAAATAAACAAGTAATAAGAATAACTAAAAAAAAATGTGAACAAATAATTAGAAATAAAGAAAATACAAGTTTTGCTATTGTGACAAAATTTTGAACAATTTGTACAAAATAAGTATCTTTATTTTTGTTTTACCTTTCGACTAATATTCAATATTTATATAGAAATGCGATTATTCTGAATTTGTACAACATAGAATCTCGAGAAAAAAAATTCATATGGAAAGCTCAAGCTTACATTGGATCAAATGTCATTTTCATACAAAATGATACTTGGTCCGACATAAGATATGTCAATTCGACAAGATTTATGGACATTTTAGAAAGATAGCTAAAAGTTGAGATTAATATAGTAAAGTTATGTCTATGGTAAATTTTCCACAGATTTGTATGGAAATAACATTTTCTTTGTTTCATTTTACGTTAGCTATTTTCCCTCAGTATAAGTTTAAGAAAGAAACTCTTTAAATATTTGTGATTTAAATGAATGATAAAAATTTGTGTAACTATGTATCATTTTATTATGAAAAATTTCGATATTTAAAAGTTACATTATTTTTTAATATAAAAATATATTAATTTTTTTAATCAACTAAAAAGGATAAATTGCGACAGAGAGAGGGAGTAATAAGGCAAAATAGCTCATATAAAATCTCCAAATAAATCAGTATTTACATATTTGGACTTCAACTAAAATATTGAAATATTTTTGGAGATGAGAATAGCACATATCACAAGACTTTCTTGGACTGCAACTACAAATAACTGTGTTTCTCTGGGCCTACAAAAGTCAGCAAGGCCCAATCAATATTTTTTGGGCATCTTTCGGTTTGTTTTTGATTGGTTCAAGCAACCTTCTTGATTTTTGTGCCACATTAGTACATTTTTCGGCCCATTTTAAGTGAGATAGTTAGAAACTGAATAATCGAAATTTGCGTCACTATAATTTGTGATTCAAATTGAATAATAGAAATTCGTGTGACTATGAATCATTTTATTAAGGGTAAAATAAATATTTTAAAATAAAATTATTACGTAATATAAAAATATGTTATTTTCTTTGGAACTAACTAAAAAAAAATTAAGTCACATAAATTGGGACAGAGGTGGTAACATTTTGGATAGGAAATAAGGGACGAATACCCTTTAGAATATAATCGAAATCTCAGAGACACACGTCAACTAAATTAAGGTTTTATTACCCTCGAACTCTTTTTTTTATAAAAATTTTGTATACCTTTTTGATTTATGTGGTATCTAAACCTCTCTTATGTGCCTCAACTAGTAGTCACTGAGCGTGCCATTTAAGCCAACAGGTGTATAAATTTTTTAAAAAAGATGAGTTTAAATAGGTATAATTTCAGTCATAGTTCAGGATATTTGTGCTTGTAGTCCGTAGAAGAACCAACTTGGAGTAATCTATTTTTTAAAAATCAAACGTATTGTTTATAGAATGCAGAATTTAAGTTTATATATTCTGGACCTTCAAAGGTAATGTTAATTATTTTTAATACGAATATAATTGTTTAATTAAAGGTTATTGAATTATATCGAATTGATGATCAATATTTGCTCTATATATTTTTATTTATTGTATTTTTTGCTTTTACTTGTGAGCTATCACATTTCGAGAATTAAAACGTAAATGGAGGGAGTAATAATGTTTATAGCTTTGCCCCTGCTCAAAACATGTTGGGAAACAAGGAGTATAAAATGGATAAAATTTATCCGCACCAGGTGTTTACATCAAATTAATATATACATGTCATGTGTTTAAATTTTGGGAAAATTGTATATAATAGCAAACTAATAACCTAAAATAAATGGAGTAGCTAGAGTTTGATTTAATTGTGCTCCATAGCAAACGTTTGCAAAAAATTGTCAGGCGCCTCTCTCCCAAATATCTCGCTCGCCACTCTCCTCCGATCTCTCGCTCGCTTCTTCACTTTTTATACAAACACAAGTGTATAAAAATTGTTTCTAATTGTATAAAGCAGAGAAAATTGTATAAAATACATATATTTTTGTTCCCCTCTCCCCCCTCTTCCAGATCTCGCTCGCCACTCTCCCATATCTCGCTCGTCACCCTCACCTTTTCTCACTTATACAAACAAAAGCAAAATGTATAAATTGCGTTTCTGTTTGTATAAAGCGTGAGAAAATTGTATATACACATGTAAGTACATATATTTTCTTCCTATACACTTATAATTATATAATAAAAATACTCCCTTGCCCAGTTTCTTTTGTCTTTCTCTCTTTCTCGTTTTATACAATTTTCAAATTGTATCTAATTTCTCTCTTTCTCGTTTTATACAATTCGATTCAATTGTATATTCCTTGTCAAGTCTCTTTTGTCTTTCTCTCTTCCTCATTTTATACAAATTCAAATTATATATAATCGTTCTATACACTTATAATAATACAATTCGTTTTATACACTTTGTTTTTATACAGTTTTCTGCCCAAGTGTCTTTCTCTTTCTTGTTTTATACACTTCGTTTTATACAATTTGCTTCAACTGTATATGTATAGCGAATTATACGGTTTCTATGTTTGCTATGGAGCGCAATTATGAAAACTTTGCTATAGCAGACAAATATGAATTTTTTATTTGCTATATGTGAAAGTTGCCCTATACTTCATTTTACTTTATTAAATTACGTGATAATAAAAATTACATTAACTTGATATAAACATCCGATACGAATAAGTTTTTTCTCTATAAAATTTAAGCATTTGACTATTCCTGGAATTCATTAAGAGGTTGGGAAATCAAACTTTGTATCTGGTTGATCACGTGTGTAAATTGAACAATAACGACTTAACCTTTTTGGCTTAATTGAATAATTTTAATCTTTGACTTATTTAAATATGAAGTCATTGTTTCGAAAGCGATTTCAGCTTGATTTTGGTGAAAATTGCTAAAATCGATCATTCTAAAAGGTTTCCATAACTCTTCCTAATACATATATTCGTAATTAGAAATTTGGTCTTACACAAAAATAATTGCCTAAAAATATATAATAGGAAAAAAGATTATTTAAGTCAACATCGAAATTGATAAAAGAGAGAGTAAATGGAATGTAGTATTACTCTTATTTTAATATCATTTTTCATAATGTAAAGTAACTAAGGTTTTCATAATAATGCATATGAAGTTAAGAAATTGTCACTTAAATAAATGTGAACTATTATATTTATAAAGAAGTAAATCTCTCATTCTATATCTATGCATACGACATTATGATTTAGAAATGTTTACATAGATTAGTTATGAAGATGTTATTTATTGTTTGCATTAAATAAAAATAAATAATATTTATAGGATTAAATTTAGACGAATTAAATGAGTTGAATTAATAAAGTAAAAAAAAATTTACTTTACCGAGATGACATGAGTCAAAATGGCTAACAAATGGATTATAACTCAACCTACAAACTCTTATAAATAAGTCTTTTTTTCTTACAATTTTCTTAACTACGAAATTAACTCATCTCTTTTATTATGGCTAAATCATATAAAATAATATTTTGATAAAATTTTCACGTGTTATTATAAGAAATATATTGAGCTTAAATCAGCACAATTTAGATGAACTGTATACGGCCAATCAAAATGTCATTACATTCCGTAATAAAAGTAATTTTTAGCAACAATGCACATTAACGAACGATATTAATGACATTTATAGTGACATTACAAAGAGGATTAATACCCATAAAAACATATTTAACAACAATCAAATATTATTATTAATTAATTATCACTAAAAATTATTTTTGATACAACGTATACATTAAACCTCCCAAATTTATAGACTAATAGTTTTCGACGAGCCATGTCTTTTATGGCACATTTTGTCATACCAACAAAAATAAAATATAACAATAAAATGCCATTAATATATAGTAGTAATTTATGTATCAAAATTTCTTAATGAGGATCTAATGGGCAGGTCAACAAGAGTTTACAATACAAATTGCCCCCAAAATTAAAACGAAAGACCATATTGCATGTTAATGGTTGACGTAGGCTATTACGTACGCATGCAAAAAGATAAAAAGAAAAATATGCACACATTTTTTAAAATTATTTTTTCTAAATGAAAAATCAACGTTAGTTTTTCTGTTCAATCATAATTTTTCTTTTATAATTTATTTATTAAGAAATTAATAAATAGTAGGGGTAATATCAATATATTATTTTTGAATATATTAAATTTAATTTCTTAAAAAATATATCAGATATTGAATAATATTTGATGCCAAAGGTAAAATATACATAAATTGATAAATTATCTCTTAATTTTTCAAAGTAAAAAACAATTATGTTTTGTACAGTGAACAGGTAAAAATGAACAAAAGGGAGTAATTAATTAACAATTCTTGACTAATTAGAACCAAAGTTGGACCAAAGAATGGGAGAGTCCTATAGTTAAATTTCCTAGAAGTTACTTCATCAAAGAATTTAATATTTTCTTGATCAAACACCTTTTATTAATAATAAAACATGAACGTACTTACTATAAATATAGAGCAAGGATGCACCATATTCTCACACACAACTACACAAATATTATAAGAACTACGTACAGTAATATCATATTATTACCTCCAAATTTGAGCAAATTTTCATCAAAAATGACAAGAGGTCTCAATATTTTTGTAGTGTTGATCGCAGTCAATGTCTTATTAAGCTCTTCACTTTTCATTAACATCGAAGCTCGTCCTCTCAACGTTGTCAACGTTGATGGATTATATTTCGAAGCAATTAAAACAGGAGGACCAAGTTCGAGGGGAGAAGGACACAAATATAGAGATGTTTCAACTCTTGGAGGAGTCAAAAATTCTGGACCTAGCCCTGGCATGAACCATTAATATTTAATTATTATTGGTTAATCTAAGCTAGTATTATTATTATTATTATTAGTTGATTTAATTACTTAATTCATCACTTGTAACAATTTATATTTCTTCATTTGTTTTTTCGGTTTTGAGTATAATAAGTTGTAATGCATTGTACCAAAGTTCGTAAAATTCTTTTGTTTAATGGATTTTCAGGATAAAAGATTTTCATTTACTTATAATTTTCTCGCAAAATGATATCAATTGACTATCCTGTTAGAGAATGATAAAAGTCTCACATCGATGGTTAATGAGATGGGTGAACTCCCTATAAAGCTTGGACGATCCTCCTTCCTTTGAGCTAACTTTTGGAGCGTGAATTAAGCTAATTTCAGATGGTAACTATATCCTCTCTATATATATGCAACTTAATATTAAATAATTCACAGAATTTATCAATTCTATTGAAAGTTTGGAACTTTCGTGTTAAATTGTAAAAGTGAATGTTGACGGATAATATAATTAAACAAATAAATATATATGTTTTCTCTAATCACTTAAGTTTTTGGATAAGATAGTAATACACTTTAATTTTCGTTATGGTCCCTTGGAACACTGTTGATCGCTGAATTTATTGGTTGCACGCTCTATGTTCTCTGAATTCAATTAAAATGTTGGTTACTTTCTTCATCCATTTTTGTTTGCGCGTTTTCAAAATTTAATCTGATTAATTTGTAAAGTTAAATGAGATTTCATTAATTTAATATTTTAAACAAAAAATTTTGATATTTAAAATTATACAAAATACTATAAAATTACAATAATTTGCATATTAATATGATGAAAAATATATCATAAAATATTAGTAAAAATTTATATAATTTAAATTTAGAAAATAAATATATGACTATTAAAAATGGAAGGTAGTATTATAAACTTCAAGCCGGCATGCTATACTTTCACTTTTTTTGACTCACTTTGAATTCTACATTTAGCAAGATTATTCTGCATGCATCAAATGGCTGCCCTGCCAAACAGAGACCAGAAGAAAGAAATATCATTTTTAATTTTGATATATATATATATATATATATATATATATACTATTAAAAAGTGGACAATAATAAATATAGAATAGAGATTTCATTAAGAAAACCTATAACCAATTGATCCAAATGATTCAGTGGGCAGGTCAATAAGAGTTAACAGTATAAATTAAAATATTCTACATCTATGTTTTTTTTTTTATAAAATAAAGTTGAATGTTTTTATAAGAGAATTAATAGAGAAAGAAATCAATGGACATTGTTACTTGTCCACTTTGTTTTTTTAGGGGCACCACCAAACCATATTACATAATGGCTATTGTTTTATGCATGTATTAGTATGCCAGCAAATTAATTAGAACAGAAAAAGTGAAACTAATTTTTTTTTTTGTAAAAAATATGTTTAAAGGTTAAAGAAAGGCTAAATGGCTAATGACCTTTTGTATTAACTTCTAAAAGCAACTAGAACCTTCTCTAATTAGAGACAAAGCTTTGGCGTTTTTAAATTTTCTTTGTTAAAAAAAAGGGGTCCAAACTTATAACTCTAGTGTGAAAAATACTTCTGCAATTATATATATATATATATATATATATATATATAAATATTTATTATTTATTTATTTAATTTTTTAATATAAATATAGATTTACAAAAAAGCTGTTGAGTTCGTTTGAATCATAAACCTGCATCTAGCTCCACTTCTACTCATAGCTAATAAATCCAATTTTGTTAATATATATATATATATATATATATATATATATATATAATTATTTATTATTTATTTATTTAATTTTTTAATATAAATATAGATTTACGAAAAAGATGTTGAGTTCGTTTGAATCATAGACCCGCACCTAGCTCCACTTCTACTCATAGCTAATAAAACCAATTTTGTTAATTAAAATTACAATGTATATCACTTAATCATGGTAATTAAAATATATATAATTTAATTGGCGTAATAGTTGATGCGAGTAAGTTATTAACTAATTTGGACTAGAAATTAACAACCCACATATGACTAATAAGAACCAAATTGGGGACTGGAAAGCCCAAAAATTCCAATAATCAGCTTCACACAAATTGCTTCAAATGATTTTCAGAATTCAATAAACTATTCTAATTTAAATTTAGAAATAAAAAACGAACAAAAAAGTAAATCAAAATGAGCTTTTTTTCCTATGTGATCTCATAAGAAGATTAATTTTTTAAATGAAAAACTCTCATTAGAATGGTCAAACAACAACTATCATATTAATGACAAATAAAGAGGATTAAAGTTGAATCAAGAAGCATAATATGTTACTCCCTCTGTTTTTTACCAGGGGTATATTTATTTAATATTCTCTTAAAGGTCAAATTTTCAATAAATATAATATTGTTCAAAGTCTAAATCAAACACTACTTCATATCAAATTTTGCAAAAGTGAAATTTAAAAAGTATATATTTTCATATTCTCTACTTCGTAAGACTAAATTTCAAATGAAATACATTATAAATTTATATGCAATTGATGACTTTCAAATTTTGAGCTTGAAATTGAAATCAATATTTTAATACGAATTGATCCAAAAATTAAAAATACAAATTTTTTTACCTGAATTTACCTCTGGCCATTTATAAGATGATCATCAGAAATGACCAGAGGTCTCAAATTATTCACAATTTTATTGTAATTTATTTTTGTTTGTGCTCGTTATTTTTATTTTATATCAGTGAAACTCGTTTTTTTAATTTTTCTGAGAATCAAATCATGAAAAATGTCATCGACGTTGAATTTCTAAAAGACTTATCTTGAGGGGGGAAAACCAAGACTAAATTCGAAAGAAAGCGGACATAAATCAAAGGACGCTTTGACTCTCGGAGGAATCAAGGATTTTGACACAGCCATAGCATGAATCATTAGTATCAATAATATCCACAGGTCATTTTTTCGACTCGCACCTTTTATAAAAATAATATAATCGTTATCAAATTCTACAAATAAACTTTGATCATAATACATCTTGGTATTTAATTAAAATTTAATACTCTATTATATAGTAGTAACTATCTTTCAATTATAAGAGCTAAAAATTGGTTATTTGTGAAATTTATTCGAAACGATTTAATTTGTTCTTCATTTAAGACTTTTCTCAACTAATTAGTGGTACATTAAAATTATTTATGTTCTTTCATTCATTTTATGTTTGATGTAAACATTAAAATATTTTTGCTTTTGAATTTTCATATATATATATATATATAATGATGTACAAATATCATATAACAATATATGTGGCGCTGATATGACTTTGATGTGCCTTGCTTGTGTATTGACATAATTGATTATAGCATTTTAGGGTGAATTTAATTGTACTTTTAAACCGTTCGGAGAGGTGGTAAGATCTCTATGAAGATAAAGTGGATAGTTAAAAATTCGTTAATAGTTTATTTAACTATTTTCTCATTGTCCCTCATTGGTTATGTTTCTTATCTATTTAACTAGTCTTTTGAGTCCAACTTTCTTGGATCCTGATTGGTCAATGATGATAGAGTTAATCGATCATACATATCGTCATAATTT
The DNA here is from genome assembly GCA_032847665.1 of Solanum chilense. Lineage (NCBI taxonomy): Eukaryota > Viridiplantae > Streptophyta > Magnoliopsida > Solanales > Solanaceae > Solanum > Solanum chilense. Next base: position 50,144,322 of record CM064963.1, read on the forward strand.
GGAGCGATATTAATAAAATATTATCACATATTTAAATGAAGTAGCACACAACTCAAGCTGAATAAAGATCAATCAAAGGTTTTTAAGTTTTCAAAATAACATATCTTATAATTTAATACGATTTTTAGTCAAGCGTTCCTGGATTCTGATTCAATAATGTTCGAGTTAATCGATTCGCGCCATTATTCAAAGTAGAACCAATCAAAAATATTCAAATATTTAAATAAAAAAACACACACATCAAACTAATTAACGATCGATCAAATGTCTCTAGGTTTCCAATTTTATCGCTCAAAATGATAAATTCAATCAAACAAATTAAAAATCAGATAAAAATACGATACTAGTTATTTGGACACAACAAAAAGGGTAATAAATGCACTACTGTTCCTAAAAAAGAACATATGTATATATATAAAAAACCTTTTCTACAGCAATTGGCTACAAGAAGAAATTGCCAATTTTGGGTTCCAGTAAGCAGAGTGCCGCCATATCATCATCTTCTCCGCCACCTCACCGGGTACACTCCATTTTCTTGATTTTCCGATTGAAAAAGCTCAACTGTCCGTATACAATTTACCCTTTAATTTCCTTTTGTTGTACAGAAATGGACAGCTCAAATGCTGCTGGAGTAACGGAAAATTCCATCATCGGCTCCGATGAAGGGGGCGGCTCCCCCACCCATGAAACTGACATTGACATGGGTGATGTTAAAGCTGAGCCTGTTGAGTATCCATCGCCTCCTGCGTCCCGTTTTCGAGAAGGTGAAAAAGTTCTTGCCTTTCATAGCCAACAACTCTATGAAGCTAAGGTACAACATTCCTTACACTGCTAATCTTGAACCTTTTCTTTTTGTGCATTTGGGTAAAAAAGACTGCTTTTTTATCTGACTTGTTTGAAAACAATTATTTGAGTAGAAATTTGAGTAGCTTAGTTGGTTGTGTAGCTGAACTTTCACCGTGTTGGTGAGGTTTCAATTCGCACCTTCTGATCCCCTCCACCATTTCTTATATACCCAATTTAAAGAAGAAAAAAGAGTAGTCTTTTCCTGGTGTATCCTTGTCTTATGGTTTGTGTTAAAAATTAAGATGATAAGGGATACAGCTATATATAAGATCACAGGGAGATGATTAAGGTAGATACAAGGATTTACTGTTAGAATTCAAAATCTCTAGAAAGCAACGGTCGTTAAGTAAAAGTGCTAACAGTGACGGAGTCAAGATTTTCACTGTCAAAATCTCTAGAAAGCAACGGTCGTTAAGTAAAAATATTAATAGTGTCAGAGTCAGGATTTTCAGAATGTAAAGAGATAAACATAGGGGATTCATCATTAACTATAATACATAAAAAATACTTTTGACCATATATATAAGTGTAGTTAGTTGACGAACCCCCTTGCGCTACCCTAGCTCCACCTCTGAGTGCTCACTTGACTAAAATCTATTCGCAACTAATACATATGGTCGGTATAGATTCTTTTTCCATTGTGCTCTACTTTTGCAAAGTTTATATGGATTGCAAGGGATTGTAGGTCATTCGAGACGACTTCCTTTCCAATTATGTTAGGTCTACCTCGTCCCCTTTTAACATCTCACTAACCATGGGTTTACATCTGTGGGCGGATGACGGGACCATCTCAAGTGACCTCTCATTTATCATAGATGTCTGCTAATCGAACCTTTTCGTGAATGTGATCATTTCTAATCTTGGCTAGACTTTATGGCCGCACATCCATTGTAGTATCCACATTTCACAACACTCAGTTTGTGGTTGTGTTGAACTTTAGGGAACCAACATTCACCCTTATATAAGTTGTTGGTTTTATAATTGTTCTATAGAACTTACATTTCACTTTTATATACAACCACTCGATTTTAATTCACTTATCATTCCATTCTCTTGTAAAGGAAATATTTTAAAATTGATGAATCTAGTTTTGGATTGATCTGCTACGGGCACAACCTCCTTAACATCTGCAATGAGAATCATTAACGTCGTAATTAATTTTGATTTTCTATAACCACTGGAGTCTGACTCATCCTAGAAGAAATTGCATAATTTCAATATGTCATACAACACTTTTAAAAACAAATGACCATACATTATGTTGTTGTGAAGAGAATTTGGTGATAAGAAAAATGATCTTCTAAAGTAGAAACTAATTTAATTTAGAGAGGAAGTCATTGATCATGTGGATTGCGAAGGGATTCGGTTCATGAATCATGTTGCTAGTATGTAGATCTAACCATTCCACATGATTTTTGTTTTCTTCGTGTAAAACTTCCAGTCTATAATTCTGTCTTACCTGTGAAAGTCTAAATATTAGTTAATCTTATTCTTAATGCCAATTTTCCCCATGAATTTTGTACTCATCTACTGCTTTTGAATTTTTCTTCTTCTTTTTTCTGGGTGAGAAGGTTCAAAAAGCTGTGTATCAAATGAGGGAGTGGAGATATTTTGTTCATTATCTTGTAAGTATCAGCCCTCCAGCTCTATGATATTTTGAAAATTCCATTTTTTAACAGTAAACATTGTTGTCATCCATCTTCTGTTAAGTTGGTAGAGAGTACTTCCTCATGGATATGAATCTGTTGCATGGGGAGCAAAAAAAGGTGACTGTTTAGGTATGTGCTTAACCAATGCTTCTTTTACCTTTTTCAGGGTTGGAACAAAAGGTGAGTACATCATTCAAGCTTTTCCTCAGGCAGAAGTTTAATTCTAAATAAAATTCTTGTTGGCGGCAAGTTTTCAAATTGACGTGCATTTGATTAATCGATAAGTTCCATAATCATATGGTTCTTAAAAGTCAATTCGGTAGTCTCTAGCATTTCCCTCACACTAGTTCACCTTTCATTCAACTGACTCAAGTTCCTTCTTTATAAACGATTGACCTGCTTATGATGTTTCCATCCTTTCTTAAAAATTTGCTGAAATCAGATGTTTTTTCGATGCTTCTAGCCTGTATTGGTGACTGTAAGTAGTGATTTGGTTTACACCTGGTCGAGCATAGAGTGGTTTATTTGATTCACTTTCTGTGCATTTCATCAAGGAAGGCATTTATCTTTTTGATTTCTCTTTCACTTTTAACAGCTGGGATGAATGGGCGGGCATAGATCGATTAATGAAACACACAGAAGAGAATGTTCAGAAGCAGCAGGAGCTTAAGAAAAAACAGGATACAGATAAAAATGAGAAGGCTGCACGTGGATCACAAATGAAAACTAAAGGTTCTACAGGTTAGATCACTTGTACTCTACTGAATAAGCTATGGGGTGGTTTCCCTCTTGTCCTATATCTGAAAAGGTCCCTCTGCTGGTCTACCCTCTCCCCTCCTCTTTTCGTGGCGGACAGGCTGGGTTGCTTCTATTTTTCTGTGATTAGCAGAGTCCATCTGTTGGCTTTTGAAAGAAGATCATTTTCTATAGATGACAAAAGTAATCTTTTCATGCTCCAGATTTAATTTATGTGCACAGGTTTTACATCTTTGATCTGAAATATTCCTATTTTGGTGTATGTGTTTTATAGGATTTTCAGAATTCATACTTTTTCTGCTGTTATCTTGTTTTTCTCTATGCTTTTTAAGTAGTCTATTTCCTTCTTAAATCTGGGAAGTATATAATGTACTTGATTCCATTCAGTTATTGTTTGATTACAGGGAAAAGAGGCAGAAAGCGAAAGAGTGATGTTCCACCGAAGGTACATTTGTGTTCTATTTTACCTTTTCTGTGCTAAAAATCGGATGCTTATTAAGGTTTCTGTTGCAATCATGAAGGTAGAGTCCTTATTTTAATTACACTTTTTTCTGTAAAAATATGTCCATTTGGTTTCCTTGTCCCTTTTAGGTCTCTTTGTGTGTTTTCTTGATTGATTTAGATGTTACTTGTTAGATTATAATCTAGCTGTTTGTCAGGACAAGGATGGTCCTCCTCCAGAAAAGCTTGTCAATATCCAAATACCTCCACAATTGAAGAAACAGCTGGTTGATGATTGTGAATTTGTCAACCACTTGGGCAAGGTAAGGACATGATAAATGCTCTAACTTTCTGATTGTCTCCTTAAAACATTGTTAAGATATCTACTACGCCATGTTGCTTAATTACTTTTCATGAAAAATCTCCATATTCTCAAACCTGCTGTCTTTTGTTATTGTACTTGTAATAGTATGGTGTAGACTGGGAGTTCATTTTTATCTCCTTTATTTTAAGTTAGAACATTGAGCATTTGCGGTTTACTCTACGAACTGTGTATATTAAACTCATATCTCATTTCTTTTGTTTTGCGCTTCGAGCCAATTCATAATGTAGTCTAAGTTGTACACTGCTTTCTTAATTTTTACTTAATTGCTTGATGAGAAGACGAATTTAGAATCATTGTCCAGGAAAAAAAGGTGAAATATGTGATTGATTACACTCTCTTATCTCTAAAACACTTTTACTTTCTTTTTCTCAATGCAAAACATCTGATATCTTTCAATAAATTGTGAAGTAATTCTTCTCCAATAATTCAAGCTAATTTGGTTATTTTTTTCCTTTTTCCGACAATACAAACTAATAGACTGGTTCTGCTTTATTATTTCAAACTTGACAAGTACTCCCTTTGTTTAGAACTCTACTTTCATATTTGAAACTAAAATTTCAAACGTCTCCCTATTTCAGCGTCTCTAATGACTTATCAAACGTTTTAGTAGCAACGCATATTGTTATCACTTATAAAAGTAGGTCATTTCTTGTGGAATGAAAGCATCAGATGCTTATTAACACACTTTTTTCAACTTCGTTGTGATTCAACCCTTTATGCTGTAGGTAAAAGATCAATTATACATGAAGAAGAGAGTAACAATGTCTTTGATATGACACTATTTCTAGCAGTTATTTCCATTGTCGCCTTTTTGTAGTTTCAAGTTGGGTTAAATGAGATAGTTGGCTAGTAATTAAAGTTTTCAGAAGAGTTTTTGTAGGCCAAAAGATAAAGTTGAGCACTTCATCTAGGTTTATACTGAGATAGATATTTAGCTTAGTTGGGATGACCTAGAGAAAGAGAAATATCCTATTTTATCCTTCTCAGAACTCTCATTCTGGTGGGAAGGATGTTATATTCTGAAATTAGAAGTTGTTATTACTGAAACCTAAAGGAAAATGTTTTTGACCTACCTTGAATTCACATCTTGAATGTCATATACACTCTGCTTTCTTTTCTGTTCAAATTTGTGGACCTGGTGTGTCTCGTTTCTCCATCTTTTATTGGGATTTGGGGGATAATTGACGGCTCTCTATCCTGTTAATTTGATTGAGTTGAGGGGACAATTTTATGCAGCTCGTCAGACTTCCTCGTTCTCCAAATGTGGAAGACATACTACAGAAATATCATGACTATCGGCTGAAAAAGGATGGACTGTAAGTTCTCTATCATCTATGTGACTATGTCACTTAAATATTTCTCTAATTATTTGATAGGTTACTATTTTATTTCCTTTCATTTCATTAAATTTTACCTTCTTAGAGTCTCTGTTGTTTATGATAATAGTAGAAGAGAGGGGCACTATTTTATGGTCTAGAGAATTGTTTCCTTGAATTTGATTTATCAAAAAAAAAATGCTTTCATCTTTGCAAAGAATCTTTTAAGTCTATCTGTGAGTTGGACTGCAAAGTTTCAATGTCTTATATCTCGTGTATTTGTTTCGACAACAAACTCCTAGGAATATATATTTAATGTTGATGACCACCTATTATCTGCTTCACTTCTTTCCGTTATCTTATGAAGATGCAAGAATCTGCTGAATTATCTTCTTAACATTTCTAATTTGTTGATCTTTTGAGTAGCATTGATTGCATACATCAAGTAATACAAGCTGAATGACTAGTAAATTAAATTTTACCTTAATTGATTCTGGTGGGTGAAGGATATCTGAGTCTGTTGGAGAGATTCTTAATGGTTTGCAATGCTACTTCGACAAAGCACTTCCTGCTATGCTCCTTTACAAAAACGAGCGGGAACAGTTCGAGAAATCAATTAAAGAAGATGTCTCACCTTCTTCTGTGTATGGAGCTGAGCATTTGTTACGCCTTTTTGGTATGTTCCGTTTTAATCAAATTTTCAAGCAGTTGATGAATCAGATGTTGCATGTCTAAATATGCAACTGTTTAGTTTTCGTATTATACGTTTGAAACTTAGCTACCTATACTTGTTGACTTCAAAGTCTTCATTTCTGGGTGTGTAATTACCTTAAGTTTGCTATTTGGTCACTTTGTTCCATCCGACTTATGGCTATGCAACTCTCATCCAGCTAGGAAAACCTTTTATTTTCATCTAATTCCTTTTTGGATAAGTTACAGGGAGTAACCACAATATTTGTAGATTATTTATTTGGTTACACGGAGCCATAGGTGGTGAAGACTAAATCCCATGTCAAGATGTAAAATAATTTCTTTAGACTTTTGCATCAAAATTCAATGTTGCAGAGGCACAGAGTAGTAAGCAGCCTTAGTATATTATACATTAAGTGAGTGATACAGATGCTTGTGAATGGTTTTGCCGAGTTTCACTGTCACTTCATGATTGTGAAGTTGATTTTACTTTAAACTTGACTTTCACATCCAACATCGATATATACCTTTAACAGCCACTCCTTTTGTTGTCTGCAGTTAAGTTGCCGGAGATTCTGTTCTATGCAAGTATTGAAGATGAGACATTGACAGAGTTGAAGCAGATGTTGCAAGACTTTCTCAGGTTTAGATATCTTATGTTTCTGACACAGTGACAGAGATTTTCTTAACTTGATTTTAGGCCCTTAGTTTTTGCTTTCCTTGAACCGAGTGTCTCTCGGAAACAACCTCTCTATCTGCCAAGGTAGGGGTAAGGTCTGGTACACTCTACCCTCTCCAGACCCCGCTTGTTGTTGATGATTTTAGGACTTCAGGAATACTAAAGAGATTATGAGAAGTGTGTATGTCTACCTAAAATAATGAGTGGAAAAAATCTCCTCTTCATGATAAGAAGGTGGTGGCTTATCAATTGAAATCATTAGTTCATAAATTAAGACCTTCAATACCGATTTCCTAGTCTTCAACATCATCAGTCAAGACATCAGTACGAGAAGATCAATCATCATTCTTAGAACTCCCATTAAATAACTCATGATATGATTGATCCATAGTATTGATCATCTACCACGTCCTCCGGAATTTTCAAATTCAGCTTCCCCGAGATTATTTAGGATAGAGCAATTAGTGTGATCAATGGGTGGGTCTCTTTCGATTTCATACACACAATTCACAATTCAGACTTTGATACTGCTACAACAATTACTGGTCATAGTTGAGCGGAAGACATCATCCCGTTTCATCTTTGGTCGATGGTGATCAGTATGATTCCCTTGGCAGTGCATCATATTTTGTCCTTGTTCCAACCGTTCAATGTTCCCTTTCTAATTCCTAGGAAGATTTGATCAACTCTATCAATCTATTCAAGTAACTCCTTTAGTATGCAGATGCCCATTATAAGAAAGAAAGATCGTCTTTAGCTAGAACTCCGTGAGCTATCTTTGTTCACGACATTGACCCTCTATATCGGATGTGGATTACCACGATTAGTAGGTAACTTTGTGAGTTAGTCTCATTACTCCATAGCCAATTGTACAAGTCCAATTCTTTCGTATTCTATCAACTGATATCTTATTTTGGAATCGCGTGCTGATAATAGATGTTTGTTGCTCGGTTATTACAATCCAGCAAATAATCTAACTTATCTTCCTTCCTTCCAGATTCCTGCAGAAGAATCAAAGTGCATTTTTCCTGTCGGCGTACCATTCTATAGACGATTCTGATGTGGTTGTCATGAATGAGGAAAACTGAGTTGGTACCTTTCTTGTTCTAGTGTATATATATATACTTCTGTATCACACCTGGTGATGTATATTCTCTGGTTTCAATGTACAACTTTATGTTGTATTACTAGGCATGTAACTAGTAATTTTTGATACTTATTGCCTGTTATGTTCTGGCTCTTGAAAACAGTTATCTAAGTACCCAAACTATATTATAATAGATAGGAGAAAGAAATGTGTTTGTTGACTCTATTTTAGATTTCTATCTCTTTTTCTTGTACCAAGTTTTAATCAGTAAACACTTCAACTCGTCTTCGTTGTGTCAGTTGAACACTAACTCATAAAATGAGTTTCTAGATACTTTTACAATTTGTGTTGTTAAGTGTTCACGACACAAAACGGGGACGAGTGAGAGTGGTTAGTTGCTAGTTGGTACATGTACCGTCACAAATTCCATACTTAGTATATGAAGAAAATAAGAAAGTATCTCATATTAGAACTTTTCTAGAAGATAAATTTAGTGTGATGTAGACTGCTTCAAATAAACCTTGAAGATATTGTTTTCCATGGGGTACCTCACCCCATACTCTATACCATGCCAATAAATATAGTTTTGAAAGTCAACAAGTTGTTTGATACTCCACTCGACTATAACTTTCATGACTTAAAAGCTATCTCCGTTTCAATTTATTTGATATAAAATTTATAAAAATAAAAGGGATTTTAAATTTTATAATCTTAAACTAAAGATTCGTTGAATATATCAAAATATTCTTAATTCTTGTAATAAAAAAGTTTCGCAAAATATTTTTTAACAAGTAAAAATGAAAGTTGACCAAACAAATTAAGACAAGAAAAATATCTTATAATCGTTTTGAGAGAAGAAAATTGCAAGTTGAAGTTGGTCTCATAGACTCATACGCTTCTCGATAAATAGTGATGATTATAAAAGTATTTCTCTCATTTTGGTTTCGTAATTGTGCTCAGGGGTGTACATGATTGGATAGATTTGAGTATTTTTAAATATTAAATTAAATTATTCGTGTAAAAATTTTAAATTTATAAACTAAATCAAACCAATAAAGTTCAGATTTTTTAGGGTTTTTCAAACTTGGGTTGGTTCAGGTTTTTCAAATACCAAACCAAATCATTGTGTTGAACTTTTAAATTTATAAATCAAATCAAATTAATAAACTTCGAATGTATCCAGATTTTGGATTTTTTCAGTAAAACTTGAGGTCCAAATTTTTCTTTAGTCCAACCAAATACAATTATGTAAGATGTTTCTCAAAAAAATAACACAAAAATATGAGATGAGTATTGATGACACAAAAATATTCACTAAAAAATAATAATGAAATCAACATATAAAATAAATATTGTAATGACATAATGAAAATAATCATAATTTAAAAGTACTAAATCATGCTAAAATAAGTTTATTAAGTATTAGATACATTTCAAAATATTTAAGAAAAATTAATTAGATTATGTATTTTAATTGTCTAAAGCAATGTAAAACTAAAGAACAAATATTCAATATTATTGTCATTCTTAGTGTTGGATTGATTTTCTTTTTGCATTAGTATTAATTTGATTTTGATTTAAGTTTTATTATAATTATTAATATCTATGAACTATAATCTTTATTGGACCATTCCGAATTCTATGTCTTAAACTTGAAATAATATACTAAAAGATAAAAACTATGAAATAGTATAAGAAATATTTTAAAATGATATCAAAGTAAATATTCTTATGTATAAAATATAATTTTAAAATTACATATATAGTGTCTGATTGGTTTGGTGTTGAATTGGTTTTCTTAGTTAAAACCAAATCACTAATCATGATATTTTTCGATTTAACTTAATTTGCGATTTAGTTCGATTTTATACCCGATGCTTATAAAAATACGTTGATTATCCTCAATTTAATTTATATAGTTATTATTGAATTGAATCTTATATAAGTCCAAATTAAGGATTTATATTTTAATGGGAAAACATATAATATTGTATGGATTATAGACATCAAAAAGAATATAAAAGGGACAGCCCCCATGTAGCAGCCGCCAGAAAATGATAATTTTGTTGCAGTGCGATTATTATTTGTAATTATTGTAACCAATAGATGCGAAAGATATTATTTTTATTTGAAAGGGTTAGTGGACATTTAATGATATAACTTTTTTTTAAAAAAATAATTTTTAATTTTATTCTTTAAAATCTAATTATATTTAACAAGTATACGGTCTTTTAACATAAATATCATAATATGAAAATATAAATTTTATGCCTAGTAATGGTTCAATTTGCGTCTTTGGACGGGTTAAATGTTTTTATTTCTTTCTAAATTAATTTTTTTAATTAAAGAAATAGTGAGAATTGAATATTTGAAATCCAAGAATCAGATGAAGAACAAGACCATGACTGTTGAAATTTAGACCAAGTACTTCTATGGTGAGAATAATAATAGTCGTACTTACTTTCTCTTACAAAATCACTAACTATGATTTATAATCCAAAAATCATTTAACGATAAAAGTTTTATAAAAAATTTGTCCTTGTTTTGTTTTGTTCTCCGTGTGATGTACAGACTAAATTCAATTCTCGATCAAAAATTTTAGAATAAATAAGTCTTAATAAAGCCGATTTCATAGTCACGACATTTGAATCACTGACCTAGTCCTTTAGTACCATCACCCCTCCCCTTAGCTTCCTTCATATTACTTTGACATCAACAGTATTATTTGTTTTTCACTTTTATTAAATAAAAATTACAGTACATAATATATTAGACCGAGTTCTTGTAATGACGATATCATTAGTTATTAGTATATATATACACATTAGTGCCTCAATATTCAATTGTACTCATAAAAAATCACTAATTCCCACCTGAGGAATGTTAAAAGTGATTAACGATATAATTTTGAATTTAATTTGTAACAACTTGAGAAAATATCATTCTTTTCAAGTCAGAGAAATTCCTCTATTATTTTTTTTTCGTCTTTTATCTCTTTTGATCAATCAATAATTCACTTCTCAAATTCTTCAACTACCATTTTAATGTTTTCTTAGTAGCCGTCTTCTATTTATACAACTAATCAATCAACTGAGCTATCGAAATCCTCGTTCAGAGTTACGTATTTCAAAACTTGTTTATGAATGAGGATTTCATACTATAACATGAATATAAAAATTTCAATTTTAATCCTAGCTTCATTTCTTGTTTCATGTTATTGTTCAACAATCTTTAGTTTATCATCTGAAGGTTCACTTTCAGCTCCACAAGATTTAATTTCGTCTCGAAATGGAAAATTCACTGCTGGTTTCTACTCTGTTGGTGATAATTCTTATATCTTTGCTATATGGTTTACTAAGCCATTGGCTGATGGAAGCAACACAATTGTTTGGATGGCTAATCGTGATCAACCGATAAACGGACAAAAATCACATCTATCACTGTATAAATCAGGCAATCTTGTACTGATCGACGCGAATCAGATCAATGTTTGGGAATCTGGTACACAATCATCAACTTCCTCTGTTGAGTTAAGGTTGTTGGATAATGGAAATCTTGTTCTTGTAACTTATCAAGGTCAAAGGTTATGGCAAAGCTTTGATTCACCAACTGATACACTTCTTCCTGAACAACCACTTACGAAAATCTCAAAGCTTGTATCGCGTAGAAGCTTGACTAATTTCTCCTCTGGATTCTATCAGTTACATTTTAATGAAGATAATGTCCTGCATCTTGTCTTTGATGGAATAGAGATGACAAGTGTGTTCTGGCCAAGCCCGTGGTTGATCGTTTGGGATGCAGGTTAGTAGAGACGGATTCAGAATTTGAATTTGAGTCATTATATCCTCAGTATGTTGTCACTCAACTCATTATATGTTTCATTTGAGTGTATTGGTTAGTAAGGATGGGATTCAGGATTTAAATTTAGTTGGTTCAATATTTAGTACAATGAAGTTTTTCGGTTTAATTAAACTCATTGCTTGTATACGCCATCCATATCTGCAGGTAGATCCACTTATAATGACAGCAAAACAGCAGTTCTTGATCGCTTTGGGAATTTTACATCGAGTGATAGATTTGGATTCCAATCTGCTGATTATGGTGTGGAATTGCAAAGGAGATTCAGCCTTGACGTAGATGGAAACCTTCGATTGTACAGCCTAGATAAGCTGAGCAACATTTGGAAAGTTTCTTGGCAGTTATTTTCAGCAGCCTGTCGGATTCATGGAGTTTGTGGATTGAACAGTTTGTGTTCCTATGATCCTGTCTCCGGAAGAAAATGTTCTTGTGTACCAGGATACAGGATGAAAAATCCTAAAGATTGGTCCTATGGTTGTGAACCAGAATTCGATATCTCTTGCAACGATACAAGCTCGTTGGACTTCATTCCACTTCGCCACGTTGAGTTTTATGGGTATGATATTGCATATTTTCGCAATAAAACATTGCAAGAATGTAAAGATTTGTGCTTGAAACACTGCGATTGTAAAGGTTTTGAATACAAGTATGTTCAGGGTAATGGCACCTATGGTTGTTACCCGAAAACACTTCTGTTCAATGGCTATGTTCAATCTAGTTGGCCTGATTTTGTTTACCTTAAAGTGCCTAAAGCACGACGTGCCTGGCAGGAGCAGTATAAAGGGAACCTTCAATGTGACGATAAAAAGGTGATGTTGGATAGAGCTTATAAAAGAAAAGAGCATGGTGGATGGATGAAGCCATTCATTTGGTCAGTTGTTGTAGCTGGAGTCTTTGAGATTCTCTGTGTTCTCACTTACTTTATTAAAACGAGAAAAAGCTCGAATGAAACCACAAAAGGCTACCTTCATCTTTCGACAAGATTCAAGAAATTCACCTATGCTGAGCTTAAGAAGGCCACTTCTAATTTCAGTGAAGAGATAGGTCGAGGAGGCGGTGGTATTGTGTACAAAGGGAAGTTATCTGATGACAGAGTTGCAGCTATTAAGTCTCTCTATGGAGCTAACTATCAAGGAGAAGCAGAATTTCTAGCTGAAGTTAGCACTATAGGCAACGTTAATCACATGAATTTGATCGAAATTTGGGGATATTGTGCCGAGGGAAAGCACAGGCTTTTAGTTTATGAGTACATGGAGTATGGTTCTTTATCAGATAATTTGAATGCCAACAATCTTGATTGGGAAAAAAGGTTTGAAATCGCGTTGGGAACAGCTAAAGGACTTGCATATTTGCATGAAGAATGCTTAGAATGGGTCTTGCATTGTGATGTAAAGCCTCAGAACATACTATTAGATTCCAATTACAAGCCAAAAGTTGCTGACTTTGGGCTTTCAAAGATATTTAACAGAGGTGGCTTGGATCATTCAAACTTTTCAACGATAAGAGGGACGAGAGGATACATGGCTCCAGAATGGGTATTCAAGATGCCTATTACATCCAAAGTCGATGTCTATAGCTATGGAATTGTTTTATTAGAGATGATCACAGGTAAGAGTCCCGAAGTTTGTGCTGATGGTGGCTCGGGGGATGATGATTCTATGGGACTAGGATTGTTAGTCACTTGGATTAGAGATAAAATGCGCGAAAACAGTGAAAGAAAATCATGGATTCAACAAATTGTGGATCCTGCATTGAATGGTAAATTCGATTTGGAAAAAATGGAGATTTTATTAGAGTTAGCCTTGCAATGTTCCGAAGAAGACAGAGATGCAAGACCTACCATGTGTGAGGTGGTGGATAAAATGCTTCATCCAGAAAATTTCGAGTTGAAATTAGACATGTTAATGTAGTTTCTCAAGATATAAAATCTTGCCAAAGTGATATAATACAAGCTTTATATGTAATGTGTCTTGAGTAGCAAGTACTTTTGAATTCCAAAATGTAAATCCTTATAAAATGACAGTTTCTTAACAAAATTGTGCATTATAGCAACTGTTATGATCTTATGCATCAGTGCTAGATGGAAAGTGTGCCATGAGTACATTTACCCTTTAACCTACGTCTTAGGTTTGAGTCCTCGAAAAATTCATGATAGAAAATGTTTCTCCCCTTAAAATTGGCACTACAGGACGCGAATATTGATTAGTCAGACTAATAAATTCCAACCTTCTATTAGGACCAGACTAACTAATAATGCATGTCAACTTAACCATTTGCTGGTGACCATTATATATATATATTCACAAAATAAGTAAATTTTGACTGAGACCTAATTAAGAGGCTGCTGATTAGCTGGATAGATTAGCAGTAAATTCAGTTATAAAAAATCTTTTAAGTCATGATCAACTGTCTCATAGTCAATAATTGATAAATGAATCTTCATTTCTGTTAGTTGATAATCTATCAAAATCATTTAAATAGTTCCCAATCTGCCCTAGTCTAATCCTAAGGTCCAATTTCTGATCAAAATACTCAATAATCACAAGTGGCTATTTTGTCAATGAACCATTTATTTATTTAGTATTTATGTTTTATATTCTCATATCTTTGTGTTGTTGAGGTCAAGTCCATTGTCGAAACCAAATCCACCAATTCTTTTACGAGCCCAACAGATATATTTGTATTCATTGATATAATTGTATTTGAATGAATTGTGATTTAATGAAAAATAGAGACTTTTCGCAAGGTTGTGTTTTTTTAACTATTTCAAAAGGTTGAGATATTTTCAATAAAACACATTAAGCACTTGTTCATACTATTCTTTATTGTATAAATGGATGAGTTATTTTTTAGTAATGAATTTTCTGATCTTCTTATTCTGCATAAATAAGTTTTAGTGTACTTTGTTTTCGTTGAATGATGTGTTGACACTGTAATTTTAGGTATCAATACACTGGTGAGTAAGATCTTCCTAGAGGATATATTTCATTAATCTCCAATACTTGTGAGGGATAATTTTCTTAAGAACATTGTATGTTCAGTAGACTCGATTTTCTTCTTTAAGAAATATATTTTATGTATTATTAAGTTTCTAAATACTCTTTTAACTATGTTGTTTCTTACCAAGTTTTTAAAAATTGTTGAGTAAGTAGTCTTGTTCGAAAGCCTCGAGCGAAAAGACAAATTAAAAGTAACAAGATTCTGAAAGAAAGAAAGACTTTAAGGCAACTAAAGCTACGAAGGTAGATTTAAGTGACTAATCTTTCTTATCCGAAAGCAAGCATTCTAAGTATTTTAAGTAATACAAATTTATTAACATATTCATTGATACAATTATATTGTTGATACAACATTTTCCCTCATTCTTCCAAGTCTTTCTCGTATCTTTTCTCCTTAAGATTATGAATCATAATGACACAAAATATAACTATTAATTGAGAAATTTCATAAATAGCAAAGATAATAGACATTATAAGACTATATAGCTATAACTTGGGCAATTACGCTTCATAGCTATAGTCTCTTTTGCTATGGAGGATGTGGTTTGTATATTTCGTTTACCCGTTTGTATATTTCACATTCAAATATACAAATAGGATAAACATATATAAATAGAGGTTGTGATTTGTTCATTACACACGTTTATATATTTTGGTTGCGGATATACAAACAGGTTAAGTATATCAATTTTTGTATATATTTAGGAATTATTCAAAATTCCGTTTGTATATTCTGCTTGCCAATAATATGTAACGACCTGTTTAGTCGTTTTGAGTAACAGATTTTTATTTGGGAAAACTGGCTGAATACGACGGACACCACGACGGACCGTCGAGGGTGTCCCGTTCCAAAACACTTGGAATTATGAAATTGAGTGTTGAAACTGAGTCTCTGAACTCTGTGACGGACCTGCAGGACGGACCGTCACAGTCACGACGGACCGTCGTGAGCCCCGTTTCAAAACACTTAAACTCTTGAGAATTTGGTGCTGGGAGCAACTCTCTGTCCGTCGTGACGGAAGTGCAGGACGGACCGTCGTATGCAGGACGGACCGTCGTATGCACGACGGACCGTCACAGACTCCTTAAAGGAAATTGAGTCCATGACGAACCTGCGTGACGGACCGTCGCAGTCACGACGGACCGTCACAGGTTCCGTAATCCCAATCGGGGTCAGAATTCTGGCTAATTTTAAAGGGGTGTTTTGGACTATTCCGGCTTTAATTTATAAAGTTAGTGGGTTAATGTTATTAGTTCAATTCCTTGGGGGTTGAAAGACTAACTTTGAGTAACTTGGTGGGTTGGTTTCATCACTTTTGAAACTTGAAATCTTGTGATTTAGGGTAAGAAGAGAGGAAGGTTGGAGGAAAAAAGAGAAAGAGAAAGAGAAGAGAAAAGAGGCGCTTGAGAGAGAAGGAGCAAGGTTTCTTGAAGATTCTTGCTTGAACACAAATCCTTGGTGAAGGTAGGTTATGGTTTATGCTATTTGTAGTAAACTCTCAATAGCAAATGATATGTATTGGGTAATCTTGTAAACCCTTCTATATGCTTATTTGTATGATTGTATGAGTATGATTATATGTTTGTGATGAAATAAGCATGATGAAGCTTTTGAACCCTAAATCTTGATCTTAGTATAAAAGAAGGCTAGATGAACTATGTGTGGTATTGATGATGCCTTAGTATAAATGAAGGCTTGATGAACTTGTTATGAGAATTGTGATGCCTTAGTATAAAGAAGGCTTGATGAACTTGAGGATCGGAGTGCCACGTTCCGGCACCAGGATAGAATATGGATCGGGTGTCACGTTCCGGCACCAGGATAGAAATGAGGATCGGAGTGCCACGTTCCGGCACCAGGATAGAAATGAGGATCGGAGTGCCACGTTCCGGCACCAGGATAGATATGAGGATCGGAGTGCCACGTTCCGGCACCAGGATAGAAATGAGGATCAGAGTGCCACGTTCCGGCACCAGGATAGAATATGGATCGGAGTGCCACGTTCCGGCACGGGATAGAATATGGATCGGAGTGTCACGTACCGACACGAGAGGATTAAATTATGAATCTTGAAAGATGTTAATATGCTAAATCTATGAACCTGTTAATGAGTATGGTTTTGAGGCGTGAGTCCTCCTGGATGAACTTGGTGATATTTATTGATGATTGTAGTATTTGTTGTTACTACATGTTGAGTATTATAGTTGATTTGTGAGATTAACTGATATATACTATTTTCTATTCTGAGTTGGCCGATGATACCTACTCAGTACGTGTGGTTGTACTGACTCCTACTTGTTTGTTTCTTTCTTGTATTTGTGGAGTGCAGCAACCTTGCCGTCGTCTTCAACTCGACCGTGATTCCTAGCCAGTCTTCACTGTACCGGATCTCAGGGTGAGCTATGCTTCTAGCTTGGACTGGATCCTCTTCTTCTCGTCTTGATGCCTTGAAGTTCCGGCATGGACTAGCTTTCATTTGTTTAACTTCTTAAAATACTCTTAGTTTAGTAATTTGAGGATAGATGTTCTTGTGATGATGACTTCCGGATTTTGGGGACATGTATCGTATTTATTTTTCGTATTGAGTTAAGTCTTCCGCGTTGTATTTGGTTTAATTTATTTTGGTTTAGATTGGTTGGTTCGCTCACACAGGAGGGTAGTGTGGGTGCCAGTCGCGTCCCCGATTTGGGTCGTGACAACCTCCTTGGTCCGGCAAGTAGCATTAAGGCGAGTTCTAACGTTGGCCATTCGTTAAAAAGACTTCTAAACGAAAGAATTATCAATACATGCAAGACACTATTCTAGAATTGCTATTTTAGTTAGATTTTACCTCATTATTCACCCATGGTTCCCACAACCCTATTTATGGAGTTTAGTTACCCATGATCATAATCACACTATTCATATATTTAATATAAGAATTCATGCACTTACTTTAATGAGAAAGAGTATAATCCAGAAATTCACTTGATTAATCAACAAAATCACCAACAATCAATTCCAAAAAAAGTGTAACAATTACTAAAATTAATCCTTCAATACTTGAACAAGAGAACTAAAGATTATCCAAAAGTCTAACTATCAAAGAGTCTACTATCAAAGAGTCTAACCCCAAAAACGAGGTTTTTCAAACTATTTATAATAAAAACAAAACCTAATAAAAGAAGGACTCTAATTACTGAATCAGGGTCGACGGACCTCGTGACAGACCGTCGTGGTCACGACGGGCCGTCATGGCCTCCGTCGTCCCATACTTCACAAATTCTTCTACTGCTCTCTTCATTACCCTCGGCGAACATGTATGACGGACCGTTCCAAGCACGATGGTCCGTCGAGGGTCTCCGTTTCATAATACTTAACTTCTTGGAATTTGGGTATTGAGACTACTTTCCGATTATTGCGACGAACCAGCAGGACAGACTGTCGTGGATATGGCAGTTCATCGTGGACTTCCGTAATCCCATACTAGGTCAGACTTCTCCACCTTTCTTTAGAAGCTTCACTACGATGCCACCTACGTACCATCACAAGCTCGACGGACCATCAGAAGCTCCGTAGGTGGTCTCTTCTGCTCTCTCTAAAAAACTTCCACATTCATCTTTGGACAGATTTCTTGCAAATAAGGAGAAATTTACATACAAATCAATACAAAAAGGCTTTTGGACACACACTAAATTTAAGGAAAAAACATTAAAAATGCCGTGAAACCACAATATATCAGCTATATCTATTATGAGAAAGGCGTAGCCCATACCACAAATTGTATATAAACTCCAGATAACCAATAAGATACACCTAATGCTAAGGAGTACATATAATGAACCTCAAATTGCGTGTCGTCAAGGGACAATAGGCTGAAGCTAGAGTGAATCAACACCTTAGAGAATAAAGGTCAGCACAATAAGACCTTGAATCATTGATTATAAAGGCTTTCCAAGATTCTCATTTAACGTCAGCATCAAATAACCATCATTGAATGACATTTACTAGTAGACAATCAACACAATACTCAAAGATCAAACCAACTCTAGTTCCCAATGGTCAAGCAAATCCTTAAATCCCAAACGCAATTCACGGGGCTATAGAAAAAGAGTGAGTGGATAGAAGGTGATTAAATTTGAGTCCTCGCCTAAACGAAGGCTTATTTATATTAGAGTCAAGTTTTCTACAGTAGGGAGTTAACCATATGAAATGATATCAAAACAGAATGGGGCTAAATGGGACCAAATATAGCACGACTACGACTAGAACTAGTATAAGCCTAAACGAAGATTCTCAAACTAATCACCAATAACATCAATTGAGTTTAACCACAAGATACGAGAAATAACATGACACAATCAACATGTTCCTAGGCACTCTTGAAAATCCCAAAATACGTCTAACACATGACATCTAACAATTTAGCACAATCAACATTGTTTCCATCCCTAATTAGCAAGAATTAATATAATTTCTGATATTCAATCTCAAACTAAGGAAAGGGAAGTCGTAGCCTACCTTTAGGCTAACCATAATTCGAGGCTAACAATAGTGGAACACAAACACCATGCTACAATTCACTCTTTAAATAACAACAAAAAGCTAAGGTTGTTCCAGAATAGAGGAAAACACCACAAATAAAGACTCTCTTACATTTGCCAATGCGACACCTAGGTGTCCCCGCACTTTCAAACATAGTGGAGTTCAAATAATCAAAATCTAGGATATATTTAAGAGGAAAAGTCGCCAAAGGAAAATTATAATTCCCTCTTGAATGGGTCTTTCCATTAAATAAAGACTAGACTAAATCCTACTTTGTGAATGCGGCATGAGGGTCTTGAGACATGGAGGATCAACAATTAACCCTTCTCAAATGCAAAGAAGGCCTTACAAATGCTTAGGGTAAAGAAATAAGGCCATGAGAATGCGGCTGGGACCTATGAATGCAAATAGGAGGTAACTAACTCATCGCCAATGAAGCATGGACCCTCGGAATATCAATACCTAATTCATTGGTACTTGCACACGTGCAGGTAAAATATTGATTGTACCAACTAATGTGCATAACCTAGTTTGACAACTCAAAATCTCTAATGGGGTTCTCGTAATTTATTCAAAATGTTGTGCGTGCAAATGAGATATGCAAATCTATCAAATTCAACATTCCAAAGTCAATGCAGTACAATGAACTCTTGAGGATCTTCCTCAACCATAGAACTATGAAATTGTAGACTTCATTCTAGTGCAGTCCCTCACTCTAGCTTCCTCCATAGCAACATTTGAGCTCATGGGAACTGCAGTGCTTGGGCCATCATAGATTGAGACAATATGTAAAAAGCAACCCTAAACTCTACATTAGTCACCTATTCCACCAAAGGTCCGACCAGAGTTTGAGGAGCTTGAGAAGGACCTTCGTGTTCCACATTCTCCTTCATGTTCATTCTAGAATAAGCTATTCGAGTATCCATTTCCTGTAAGCATTAGATAGGGATTAGGAGAAAGACTTTATAGAGTCAAACTCTATGACACGACTTTAGATTAATGAAGAAGTGGAGCTTCATAAGTATCTTCCATCCTCTTATTAAAAAATGAGGCGGGCTTCACACTCATGAACAAGACTCTACTCAACATGGCTTATAAGATGTCCAAGGACCATTATGAATCATGTGATTTGACTACCAAGTTTGTCATAACCAAAGGGTATACCCTAGATATAACATGGTGTATAGGACCTCAAGAGGCTCCACACAATATACTTAGAATTCGTAACATAAGAAATAGAACATAAGAGATAATCAAGTACATTTCAGGTTCTAAACATTTTATAAAAGAAAAGCGGAATGCTAAATATTTGTCTCAATAGTCATATAATATAATAGAATCAAATTCTGCATAGCCAATAAATCATGTCCAAGACTGAAAATAAGAAAGAGACATAAAAAAATGAAAATATATCCTCAAAGCATGAGAACTCACCCAAGCTCGAAAATCTCGCAATCAACCTTTCCTTGAGCTTGGGAATCACATATCAAGCTCCTCACCATTTAAAGGCATCCCTTAAGCATCCATAACCTATACTTTGTGTAAAATGGTAGAGAAGAATGGAGTTAGTGCAAGAATGCACTAAGTATGACAACCATGCAAAAACATGTATTTAAAAGGGACATTTTATTAGAAAACCATGCATTATACCTTTTTTTGAAAAATTTCATATATTGAGCATCATACAACATACATACTTCACTAATTTATATATAATAGTCATAATAGCACATAAAATCACACAAAGCATTTAAGTGACATTTTGAAGCATTTTATAATAAGCTCGTCACACTTTACAGTAAGCATTTTTCCCTTAACAGTGAACTTCTTTACTTTAACCCATTAGCCTCCCAAGTAACCCTCTAGTAATACTTTGTCCAATGCATCACCTTAAGTACACAAGGAATCCGTACATACAACCTTCACACACCAAGACATACCATCATAGAAGTATATAACACCACAAGACACATACAAGTCAAGACCAAAGGACATTACAATGAACTCTATTCACTTTGCACATATACTAATTTCACTTCACATAGAACATTATGAGACCTTACTTCCTCTTCTAAGTCTAATTGTGAAATGTCCATGTGAAGTCCCATAACCTCACACCTACTTAGTAAACCTATCATAAAACCACAAGCCTTAACATATACTTCATAAAGCAAACATAATACTATAGTCAACTACATACACTTCATGTAGGACCTTAGTCACATAGTCATATTGGAACTTCATATCATTCTTATCATCACATCATGTAGACACTAACATAATGTAATGCAAGAGAACCATAAACATATGCACATACATTGGACCACCTTCCTAGGACTACCTTAGCGAGCTACTTGTGCAATGCATAAGTGGGTTCATTACTTCACCTATCCTAATGTACCTTCCCTTAGGTTATCCTAGTTAGGTTCCCTTTACTTTACTTTAATTCCATTGTCCATTTTACATTAGGGAAACTATAGCCTTAACCGACACTAAGACCATGGGTGCTAAACATGGAATTTCGTGTTGCAGAGCATTACACCAAAACAAGGTGCTCTTACCTATCCAAGGTAGAACATTAATACATTATAGAATACTAAGTAAATTCACTTGCTAGATCATATGCGGAAAGCATAGTTTATGGAACTTGGAGGTATATGTGGAAACACTCTTTATGACAAATGGGGCA
This sequence comes from Solanum chilense, assembly GCA_032847665.1. Lineage (NCBI taxonomy): Eukaryota > Viridiplantae > Streptophyta > Magnoliopsida > Solanales > Solanaceae > Solanum > Solanum chilense. The sequence goes on from CM064963.1 coordinate 50,166,242, forward strand.
TTGTAGTCATCCACTATGAAAATATCACTCTATGCCCTTTGGATATGATGCTAACCACATCGTGAGGAATATGGTGACCTACCTTCCTACAATGGGAAGGGACACCCCTATTAACATTACTTTATAAAAACGAAGGCTTTAGGAGAGTTAACTCCTCGTATGCTTAGCTCATAGGTCATAGATGAGTGTATCAACCTAAATCATGTGAGAAACCATTTCACGTGGACATAGCATATTCAAACACCTATATAGTTTAGGGTACACTTGAGTAAACCTTTCAAGGCCCCTCCATTAACTAGATTATCATACATGTGTGTGTGTATACTTTTATGTGAGCAAACCTTTCACATAACACATTAAGGAAACACATGTTCATACATTAATGCATAAGCATAAAGGTATAACTATATGAGAAATCCTTTCATATAAACACTCTAAGAAACTATGCATATTCATAATTCATCATATCATATAGTTAACATCATAGCATATAAGTCATATTCATAACATGTTCATACATTACTATTCATGAACTTAGAAGACAAACCTAGGAACTATCCTATCAAGGTACCCATGTGCAATGCATACACAAGGTCCCATACCCTTGCCCATACTAGTAAAACTACCAAGTCATCCTAGTTAATGAATGCATCACATACTTTCATAGACATCGGCATTACATGCAGAGTAGTAGACATTAGTGCATATGAGAATACCTTTCATTAGACACCATGATCCTATACTACGTTATAAGCATGCATAATGTGTGAGTGTGTTTTGATTGGTCGACATGATCACATAATGGCTATCAACAACACATTGAGGAATCCACCCTCTTAGGACCACAATGCACCTTAAAGCATACACCACAACACAACTTAGCATAGGAGACAAGCTAACTTCATATTACACTTAAGACTCCTAACCTTAGCTATTCACACATTCACATAGCGGTAAATAGGTAAGGGATCATTAGTCATTTATACTCATCTAAAGAAGTACCTAATCAAACCCCAATATAGTCATTCATATACTTGTAATTTTACCAATACAACCCAGATCACAACTAGAATAGGAAATTAGGCATGACTTCACATTTGGGTGATCATCACCAACACACATTCATATTATAATTGCCTTCAAGGAATTATCACCGCACATATATATTGAAAATAAAGTAAAGATTCCACCATTAGTGGACCACAGTGCCATACAAGGCTTCATCAATTCACAATTCTATAGAAAGTAGAAGAACTAGGCATTCTGACAAATTTCTCAACCTTTGGTCATTGACCAATACCCATATTTCATAAACAATTCATATCTAGGGCAGTATCTAAAGGTATACTAACATAATAGAAATCATGAAATAATCATAACAATATCAAGATCATATAAAGTACACTACCTCATCAACTTATAGAATGTGAAGGAAAGTGGATCTGTTACCGAATTCTTCCTAACATTGATCATCAATGATCAACCTCCTTAATTCACCAAAGTAAAATATAAGGCAGTAGCTACAAGTATCTCTTCATAATAAAACTCATACATTCATGCACTTATAGAGTCTATATTACAGTGAACACCATACAATTACAATACAGAGGAAGTAGAGATCAAGTCTTCAAGCATCAATCCATATTGGATAACAACACATAATTTATCATCACAATACATTATAGGAAGTATCTAAAGTACAATTAACCGAACACGAGATCATGAATCAATTACCATAGAGTCGAGATACAATTGAACTACATTAGCAATTTATAGAGATAAGAGAACATGAATCAATACTACCTAATCTTCAAGCCTTGATTAACATTGGATCCATTACATATAAGTCATAATGTAATACATGATAAGAAGTAGCTAACAATCAATCAAACATAATTGAATCACATTAGAATTCTCCTAACAACAAGATCATACTAGCCAATAAATAGCTTAAAATGAGAGTTGGAAGGGAGCATGGGTTCATCATGAAATTGGATTGAAATTCACATTACAATCAATATGTTATCATCAATTCATCATGAGAAATCCTTTGACAACTTTTTGAGAAAGAACGCATGGCTAGATTGAAAAAGAAGAGATTTGATCATGAACTTGCATTAAAATCATTTAAGGAACTCTCTAGATGAAAGATTAACTAGATTAAGGATCACCACACCTTAATGTAGTATAAGACATATAAACTTGATGAATAACCCATGGGAATCCAAGCTTCAAGATTTTCTTGAGCTTCACCTACAATGGAGGTTTTCTAGAGAGTTTGGGAGAGGGAAATCTAATTTTTGTGAATTGAATTAAGAATGGGGTTGTCACGTTTTTGATCATACTAATATACCCAAAAAATAACCAACTAAATCGCCTATGGTCATGTTAGCACGTGGGGTAAATTTACAGTTAAGTCTTAATGAAACAGTTGCAAGCAGAGAAGTCGCAGGCTTCATCGTTGGGCACAGTTGACGAGGCATCATCTGGTCGACGAGCTATCCTGCTGCTTCGTCGTTTGCGACTGCAGCTCTTTCCTGTGAGGATTATCTCACACTTATAATAATTGGGCGACGCCTCCCATCGATGGGGCGCGATTTAAGGACGGGGCGTCATTTGACCACGTTGATTGACACTGCCAAAGCAGTGTCTCGACAGCCTTTGGGTTCTCCTTGAGGGTCTCTTGTTGGGCCGTTGGTGAATCGTACCTGGACGTTTCTAACGTACATATATACCTCAAAATGTCAAGGTCCTTTCACATCAATTTCACCCAAAACAAATACTCGTAACACATTCAAAAAAGCTAGGCACACTCAAGACACACATGAACGTCTCAAAGTCTAACTTTTGAACGTCTTGGTTGTTTGACTTCCTAACTTCATGAAAATCAACATAATTCCTATCAACATCATTATTACTCATATAAGGATTTCATAAGACAATGACACACATATCAGAACATAAAAACATCTAAGGCCTCTTGGTGACTAGTCGTCTAACGTCTTGATCGTCCCTCGACATTTGACTTCCAATGACTTCAAGTCACTCATGCATACTTTAAACACTTAAGTAACATGTTAACAATCTTATAGGTACATGTGAGGCTCTAGACATCTTAACTCCTTTTAGGGGTCTTACACTAACAACTCTAAAACCATTAATTTCATGTGAGATACTTCTTAAAGTAACCTTAGTTCATTATTATCATTGTGGGAAGTAGCCTTAAATACATAGAGATCATGAAATTCTAGCTTAAGTGGATGCCACAAGCTAATGACTATTTAGACAATCACTTATAGGGGCACATATGTAAGGGACGAGGAGATTTCTTCTCTAAACCATCCTATACTAACGAGAGAGCCTCCATATCAAATATCAAGTTGATGCTAAGCATAATTCCGATGGAGTAGTAATTTTCTTAACTTGTTCTTGTTATCTGTAGAAGGTCACATTATCTTTAGAATCCAAGCTAAGCTTCATTAGGATAGATCTTTTATCTCTACTTCATTTAGGTGAGAAAACATTTCAATCTTAGAATTCTTACGATGTAAGAAACCTTTCTCAATCATACATTCATGTGTATATGATAAACCATTGAACAACATAACAACAATATCGTCATTAATACTTGACTCGCAAACCATCCTTAGAAATGTTTCATATATTTCATAAGAACATGCATAGTTCCATAATTAATCCTTTCAAGGTTCAAAACATACTTCAAATCATAAAATCTATATTACATGGGTTACACGTGGGTTCATAAAAATTCATCATAATTTCATGTAATTCTATCAATTCATCCTTGATTTCGTACAGATCTTCTTTCATAATTCAAGATCCACATAATATGCTCATAACTAGTAAAACATGGTGATTACACGAGTTCATTGGGGAATCTTAGTAAAATCATAGTATTTTATCAATACATGCATAAGAGCTCATAGTTAAATCATTTAAATTAATCATCAAGAGAACCCATGGAATTGACGAAAATCTTATCTCAATTGGGGATTTCTAACATTCAAATAGGAGAATTTGGGAACTCCATGAATGGAAGGAATATATGGATGGAAAGTATCATAACTTATATCAAAGCCCCAATGCAATTTTAAAAAGAATGTTTGATATTGAACCCTTGCTTAAATCATCTTTTTCAAGCTTCTAGTGAGAGAAATACCTTTTGGAGATAAAGACTCAACTTCTTATGGTGAGTTTGATGATGCTCAAGTGAATGAATTAATTTGGGGTTAAAATCACTTACTTAGGGGTTATAGGCATGGGAAAAACGACGTAGTATTAAGATAAAACAATTAGGAAAAGACAAGTGCCTTTATAATAATAAACGAACTTATACATACTAGCGTTGACCGACGGACCATGGTTTGAGCGGTGGTCTGTCCTGCACATCTATCATCTCCATCAAAGATTGGACTTTTGGGCCATGATCCATGCACCACCCTCCACGGACTGTGGACCCAACAAGTTTCTGTTGGTCCAGGTCATGATTTATGGTCTTTTGGTCCTTGTTGGGTGGACAACCCATGTATAAGACCCATAGTTGGTGTCTTAATCCATGATCTTTAGCCGGTCTATGTCGGATGGCACCAGAAACTTTTGAAAACTGCTGTCATTCCTATTCTCAAGTACGATGAGTTACAATTTGTCATGCTCCGAGACAACCCCTAGATGTAACCTAGGACCGAAGACCACTAGTGATCTCAAGATAACCCTCTTACCAATGGCATGATTTAAAAATGCAACAAAATATATAAACCAAAGCTTATTTGGATAAATTAACAACTTAATCCACAATAAAAATAAAGTTCTAAAAATTACAATAAGAATAAAGTTGTTAGTTTAAATATCTTTTTTGGAATATGTACTTGAATAGATTGCATTGATTTGGAAGCTCAAGAAAAAGGGAAGACTCAAGTCTCGGAGTGATTGTTCGATTATTTGAGGCAAGTGGATTTCTATACCCTTGTTAAGTGTAAGAAATGGGTGTATTTCGTTGTGGTATATGTTTGGGAGTAATAGGACTTGGTGATAGGTTATTTTGTATACATTGATTAATTCTAATAATAAAAACAAAGGTTAATAAAAGGCAATGTGAATAATTGCTTGTGTGTGATGTGTTGATAATGGAGAATGTTTTGAAAGGCTTGTACAATCATTGTTGATGTTGTTGTGAATTGTGTAATGTTATGAAAAGGACCATCTTCTGTGTATTTATGTGAACATGTCATTTGCATTTTCTAAGACATGGTTGTGACAAGTGTTATGTGCATTGATAAAGAATGAGAACTTAAAGAGGATGTACTATCTCAAGGTACGAATCATGCACCGTGATGGATACTATATTTCAAGGGACGTAACACACGTTGCGAAGAATAATATATTTTGAGGGATGTATCTCACACCACAATGGTTACTATTATAGAGGGTCGTGTCATACACCGCGACAGTTGCATGGACAAATATGTCCCCCATGGGTCCCGGACTGAGAGACAGCAGGTGTGTATCACTAGGTCAGACATGCATCATTATACTTGACATTGGATTCCATGGCATTACCCATACTTATCATTAGTGAACTTGATATTGTGTTTTGCTGTTCTTGTGAATGCCCTTCTCTATAACTTGTGATAGATTAATACTTAGCTTGTTGTTGAGGATATATAATTTGTTAATGTGTGGTTGTTGAGGATATAATTTTTTAAATTATTGTTGTTGAGAATATATAATTTTGCAAAGTGTTGTTGTTGAGGATAAATAATTTATCTAAGTGTTGTTCTTGAGCTATGTTCTATGTAAACTGTGAGCTGTTAGGTTAGACTGATTTTTAGGCAGGTTGTAGTTGTGGAGGTTCGGTTGGGGTTGTAGGAGTACCCATATTTCATCTCCTTATCTTCTGTTTAGAGGTTTACTTGCTTCCGTGTGATTTGGTACTCACCCCTTGCTTCTACAATTTTTTGTAGGTTACTAGTGCAGAACATTGTGATATATTCTCTTTTTTTTCGAGGCTTCTTGGAATTTGTGAGGTAGCTGTTTGTTATCTCAGCAGACCTTCTTACTCTACTTTATGATTTTGATCTATTCTAGAAATAATATCATATGAGACTTATATTTTCTTTACATGTGACAACAAGGTTTTGGGGTATAATTTAAGTTGATAGTAATTTTTTTGCATTTTATTATAATGGTTTAGTTTTAGGCTTACTTGTTTTGGTGGTATAAGATGAGTTCTATCACACCCAATTTTTGGTCGTGAGAAAATGGTATCAGAGCTCCAGGTTCATAGGTCTAATGTTTGTACAAGTCGAGTCTAAGTAGAGTCTCGCGGATCGGTACAGAGACGTCTGTACTTATCTTCGAGAGGATATAGTGACTTATAAGAAAAATCTTTACTTCTTAAATTCTTTGTCGTTCGTACTTGGTTCGATTTTTACTCTTATGGATTCACTTCATTTACGCTCATTTATATGATGACTCGCGCATAGTTCCTCATGTGAATATATGACGTATTGTATTGTCTTGAATGTTAGACCTAGCACTAAGGTGGAAGTTATAAAATTATGAAAACGATGTGGAGTCGAATTTGAAATGTTCAGTGACTCGAATATTCAACAATTTGAAGGGGTGGAGTAAGATGATATCTCAATGATGCACTCTGAGAATATATAAATGATGAGGTTGAACATTGGTTTGAGGGACTTCAAGAATGCGTTATATTTTTTGGGATAGTTATTTAGAAGCAAAAATAATACTTGTACGACATTGGCAATATCTTGATTAGTTTGACAATTGTAAGTAGAGTGATTAAAAGGATGACTATATAATGAATAATGTTACTTTAGAAACTACAATTAGTAAAGTTATCATAACATGTATTGGTTTCTTAGAAAATATTGTTAATTACATTGCACCATTAAGGTTTTAATCTTTCATAGATTGTGTGTATATCAAAGAGGGTGATGATATGACTAATAAAATTGTATTGATATGTTCTTGATTAGAATTATGCAGTGTTTTACTTTTGTTATATACTTGACCTACGAAAGAATACATATATCTTTGGCTGGATTTGGAAAAAATTTGGTAATATTTAAGAGTCATTCAATAGGTAGAAATGTGTGGCCTAATTGGGTATGATCTTGTCGGTAGGTATTATGTGTTCTCGTGGCAAATCTAATAGTCTTTCACGATGTGGTACTATTGTTATATAAAAATGGATACGTCGATTGTAAGCATGAATACTAACTATTTATGGAGTTATCAATAGTATCACATGCTCATACAATCTAATTTGATATTGCATTCATATTTGAGAAACCAACTAGGTGGTTAGTGCATATGTTTATTGTCACATCCAGGAATACCCCCTAGACATAACCGGCTTTGTCTTCCTCTTTGAGGACTAAGACTAGCCTCTTAGCTTACATCACTACATTCACAGGTCTTATTTAGCGGGAAATTGAAATATTTTCATTACTTCTAATTAGAGGTTTACATAGACCTCTACATACACATAGTATATCTATATATCGAGTATACATAGACCCTTTGTATAGGAAGATTACTTAATCGTCTACTTTTATTGCACATAAATATATAAGAAATAACACAGTCTCAAAATAATTGTCTCATCTCATAACCATCTAATAAGAGTATATCAAATTGGGCCTAGCACATATATCAATACAATAAGACCACATATAGGTCATACAACATTTAGTATCCAAATGAAAAGGAAAGAAACATAATAGTCTTAAAACTAAAGCAACATCATAGGCTTGATAGTGGCATTGCCCTCAGAAAAAAGTGATTACCTACCCTACTTGGATGATCAAGAATTCCAAGTCTTTTTCAAAGTCGCCTCCAAAATCGTTTCAACGAAAGGAAGCTAAGATGTTGGGGAAAATGAAGAAATGGAGTTAGTACACCACTTGTACTAAGTATGAGACCATATGCACACATACTGTGAAGTTAAGAAACGGACATTTCAATAAGTATGCACTTTTCATTAAAAACCTTTATGCACATTCAACAAGACCATACAAACCAATAGGACATGTTCATTGAGTCATCGACATGTACATCTCAAGAACAACATCAAGTCTAGTCAAGTCAACATGCATATTATACAATCGAATACATAGTCAAGTAACTCTATCATCAAGTCATAATAGAAACAAGCGTGAATAAGAGTACATTTCAACATAACCAAAGCAAGACAATTACCAATGAACCCCTATCAAGTCAACAAGTGCAATACCCATGGAAATCCCCATAACCTTACTAAATCAAGTAACCCAACTTGATATATGTATAACATTCTACTTCACATAGCAAAACATTTAAGAGTACATATCATCTTAATTTAACAATGTAGACCAACACATATTCATAAGTGAAACTAATCAACATATAGTATCAATGATGTGCAAGTTCAGCATATTCATATCATATACCATCATAAGCATATTCATACAGAAGAACATCCTTCTAAGACTTCCATCAAGGTTAACTAGTGCAATTTTTAGGTAGAGTCCATACCCCTACCTATACTAAGATAAAACCCTTAGGTTATCCTAATTACAGTACATTCCTTTAATTCATTTTACCTTTTGGGAACATCTTGCCCCAACCGACATAGACTACATGAGCTAATGTGGAATCCAATGTCATGGAACCCTAAACCAAAAGAAGGCGGACTACTTGCCAAGGTACTAATAAAACATGAATATATTAACTATGTGGATCCACTAGCTAGTATTCCTATGGGGGTAACATAGTTCAAGAACTAGGAGATATAGTTGGGACCCTCTTTATGCTACATGAATTATAGTCTCCAATATCAAGAGTACATTAGTGATCCACCTTTCTTATGTGGATAGGGAAACTCCTCACTCTATTTCACTTGGTGCTAAGCTAGAGCCCCTTTTGAAATGTCTTTAATGTCTCTATTAATCATCATAACTTATTGTAGGTCATAGGGTCTAACACTTGTATATTCATCATCATTATAGCTCAATAAGAATGGAATTAGTGTAATGCTTTCATTACAATTCATATAACTGAGGTTAGCATATTTACACATCACTTTATAATAAAGCACATTGGTAAATCACTCACCATCCTTATAACATTTACATCTTAGCCAATACCTCACAAATAATAGTCAAGACATTTTAATTCAACATCATAACACCCTATTGGTCCTAATACAAGTCATACTCCAATACAACATCATTACATAATCACAATTAACCATAATTTGAAGTAAAGGATAGGGATCACAAGACTTACCAAGTCTCATTCATAATTTATCGTCAAGGTCTTAACATCAACCCTTAATCCAACCCAATTAGAGCATAACATTATCATAATTCAATGATCCATGAAGGTTTGAACATGCCTATCCTAGTTATCAATGTGATCACTGTAGTGTGGGTTCTTAATTGTATAAAAGTGGATTTCGATCATATTTAGTTGTTTGTGTATACTTTGTTAAGTTGATATTAGGTTTGAATTATCGATATGTATCTCGTATGATCAAAGTTAATAAGTCTTATATGAATTGATGTAGGTTCTTCTAATCTATCAAATGGTAACTTGTGATCTTGACGTTAGGTTGGTTCTCTTGTATCTAGATTTCATGATAATTGGTTCATGATTTTGCATAGGGTATATTGTATCTTAGATACTACACATAATAGGTTAAAATGATGAATTATTTGTTGGCATCCAATGTGGATTGATGCTTGAAGATTTGATCCCTAAATCCTCTCTATTGTAATTCCATGATTGTTCACAGTAATCTTGACCTCTAGGCAAATTGTAGTAGGATTTTGTCTGAGCCATGTTATATTTAACTAATGCCTTTTGTGGTGTATTATTGATTAATTTGAGCATGAATAATGGACAATAAAAGTGAGAAAGAATTGATAAGAGATCAACTTCCCTTCATATTCTATAAATTGATAACGCCATGAACATAATGTGATCTAAATGTTATGATAGATAAATCATGATTTCGTTTAAGTAGTGATCTCTATATCTACTTCCCTATATATGTATTGTTGATAAACATTGTATATTTATTAATGATGATCAAAGGGTGAGAGATTGGTAAGAATGCTTATCTCCTCTACTTTTCTATATTAACGTAGTTGATGAAGCCTTGTATTGCATTGTGTGGTATGGTCCACTTATGGTGGAGGTGTTTAATTATTGTCATTATATATGTGTTGAACATGGCCTTTAAGGGAAATTGATAATATATGAGTATGTGGTTATGATTATTACACTATGTGAAGCTTATGTTTACTTTCCTATTCTAGTTGTGATTTAGGTTGCATGGCTATTGTATAAGCATGTGTATATCTATGTTAGGGTAAAGTGTAGGTGCTACCAATGATTATTTAAAATGGTTTAATAATCTCTTACCTACGTACCCCTATGTGAATGGATGAATATCACAAGTTAGGAGTCTTAAGCGTAATATGAAGTTTGGCTTGTCTCCTATGCTATTGTGTGTTGTGTGGTCTATGCTTGGAAGAGTATTATGGTCTATGAGGGTGGATGCCTCAATGTGTTGTTGATAGCCATTATGTGATCATGTTGACCAATGTACACACACTCACTTTACATGCATGTTACAAGTATTATAAGTCATGGTGTCTAAATGAAAGGTAATTCTCATATTCACTAGTGTTTACTACTACACATGCTAAGATGATGTTTATGAAAGTATGATATGTGTTTCCTTAACTAGGATTGCTTGATAGGTGTACTAGTATGGGCAAGCGTATGGGACCTTTTCTATGCATTGCGCATGTGTACCTTGATAGGATAGTTCATAGGTTTGATTTCTATGTACATGAAAATGAACGAATGGGCATGTCATAAACATGACTTATATGCTATGATGGTAAGCATATTATATGATGAAGTATGAATGTGCATAGTGTCTTGGAGTGTTGATATCAAAGGATTGCTCATACAGGTACACATATAGACTTATACATTGATATATGAACATGTGTGATATTATGTGTTATGTGAAAGGTTTTTCTCATATATGAATGCACCCACACACATGAATGATGATCTAGATAATAGAGGGGCCTGGAAGGTGTGCCCCTAGAATACTCTAACCTAGATAGATTCTTGAATATGCTATAAGCATACAAGGAATGAATATCCTAAGCCTATGTTTTATGAAAAATATAATAAAGGCTTTTCAATAAACGGAACTTAGATTAGCACCGAGTGAGCTTGATATTGAGAGGTGTTGACTTCCCTTGGAGGAAGATCCATTATTTTTTCCTTATAGAGTGTTGACTTCCCTTAGAGGAATTCTCACCTATGGATCCACATGCGGTGGTGACTTCCCTTTGAGGAAGGTTCACCCATGTTTTCTCATGAGAGAGGGCCCCAATTGCCAAAGGTCATGTAGAGGGATTATACATATCTCTTAGTTCCATAAATTTTGGTTGCCACATAGGATCTATCAAAGTGAATTCGCTTAGGATTCTAGGATGTATGTTAATGTTTAACCTTGGCTAGGTAGGAACACCTTCCATTGGTGTAAAGCTCTACAACACTAAATTCTATGTTTAGCACCCATGTATTAGTGTCGGTTAAGGTTCGAGTTTCCCTAAAGTAAAATGGAAAATGGTAGTAAATGAATAGTACCCTAACTAGGAGGAGTTAAGGGAGGTTACTTAGGATAGGTGGAAGTAATGAACCCATATAGACATTGCACAAGTAGATCCTTTGGAAGTTCTAGGAAGGTGACCTAATGTGTATGATTATGATTATATTTTTATGCATGGCATGGTAGTATTCGTATACTTGTTATGAGTATGAGAATGGTATGACTCTATGTGATGTGGTTTTATTCTTATATGAATTATGTGAGTTTAATGATTATATGATAAAGATTGTTGATATGAATAGAGTTGCCCTTATGTGTTATGTTGTTGTATGTAGTGTTAAGGTTTGTGGTGTCATTAAGTGTTTGATAAGAATGTATGGGGTTATGGGGATTTATATATTCATTGAACTAGTAGACTAAGATTGGGTCATGAACAAGGTCTAATACTGATGTATGTGAAGGGAAGTCATTATATGTGTAAGTTAATGTAGCTTACCGTGATTTTCCTAAGATTTTGACTTAAACGTGTCTATCATGTGCTATACTTATATGATGATATGTGACGACTTGTGTAGGTTGTATGTATGCTTTTATTTGTTGCATAAGGGGATGCATTGCACCAAGTATCACTAGAGGGTTACTAGGAAGGTTTATGAGTTAAAAGAAAATGGGTTCACTGTTAAGTTAAAGAAATTCACTGTAAAGTGATCTCAATTATGGCTTAAAATCTATTTATGATCTTATGTAATGTTTGACCTTTGAATATGTCTATATTAATTATGTGAATGATACAAATTCAATTGTCTAAGGGTTTACAAAGATTTATTCAAAAATGCATGAAGTATGATTTCAAGAAAATGTCCCTTTTAAATGGATGTTGTTGTGTGGTTTCCATACTTTGTGCATTCTTGCACTAATCCCATTCTTCTCTAATTTTTACACTAAGTGTAGGTTATGGATGCTTAAAAAGGATGTCTATGATTGAGGATCTTTATAGATGATTCCAAGCTCAAGGAAAGGGGTTCTTAAGTTCCAAGAATACACCTAGACATAACCGGCATTGTCGTCTTCTTTGAGGACTAAGAATAGCCCTTTAGCTTACATAATTACATTCATAGGCCACATTTAGCGGAAAATTTAGAACTTCTAGTAATTCTAATTGGAGGTTTACATAGACCTCTAAATACACATAGTATATACATATCGAATGTAAATAGACCCTTCGTATAGGAATATTAACATAAATATATAGGATATAACAGTCTCGAAATAAATATCTACTCTCATAACCATCTAACAAGAGTATATCAAATTGGGCCTAGCCCATACATCAATACAATAAGACAACATCTAAGTCATACAAATTTTAGTATGGATAATGAAAACAAAAGAAACATAACAGTCTTAAACCTAAAGCAACATCATAGGCTTGATAATGGCATTGCCCGCAGAAAGTGAGGACCTACCCAACTTGGATGATCAAGATTTCCAAGTCTTCTTCAAATTCGTCTCCAAAAGTGCTTCAACGACCGAAACCTAAGATGTTGGGGAAAAGGATGTAATGTAGTTACTACACCACTTGTACTAAGTATGAGACCATGTGCTCACATACTTTGAAATCATGTTAAGAAAAGGGACATTTCAATAAGTATGCACTTTTCATTAAAAACCTTTATGCACATTCAACAAGACAATACCAACCAATAGGACATGTTCATTAAGTCATAGGCTTGTACATCACAAGAACAACAACATAAAGTCTAGTCAAGTCAACATGCATATCACATAATTAAATACATAGTCAAGTAACTCTATATTGAAGTAATAATAGTAACAAGCATGAATAAGAGTACATTTAAACATAACCAAAGCAACAAAATTACCCATGAACCCCTATCAAGTCAACAAGTGCAATGACCTAGAAAATCCCCATAACCTTACTCAATCAAGTTGCCCAACAAGAATCATGACTAACATCCTCCATCACATGGAATAGCATTTAAGAGTTCATATCATCTTAGTTTAACAATGTAGACCAACACATATTCATAAGTGAAACTAATTAACATATAGTATCAACGATGTGAAAGTTCATCATATATATATATATATATATATATACATATTTATATATATATATATATATATATATATATATATATATATATATATATATATATATATATATATATATATATATATATATATATATATATATATATATATATATCACATACAATTATAATCATATTCATACATAAGAACATCCTCCTAATTTCCCTCAAGGCTAACTATTGCAATGTTTGGGTAGAGTCCCATACCCCTACCTAGACTAAGCTAAACCCCATAGGTTATCCTAGTTAGAGTTCATTCCTTTTATTCATTTTACCTTTTGGGAAAATCTTATCCTAACCGACATAGACCACATGAGCTTATGTTGGATCCAATGTCATGGAACCCTATACCGAAATAAGGTGAACTACTTGCCAAGGTAGTACAAAAACATGAACATAGCAACTACACGGATCCACTAGCTAGTATTCCTATGGGGGAAACATAGTTCAAGAACTAAGAGATATAGTTGTGACCCTCTTTATGCTACATGAGTTATAGTCCCCAATCTCAAGAGTACATTAGTGATCCTACCTTCCCTATGTGGGAAGGGACACTTCTCACTCTAGTTCACTCGGTGCTAAGCTAGAGTCCTTTTTAAAATGTCTTTTATGTTTTTATTAATCATCATAACTTATTGTAGGTCATAGGGTCTAACCCTTCTATAATTATTATCATCATAGCTCAATAAGAATTGCATGAGTATAGTCATTTCATTACAATTCATATAAGTGAGGTTAGCATCTTTATATATCACTTCATTATAAGGCACATTGTTAAATCATTCACAATCCTTAGAACATTTACGTCTTAGCCAACACCTCACTAATCATAGTCAATACATTTCAATTTAACATCGTACCACCCTATTAATACTAATACAAGGCATATCCAATACAACATCACAACTTAGTCACAATTAACCATAATTTGAATTAAAGAATATGGATCACAAGACTTACCAAGTCTCCTTCATAATTCATCAAGGTCTTACCATCAAAACATAGTCCAACACAATTAGGGTATAAAATTATCGTAATTAAATGACCTACATGATAACAAGGTTAAAAGAATCACTATATTAAAATTCAATACTAGTTCATGGCTTTAGACATGATACTTAGGTCAATTCACAACATACTTCGTAACCTAGATACTCTTCTCAAGAACTAGAATTATAGGACTATAATTCATCCTTTTCTATTCATGATTGATACCATAACATCATATAGTAGTAATTCAATCAATAACAAAGTCAATTGAACCAAAATTACACAATTCATATCAAGATCATAACCTAGGGTTAAGGGGTGAAGGTCATCTTCTACAAACTAGACCAAATCATCAAGATATATCAAAATTAAGTTAGAATACATGTTAATATATTCATAATATGCAAATAAATCATAAAAAAACAAATTCAACATCAAATTCGTAGTTGATGAAAACCCACTTGAAAACCAAACTCTTGATACCAATATGATGGAACCCTTTGAAAAAAGAGGTCTTAAAGGTGAAAGAGATAACATACCTTACTAATTTATGAGGATTTATGGAGGAAATTTACCCTTTTAATACCTTGAATCCACCTCTATCTTGGTATTCAATGGGGGGTTTCTTTGAGAGAGAAAGAAGAGAGAAAGAGGACAATTTTGGGTTTGTGAGTTATGAGAGTTTTAGTTAGTCTTAATAAGGTTAGAACATTATATAGGGTGTTTAATAAGATAATTATATCTCCCTAATCCCCCAAATAATTAACTAACCCTTTAATTAATCAATTGGAACCAATTTAAAACGGTCCATTTATGAGTCGACGACAACTTCCCCTTCTGAGCTGCACTTTGTTGATAAGTTCAGAGAGTGGTCCAAGTGGACCATTAGACAAAATGGACAAGTGTTGGTCGATGGATGGTATAAGGAAAAATTTAGTGGTGGATAGTCAGTAGTAATGCATTAATTTGAGAAGTATATCCCGAAGGTTCTAAGTGAGGATTAGTGATTTTATCTTAAGGTATGAAGGAATGGATAGACACTAGAATGACAAATTTATTGGTACAGGAAGTCTTAAATAGTATACTTGTGCGAATGTGTCGGTACTTTGAATTTGATTGGCATAAATGAGGTTGTGGTGTCATATTGATGAAAATATTGACATTATGGTGATGACAAAAGCTAATTGAGCATGATAATAATAATATTTTGAGATGTATTGTGATTAAGATGCAACTAGTATGGTAAGGGAAGTAGATCAAGTTAAGAATGAGGCTAGAGTGAAAATAAACCCTTCATATTGCTTAACCATGTGCCTACATGAGATGTGTCCAAGTTTTACCATTGAAAATTAAGAAATCCTCCATTAGAGTAGGTTACAACTCAGGATTCCATGCTTAGCTACCATGGTCATGTCATTTATTGCCTATTCTCATCATATGGGATACCTACTAGTGTTGGAGAAGTTCTATGAAGTTTAGATGGTGGTATGGGATGCTATCTAAACATTGTACAATAGGATTCGAAGATGTTAGTGAGTGAGTCCCTAGGTATTCTCTAAGACTACACCTATGCAGGACGGACGTCAACCCACCTACGGTCCATAGGTGGGGGTCGTGGGTAGGCACGTACAATTTATGAACTATTTCGGCCAAGCCAAGGGTGGTTTGGTAAATTCCACTAAATTTGAGGACGGCCATCTTATTTTATTTAAGGTAAGGTAAGTTATTTTAAACAATAAAACCTAGAATTTGAGTTCATTCTTCATAACTCAAAACCATTCCCGCACAAAAGTTCTCTAAAAAATCCATGGAAGCTTAAAGTCAAATTGGAGCTTGGATTGAAAGTTTCCATTGCTTTCTTTTTCCATTTTGTGGTCTTATCAGTACTCAGTTATGGTGAATCTTTTTTTATAGTTAGATTCCTCTCTAGAACAAATTCCCAAATGGTGATCAAGTTTCCAAATGATGATCAAAACCCTAATTGTTCCTCAAAGTCATGGATTCTTGCATCAAATTGTTTCAAACGAATTGTTATGATTATGTTATGATTTAATTGATGATTTCAAGTGAAAAACTCTACGAATCCATGATCTCTCAAATATCTTAATTTAGGCTTGTAAGCCGAATTTGATAATTGTGATTGTTTATGGATATAATTATATTTAGATTGCCTTATAGAATTGATGCTTGTTGTTATGTATCTCTATATATGATAAATTGTAGATGTAAGAATGAGTTGGTGATATTGATCTTATGGGCATGATAATGGGTAAGTTCCCTTGTTATTATTGGAAGTATTAGAAGTTGATTAATGGTGAATTGTGATATTAGAGAATGGTGAGTTGATTCAATTTCTTAGTATAGTAGGATTTGTTTGTATGGTTTGATCCATTTCTAGTGGAGGTTCTTACTTTTTCTTCTTATTATGATTGTGGTCATAATGAATCTATGATGTTAACTGAAGGTTGGTTATGGTGTTATGTTGAAGATAAGCATATTGTGAATTTGATATATGATGTTAAGATGAACTTGTACAAAGCTATGTGATATTGTGAATGAAAGAATGTTTTCTTTGAATGTTGGCATATGATGATGATAGCTATGAAGAGTCTCGACATATTGATATGGTGTCTTGTTTAGGTAGACCTAGTTGTCCCTACTTGACACATGAATGATAAATGAGGTATTCTAGAGTCTGTCTTTAACAGGTTGACCTAGGAATGGGGCCCCTTCTTAGTATTTCTAGAACCCTAAGTGAATATGAAAACCTTTAATATGAAAAGAAGGTTTATAATGAAGTGAATTGGATAGACATGCATGGTACCCGTTTCATGAATGAGCTATTTTAATGAACCTTGATAGGTAGACCCTTGTGGATCCATTCTTAATAGTGGTATTATGAGTTGGTAGGACTTAGAGATTGTACCTACTCAACTACTCTTACGTGAATGAATTTTTTGTATGAGACCAAGGAAAAGCACCGAGTGGATATGCTTAAGGTAGTAGCTCTACTTGAAGTATGATAATAGAGTACAAAGAAGCCTTTTGACATATCTTAAACCATGTGCCTACATGGGATGTGTCTTTGTTCTTATGAAATTGTATTCCATACCTAGATAATATGGTCTATGTCGGTTAGGGCCTATCCTCATCTTGTGGAGTATAAACTTTAGATATTGGAGAAAATCTACAACGTGTAGGTAGTAGAATCACATGTTATCTACATGTGGCATGAGTAGGATTTGAAGGTACTAAAGTGGTTACTTAGGTCTTCAAAGAGAATTATGTGAAGTCCTTTCGATGTATGAATGTGTCCTTTATTATATCTAGTAATGAATGTGGACTTGTTGGGTTGGGTTGAAAAGGAAATATCCTAACTTAGGGTTATCTTGAGTATCATCTAGGAGTGTACGAAGGGGTTGTATGGGCGTTCGCTTCATGTCTTACTTATGTGGGTCGTAGGATAACCTTATGTAGAGTGTCTAAAAATAGGTTACTCAATGAATAAGGTCATATATATTGTGAATTATGGGAGTATTGTCTTGTATGTTGATGACTGACTTGTATTATGTCTTTTATACTTTGTTTATGAGACATTATCAAAATAACATGAAAAGTGTATTTCAACTAAAGTGTCCGTTTTTACATGATTTCTTTCATGGTCATCATACTTAGTGCTTAATTGTACTAAATCCATATTTTCCTCTATTTCTACAAAGTGTAGGTGTGGACAAGTAAGGTGATCTCTAGAAGTTGAAGCTTGGGACTTAGATATTTTCTCAAGATTTTGGTATGTACTCATATGCCGAGGACAAGACTTATTATTCTAGTTTCTTTTCCATTTAGACCTTTGTATACGACATTGTAATTTTCTTTCAGTGTAAGGGTTGTGTCCCTATTTTGAGATTCTAAAAGTTTGGGTCTATGTTGGACAATATGAGACTAGTTATTCTGTTGCTACAACGACTTCTTTTGAAAGTGTTTGCTTTTAAGTCTTCTGATTACTAAAAAATATTTTTAAATTTCCGCACTATTTTATGACAATGCGATGAATGAATGCTATGAGATTGTATAAGAACTTCGATTCGAGTTCGCCCTGTTACGACTAGGGGGTAATCCTGTGTTTTTACACATGTGGAGAAAATCTTGAACTCAAGAACAAGTGACATTCTCCTAAGAAGTTGTATATTGTTGTAGCCCATCTCTATGACTAGGTATCCATTTATTGCGCAACATACGAATAACCCTATCATATTAGTTGCATCTAGATGATACAAGTGGTGCAAATGCAACTATAGATGAGACCTTACAAGTAACACGTTAACTTTTACAAACCTTTCTCTTTATTTTTATAACATGAGACCTTTCTCTAGAAATTTCTTTTTAGATGATGCTAGTGTTGGACTTTTGGAAACCATTGACATTAACTACGGTAGGAATAATATCGACGAAATGAATTTTAATAATCCGAATGTTCATGACGTAAGCTAGAGCCTCACATGATGAACACAACTTTAGAACACTTTTTCTAAGCCTAAAATATTGTTTATAATCCATTTAGAATGTTTTAGAGTCAAGGCGTCAAGAAACATCCATGACGTTTGGAAACTAACTAAATCAAACTAGTTGACGTCTCTATGTTTGGTTAAGATTTGGGATGATCATATGAAGTCTAAAACGATTAAAAAGACATTTAACAGGTAAAATATAATAAAAAAGGGTCCGAACATTCAGTAACGACTGTCCAAGGACCGCCCTAAGCGTCCGTGAGGAGGACCCAAACCTTGGCGAGGAAGCTGCCAAAGCAGGTTGTGGCAGCCAAGAATTGAAGGTCTTGCGTGACGCACAACTGACACATGGGGTAGCAAAATTTTCCTCGCAATGCGTGCATTCCATAAGGTCCACTTATTTCAAAAATAAAATCTGAAATTAGCCCCGCGATGCGCAACCACTGGCCAGATTCATTAAAATCGTATTTTTAGCATTTTGACTTCACAAAAAGACCAAATTAAGTGAGGGGTGTTTTGGGTAATTTAGGGGGTGATTATAAATAGCCTAAGGGTTTTCACTCACCTAAAAAAAAATTCCCAAAACAAAACCTAAAATCTCTCATCTCTCTACACATTCTCTATCCTTAAATCCTCCATTGAAGGAAGAAGAAAGCTTGAAGAAGAAGGAGAATTTCTTAAGGATTTCAGTTGAATTTCTTGGATTAATCTTTGTTGAGGTATGCGTTCTTCACTCTTTGAATTCCTTTCCCCAAGAGGTCCTCTCAAAGTTGATTTCTTAAACACCCAATTCAAAGGGTTTTCTATTCTAATGAGTTTTCTTCTAATGTTCAAATTAAGAGTTAATTATGATTAATTGTTATTGACTATGACTAATTATGAGTTGATTGTTGGGTAATTGATGTTAATTGATGGAATTTCATGTAGATCATGTCCTTTCCCCAAATTCCCCAAATGTTTGATCTTGCTTATGAATTTATTCGAATGGAAGAATGTATTTATTGTTAGCCTTGTTTTATCTATTCAAATTCATTCATGGACTACCTAGGGTAAAGTATTATTGAGATTGGATCCATTTATTGACGAATTCATGATGAACCCTTTTCCCCTAACCCTAGGTTATGAATTAAAGTTAATTGGGATATTTATGATGCAATTGAATTCATTATTGTGTTAATTACTATTGTATGATGATATTATACCCTTATTGGGTTATATTGGATGTTTGATGGAAAAATCTTGATGATGGCTTGTTAAGGACATTGAAGTAAGCTTTGTGATCTCATTCCTTTACTTCAATTATGATAACTTCTGTTTAGTTATAAAGTTATATTGAAGTATACCTAATGATAAGATTTCTTAGGGTTTGTATGATGTTGAATATGGCTTGTGATTTGTTGGCTAAGATTTAGTGATATAAGGATGGTGAGGACTTACATATCTTCCTTATCATAATGTGATTATGTAGATGTGATAACCTCACATATGTGAATTGTATTGAAAGGACAATACTCATACAATTTCTATTCAGCTATGATGATGACTATATAAAGGGTAGACCCTATGACATAAGAAAGGTTATGATCATTAATAAAGGATTAAAGAGATCTCAACAGGGACTTTTTCTTAGCACCGAGTGAACTTGAAGATGAGGGGTGGCGCCTTCCCAAGGAGGGAAGGTGGATTCACCATAGTCTTGATGATGTGGATAGCCTCATAGACCAAAAAGGGCATAGAGTGATATTTCCATAATAACCCCCAAGCTCCCTAAACTATGTTGCCACCATAGGAATACTAGCTAGTGGATCCACCTAGATGCTATGTTTACGTTTGGTACTACGTTAGCTGGTAGACCACCTTCCATCGATGTAAGGTTTTACAACATCGCATTCCATACTTAGCTCTTGTGGTCTATGTTGGTTGAGGAAAGTGTCCCCGAAAGTAAAATGAGGTAATGAAGTAAACACTAAATAGGTTGACTTAAGAGGTTTGACTTAGCCAAGGTAGGGGATGAGACTCTACCTATGCCTTGCACTAATATACCTTGAGGGAAGCCTTATGAAGTTGTTCTTTTGTTCTTATGGTCTCATAAACTGACTATTATGTATAGGTCGACCTTACATGTTATTGATTCTTTATGATGTTAGTTTCATTTATGAATATGTTGGTCTATGTTGCTAAAGTGTGAGGAGAATTACTCGTGATGCTATGTTATGTGAAGTTAGGCATTAATTATGGTCCTTTATTTTGTTTACTTGATTGAGTAGGGTTATGTGGCTTTTCTTGGTCATTGTACTTATAGATTTAAATGATTTATATATGGGTAAGGGTCTCAATTATATTATTATGTTATAATCTCTTATATATGTTGTCGTGACTATACTTGATGATGTTGGTCTTGTGTTGTATATAGTCTTGATTTAAGAGTTATGTATTTATTGGCTTATATGGGTTCTTGGATGTGCACAAGGCTTTTTAAAGGTAATTAGTATGTTTTGAAAAAATGTCCTCTTTAGCATAATTTTAATTGTTTTATGTGCATATACTCATACTTAGTACAAGTGTGAACTAACCCATGTGTTATGTTTACTACAATATGTAGGGTCCGACCGTTGATCTTATAGAAGGCCTTTGAAGACTACTTGAATATTCCACAAGTGTTCGGAAGGTCCTCACCTTCCGATGAGAATGCCATAATCAAGCTAGTGATGTTTTTCTAGTTATAAGACTTTTAGTTATTTCCTTTTGCATTTGGACACGATTGTTATATAAGCCTATATGTGGCTCTTTGTCGTAATGAAGTATAGGTTAAGCCCAATTGTTGTATTTGTTTTAGATGGTTCTAAGATGAGACATATTATAGACTTCCTATGAGATTATTTTCCTATACTATGTATGTGAAATAAAAGTTGAAGCCTATGTAGTGCTTCCTATTGCAAGGAGTCTAAGTAAACTCCCTATAATATATAGATTATGTGTAAGCGAGAGGTCTAAGTAAAACTCAATGTAGAAGTAAATAAAAAGTTTTAAACTTTCCGCAATTTTAACCTATGAAATGTAATGACGAATGCTTAGAGGTTAGTCTTAGTCCTTTTCAAGTACGACGACACGGTTACTTCAAGGGGGTACTCCCCCGGATTTGACAAACTTAGTATTAGAGCATGAGGTTGAATATGTTTAGGATTGATGTCTCACTAAACCACGTCTATGTAGGTTCTTATTCATAATTGTGAAGTGCACCACACTTATGAGTGACAAGCTATATGATGCTTAGGAAATCCTTATTTTCATAGAAATCTTGTGTCATGCCTCTAGAGTCTACTTTATGTGTGCTTTCACCTAAACCTTATATTGTGGTTATAGGTATGAATAATCAAAGGGAAGCAGCACGAAGACTTGATGAAGAGATTGCTAATGCGGGAGTTCTTTCCCGTGGCAATAAAAATCCTCCTCTTAAAGAAGTTGCTAATGATGATCAACCTCAGGCCAATCCTCTGGCCTTGTCGGATGGGGAAATAAGGGAAGCCTTGCTCCAAATTGCCCAAGACATTAATAATCAAGCATTTTCCATCACTACTCAAGCTCAAGCAATGACGACCCAAGCTAACCGGGAGGTGGTACCTCGAGGAAACCAACATTTTAGCACCATGGCCTCCCGCTTGAGGGATTTCACAAGGATGAATCCCCTTACTTTCTATGGGTCCAAAGTGGAGGAATACCCCCAAGAGTTTATTGATGAAGTCTACAAAATCTTCTATTCTATGGGGTTGACTATTAGTGAAGGCTGAGTTAGCCACCTACCAACTCAAGAATGACCTACACTTGATACATTCAATGGAGAGACGATAGGCCTTTGAGGGGTGGTATAAGAGATTTTCAAGAAGGATTTTCTTGATAGGTTTTTCCAAGGGAAAAGAGGGAATCTAAGGTGGAAGAATTCATAAACCTTTGTCAAGGAGGTATGAGTGTGCTTGACTACTCTTTGACATTTACTAAGTCGTCAAAATATGCTTGTACTTTGGATGGGCCGCTTTGTGATGGTAGTGTCCAAAGACTTGAAAGAAGAATGTCGTTCTGCTATGGTACATGATAATATAAATATATCTTGCCTCATGGTTCATTATCAACAAGTGGAGGAGGCAAGGGTTAAGAAAAAGAGTAGAAATGCTAATCGGGCAAGGTCATATGATGGTGTTTCATAAAAGGGTTGTCTTTATATAAAAGACAAGAATAGGTTCAAAAAGAGGTTTTCGAATCAAGTTCCTTCCGATTTCCCTAAGGCTCGTGATTATAGGGTTTCAAACACTAAGACTTAAAAGGGAAGGGGTACTAGTTCACTAAGTAAGAAGCCAACTTGTGGAATGTGTGGCAAGAAGCAGTGATTGCCTCATTGGGACAAAAATTTGCCTTAGTTGTGGTAAAAGGGGCCACAAGGTGAGGTATTTCCCAAACTTGAATGGTCAAAACAAGGGTAATGGGCAAGCTTAAGCAAGTGTTTCTAACGTTGATGCTCCAAAGAAGAATCACTTTTATGCACTTCACTCTAGGGGTGAACAATAGAGGTCTCCTGATGTGGTGACCGGTATTTTTCAAGTCTTCTCTATTGATGTGTATGCTTTACTTGATGCGGGTGATACATTATTTTTTCCAATATTTTAAACGAACCTTTCATGATAACTACACCGGTATATGAGTCGGTGGTTGTAAAGAGGGTTTATAGAAATAGTCCTATAATGTTTAGCAATAGAGTTACTTATGTTGAATTAGTATAACATGATATGGTCGATTTTCATGTGATTCTGTGGATGAATTTGTTGCATGATTGTTTTGCTTCGATAAAATGTCGAACAAGAATTGTCAAGTTCAATTTTCTAAATGAATCCGTCGTAGAGTGGAAGGGGGGAAATTCCTTCCCTAGAGGTCGTATTATCTCTTATCTTAAGGCTTGTAAAATAATCTCAAAAGTGTGTTTATACCATATTGTAAAAATCAAAGATTTTGACTCCGATAATCCTCCCATTGAGATAGTCCCCGTAGTGACGAAATTTCCAAAGGTCTTATCTAATGATCTTCCCGGAACCCCTCCCAAACGGGAAATTATTTTTGGTATTGACTTTATACCACATACAAACCTCATTTAAATTTCTCCTTATCGTCATAGTATTTCTCCATGGGGTGATCCTATGCTGTTTGTGAAGGAAAAGGATGGGTACCTTAGGATGAGTATTGATTACTGAAAACTCAATGAATTAACTATTAAGACCAAGTTACCTATCCCTTGGATTGATGACTTGTTTGATCAACTCCAAGGGGAAAACTATTTTTCTAAGATTGACTTGAGATCGGGGTATCACAATCTTAGGGTGTGAGGACAGGATATAAAAAAGAGCATTTCAAACTTGTTATGGTCGCTATAAGTTCCTTGTAATGTCCTTTGGTCTCACTAATGCCCTGACGACATTTATGGACCTCATGAATAGGGTGTTTCGAAGTAACCTAGATTCATTTGTCATTGTCTTCATTGATGACATCTTGGTATATTCGAAAAATAAAGGGGAACATATGGACCATTTGAGAGTGGTATTTCATGTGCTTAAGGAACTCCAACTATTTGCAAAGTATCGAAAATGTGAGTTTTGGTTGAGGTCGGTGGCATTTCTTGGTCATATCATATCTAGTGAAGTAGTTGAAGTTGATCCAAGGAAAACAAAGGCAGTAAAAATTGACCTATGCCATTGACTCCAACCGACATTAGGAGTTTCTTTGGTCTAGCGGGATACTATAGGAGGTTTGTGGATGGTTCTGCGTCCATTGCATCTACCTTATATTTCCTAGTATTTGAACCTATACATCCAATATAGGGATCTACCAGGGTTCAACTCCCTATATACGCTAGCATGTTTTGGTTCACTTTAGCTGGGGATTGAACCTCTTTTTCTTTGTGGGGATTACACACTGGATTTCATGATATTCACATGATCTTTGTCGGTTAAGGTTAAAGTTCTCAAAGAAAGAATGAGGTCGGCCTCAACGAATGCACATAATGAAATGAACGATACCAAAGGTGTTAGGATAGGATAATCAAGAGGTGAGCGAGACTTAAGTAATGACAGTAGGTTATTCTTAGTCATTGCATAGCAAACCCGATGAGAGTCTTAAACTACATCCTAGGTATGATTAGTGATTGCACTAGTATATGAATGAATGAAAGTGAAGTATGTATGAAATGAATGAAGCATAGTCTGTGTTTGCTAAAGAAGAATCGCTAGTTGAGGTCCCATGTGTTGAACCCTCATTTTGGGAAGTCCTAATGTCAAGTCCATTATTCCAAGTTCTCATGACATATGAAAGAATGATGTGAACTACGTGATATGATATGTGCAATATGTTATGTGCTGCTTGCAAAATTATATGTATGATGATGCATGTTACTCTCATGGCATGACTTTCCTCATCCAAATTTGGCAAGTCCACTGACTTTCCTAATCCAAATTGTGCAAGTCCACTGACTTGGCTTTCCATAAATCATGTTTTTAGGAAAGAGCCATTCTTACTCATGCATGTCCTTGGTGTGTGCTTGCATATACCCATACTTAGTACAAGTGTGTACTAATCCCATACAATATCTACTATTAGGTGCAGGCACATGTGGATGTTAGAGCTTACAGTACGAGGTTGCAGCTATGCAGACGTGGAGCATTCATCCAGATTTGGTAGTCCGTCATGCTTTCGAGAACGCCTGCCCATTATATTATAGCTTAGATATAGGTTTGATTTGGTGTAGTATGTTCCACTAGCGTTTCTTTCTCATCTTATTTCAAACATTGTATCGGTGCCATTTTTGCAAGTATACACTTAATGTAATATCCTTGGAAAATACCATTTTACCCCTAGACCCTCCAAACTTAATATTTCCCCATTTTAAGTCCGATAAAGACTCATCCGAGTAAATCTTCATATTCAGGAGCCCTACATGGTTGGACCCAACATTTCCTATTTCAAATAACTCCCCAAGTTAGTTGGCTTTGCTGTCGCAAGGGTTCAGAGGTCTAGTTTGACGTGCATTAATTCGTGTGAACCCGGTCTAATCGTAGGCATTCTACACACATTAAGCATTACTTAGCATATCCATTTTTAGGGTTGTTACACTCACGAAGGGCATTCATCCTCCGACCTATATTAGGAATATCTTAGTATGTAGTCAGGTTGATACTAAACACTTCATCTCAACTCAGGAACATTTTACCTTAAAACTCCTCTAGTTACTCAACTTTGCTTCATATATTCATTTAAGTGTTAGTGTGTATGTAGATGTGAGCACACCTTTCACATAAGCACCATTTCATTAATATTAACTTCTATACATTCTTCAGACCTGTATTCATCAAATCACACAGGTCTCATGTTTTACCTAATCATATTCTTCAATTAGGCATAATCTAAGCCAAACATGCAATTAAAGTTTCACAAATCACAACAAAAGACCTATCTTCAATATCACTATATTTCACATATTAGGCCTTTAAATCCACACTCATAGTAAATACTAAGTAATATAAAGTTCATCAACTAAATACCGCTACCAAGAAGGTGGACTATACCACTCAAGAGCAATTTATAATAAGATTTATATAATACAAGGAACTCACCATACAACCAAGCCATCACAACCTATAGCCATTTTATCAAGATTTCTTCAATATAAGGCCCTTATGGAAGTATCTTAATCATTATAAAAACAAAAGAAGACCAAAGTTCATACCTTACACAAACATGCTCATTTAACCCATTTCATAAGCTAAAAGTTTGAAATATGTATAAACATGAGTTCATTAGGGTTTTGAAATTAAAACAATCAATTAATACTAGAAAAAAAAATTTGAATTATTGCCACTTTAGAAGAAGACCCATACTAAAAATCAAAGATAGAAGAAAGTAGAGTTTGAAAACCCTTTTGGAAATCTTTTGGAAATGACTCCTTCTATGGAAGAGGGTTCAAGGATGGATACCATAACTTAATGAGAGGGAAACCCACCAATTTTGGTGAAGAAAACGTCCAAACAAACCTTTATTTCCCTCCTTGAGTCTTAGTTCCAATGGTGGCTTTGAGAGTTTTCTTTAGAGAGGGATTTTGAATATTCGAAGTGAGGGTTCTTGTCTATGTCTAGGACTTAAAACTAATCTAATATAACCTAAAATCCTAAAATATAATACTAGGGTTGTAAAAGACCTGGGGTGAATTTACACAAACACCCCAAGTTGGCAGCAACATTCAACAGCATTTGCAAGTACCAATCAACAAATCTAAGCTACTACGCGTCGTTTGATCAAAGTCCCGTTCTGCTGAGGCATCGATGGATTCAGAGGCTTCTTCATGTGGGGGGGGGGGTATAGTATACCATTAAGTATGGTAACATGACCCCCAATTGATGGGGCATAGTTTAGTCTACATCTAGTAGACTGCCCTCCGTCAATGGACCGATGGTTTGTAGTTTTGGTGCTAAGTCTTTGGTCCTCTTCTAGGGCCCCACATGGGTCCTAGATGGAGTCATACTCGAACGTTAAACCCCTAAACTAATTTGTATATGTATTAGGGAAATCCCACATAATTGTTTATTTATAGGAACACATAAAACTCACTCAATCACATCAAGACACACAAGCGCTATCTGAGGCACACCTTCCAAACGTCATGGACGTTCTTGGTCGTTTGACCTTCAAACAAAACCAAACTTCATACACTGCCTAAAAAAACTAATGTAACACATTTTAAAACAAAATTAACTCAAGATACATTCACGAGGCTCTAGTTCAGCTTAGTTCATTTTGGGGCGTCACATTCTCCCCCACTTAGAACAACAATCGTCCTCGAATGACACTAAAACCTTAAGTACATAAAGGATTCACTTAGAATCATATAACACATCGAAATCAAGATAAAAACACTAAAAATCAAAGCATAAACTATCAAGGAGCACATTTTAATACTTTCAAACACTAGCAACATAAGCACTTTTAGGAAAACTTCACAAACCTCAAAACTCACCCTTAACCTTATTTTTTTTATAGAAACTCCTTCTCCAAAATTAAACATGATCATATAAAAAAAATTTAACACATTGAAACTTCACTTCAAGGCAACGAAATTTTTTTCAAAACTGATAATTCCTACAGTGAGCATTCACTGGATTCATTGCCAACATGCTTAAAAATTTCAAAATTTCATTCTTTGAGCAATTCATTAAGATGACATGATCATATGAAGCATAAAACTACATAAACTCATTTGATAACATAAAAACAACAATTATAAATAGTTAAGACTTGATAGGACTATCAACTCCGAATTAGTTATCCTTCCGAGCTCCCATTCCATAAGAAGGGTTCTTTTTTGGAGCATTAGGATCTAGGAAATCTTGATTGAACTCTTTCCCTCTTTCTTTGATTTTAGGAAAGTCCCTCATATTGTATCCCTTATTTCCACATTCAAAGCAACCATATGTTCTTCCAAGACACCTACCCAAATGTTGCTTCCCACAAGGGCACCTAGTCCTCTCAAAAGTATGGCCACCATCTTGGGAATTTTGGTTTAGAACCTTATCCTTGTTTCCCATGGAAGAATATTGGTGATAGAACCTTTTATTACACATTTGGTGACTAGAATCATCCGACCTAGGCCTCTTGCCCTCTTGCCTTATCTCCCTAATTTTGGACTATTCAATTTATTGTGTATAAACCATGAGTCTAGAGATATCCATGTCATTAGGAATCATAGCTATACAAAAAACTTTCTCCACCAAGATAGAGGCTCCCATCACAAATTCGTTCATCGTAGACCTTGGGTTGGCTATCAGTGTTGGGGTATACTTAGATATTTGGGTGAATTTGAGAGAGTACTTTTGCACAGTCATTCCCCCTTGACGAAGGTTCATGAATTCAACCTTCCTCTTCTCCCTCCATGCTAAGGGAAAGACCCTATCTAGGAAAGACCTTTGAATTCCTCCCAATAAACAAGACCTCTCTCTAAGGGTCTCTCAACCATACATTGCTCAAACCACACTTAAGCTACATCTTTGAGTTGGTAAGCGGCTAACTCCGCTTTCTCCCTAGGGGTCACACCCATAGCATCTACCACTTTGAAAAACTCATCTATGAAACCTTGTGGATATTCCTCAACCTTAGTTCCATGAAAAGTGGGAGGGTTCATCCTTATGAAATCCCGAATTCTAGAGGAGGAAGTACTAGCATTAGGTTGGGGTCCAAATCCTTGGTTAGCTTGAGAAATAAAATGATTATTGACGACATGAGCTTGAGCCATCATGAGTTGGGTCAAGTTCATTAGGGAACACCTCAACTCCAAATTAGTCATATCCCTCTTAACAAAAGGATCTTTAGGAGAAGGAGGAACTTGAGGCTATTTGGGTTCTGGAGGCACTTGAGGTTCTTAAAGGGGAACTTCCTCATTCTCTTCCTCTAGGCCAACAATAGGAACTTGGCCAATACGGGGATGGATTCTCTCATTAGATACACCTACCTCCTCCCTTCTAGCGGTTGATGTCCTCGTATTCATATCATATAAACACAAAGAGAAGAAGTTGAGAAAATAAACCTTATATAACTCAACTCTAAGGACCGACATTTGAATAGAGAAGAAAGTTAAAATTCTGTTATCCTATAGCCTCTTGTCCATGGATGAGTCGCGACTGACACAAATGTCCAAGATACTTCAAGATGAGGCTTGTGAGACTTTCTAGACCATAAAATATTTCCCATGACCTTATTCTCTAATACCAAGTCTATCACAACCCGAAAGTACCCCCTAGAAGTTAGGGAGAACCCTCAGTTCATGGCAAGGAGTACTTGACCCTTGGGGATGTTGTACAAGCCCTTTAACTATCGTTCATTACATAAGACATGAAAAGTAGTGTGAAATTAAAACATTGCAAGACATTTAATAAAAACAGTCATTCATAAATATTTAGAGAATCTTATCGTCACAAGCCAAATTTAAGACACGACATAATATCTTACGGATACGACCCTTTGCATTAAAACAAAAATACATAATAAGTCTTAATAATAAAATAGGAAACAATGAAGTATGTCCTAGAATATATGATGACATATCAAATCTTGAGAGAGTAGATTTTCCAAGCTTCATCTTCAAACCATCAAAAGCTTCCAACATATACTTATAGAGTATAGAAAAGTATGGGGTTAGTACAAAACAATGTACTAAGTATGTTATATGCAAAAACATGCAAAAAGGGACATTTTAATAAAATAACATTTTTATTCCAATTAATTAAAACATTCAAGAATTTAGAGGAAAAACAACACAAGAAACATCATTTAACACTTAAAGAAGGATTTTCATAATTTCAACCAAAGAGGGGCATTTACAGAGAACTTCCCAAACTTTACTAAAAACCTTTTTGGGAATTAATAGTGAACTATTTAGAACATTAAAGTGAACTCAAAGACTCCAAAGTGGTGACCTTCCAAAGTATTGCCAATGAGGAGATAATCGTTATTTTCGTCAAAGTTTCCCTATCTAACGTCTTCCTATTACTCACTAAGGTAGGTCATGAAGGAAGTATGAATATGCCTCCTTCAATACACACCAAAGCAACCCTCATGACTAACTCCTTTTGTGCATACTCACCTCGGGAGAACAAGCACTCAATAAATAAAAATACAATTGAAGAACAAACAACAAAACAAAAAGAATTCCCTTTCGGAATTTCTACTTAGTGCAATGAGTAGATGATGTCCCATACCACCACGTACCCTAAGTAGTACACTCTTTTAGAAGACTTGGCATCAATACTCCCCTTTCGGAAGGTCCTACCTAGTGTAATGGAAGATAGCGTCCCATACTAGCACCTACCCTAAGTACTACGTTCTTTTAGGAGACTTAGTTTAATAATTCAAATGAGACTCACAAAGACTCCTCTTTCGGATTGCCTACCTAGTGTAATGGATAAATAGTGTCCCATTTCACTACCTACCCTAAGTAGAACACTCCTTTAGAAGACTTCACACATTCATTTGTTTTGTGGGGGTTATATTAACCGTTAAAGACCATGAGATCTATACATGGAATCCCGACGTTAACCCCTACCGGATGAGGGATGCTCACTTGACTAGAGTAAAGTCATTCTTTTTTACTTTTACATGGTTGTCCCAATATCTACACCTATGTGGCGCATCTTTAAGGGATAAGGGGATTGCTACTAAGTAACTCATTCTCTACTAATGAGGAGTACTCATTTTAAGAGTGTTCACCCCGAAATCCTCTAGTTACTCAACTTAACTTCATACATTCATTCAAGTGAGTGTGTGTACATGTGATCACACCTTGCACATAAGCACTATTTCATTGTATTAACTTCTATACATGCTATAGACCTATATTCATCAAATCACACACTTCTCATGCTTCACCTAATCATATTCTTCATTTAGGCATAATCTAAGCCAAACATGCAATTCAAGCTTCAGAAATCACAATACAAGACCTATCCTCAATATCACTCTATTTCACATATTAGGTCTTTATATACACACACACAATACATACAAATAAACACCGCCACCAAAAAGGTGGACCATACCACTCAAGCGCATTTTATAATAAGAATTATATAATATAAACAACTCACCATACAAAAAAGACATAACAACCTATAAAAAATTTCTCAATATATCATCATAATTCATCCCTTAGGTCCTTATATAAATCATAATAACAACACAAGAAGACCAGAGTTCATATCCTACAAAAAACATGCTCATTTAACCCATTTCATAAGCTAAAAGTTTGAAATATGAATAAACATGAATTCATTAGGTTTTTAAAATTAAAATCATCAATTAATACTAGAATTAACCCATTTGAATCACTTAAACACTTTTTCAAGAAGACCCACACTAAAAATCAAAGATAGAAGAAACTAGAGTTTGAAAACCCTTTTAGAAATCTTTTGGAAATGATTCCTTGAATGGAACAGGGTTCAAGGATGTATACCTTACCTGAATGAGAGAGAAACCCACTAATTTTTGTGAGGAAACACGTCCAAACCAGTCCTTCTTGATCTCCATGAGTCTAAGCTCCAATGGTGACTTTGAGACAATTTTCCTTAGAGAGGGAGATTGAATATTAAAATTGAAGGGTCTTGTCTATGTCTAGGACTTAAACCTAATATAATATAATCTAAAAACCCTAAAAATATCATCCTAGGGTCCTAAAAGACTTGGGGTGAATTTACACAAAACACCCCAAGTTGGCAGCAACATTCAATAGCTTTTGCAGGTGTCAATCGACGACCCTAAGCTACTAGGCGTCGTTTTATCAACGGCCCGTTTTGCTGGGGCGTCGATGGCTTAAAATTCTGCTTCATGGGGGTTGACTCCCACTAAGTATGGGACTACTCCCCCCAATCGATGGAGGATATTTTAGGGCCATGTTTGGGTCCTAGATGAAGTCGTACCCTTAGGTTAAACCCCTAAACAAAGTTTTCTAGGTCTTAGGAACATCCCACATAATTTTCAATTAAAAAGAACATAGAAAAGTCACTCAAACACATTATGACACAAAAGCGCTATCTAAGGCACACATTTCGAACGTCATGGATGTTCTTGATCGTTTGACCTCCAAACTTAACCAAACGTCACACACTGCCTAAGAACACTAATGTTACTCATTTTAAAACAAAATTAACTCAAGAGACACTCACGAGGATCTAAATCACCATATTTTATTTTGGGGCATTACTGGTAGTAACTGACATAGATCAAGGTAGCAAGGCATGGAATCCGAAGATATAACCTAGTCCAATGCAGGGTACTCTATTTGCCAATGGTAGAACCTGGACACATCCCAAGTAGGCACATGCTTAAAGAATAGGAAGGGTTTGTTTTCACTCTAGCCTTATACTTAACGAGAGATACTTCCCGAACCATACTAACTCGGTGCTAGCCTTCCTTCTCATAGAGTAATTCACATAAAGGATCACATCAACAGGTTCCATATCTAGTTCATAACCCAATCATATTTGCCTTACCAAAGAGGTACCTTATGGTTTACTTACACTGGTTAAGAGGATAGCTTAATATGCTCCTAAGGATGATTTCATGCCGTTCCCGCCAACAAACCTTAAGTCCACATTTCATATAAGAAGGATATCATTATGACATTCGAATTCAAGGATATTATAACCTTATAAATAGGTTGAAGGCTATACATAAAGGACATTCTTAGAAGCATTCAAGGTCACATGTCATTCATACATACAATACTGAAGGGATTTAGTAATCTAAGTTAAGAGGTCACATTGTCATTATACATGTATCATGTAAGGGACACAAGTTTATCAAAACAAGACAGACATATATTTACATATAACATATCATTCTAGAAGCACATAGGAATAACCAACATCATCTTTATGTAAACCTATTCACTACTACAATATCATCAATATAACCATCGTACGACTCTCATAACCAAGTAGGAAGAATCATGCATCAACTCTAAGACTACACACATAAGGTAATAGTCATAGTCTAACATGATCACCTAAAACCATCCATAGAAGAACACATACATTAACCTTAATCAAAAGTAGATGGATAGGATCATACCTCACATAAATCCACTACACAACCAATCATAATGTATAAACTAATGGCGACAAGGCCATGATCATTAAATACATAATGTACCACCGACGAGGCCACATAATTCACAAGTAAAGCTGATAGATTGACCACCATAAGTGGACCATAGAAATCACAAGATAATTCAAGACCTACATTGTCATGACCGGAATCTAAAACCCAGACGAGACCGGCGTCGTTGGCCTCTCAGAGGTCGAAGACAAATCTACATACATCATTCTTACTTCATCTAGGTTAATTTTAGCGGAAAATTTGAAACTTTTTGTTTCCTAACATGCTTACTAAACATTCTATTATATATATAGTTGTTCACCATCAACCATATAACATTAAGATAATCAAATGAAAGAAGCAGTTTATTTTAACGATAAAGATGTACTTGCCAAAATGGAGCCAATACAATGTCTGAATAAAAACGAGAAGGAAACGCTAGTGGAACATACTCCACTATATCAATCCTACAACTAAGCTAGAATATAAATGGGCAAGAATCCTCGAAAGCATGAGGGCCTACCAAGTCCAGATTATTGCTCGACATCCGGATAGCTTCAACATTGATCTTGTAGCTCGCGTCTACCTGTGCCTGCACCTAAAAGTTTAGAGTTTTATGTGGTTAGTACACACTTGTACTAAGTATAGGTATATGCAAGCACACACCACAGACATGCATGTGGAAGAATAGCTCTTTCCTAGCAACATGATTATTGCAGGTCAAGTCAGTGGACTTGCCAAATTTAGATTAAGAGAGTGAGTGAACTTTCCAAATTTGGATTAGGAAAGTTCATGAGCTTTCAAAATTTGGATTAGGAAAGTTATGCCATGAGAGTAACATGCACCATCATACGTAACATATTGCACACAACACGCAACACCGTACACATAACTCATATAATAATTCATATAACACATAACGTTGTTCGTATCATTTATTCGTATGCCATGAGATCTTTGAATCATGGACTTGACATTAAGACTTCCCAAAATGAGGGCTTAACATATGAGACCTCAACTACGGAGTCTTCTTTAGGAAACACAGTCTTCTTCTTTCATTCATACGTACTTTATTTCATTTCATTCATGGGCCAGTGTAAACAGTAGCTATACCTAGGATGTATTTTATGACTTTCATCAGGTTCGTTGTGCAATGACCAAGAATGACCTAATGTCATTACTTGAGTCTAACTCACATCTTGATTATCCTATCCTAACACCTTAGGTATCGTTCGTTCCATTATGTTCATCATTAGAGGCTGGCCTCATTCATTTATTGGGAACTTTAACTTTAACCGACATAGATCATATTAGCATCATGAAGTCCAGTGTTATGAAACCCACACCGAAAACAGGTGGAATCACCGGCCAAAGCGACCCAAAACATGCTAGCGTACATGGGAATTGAACCCCGCGGATCCCTATATTGGCAGTATAGGTTTGAAGATTAGGAGATATAAGGAGACCCATACCCAGCATGCCAGACAATCTCATCTCATGAGAGTTACATGAACCTCCGCCCTTCTCGAGAAAAGGCATCACCCCTCATTGCTAGTCTATCGATGCTCAGTATAAAGTTCCATTACATTCAACTCATACGTCATGGATGCTGGCTTCTAGTATGAGGACATCATAGCTCAATAGATGATTTCTCATCTCATCATTAGTATTGAGTGTGTTAATCTCAATACTTTCATTAGAGTGTTCATAGAGGCTGGTCTATTCATTATCTTTAAATAGGTGAGTATGTTTTGGTAACATTGACTTAGGCTCATTTGAGATTACTCTCATCATTTACATTAGCCTCATATCATGTTCGCATCACATTCATTAACATTAGCACATTTGATGTTCATAATTACTCACCCCTTTTTACGAGAATGTTTATTTCATCATATGCCAATGCATTTGGCCATTTAGTGTGTTTTAAGTCTCACTTAACACTTCTAGGGTTTCATGATTTCATTGTTCATTTCATCATTTTTTTGTTTATTTTATCATTCATTGTTCATTTCATCATATGACAATGCACTTGGACATTTAGTGTGTTTCACACTCTTACTTAACCCTTCTAGAGTTTCATCATTTCTTTGTTCATTTCATCATTTCTTTGTTCATTTCATCATTTCATTGCGTACATCTTAGGTTCACTTATTTTTAGAAGTATGCTAGACTTATGGGTCTATAAATGCAAGCCATGAGGTTTCGTTCATAGTTCATTTAAGTGATTCATATCTTCCTAAGATTATGTGGTACAAGACTTATGCATCTTGTATGTATGACAATATCTCAATTTCGATCTATATAGGCAGCATTATTCTTGAATATTTAATTCAAGTATGACTTATGTATCAATACAGAACTTAGTCAAGAGAACCTGGTTTCAATCACTTGGACAACACTTAAATTTTCTTTCATTTACTTTATTTGATCCATACGGCTTGGCGACCCAAGTTTGAGCCCCAAAGCCTTCATTTTATTTTCCCTTTAATTTCTCTCTTCTTTCTTTGCTTAATAAAACTAAGAGGATATGAGATCGAACCCCCACAATCTCATTTACCTTTCATTACTTATACTTTCACTCCTTTGGCCATAGGGTTGTGGGTTCGAACCCCCATAACCCCTCTTTAATTTCTTTTAATTTTCTCCTTGAATCTTCCTAGGAGGTCGTGGGTTCGATTCCCATGCCTCACGTCTCTTTTCTTTCTTTTCCTTTGACTCTCCTTCACTACCTAGAGGTCATGGGTTTGATTCCCACGCCTCACATTT
This sequence comes from Solanum chilense, assembly GCA_032847665.1. NCBI lineage: Eukaryota > Viridiplantae > Streptophyta > Magnoliopsida > Solanales > Solanaceae > Solanum > Solanum chilense. The sequence continues at coordinate 50,202,961 of CM064963.1, forward strand.
TTTTCTTTCATTTTGTTTACTCTCCTTCACTTCCTAGATGTCGTGAGTTTGATTCCCACGCCTCACATTTTCTTTTGTTTTAATCATCCTTAAATCTGATTGAGAGGTGGTGGGTTCAAACCCTATTCCTCTCATTTTTTTTCATTTGAGTTACATTTTAAGCCAATTCCATGGTTCGAATTCCCTTCACCACATTTTTTTTACTTCTTTATTTTCATGGTTTTTATCATGGTGAGGTCACGAGTTCAATCCTCCATGACCTTGTAACGCCCCGTAGCCAAAACAGACCAAAAATTAGTTTTTCAGAAAAATCTGCAGGTGCTACCAATGGTGGCATCGAGGGACCATAGCCTGAACCACGGTCCGTCCTTCACAGCCGTCGATGGGATCCGAAATTCCCAAAAATTTCAGCCTAGAAAAATTAGTTAAGTCTTGGACGACGGACGGACTTATAGTCCGTTGGTGATATACCATGGTTTAACGGTATTTTTAATGCTCTTTCCTTAAGTTTAGTGTGTGTCCAAAAGCCTTGTTGTATTGATTTTTATGTAAGTTTCTCTTTATTTCTAGGAAATCTGTCTAAAGATGAACGCGGAAATTTTTGAGCAAGAAATGCATAATAGTTACCACCTACAGAGCTTGGGATGGTTTGTCGAGCTTGTGACGGTCCGTAGGTGGCATCATAGTGAAGCTGCTGAAGGAAGATGGGGAAGTCTGACTAAGTGTGGGATTAAAGAGTTTATCACGGACTGTCTTAGCCACGATGATACGTCCTGCTTTTTCGTCGTGATGATCAGAGAGTAATCCTTGTACCCAAATTCCAAAAAGTCTAAGTGTTATGGAATGGAGACCCTCGATGGACCGTCTTGCTTGGAACGCTCTGTCATACCTGTTCGTTAAGGGTAACGAAGAAAGAAACAAAAGAATTTGTAATGTATAGGATGACGGAGGCCATGACGTCCCGTTGTGACCATGACGACCTGTCACGAGGTCCGTCAACTCGGATGCGTTTTGACAGATTTGCAAAAATTAGAGTCCTTCTTTTATTAGGTTTTTTGTTTTTTATAAATAGTTAGAAAAACCTCGTTTTTGGGGTTAGACTCTTTGTTAGTGGACTCTTGGATATTAGATTTTGATTGTTATACTTTTGGAGAATCTTTAGTCCTCGATTTATTTCAGTAATTGAGACATTTTTTCTGGAATTGATTGTTGGTTCATTTGTTTATTAATCAAGTAAACTTCTGGATTTTATTCTTTCTCATTAAAGTAAGTGAATGAATTCTTATATTATATATATGAATATTGTGATTATGATTTTGGGTGACTAAACTCCATAACTAGGGTTGTGGGAACCATGGGCGAATAATGAGGTAAAACCTAACTAAAGTAACAATTCTAGAATAGTGACTTGCATGTATTTATAATTCTTTCACTTAGAAGTCTTTTAAAAAAATGGCCAACGTTAGAACTCGCCTTAATGTTACTTGCCGGACCAAGGAGGTAGATAATAGGAAAATAATTATCAACATAGATTTAGTGTATACTATCTAATAGGCTAGTATTGATTGGTACGAGGTAATAACTTAGTCAAATATCGATTACGATGCTTAATATGAGGTTAAGGTGAGGGTTAGTATAGCAACACACATAGCCGGACCAAGGTGCGGAGTGAAATTTTCTAGATGTCGGACCAAGGATTTAGAAATACATAACTTCTCACTTTGCATGCAAGATACTAGGAAACAACTGTTATAGATAAAATTATCAAGTTAGGAACCTGTGGGCAACACTTAAACCCTAGTTACTTTGGTTAATTGATTAAACTCCAAAATTTGAATCTGTTAGTTGTTACTTTAATTTAGTTAGTTATCTTTATTAATTTAGAAATAAACCCCCCCTTTTATTGTCCTTTGTTTTCTAAGGAAATGATTGACTAAATAATAGTAATAATAGATTAAAGTTAAGTGTGAACTATTTTCCTCGTTGGAACGATCCCAACCTCATTAGTTGGGTTCTTTACTTGATAAGACCGCTTTACTTCTTATTTGAGAAGTAAGTTTGAGCGTATCAAATTTTGGCGTCGTTGCCGAGGAAAATATCTTTTAGATTAACTTAAACTTATTACTATAGTTTAGTCAATATTTTCTTAATTTTACTTTGTTTATTGTTTTTGATTCTTGCAGAACTATCTTCCTTGTATGCCAAATACACGGAGAGGAAGAGAACCCTTGTTTCCCTACGATCACAAATTAGAGCGTACACTACGCAACATGAATGGAAATTTGGGTATTAACAATGATGATCTAAACCAGAACATCCCAGCTCCGGTTGATGTTCATGGAAAGTTATTACTCGATGATCCTGGTGAAAATCAACAAAGGGGACAGAATCCTGCTCCACTCCCTCAAGAATAATATAGAGGCTATGATAATATTGCAGACTATGATGGGCCACTTGTCTTGCCCCCTCTACCACAAGGCCACACCTTTGTGTTAACTAGTAGTCTGATGCAAATACCCAATGCCAGAGGTTTGTTATCAGGTCTACCTTCTGAGGATCCACATTCCCATATAGCTAAGGTAAGGGCAGTGTGTAAAAGTTATGTAGGTAGGCCTGATTTGGATTGGGATGTAATGGGGCTAAGAGTCTTTCCTCTCTCACTGACGGAAGAGGTTGCTATTTGGTTTACTGAGCTCCCTTGTAACTCAATTTTTACTTGGAACCAACTAAGGGACATTTTCTTAGCACGTTACTATCCGGTCTCCAAGAAACTAAAGCACAAAGACAGAGTGAACAACTTTGTGGCACTACCAGGAGAGTCAGTTAGTAGTTCTTGGGGTAGATTCACCTCATTTTTGAGAAGCGTCCCGAATCACCGCATAGATGATGAGTCACTGAAAAAATACTTCTATCGGGGACAGGATGATAATAATAAAGCGGTGTTAAATACTATAGCGGGTGGTTCTTATGGGAGTGTCCTTATGATGAGATTGCCTTAAAGTTAGAGAAAATCTCCCAGAACAATAAAACATGGAGTAGTCGGATGTCAGATACTGGGAGAAATACTTTCGCAGTGCAATCCACTCACAACCCAACCACAGATGAGATTCGTGAAGAGATGGATCAGATGAGAACTGAGCTTGAGTTGGTATTAAAACATGTCACTGGGGGTGCAGAAAAGATAAATGCAGTTAACTACTTGTCTAAACCACCACCACCAAATGATGAATGCTATTATGCGGCGGATTCCTATGCGGTAAATGTGCAGACGGGGGGGTTTCCGTCCGAGTGACCGAGTCTCAAATCAGGAGAATTAGCACCAAGGTCAAGGAAGCCAAGGTTGGATCTATGGTAACTATAACCGTGAGGGTCATTGTGTCTGAGATGGAAACTACAACGGTGACAACAACTTCAACAAGGGTAACTATGGTAACATAAATGATAATAATGGGCCCTATGTACCTCCTTAAAATCCTAAAGTTACTCCTACGGATGGTGGAGATATTGTGGCGCGAGTTGAGGATATGTTGCCCAAAATGACATGCAATATCGATTAAGCAGATTGAGTTGCAAATGGCCCAATTATCTGCGGCTGAGAATACACGGCAACCAGGCACTCATCCTAGCAACACTTTCCAAAATCAAAAAATGATGGACACTATATGGGAATCACTACTCGAGGTGGTAAGAAGATCATTGACCCACCTCTTTCGTCAAAAGAGGAAAAGGTGATAAAAGATAATGATAAGTTGATAGAGGGTAGTGGTGAAGTAGAAGATTACATTGGAAAATATGTTGAAGTGCCTACAAGGGTAATTCCCATGCCTAGACCACCACCACCCTTTCCTCAAAGATTAGTGAAAAAGACCGAGGATGGTAAATATAGGCCTTTTATAACAATGTTGAAGCAAATTTATATCAATGTCCGTTTGGTAGAAGCTCTAGAACAAATGCCCGGTTATGCCAAGTTTATGAAAGATCTGGTTACAAAGAAAAGATTGGTCACTTTCAACGATGATGATAGAATGCAGCATTGTAGTGATATTGCTACAAGATCTGTCGTACAAAAGAATAAAGATCCTGGTGCGTTCACTATTCCTTGTACAGTCGGGTCATTACATTTTTCGAAAGCATTATGTGATCTGGGGGCAAGTACAAATCTCATGCCCCGCTCGATTTATAAGAAGTTGGGTTTGGGTAACCCAAAGCCACTGAGATGCGGCTACTGATGGCTGATCAAATAGTGAAAAGACCTATAGTGATACTCCACGATGTGCTAGTAAAAGTGGAGTCGTTCATATTCCTGCAGATTTTGTTATTCTTGATTGTGAAGTCAATTTTGAAGTGCCTATTATTCTTGGGAGGCCATTCCTCTCTACGGGTAGAGCCTTAGTTGATATGGAAAAGGGGCAGATAAAATTTCGATTGAACAATGAAGAAGCGACCTTCAACATTTGTAGGTCCATGAGGCAGAGTACTGAGCTCTAATCGGTATCTGCTATATCCTACAAAGAAAAGATGAAGAAGCACCATGACCTAAAAATTGAAAAATGAGAGTTTATGGTTGGGGATTAGGTGCTTTTATACAATTCTAGGTTGCATTGGTTTCCGGGCAAGCTCAATTCCAAATGGACTGGTCCTTACTTGGTTACCCAACTACTCCCTCATGGAGAAGTTGAGTTGGAAACTAAGAAGGGTGTGAGGTTCAAGGTGAATGGACAACGCATAAAAATCTATTTTGGATATGCTGAATTAGCAAATGAAGTAATCGAGGCATACCATCTTGATGAAGTTTGAGTAATCAAGTGTCTTCAGTCATGCCGCGACGTTAAATCAGGTGCTTGAAAGGAGGAAACCCGATACTTATAGTTTTCTTTCTAGTAATGGTAGCATTTTCTACTAATAGGTTTTAGATTGGCAGGCACATCACCAGGAAATTGTGAAGAAAATCACACTGCAATAGTCAGTGACGGACACATCAACAGATTGTCATGCACGCGACGGACCGTCACATGAATCCGTCGTGCCAGGTACGTCTTTCATTTATTTTCAAAAGTATGTTACACGTGACGGAATCAATGACAGAACATCGTTTCTGCGATGGACCGTCGTCAGGGACTCATTGCATCATTAATGAGCGTACCCGACCCGACCCGGTTGGGGGTAATTTGAAAAATTGGTAAAATTTAAAAACCCCAGCCCTTCATTTCACCCATTTCCTTCCCTCTTCCTCCCATTTCCCTCCCTTTTCAACTTCCAACTCCCAACTTCCTAGCTCTCTTCTCTATCAACCGATTGCTTCCCCATATTCCCCAATTCCGGATATCTCCTTTCTACTAGTCAGAGTCGGTTGCTTTGGTTCTATTCTTGATCACTAAGTACCTCCCTTGCATTTTTTTCTCAAATTCTTAGGTATGTGTCTCTGATCTCTACCCATTTACATTTCATTTTTGTTTTTTAAATTCGTATTAGCCTATTTCTTTTTGGTGTGTCTTCATTCTTTGATCCAATTTTATCTGACCTAAGTTAAGAATCTTTAAATTGCATTGTTAAAACTCTAGAAATAGGTTCTTTAACATTGCTAGTTTTCTAGGTATTTGGGTTATACACATGTAGGTTAACACTAAAAATTCCATTTGAGTCATAGGGGATGATTGTTGCATCCCCAGTTCTTGTCACTGAATGACAGAATGAGACCCTGATGACGGACTGTCGTACCCACGACGGACCGTCATAGCGTCTGTTCAAACATCCAACTGTTCATTTTCTCTAAGTGTCCACCAACAATCCATGCGATGGACAGTCGTTCCCACGATGGTCCGTCCTGCACAACCGTCGTGACGGTAAGAGACCCTTTTTCTAAGGGTCTCCTACTTTTTCTAAGTGTCCTCTGACGGACATCTACGAAGGACCGTCATACCCTCGACGGTCCGTCCTGCACAACTGTCCTGACGGTTAGAGACCCATCTCCTGAGGGTCTCCATACTTTTTCTTAGTGTCCTCTGACGGACATCTACGACGGACTGTCATGCCCTCGACGGTCCGTCCTGCACAACCATCGTGACGGTCAGAGACCCTTCTACTAAGGATCTCCATACTTTTTTTAAGTACCCCACGGAGGACATCGACGACGGACTGTCATTATAACGACGGTCCATCCTGCTTAGCCGTCATACTTGTCAGAGACTTTCCTTCATTTGTCTCTACATAAACATAGTTTTAAGTAAGACATGACGGATCCCATGACTGTCCGTTGTACACAGGACGAGCCGTCACCTAGTTCGTTGTGTTTCACTGTTACTATAGAAATGTTGTTACAACTTTGCTCTTATATTTATTTCATGTCGTTTTTGCTTGTTTTGTTTTCTCCTTCTAGTACTAATATTGATTCCTCACAGGTATTATGTCTAATGGCACCAAAACAAGATTGAGTTTACGCATGTGGGCGTTCAAAGTCTATCGCCCCGTCTGCTCGCCTGGTCATAGGCTCTGATGATGAGCATGATCCCGAGTACGTGCCCCCAGGCACTGCCACTCCATCTCAAGCTGCACGGGCAACCATAGCTACGCCCAAAAAGGTGGCGTTGGGCGTAGTCACTGCCTCCCATTCTGATGAGGAGCACACACTGACCGACACACCTTCTTTGTCAGCTACACATGAAGAAGAAGCGTCTGGCTCCTTACGAGTTTCGTGGTAGGAGGAAGCCTCCGGGTCCGCATATGTCCCTACACTCGCCATAACTGCACAGTCTTCCTCGTCTGATGAGGCTGACAGTTCTTATTCCACTCTTGGCTCACCGAATCATGCTCTCACCCCGGTTGCTGACCAGCCCAACCAGTGGTGTGTCGACGGGCAATATCAAGTGTATTCAGACGCCAAGTTTCTGAATGATAAAATCGTCATGACACGGACCCTTACAGTAGATAGGAGGGTCCTTACGGGAAGTCTCCCAACCATGCCAGAGATCCACAATCTCTTCACTAGGCACCGGCTTTAGTGGAAAACTCGTTCTTTGGGGACAATATAATGAGAAGTTGGACCGAGATTTCTATGCCTCTTATGTGACTACTCTTCGATCACAGATAGATAGACGGGCTTATGTGACTACTCTTTAACATTTTGAACCCTCTTTGCGGAAGGAAATTCATTAATAGAAGCTGAAAATTTTCTTTTAATTTTTCAGCATCCTTTCATAAAGTTACACCGTAGTTCTTAGGAGAATTTCGTATTGCATTTAGAACGTTTTAGGTACGTCTTCATGTATTCGTTTAGCCAAGACATTATCCCTCAAATAAGCCACATTTCAACTCATATGAACATCACATTTACATCAACATGTGTTCATGAAATATAATGATCTATCATGTCATTTCAAGTCCTAAACTATGAACAATAGCCACGACAAAACACACATACACACGTAGTTACATTTTCGGAGATATCAACATAATTCACATAATTCCAAACATACATATAAACACATAATCATCAAGAAAAAACGTTCATGCTAAGTTTTGAACCGGCAAACATAACAAACCTATAATTCAATGGGAACTAGAGACATGGACAACCATCTTAGTTTTCGGATTGAATATTCTGACCTTAAGAGGTCTCTTGGGAAGGGGACAAAGAGAGAAGAGAACTCATACCTTTTTGACATTCAAAACTCTACTTGATTCCAAAAGAAACCCTCCAAACACACGCCCCAATCCAAGAGCTTCAACACCAACTTGATGGAAAAACCCTCTATTTGCCTAACATGTTTGATTAGTTGTTTGTTTATAAATTTTGTTGTGAGTTCATCAAGTGTGAAGAAATTTTGTTTACCTACTATTTTTGTACTTTATTTGGCATAGAAAACGTCAGTGAGAGTGATAGAGACGTGAGAGAGAGATGAGCGTGTGAGAGAAGAGTTTTCTTAGGCTTAGGGGTCTAGTTTAGGACTTAGTCAAATAAGGATTTATTTAATTCTTAAAAATCCAATTTCATTTTATTTTAAATCATATAATAATTAATAAATATAAATTAATTACATTAATTTACCAACTCAAAATAAAAACAATTTAATTCATTGCTTCCACCTAGGTTCAAACCCGGGTGGAGCAAGACTTCACTTCAAGAGCCCAATTTCGGCCCTCTCTCCCCAAAATTCCCCTCCAACTTATTAATTAAATAATTAATTATATATTTAGGGTAATTAAGATAATACCCTTAGAATACAAATAGACGATTTTAACCCTAGACCCTCCAAGCCTAAAATATCCTCTTTTTTAGTCCTTTAAAGACTCATACGAGTAAATCTTCGTATTCGAGAGTCCTACATGGTTGGACGGACCCAATCTTTCCTAGCTCAACTAATTCCACAATTTAGTTGGCTTGGATGTAGCAACAATTCGGAGGTCTGGTTCTACCTGCATCAATCCGTGTAAAACCATTCTAATCGTTGGCAATCTAGACAAATTAAGAATTACTTAGCATATCAATTTTTAGGGTCGTTATATTATCCCCCCCTTAGGAACATTCGTCCTCGAATGAAACTACTTTTTAGTAACAATAAGTAAGTCATCTATTGAATGTATGATTATATAGGTAATTCAATACTCCCCATTGGTGAATATCTAATTCACATATTAACATAATGATGCACATCCTTCAAACCTACTAGTAGCTTTACATTAATTGACTATGGAACTCTATCCTAAACTAGTCTCATCAAAGCAAACCACATAAGTAAACAAGTAAGTCATACAAATCAGCAACTAACATGATGAATCAAACATATTAACCTCATACTAGTGTATAAACAACATGCACAGTCAAATACACATAAAGACTAATTAAGTCTATGCACTTGAGACTTCACCAGAGGTGCCTTCCCCTGCACCCCTTGACTTGAGTGCGAAAGATCGTTGCCTCCTTGGAGCCTCTTTACTTGGACCATTAGGTTGAACTCTCTCCATCCCTTGTTCTTGACTTCCTATTAGGACAATCCTTCGTCATGTGACCCGGTATGCCACAACTGTAACAAGCGTTAGAGTACATCATGCATTCTCCCCCATGCATTATGCCACACTTGCTACAAGGTGGCCTCTCCTGGGATGTATATCTTACAAACGTCAGGGAGTAATCCCTGAATGATATGGAGCCCTGCTTAAGGCTGATGAACTCCTCAACCTTAGCCTCCTTCATTTATTTGGGAAAGAAACGCCCTAGAAAATCGATCTTGAAATGATCCCAAGTAATAGGACCCCCTCCTAAGGATCTTCTATCCATCCACACCTTATACCAGGAATGAGGTACATCCATTAGCTGGTAGGATGCAAATTCAGCCTATTCCACATCAATCAAACCCATTAGCCCGAGTTAATAAAGTTCTAGCATGGGCCATCTATACCAAACTTGTCCTTACTTCTCAATATATCAACCCATCCGACTTAACAGGCCTTTTCTATTCCAGCAGCTGGAACCTGGGGAGAAACTTGAATTACCACAGTATCCGCTACTCCAATCTCCCTGCCTACTTTTTTCCTTGTAATCATTTTTTGTAACCTTCAAGATTTGATGTTAGATACGGTCTTAACACCAAGAAATTCGACATTAGAGAATGAATGATAAAATTAGAAGAAGGGAAATTTTTGTACGCATCATGCAGTCTCTAATACACGATAGTGGTGCACTTCACTACCTTGACTTAGAAACAACTCAATGTGGTTGATGTAAACTTATTTTTCTCAAAATCTAACCTAGGGCTCTGATACGAACTTTGTCACGACCTAAATCTAGACCCTAGACGATACCGGAGTCATTAACCTCTAATAGGTCGCAGACAAGCCTACATACATCATTCTTAGTTCATCTAGGTTAATTTTAGCGGAAAATTTGAAACTTTTTCTTTCTTATCATGCTTGCTAAACATTCTACTACAAACTTAATTGTTCACATCAACAATCTAACATTAAGATCATCAAATGAAAGAAAAACAGTTTATTATAAGGATAAAGATGTACTTGCCAAAATGGCACCAATCCAATGTCTGAACAAAAACGGGAAAGAAACGCTAGTGGAACATACTTGTCACGACCCAAAATGAGCCGCGAGTGGCACCCACACTTATCCTACTATGTGAGCGAACCAACCAATCTAAACCCCAACATTTTAACCATAATGAACAAAATACAATGCGGAAGACTTAAAACTCATTGACGAAATCAATTAAATAACTTCTAAAATTTATCAATCATTATCCCCAAAATCTGGAAGTCATAACCACAAGAACATCTATCCTCAAATTACTAAATATAAGAGTATGTAAGAAGTTAAATAAATAAAAATCTAGTCCATGCCGGAAGTTCAAGGCATCAAGACATGAAGAGGAAGATCCAGTCCAAGCTAGAAGCAATATCTCACCCTGAAATCTGGATTGATGAAGACTGGCTAGAGTTGCGGTTGAGTTGAAGACGACGGTACGTTTACTGCACTCCACAAATAATCAAAGAAAAACAATACAAGTAGGGGTCAGTACAAGGCACAAGTACTGAGTAGGTATCATCGGCCAACTCAAAATAAAAAGCAATATATATCAGATAATAACAGAAAGTCAACTAATATTCTTAACAGGCGACATTAACAATTACCATATCCCTTGGTCTCAACACCAAGCACATCAATGAGGACTCAAGCCTCCCCATCATACTCATTTGGGAATTAGTTATTTACAATTTAGTATATTATCATAATTCAAGATTCGTTATCTTTATTCCTCTTGTGTCGGTACGTGACACTCTGCTCCACTACTACTATCCTGGTGTCGGAATGTGACACTTCGATCCATATACTATCCTGGTGTCGGAACGTGACACCCGATCCATATACAATCCTGGTGTCGGAACGTGACACTCCGATCCATATACTATCCTGGTGCCAGAACGTGACACCCAATCCATATACTATCCTGGTGTCGAAACGTGATACTCCGATCCATATACTATCCTGGTTTCGGAACGTGACACTTCGATCCATATACTATCCTGGTGCCAGAACGTGACACTCCGATCCATATACTATCCTGGTGTCGGAACGTGACACCCGATCCTCTATTTCTATCCTGGTGTCGGAACGTGACACCCAATCCTCTAATCTCATTACTTTAGTTCATCAAGCCTTCTTTTATACCAAGGCATCATCAATCTCATTACTTTAGTTCATCAAGCCTTCTTTTATACCAAGGCATCATCATTAACAAAGTAAATTTAGGATTCAAGATTCAATAGCCTCATCATGCTAATTCATCACAATTATATAATCACATCATGTAAGCACACAATTAAGCATATAGAAGGTTTTATAATACTACCCAACACATATCATTCGCTATTAAGAGTTTACTACGAATAGCATAAACCATAACCTACCTCCACCGAAGAATTGTGATCAAGCAATCTACTTTCTCAAAGCTGTGTTCTTCTTCTCCCTCTCGTTCGTTCGTTTCTCCCTCTCCTTGTTCTTTCTATTTTTCTTATTCAAACCCTTTTTCTTTTACCCTAATTGTCATATAATTAAGTATAAAAGATGGTAAAAATAACCCACTAATTATTTCAAGGTTATCTCTTTTAACCCCTAAAAAATTGAATTATTAACATTAATCCACTAACTTTATAATTATAAGCATGAATAATCCAAAACGCCCCTTAAACTTTTAAATAGAAATCCAACCCAGTCAGGGTTACGCAACCTGTGACGGTCCATCATGGCTGTGACTGTCCGTCCTGCAGGTCCGTCACAAAGTTCAGAGAGTTAATTCTGTGGAGAGATTTATGACGGTCCGTCGTGCCTGCGACGGTCTGTCCTGCCATTCCGTCACGAAGTTCAGAGAGTCGATTTCAGTACCCAAATTTCAGAATTCTAAGTGTTTTGGAACGAGACCCCCTCGACGGTCCGTCGTGTCCATGACGGTCCGTCGTGGGATCCGTCGACCAAGACAGTTTTTCCAGAAATAAAATCTGCTGCTCAAAACGACTAAACAGGACGTTACAATAGATACCAATTTACCATCGTTCGTCCTCGAACGATCACAAGAAGGAAAACAAGGGCGAAAAGGAGTACCTGAATCTGTAAACAGGTGTGGGTATCTTTCTTGCATATCAGCCTCCTTCTCCCAAGTGGACTCTTCAACTGGTCGATTCTTCCATTGAACTTTGACGGATGCAATCTCCCTTGATCTCAACTTGCGAATTTCTCTATCTAGAATGGCAACAGGCTCCTCCTCATAAGACAAATTCTCGTCAAGCAGAACTGAATCCCAACGAATGATGTAGTTTCCATCCCCATGGTATTTTTTCGACATAGACACATGAAATACCGGATGCACTCCTGACAGTCCTGGAGGCAAGGCTAATTCATAAGCCACCTCCCCTACTCACTTAAGTACTTCAAATGGTCCAATATACCTTGGGCTTAGCTTACCTCTTTTACCAAACCGCATCACCCCTTTTATGGGCAAAACCTTCAGCAAGACTTGTTCACCCTCCATGAACTCCAAGTCTCTAACCTTTCGATCTGCATATTCCTTTTGCCTACTTTGAGCCGCTAAAAGATTTTCTTGAATAGATTTAACCTTCTCTAATGAATCCCTCAAAAGGTCAGTACCCCAAGGTCTAACCTCAAATGCATAAAACCAACCAATGGGAGACCTACATCTCCTCCCATACAATTCTTCGAATGGAGCCATATCAATACTTCAGTGATAGCTATTATTGTATGAAAACTCCGCTAAGGGTAAGAAGTTATCCCAATGACCACCAAATTCTATCACACATGCACGAAGCATGTTCTCCAATACCTGAATCGTTCGCTCAGACTGACCATCGGTCTGAGGGTGAAATGCACTACTAAGGTCCAACCTAGTACCTAATTCCGCATGCAATGTTCTCCAAAACTTAGAAGTAAACTGCGTACCTCTATCTGATATAATGGAGAGTGGAACTCCATGCAATCGAACAATTTCTGAGATATAGATTTTGGCTAACTTCTCTGCATTTTAAGTTACCTTGACAGGAATGAAGTGAGCAGACTTAGTTAATCTATCCACAATTACCCAAATAGAATCAAACTTACCCAATGTCTTTGGAAGACCAACCACGAAGTCCATTGCAATTCTCTCCCACTTCCATTCCGGAATGGGCATTCTCTGAAGTGTTCCTCCGGGCCTCTGGTGTTCATACTTTACTTGCTGACAATTTGGACATTTGGCAACAAAATCCACAATGTCACGCTTCATTCTACTCCACCAAAAGTGTTGCTTTAGGTCACGGTACATCTTAGTTGCACCCGGATGTATAGAATATCCGGAACTATGAGCCTCTGTGAGGATGGTGTGGATCAAATCATCAACACGGGGCACACATACCCTTCCCTTGATCCTCAAAACACCTTCCTCATCGATTATTACCTCTTTAGACTCTCCTCGTAATACCATATCCCGAATTCGGCTTAGTTTCTCATCATCAAACTGTTTTCCCTTGATCTTGTCAAGAAAAGAAGATCTTGCCTCCACATAGGCCAAAAATCCTCCTTTCTCAAGTATTTCGAGTCTCATAAAGTTGTTAGCCAAGTTTTGGACTTCTCTAGCCAATGGCGTCTAGAAATTTGTAAGTTGGCTAAACTACCCATGCTCCCTGCCTTTCTACTTAAGGCGTCTGCCACAACATTAGCCTTTCCTGGGTGATACAAGATAGTAACATCATAGTCCTTCAGTAGTTCCATCAACCTCCTCTGTCTCAAATTCAAATCCCTCTGAGTAAAGACATACTGTAGGCTACGATGATCCATATAAACTTCACACTTAACCCCATATAGATAGTGTCTCCATTGCTTTAATGCAAACACTACCGCAGCCAATTCCAAATCATGGGTCGGATAGTTACGTTCATGCACCTTTAATTGCCTCGAAGCATAAGCAATTACATTCTTCTCTTGCATTAGCACTGCACGCAACCCAGAATAGGATGTATCGCAATAAACAATGAAATTCTTACCCTCTACTTGCAAGGAAAGGATAGCTGACGTAGTAAGCAAGGTCTTGAGTTTCTGAAAGCTTTTCTCACATTCATCCGACCATACAAATGGAACATTCTTCTTAGTCAAGTTCATCAATTGGGAAGAAATAGAAGAGAATCCCTTGACAAATCGACGGTAGTAGCTAGCTAAACCAACAAAGCTCCTTACTTCTGACACATTAGCAGGTCTTACCCAATTCTTCACTGCTTCAATCTTAGAAGGATCCACCATCACTCCATCCTTAGAAACCACGTGCCCCTAGAAGGACACTAAATCTAGCAAAAACTCACACTTGGAGAATTTGGCATAAAGCTTTTTCTTCCTCAACAACTCCAGTACCATTCTCAAATGCTCCTCATGTTCCTTCTTACTCTTGGAGTATATCAGTATATCATCAATAAATACGATCACAAAGAGATCCAGATATGGCTTAAAAATCCCGTTCATCAAGCTCATGAAAGTAGCAGGGGCATTCGTAAGACCAAAAGACATTACTACAAATTCCTAATGCCCATACCTGGTTCGAAAAGCAGTCTTTGGCACATCCGTTGCCCGTATTTTCAATTGATGATTACCGGATCTCAAGTCAATCTTAGAGAAGACACAAGCACCTTGTAACTAATCGAACAAGTCATCAATGCGAGGAATGGGATACTTGTTCTTAATAGTTACCTTGTTCAACTGCCGGTAGTCTATTCACATTCGAAAACTCCCATCCTTCTTCTTCACAAATAACACCGGAGCACCCCAAGGGGATGCACTTGGTCTAATGAAACCTTACTCAACAACTCTTGAAGTTGGACCTTTAACTCCCTTAACTCCGCTGGGGCCATCCTATAAGGGGGTATGGAAATGGGGCGAGTATCCGGTTCCAGATCGATGCAAAAGTCAATATCCTTATCCGGTGGCATACCAGGAAGGTCTGCAGGGAACACATCCAGAAACTCACAGACTATCGAAACCGACTCAATTGAAGGTACTTGGGTAGTATCATCCCTGAGGTGTGCCAAGAACGCTAAACACCCTTTACTAACCATTCTCTTAGCACGAAGAAAGGAGATGATATGAACTGGAGTGGAACTGTAGTCACCCTCCCACACTAACGGATCTGTCCCAGGCTTGGCCAACGTTACAGTTTTAGCATTACGATCTAAGATTGCAAAATTTAGAAAAAGCCAAGTCATACCCAGAATTACATCAAAATCAACCATCTCTAAAATAACCAAGTCTACATGAGTATTGCTCCCCACAAAAGTCACCAGACAAGACCTATATACCTTTTCAACTATCATAGACTCACCCACCGGAGTAGAAACATGAATAGGCATGTCAAGCAATTCACAATGTAAATTAATACCAGTAGCAAATGAGGAACATACATATGAAAATGTGGAGCCTGGATCAAATAAAACAGAATCCATGCAATCACAAACCAAGAGATTACCTGTGATAACAACATCAGATGCTTCTGCTTCAGACCGCCCGGGGAAAGCGTAACAATGGGCCCTATCACCTGTCTGCCCCTTGCCCCTCCCATGTTGTACTGTAGTGTCTCGAGTCTGCCCGTCACCCCGGCCGTTTTGGTGACCACCATTACCTCGGCCACCACGTCCTCCAGAATGACGTCCTCTTTCATGGCCACCTCTACCTCTAACTATTTGAGGTCTGTAACTATGTTTTGGACAATATCTCTTAATATGTCCAGTCTCCCCACATCCATAACACTCTCTGGAGTCAAGCATAGGTCTCTGTGAGAATGACAAAGTCTGGGGATAACCTCCAAACTCAGAGAAGTGTTGACCGGTCTGCGGTGGACCCCCAACTACAGTCTGTAGTGAAGACTGAATGGGTCGGGCTGAATAACCTCCTGAACCTTGCCCTCTGGAGTAAGAACCATTAAACTCACCTCCCTTATGAAACCTTTTAGATGTCGATGCCATGGTGAAGTCATCTGGCTTCACTCCCTCCACCTCTATCACGAAGTCTACCACTTCCTGAAAGGATTTTGCTGTAGCCGCTACCTGTAAGGCTGAAATCCGCAAATCTGACCTCAACCCCTTCACAAAACAGCGAATCCGTTCATGTGGACTGAAACATTGCTGGGTAGCATACCTGGATAATGCATGAAACGTAGCCTCATATGCAGTCACCGACATCGTGCCTTGCTAGGCTCAAGAACTCATCTCTCCTCCTATCCCTCAAGGTCCGGGGGATATACTTCTCCATAAATAAGCTAGATAATGACGCCCAAGTCATAGGTGATGCCTGTGCTGGTTGACACTCAACATGTGACCACCACCACATTTTGGCATTTCCCATAAACTGATAGGTTACAAACTCAACGCCAAATCGTTCCACTATGCCCATTTTATGTAGTAACTCATGACAATCAACCACAAAATCGTAGGCATCCTCAGATTCAGCACCCTTGAAGACTGGAGGTTTCAATTTCAAGAACTTACTGAAAAGTTCATGCTGATCACTTGTCATTATAGGCCCTGTAGTCAAACGAGGAAACGTGCCTATTTCTAATGAGGCATCCATGCGGGGAGCCTCAGCAGCGGCCTGTCGTACTTCCGGAACCTGAGGTGCTGGTGCAGAAAACACTGGAGGTGTCTGGCCTTGATCAGATAACCCGCTAAGATAAGCAAGAACCTGATTAATCATCTCTGGGGTAGGTTGGGGTGGTAATTCCTCGTTCTGTACTTGCTCACTTTCCCCTTCCTCACCCTCTCTTACTACTTCCTCAGTCAGTGGAGGAGTCACCTCCTTAGTACTAGATAGGCCAGGTGCTTGTCCTTTTCCTCTAGAGGACGTCCTCCCGCGACCTCTACCACGGCCTCTTGCCACTAATCCTCCTCGAGCTACAGCCCCAATGGCTGGCTCAGTTGCATCTTGTCTTGCCGGTGTTGGTGTTGGCGCCGTTGTTGCTCTAGTTCTAAACATCTGCGAAATAGAGTGAAGATGGTCAGATACCAATTTGTATCACCTAGATACCAATTGGATCCAAGTAATAGCACGAAAGAAAGAAAGAAAGAATGGAATTTTCCTAAAGTCTTATAGCCTCTCAAAGAAAAGTAAAGGCGTCCCCCTACCGTTCCTTAAGACTCTACTAGACTCGTTCTTGTGTGATGAGACCAACGAACCTAATGCTCTGATACCAAGTTTGTCACGACCCAAAACGAGCCGCGAGTGGCACCCACACTTATCCTACTATGTGAGCGAACCAACCAATCTAAACCCCAACATTTCAA
>CM064963.1:50220770-50247131 GCA_032847665.1 Solanum chilense
CGATCAGATAACCCGCTAAGATAAGCCAGAACCTGATTGATCATCTCTGGGGTAGGTTGGGGTGGCAGTTCCTCGTTCTGCACTTGTTCATTCTCCCCTTCCTCACCCTCTCTTATCACTTCCTCAGTTGATGGGGGAGTCACCGCCCTAGTACTAGTTGGGCTAGGTGCTCGTCCTCTTCCTTTAGAGGATGTCCTCCCACGACCTCTTCCACGGCCTTTCGCCACTACTCCTCTTTGAGCTACCGCCCCAGTGGCTAGCTCAGACGTTTCTTGTCTTGCCGGTGTTGGTGTTGGCGCAGACGTTGCTCTAGTTCTAACCATCTGCGAAATAGAATGAAGATGGTCAGATACCAATTTGTATCACCTAGATATCAATTGAATCCAAGTAATAGCACGAAAGAAGGAATGAAAGAATGAAATTTTTCCTAAAGTCTTATAGCCTCTCAAAGAAAAGTAAAGGCGTCCCCCTACCGTTCCTTAAGACTCTACTAGACTCGTTCTTGTGTGATGAGACTAACGAACCTAACGCTCTGATACCAACTTTGTCACGACCCAAATCGGGGACGCGACTGGCACCCACATTTACCCTCCTATGTGAGCGGACCAACCAATCTAAAACCCAAACATAATTAATAAAATACAACGCGAAAGACTTAACTCAATAGCAAAAAATGAATACTATAAATATCCCCAAAATCTGGAAGTCATCATCACAAGAACATCTATGATCAAATTACGAAACTAAGAGTATTCTAAGAAGCTAAAACAAATGAAAGCTAGTCCATGCCGGAACTTCAAGGCATCAGGACGAGAAGAAGAAGATCCAGTCTAAGCTAGAAGCATAGCTCACCCTGAGATCCGGTGCAGTGAAGACTGGCTAGAATCGCGGTCGAGTTGAAGACGACGGCACGTTTGCTGCACTCCACAAATACAAGAAAGAAACAAACAAGTAGGAGTCAGTACAACCACACGTACTGAGTAGGTATCATCGGCCAACTCAGAATAGAAAACAGTATATATCAGTTAATCTCACAAATCAACTATAATACTCAACATGTAGTAACAATAAGTACTAAAGTCATCAATAAGTACCACCAAGTTCATCCAGGAGGACTCAAGCCTCAATATCATACTCATTAGGGAAAAAGAGGTTCATTAGCTTTAGCATTTTAACATCGTTCAAGATTCAGAACTTATTCCTCTCGTGTAGGTACGTGACACTCCGCTCCACTAACACCATGTGCCGGAACGTGGCACTCCGATCCTCATTCTATCCCGGTACCGGAACGTGGTACCCGATCCATATACTATTCTGGTGTCGGAATGTGACACTCCGATCCTCATATACTATCCTGGTACCAGAACGTGGCACCCGATCCATATACTACCCCGGTGTCGGAATGTGACACTCCGATCCTCATATACTATCCTGGTACCGGAACGTGGCACCCGATCCTCTAATTCATCAAGCCTTCTTTTATACTAAGGCATCACAATTCTCATAGCATAGTTCATCAAGCCTTCTTTTATACTAAGGCATCACAATAACAAAACATAGTTCATCAAGCCTTCTTTTATACTAAGGCATCACAATAACAAAACATAGTTCATCAAGCCTTCTTTTATACTAAGGCATCACAATAACAAAACATAGTTCATCAAGCCTTCTTTTATACTAAGGCATCACAATTCTCATCACACATAGTTCATCAAGCCTTCTTTTATACTAAGGCATCACAATAACAAAACATAGTTCATCAAGCCTTCTTTTATACTAAGGCATCACAATAACAAAACATAGTTCATCAAGCCTTCTTTTATACTAAGGCATCACAATAACAAAACATAGTTCATCAAGCCTTCTTTTATACTAAGGCATCACAATAACAAAACATAGTTCATCAAGCCTTCTTTTATACTAAGGCATCACAATAACAAAACATAGTTCATCAAGCCTTCTTTTATACTAAGGCATCACAATAACAAAACATAGTTCATCAAGCCTTCTTTTATACTAAGGCATCACAATTCTCATAACATAGTAAGTTAGGGTTTCTTCAAGATTTAGGGTTCAAAAGCTTCATCATGCTTAATTTATCACAAACATATAATCACACTCATACAATCATACAATTAAGCATATAGAAGGGTTTACAAGATTACCCAATACATATCATTTGCTATTAAGAGTTTACTACAAATAGCATAAACCATAACCTACCTTCACCAAGGATTTGTGTTCAAACAAGAAATCTTCAAGGAAGCCTTGCTCCTTCTCTCTCAAGCGCCTCTCTTTCTCTTCTCTTTCTCTTTCTAATTTCTTCCTCCAACCTTCCTCTTCTTACCCTAAATCACAAGATTTCAAGAATAAATGGTGATGAAACCAACCCACCAATTAACTCAAAGTTAGTTTTTCAACCCCCAAGGAATTGAACTAATAACATTAACCCACAAATTTTATAATTTAAAGCCGTAATAGTCCAAAACGCCCTTTTAAAAATTAGCCAGAAATCCGACCCCGCCTGGGATTACGCAACCTGTGACGGTCCGTCGTGCCTGCGACGGTCCGTCATGCAGGTTCGTCAAAGACTCGATTTTTTTTAAGGAGTCTGTGACGGTCCGTCGTGACCACGACGGTCCGTCCTGCACTTCCGTCACGACGGACAGAGAGTTGCTCCCAACACCAAATTCTCAAGAGTTGAAGTATTTTGAAACGGAGGCTCACGACGGTCTGTCGTGACTGTGACGGTCCGTCCTGCAGGTCCGTCACAGAGTTCAGAGACTCAATTTCAGTACCCAAATTTCATAATTCCAAGTGTTTTGGAACGAGACCCCCTCGACGGTCCGTCGTGCCTACGACGGTTCATCGTGGTGTCCGTCGCATCAACCAGTTTTTCCAGAAATAAAAATCTGCTACTCAAAACGACTAAACAGGTCGTTACACGGTCCGTCGTGCTTGTGAAGATCCGTATGTGGCAGCGTAGTGCAGCTGCTGAAGGAAGATGGGGAAGTCTGACCAAGTGTGGGATTACGAAGCTTGTGACGGTCCGTCATGTCTCTGACGGTCCGTCTTGCAGGTTCGTCGTAAAGTTCAGAGAAGTGATCCCAGTACCCAAATTCCAAGAGTTGAACTGTTTTAGAACGAAGACCCTTGATGGACCGTTGTGCCTATGACGGTCCGTTATACTTGCCTTCGAGGGGAATGAAGAGAGCAGCAGAAGAAATTGCACAAGTATGGGACGACGGAGTCCACAACTGTTCGTCGTGACCACGACGGTCCGTCGCGAGGTCCGTCGACCCAGCAGCGTTTTGGCAGATTTCCAGCAATTAGAATCCTTGTTTTATTAGGTTTTTGTTTTTTTATAAATAGTTCAAAAAACCTCATTTTTGAGGTTAGACACCAGATAGTTAGACTCCGTATTATTAGACTTTGTGTATTAGTGTTGGATTTTGAGATTCTTGCAATTGATTTTTGGAGATTAATCAAGCAAACCTTGGATTTTATTCTTTCTCATTGAAGTAAGTACATGAATTCGTATTTAATATATTTGAATATTGTGTTTATGGCTATGAGTAACTAAACTCCATAACTAGGGTTGTGGGAACCATAGGCAAATAATGAGATAAACCCTAACTAAAATAACAGTTCTAGATTAGTATCTTGCATGTATTAATAATTCTTTTGCTTAAAAGTCTTTTTAACGGATGACCAACGTTAGAACTCGCCTTAAAGCTACTTGCCGGACCAAGGAGGTAGATAATAGGAAAAGAATTATTAACATAGATATAGTGTATACTATCTAATAGACCAGTATTGATTGGTACGAGGTAATAACGTAGTCAAATATCGAATACGATGCTTAATATGAGGTAAGGATAAGGGTTAGGATAGCAACACACATAGCCGGACCAAGGTGCAGAGTGAGATTTTCTAGATGCCGGACCAAGGATTTAGAAATACATAACTTATCACTTTGCATGCAAGATACTAGGAAAGAATTGTTATAGTTATTATCAAGTTATGAACCTGCGGGGAACACGTAAACCCTAGTTACTTTGATTAATTGATTAAAACCCAACATTCAAAGCTGTTAAGTGTCGCTTTCAAGTTCATTATTTATTTTCACTCATTTGGAAATAGAAACCCCCCTTTATTGTTTTTACTTTCCAAGGAAGTCATTAACCAAACAATTGTAATAATAGGTTGAAGTTAAGTCTAGACTAATTTCCTCGTGGAAACGACCCCAACCTCACTAGTTGGGTTATTTACTTGACATTACCGCTTTACTCTTATTTAAGAAGTATGTGTGAGCGTATCATCGATCCCACGAGGAAAATGCTTTAGATTTAACTTTAATTCACAATCACAACTATTTAGTCAAGGTCTTTCAAAAGCAAGTAAGTAAAGGGGGGGGGGTTATGAAACAAGTTTCTTAAGCAATTCAAAATTAACAAGTGAGCAAAAGTAAAAGATCGTGTTTTATCATGTTATGAGACTAACTAGGGTATATGTGTTCCCCATAGGTTCATAACGTCGTATTCTTAGCAATAACAATTCTTCTTTAGTGTTTTTCATGTGAAGTGGTAAGTTGTGTATCTCTAAATCCTTGGTCCAGATTCTAAAAAATTTCACCCCGTACCTTGGTCTGGCTACATGTGTATAAGCTACTAAGCCTTACCTTTACCTAATATTATACATCATAATCGATGTATGGCTTAGTTATACTTCGTACCAACCGACACTAGCCTATTAGATAGTATCACACTTAATCTATGTTGATAATTCTTTTCTTATTCCTACCAACCTTGTCCAGCAAGTAGCAACAAGGCGAAATCTAACGCGTGTACTCGTTAAAAAGACTTCTAAGCGAAATGATTATCAATACATGCAAGAACCTACTTGAAAATTGTTTTTTTCTAGGTTTACTTTGTTTATTACCTATGGTTCCCACAACCCTACTTGTGTATTTAGTTACCAATGCAAGCAAGATCACAATTCATATTTTTTAAGAAAGAATTCATGAACTTACTTAACAATAAGAAGAAACTCAGAAATTCAACTTGAAATTGCAAGAAAATCCTTCATCACGAATCCAGAAATTAATTAATTGCTAAAGTTTGCAACCAATAATCTCCAACACAAAATAGATAAGAGTTTCTATCCTGATAAAGGAGGTTTTAATCCCGTATTGTAGAAAACATTGTCATAAAGAATAAGGAATTAAAATAAGGAAAGTTTGTTCAGTTGATGGGACTTCATTCGATGACCCTTTTGTTGACTGCCTCCGTCATCCAAAACTTAGAATTATTTTTCTTCATCATCTCAGCATCTTCTCTGAATCAAACGATGGACCTGCAATACGGTCAGTCGACTCATCAGCGGTCTGTTGATGCTCCTCCGCCGCTCCAGACATAGAATCTTGAAAAGTTAGGTACTGGAACCTTTCCTGAACCAATCGACGGTTCACTAGTATGGTCCGTCGATCAATCGACGGACCATCAATTTCCCTGATTATCTCCCTTAGCCTGAACTGCACTCGACCGTCACCACCTACAGACCATCGATAGATGACGGGCCGTCAATGGCCTTTGAAGGTCGTCTTCTGCACTTTTTTGGCTGCATTCTACTTTTTCAATTAAACATCTTTCCTGCAAAACAAACATAAAAACATGTTAAAACTACTACAAAAAGGCTCTAGACGCATACAACTCTTAAGCAAAATGCATTGAAAACACTGTGTGACCACGATACATTTATACCCTCAACTTAATTTGTTGTTTGTCCCCAATCAATGCACAATGAATCAAAACAACATTTATACAAAAGTATACACTTTTAAGCTCCAACAATCACATGGATATCAACCCCAAGTCTTTGTTTGATTTAGTGCAGGCTCACTCTTTTTGGTTCAACTGATAACTTATGTGGATCAAATCATTCCACAAACTCACCACGCCTATAAACATCTACTAATTTTACTCTCACCAAGGTATCAACTTTTCGATACCGCAACTAGTGACCTCACTTCAAAAGAAATCCTCATTTTTCACAAAGTGATCATGAATTTGGGTACAAGGATCTTTTTTCAACACTCAAGCTCAAGAAAAAGTTCAAATACAATTAGTAATCTTTGACATAGGCTTTCCCTTATTTTCAGTGCGTTAGGTTCACCACACTGGACTCTAGGATCACAATAGGGCTTTCTTGGCTTGTAACATAAGCTTACGGTCAGGTATGGTACATTTGGGTACATGTTTAGTGACTTTTTTTCCCTCCTTGACATTACCGCTAAGCTAATTACCTCTTTTCATTACCCTTGACACCCTATTTTTCATCTCTTTGCTTCTTCCCTATTTTGAATGTGACTATTCCTTCTTTTGCATCTTTTTCTCATTAAAATCTCTTTTCTTTCTTTTCTTTTATTTTTTTTCTTTTTCAATCAATAGATAATTTTACCAAGTCACATCTTTTGCTCAATTTCTCTTTTTTATTTAACATCAAACTCTTTTCATACCCATTTGTGGGTCCTTACTCATAATAGCCAATCTCAACTCACAATTTTTCCATGAGTTGAGATGCACAATACCCGAATATGGGTCAAGGCCAAGACGAGGTTATTTACTGTATTAGCCACCTTCAACTTAGGATTTTCGCCTAAGTCGAGGTGCACATGTCCAATAATGGACTGGGGTGAAATCATTAGACCATGAGAAGGTGAGTAGGTAAAATATTTCTATTGCAGGCTCAACATATTTGGATCAACAAGGGACAATCTTTCATTTGGTTATCTTTCTTTAGGCTAAAAATAGGCTATTTCGAACAAAGGCCTATGATCACTTCCTAGATTTTAACACAGATTCCCTTTGCAGGACTAACTGGGCAAGTTCTAGTTAGGTACCAAGTGTTGAACACTCAAATCTCCTCACACTCTCTTGGCATCTCATTACACTATCAGATTATCAGTTTTCCCAGTTTAGGTGTTAGTTGAAGGTCATGCGGTGAGTGCCTATCTATGTCATGCTTAGAGCCAAACAAACAACTTTTTTTCACCTATACATGCAAGAACTATTTAGGAAGGGGTATCATTTTATTAGCCGTCATGCTTTAGTTTTCATTATTTTCTACTTTGTACACATTAGGACATGCCAGTTTAACAGAAAAGTAAACAATCTCTTGGGGAAAAAGAACACAGGCAAGAGAAATACAAAAGAGGATTGTGAGTTGTGGTTACTCATATTTCACCCTACCACTCACTTTCCATTAACCCCACCCTAACAAAAAAACTTGAAATTTTCCTAATGCAATAAAATCGTAAGGATAAAGTGGTAGGTGAAGCAAACTCGTGGTGCAAAACACCAAAGAACTATCAACATGTGGATGGGTCCGATTTTTCAGAACCCACAAGATCAACACTTGGGCCACGCTCAGTAGTGCCCAATACGATTTCCGCACCATCAGTAGTGCTCCTATCATCAACCACAGGTACAAAATTGGATGCCCCAGCAACCATCTCAAGTGCCTTTCTCTAACGTAGCTCTTTATCCACCAGGGAAGCCTGCCTAGCCCACGTCAGCTCTTTCCTCTCTATTTTATTTAGCACGAGCCTTATCACCAGCCTAAGTGGTGTAGTTGGAGCGGTGCCTCTTGGTATGGAAACATGGATAAAATTGTGGCTCAGCAGAAAGTTTGAACAAGGCGTCAAAGCGATGTGTCCTCTGCAAGCTCGATGGTTGCACTCTCCGGCTCAGTACCCCTCGTCTCTAGAATGACATCCATATCCGCTCGCAAACTATCCACCACAGCCTGAAGAGTAGTGAGGTTTATGGCAGGGGCTGGTTGTGCTAACACCCACAACTCGAAGGTGTCAAGGCGCTGATAAACCACCTGAATTTTCTGCTCGGTCTGCTGGGCCACCCTCTTCTCTATTTGGTCCTCAGCCTTAACAATGGATTTCTGCATCCAAGGCTGTATATGGTGAAGCAAGGTGACCATCTGGGTCTCTAATCTCTGAACCCGTGCTAGAGAGACCAGTGCTGCAGACAAGTGCCGCAGACACTACAAGAATTAAGGCCTTAAACTAAGGGATATTTGGTTGCTAAAAGTTCTATTTTGGTAGTAATTCGTCAATACGACTAAATGAAATCCAGTCGTCGATTGCAATCTGGTCGCTAAAGATCTTTAGCGACGGTAAGAAATCCAGTCGTTATACCACATTCTAACTTACAAAATTCCCTTCGTTGATTTTCACTCCAATCTAAGAAATACGATGACATATCAGGTCTTTATGAGTGCTTTTTGAATTATTCCTAATAATATCTCCATACCGAATTTTATAGTTAAATAAGCAAAGTCAAATCATCACTACAAAAAGTATACCAAATAAATAATATGATATTATGTCTTCACTCTTAAGATGAATAAAAATGTAATCGTAGAATATATATAATGGAAAGATCATTAATAACCTCCTAGCATATATAAGTCTCCTTCCACTTTTAATGTTTTCTCTAACATGTTTTGTTGCTTATACTAGCTTCCACATTCTTCTTAAATAAGTTATCCGATCTTGACATCTTTATTTGTTAAAAGAACAAGTTCATGTAAAATTTTGAAATAATCCCAATAACTATTTCATTTTCACACACAAAAAAAATTAATCACAGATAAAGAAAACAAAACTTTAGTAAGTGTCAAAATACTACGAGAAAATTAAGTTGATTGAAACTATGCAAATAAAGCAAACACAATATAGTCTGAAAGATAACTCCAGATAATCAACATAGAGCTTCTAGCAACTGCCGAAATAAACTTAACTAGCAATAACACAATTATAGTTATTCATGTGGCAACATTATCACAGTGAATATGAGATATTGAACATATATGATTACTAATAAGAAAAATTTTCAAGAAAACATCCTTTTAATACATTTATGCTAACTATTTCATATACTTTTGTTTACTAGTGCTAGGACAGATGAGGACACGGAAATCATGATAAGCAAAAGAGCCCTTGTGAGCAAATTAAAATACCGCATGTCTATACGTGAAATGTCGATCAGTTAATGTATGATGTGATAACATAGAGTCTGTACGTTCTTAGCACCGTCAATTAGTCAGGATACCATTACATCTAAAACACGATTTCTAACAACAGATGAAGGATGGAAATAACAATTTTTCATTATTAGTTATGGGTTTTAAACTACTTGAGAAAACATAAGCGTACAATTTCTAACTACCGAAGCCATGAAGTATATCATATTAATGAAAATATACCTTTCATAAATAGAACATACTTTCTAGAGTAATAATTTCTAATCTATCAAATAAAACCTTAAGGTATTTTAGGCAGTAAATACCATGAAGGTTCATTTATAAATTAAATAAGAAATAATTAATGATGATACACTCATGACTCCGTACAATTTTGAAGATACAGTGGACATTCAACATGATAATGTCAAGTAATGGAAGTTAACAAATTTAGACCAAGAAATTTGATATCAAAATAAAATATTGAGTGGGCTACAAAAACCTATTAAGAAGCTGCACTTGATAATATATTATTGTATAAGAATTTTCTCAAATTTATCCCAAAAGAGTTTGGAAAGTATATGACAAAGATTAAGAAAATATGAAAACAACTAAAAGTTGAGTTGATGTGTTAAAAGGTCTGAAAAGTTATTGATATAGTAAAGTCATTAAACTTTCATTTCTATAAAAAAAATGTCACTAAACTTAGGACACGGTATTAATTAAATGACTCAACTAAATTTACTATTTTGGACTATTTAGTGGCATTGGTGTCTGTTGTAGGAAGGATAGTGCTGGAAATTTCTAAATCCAAGAAATCATGTGAAATGAAAACAAAAGTAAAGAAGGGTGAGTTTTTGGAAATTAGTGTTATGGTTGGTAGAAGCGAACTGTTTGTTGCTATGGTTACAAGACTTCATACAACACTCGGCGGGACTATGTTTTCATAGTTTCTGTTATTTGATTGAAATTTTCTAGCGTGTTTTGTATTGACATGTAGATGCATCGGTCTATAGGGGGAAAAGTACCGTAAGTGAAGGTTAAGAGATGAGGACCTTAAATTACATGTAAAAAGTTCTTTTGGAAGACCCACAAATTCTTAATATCAATGCAGATCAAAAGAAAAGGATACGCTGATATCATATTAATTTTTTTAACATTATAAGTTATGAATTTATTATGATAAGTTATGAAATGAAAATGAATAAGTGAGGATTGATGTAGCCAATCCTAAGTCCCAACTTATTCAGGTTAGAGGTGTAATTGTTGTTGTAGCTTATTTTGTTGTTTTTAAAGGTAAAATCATTACTTGTATAGTTGCTTTTCTGCAAGAGTTAGCACAAAATATTACTGGCCAGTTAGTACATTCTTTTCCTACATTTAGTTGTATACAAATGTCTTTTCGATGATTAATTTAGTTGAGTGATTTTATTGATATAATAATACATATTGAGTGATCTTATTAATATAAAATAAAATTTAATGACTTTATTTGATAAAAATCCTAAAGTGAATGACCCTTTGAGATGTGTTATATATCCTAAAAGCTCCAGTAATGTAAAAGAAAAATACAATAACAACTAACACCACATAATTGAGAAGCACAACACTATCACTTCTAAGACTCAAATTAAAAATTAACCTATAATTTTAATTTCAAGATAAAAAAATTATATAAATAATATGCAATACTAGAAGAAGTCCAGGACATATATATGGACCTCAAAATCTAGAATATCATAAATCACCAATAATAAAAAAGTAAACCTATTTATACATTTATTTCTAGAGGAAACTAATAAAAAAGTAAACCGATTTATACTTTTATTTCTAGAGGCAACAACAAATGATATTAAATTATGGAATGACTAATCCCTTCCTCCAAAATTAAACATGCTAGATCCTGGATGACTTCAATAGCAATGATGTCATAAATCTTCTACTACTATTACTAATTATTTTTTATATAAGTTTCGCTACATGATATAATCAGAAACTAGAACAAAAAAGATATATGCATCAATAAATACAATTACCATTGAGCTAATGAAATTATAAACATTTGAAGCATTCTTATTAAAAAAGTAAGATGACTCAGTAAGTTAGCCAATGACACATGTAAACATAATTGCCACCATAAAGGCAACAGCAAATCGTTCCAATCATAACATATATACTCCAATTCTAACCTTCTAATTACAAAAATATCGATAGTAATTCCAAGAAAAAAAATATATAAAATAAATAGATTTGTAACTTTTGACAAAAAAATTTTAGTTCAAAGGAGAGGTAACGACGAATTAATCGTTTTATAAATTGTCTAGACATCTGACATGAAATGCTTATAAGATAAGCAATATTTTTATTAAATGCTTTGATAATTGAAAGACAAAGGAGAAGTATGTGGATATAACCTCTTTTTTTTTTTTATTTCACTCAACAACAATTTCAGAAATCTCTAGTCACAAGGGCGGTCCTTAGCGATACCTCAAATTCAAGCCTGTAAATTTTCCAAAAAGCAATGCTTTTATATGCAAACTGACCGTCCATACAATTTTACATATAAGTAGTGATGCCCTAATATGTAAAAATATGTGAATTAGAGCTAGAGAGAAACATGAAAAAGTCAATCACCCAATTTACATGAGCAAGATGGAGATATATTGAACAATAGGGCTAAAAGAAAAATTCTTCTTTGAAGGAGAAGCTAAAGGGTTTCCACGACTAGGAGATAACAAATAGAATTTAAAAAGTAAATTTTAGTATAATAATAGATCTGACCCTCTTTTAATTATAAGTCTAGTTGTAACCACCGCTATCACTATTTTTTGCAACCAGAATTTATCTTTAATTTTTTTAATCAATAAATAACTTTTAACGACCAGAAATAAATGTTATCATTATAAATACACTTCAAACGACACTATTTATAACCCTTCATTAAGAATTGCTTGGTAAAAGTTAGATTTCTTGTAGTGAGAAGGGGGTGTGGATCAGGATGAGCTGGGAAAAAGCCCTACTAGAGGCAAGGGTGGAATCGGCCGGGGTGGTGTAGGCAGGCTCTGAAGTGGCAGGGTCAGCCCCTTGGGCTAACTCCACATTGTCCGCCAAGTTCTTTCTCAATGGAGACATCTCAATCCGGGGCCCTTTCCATGGTGCCGCTACGGTGGACTCATCCTTGAGGAGGCCTGTATCAACAGTCCGTACTGAACTATGGAGTGTGTCACAGTGCCAAATTGGCACTCCAGCTTCCCTGCACAATTGTAAAATAAGACAAGCAAAGGCGTAAGTTATAGAGGTCCTGAAAGTTCTCTCATGGATCACAGTGATCAACACCCTAGCATAGTCTATCTCAAACCCTGCTACCATAGCTGTTACCAACATCGCTCTATCCCATGTAAAGACATTATCAACATTTGTGGTAAATATGTGATATTAGACCAGCAACCAGAAGAACTTGACCACAAAGGTGAGGTTCGCCTTGTTGATTAACCTTCGAGGATCCAACACCCAGTCAGCCCTCTAACCATCGATAGATACTGCACCAGACATTTCTTGATCGACTCTAGGTGCTTCACGGTCCTCTGAAATGCTCCACTCCTGATAGTCTCCCACCAGTAGTAGATTTTCTTAGTGGTTGTGGTCCATTGTGTGCCAGTAGTAGGTTCATACAGCAATCGACAGATGGTGGCCTTACAGATATCAACCCGGCAACCCCAGACTAGTACAAAGTTGAGCGGGTTCTGTTTGGAAGGTCTCACCCAACTATAGATAGAGCCTATGAGAGTAGCCACATAGGAAGCATAGAAATCCCTGACTATCTACTCGCTGCAGGATCCCAAACTCCGAGCCGTCCACTCAAACATGTGCAGGTTGAACAATCTATGCACCTTGGGGACTGTGTGCAAACTCCCCGTGAGGACTTGGCGCTCCACTGTAACTAGCCGGAGCATTACCCCTTATCATTCAACATTTTTGCATCCCCGTAAACTTGATATTTTACATCGACACACTAATAGTTAGGTTCCTCAGCATCAGGTGCGTGGATATTTGCTCGGGGTGCAAGGGAAAACTTCGAGCTGGTAGCCTCATCAAACGAGGCTTCGTGGTTATGGCCCTTCGACTGAGTGTCTCCCTGAGAGACGGAACCGGAGGCAGTGTCTGCCTTTGAACCAAAATATTGGGCCCACCCTCACACGGAAACATATTCGGAGCCTAATGCTCCTTCATTACTAGAGGCATCCCCGACCGTTGAGCCGGTCAGTGTGTGCTCCTCATCAGATTGGGAGGCAGTGACTACGCTGGGAACCACCTTCCTTGGGGTACCCCTAGTGACTCGTGCAGCTGCAGTTGGGGTTGTGGAACACTTGGAGGGACGTTTACTAGGTCTTCCATGTTATCGGAGTCGACAATCATTCGACGAGATGGGTCCACATACTTGGACTTTCCTCTTGAGTAGACG
This sequence comes from Solanum chilense, assembly GCA_032847665.1. Taxonomy (NCBI): domain Eukaryota; kingdom Viridiplantae; phylum Streptophyta; class Magnoliopsida; order Solanales; family Solanaceae; genus Solanum; species Solanum chilense. The sequence goes on from CM064963.1 coordinate 50,234,272, forward strand.
ATATCCTTCTTGAGAGACATTTGTACCTGTAGAGAAGTTGTTAGTTTCAACTCAACATTACTACACACTGAAAACACACGGTGTGAAGACAATTTGAAAAATAAACAACATAGTTTTGTTCTGCAGATTCAGATTAACGGGCACCATCGATGGTCTGTCTAGCAAATAATGGTGCGTAGATGGGGTCTATCGTCTGACACTTAGAAATATTCAATTAAGAAAAAAATTGGACTTCTCTGATAGAATAGACGAACCGTAATCCACTTTTGTCGTGTGACACTTAGATTAATTTTAGAAGTGAGTGAAAATAGGTTTTTTGATGGAAACAACGAACGTGCAAAATGGTCTGTCGATCAATTGACAGACCGTAGTCCACTTCTTTTTGTTATGACTTAGAGAGTTTTTTGGTTGGAGCAATCAAGAGACCCCATTGATGGCTCGTCGATCAATCGACGGTCCATCAACGGGGTCTCGTAGTGTTGGCCTGAGACAGGTTTTAGGCCTTTTTGCAAGGAACAAAATTTAGACACTTTTTTTCCATAATCAAGTTTAGAAATGCAATTTCATCATCGCACAAAGCGAATTCCTCATTCCCAGGGCTACATTTTTACACAATTACTGTTCTATTCAACCATAGTACGAAACCATAAGTCAGAATTTCCAACAAAGAAGAGATACCCACAACTTATTGTCTACAAGGTGACAAAAACACTCTCTATCATTGTAAGGGACGTAACTACACAAGTTCTAGCATGCAATTTCACTAAATCCGGTCCCAAGGTCAAGACCCACTTCCAAATTCCTGATTTCAACTATGAAAGAAAACTCAAAGTTAGTTAGAGAAATTAAAATACCTTTTGGAGCAGTGGAGTGATTGTGTGCACTTGCAAAGTTTTAAAGAGTAGACCACGCGCCCGAACTTGATCACCAGTTGAAGAACAACGGAGGAACAAAGAAAATTTGGGGAAAAGAGAGTTTGGGGATGGGAGGATTCTGATTTGGGAGTGAAATGAGGTTTGGAAAGGTTGAGTTTGGTGAAAAGGAGGGAAATAAAGGAATAGAAACGGTTATGGAAGGGAATCTTAAAAGAATTTTAAAGTAGGAATGAATGTAAACCGTTATGTCCTTTAATATTATCAGTCGGGTCCGGTCGAATCGCTGGCATTTTGGATTCACGAAACCCCATCGGTGGTCCATAGGTCTGTCGATGGACCATAGATAGGGACCATCGATGAATTTTAGACTTATCCAAAATAAGAAACATTTGTGGGATCCATGAACACCATCGACGGTCCGTTGATTGAATGACGACTCGTTGATGGTTCGTATACCTCTGCACCAGACAATTTTCTACAAATTTTTATTTTGGTGCCTGCTTTTTGTGTTAATCTAGAAACTATTGAGACGCGGACCTTATACTAATATCTAGCAAACACTAGTACACAAGCAAGAATGAAATAAGACAAAAAAAAATGACCCCTAAAAAACGACTATTCATACAAAGAAAGTAAAATCTATCATTGGCTGGAGGATACACCTTGGGTAGCCTCACAAGAAGTGCTTGATTTAACGTTGTTGCACGAGGCATGCTCCTTATACTCAGACTTCATCAAGATGATAGGCCTCAACCACTTCATGGATACTATCCGCATGCCTCATGGTCATTATGTGTTTTTGTTGATGTCCATTGGTTTGACTAATGCACTAGCAGCATTCATTGACCTTATACAATAGAGTATTTAAACTTTATTTAGATATGTTTGTTATCGACTTCATTGGTGACATAGTAATCTGCATAAGGAATGAAGAAGACCGTGCTAGTTATCTTAAGATAGTCCTTTAGACGTTGAAATATAAGGAGTTATATGCTAAGTTCTCAAAATCAAAGTTTTGGCTTGAGTCGCTGTTATTTTTGGGCCACATAGTTTCCGGTGATAGAATTAGAGTTGATACCCAAAAGTGGAAGCAATTTAGAGTTGGCGGAAACCCACATATCCAACCGATATTAGGAGTTTCTTGGGTTTGGACGGCTATTATAGAAGGTTTGTATAGGGGTTTTCATCTATTTGGTCTCCTTGTTTAGATATGTTTGTTATCATCTTCATTGATGAAATATACTTGCACGCTTAGGAATCTGACTAATGGGTTCCACAGTAGGAGGAATAGTTGTAAAGAATGAAGCTGAATCATCATTAATGTCAGAAGTTAAAGAAAAGCAAGAACAAGATCCCATTATACTTGATTTCAATGCAGATGTTCGTAAACAAAAAGCATTAGCTTTTGAACTAGGGGGAGATGATATATTGAGGTACCAAGGTATATAGTGTGTACCAATGGTGGATGTAATCTAAGAGAGGATCATGGAGAGAGCTCATAACTCTAGAAATTCCATTCATCCGGGGTCCATGAATATGTATCGTGACTTTAGAGAATTTTTTTGGTGGAATAGTATGAAGATGGGCATTGCTGAATTTTTTACAAAGTTCCCAAATTGCCAACAAGTTAGAGTAGAGAATCAAGGCCCAGCGGTTTGGCTCAGAATATTGAACTTAGAGAATGGAAGTAGGAGATGATTGATAAGAACTTTATCATAGGTTTACTAAGATCTCTCAGGCAACATGATTCTATTTGCGTGATTGTCGATAGAATGACAAAATCAACCCACTTTTTACCGATAAAGACCACCAATTTGGCAAAAGATTATGGTAGGTTGTATATTCTATAGGTGGTAAGACTTCATGGAGTCCCAGTCTCCAGCGTTTTAGATACAGGTGCAGAATTTACTGCATAATTCTAGACATCTTTTAGGAAAGGTTTAGGTTCAAAGGTTAACTTAAGTACCGCCTTTCATCCTCAAACTGTTGGGTAAGAAGAGCACAGTATTCAGACCTTAGAATATATGTTGAGGGCTTGTGTGATTGATTTCAAGGAGAATTAGGATGATCACCTACATCTCATTGAGTTTGCCTATACCAATAATTACCAGTATAGCTGATATACCGTGGTTTCACGGTATTATTAATACTTTTTCCTTAAGTTTAGTGTTTCCAAAAGCCTTTTTGTGCTAATTTTTATATAAGTTTCTTATTATTTTGCAGGAAATCTGTCCAAAGCTGAATGCGGAGATTTTGAGCGAAGAAATGCAGAAGAGACCACCTACGGAGCTTATGACGGTCCGTCGTGCTTGTGACGGTCCGTAGGTGGCAGCATAGTGCAGCTGCTGAAGGAAGATGGGGAAGTCTGACCAAGTGTGGGGTTATGAAGCTTGTGACGGTCCGTCGTGTCTATGACGGTCCGTCCTGTAGGTTCGTCATGAAGTTTAGAGAAGTAATCCCAGTACCAATATTCCAAGAGTTGAAGTATTTTGGAACGAAGACCCTCGACAGACCGTTGTTCCTATGACGGTCCGTCATACTTGCCGTCGAGGGTAATGAAGAAGAGCAGCAGAACAAATTGCATATGTATGGGACGACGGAGTCCATGACGGTCCGTCGTGACCATGACGATCCGTCGCGAGGTCCGTCGACCCAGCCACGCTTTGGCAGATCTCCAGCAAATAGAGTCCTTGTTTAATTAGGTCTATATTTTTTATAAAAAAATCAAAAAACCTCGTTTTTGAGGTTAGACTTCTTTACGTTAGACTCTGGATCATTGCTAGACTCAGTATTATTAGTTTGATTATTAAACTCTGGATTGTTAGACATCATATTATTAGACTTTTGATTATCATTGATTGTTGGTGATTTTTGGTGATTAATCAAGCAAATTCTCGGATTTTACTCTATCTGATTGAAGTAAGTACATGAATTCTTATTTAATATATTTGAATATTGTGATTATGACTATCAGTAACTAAACTCCATAACTAGGGTTGTGGGAACCATAGGCAAATAATCAGATAAAACCTAACTAAAATAACAATTCTAGAATAGTGTCTTGCATGTATTAATAATTCTTTCGCTTAGAAGTCTTTTTAACGGATGGCCAACGTTAGAACTTGCCTTAATGCTACTTGCCGGACCAAGGAGGTAGATAATAGGAAAAGAATTATTAACATAGATTTATTGTATACTATCTAATAGGCTAGTATTGATTGGTACGAGGTAATAACTTAGTCAAATATCGAATACGATGCTTAATATGAGATAAAGATAAGGGTTAGGAAAGCAACACACGTAGCCGGACCAAGGTGCGGAGTGAGATTTTCTAGATGCCGGACCAAGGATTTAGAAATACATACCTTATCACTTTGCATGCAGGATACTAGGAAAGAATTGTTATAGTTAGAATTATCAAGTTATGAACCTGTGGGGAATACATAAACCCTAGTTACTTTAATTTATTGATTAAAATCCAACATTCAAAGATGTTAAGTGTCTCTTTCAATTGCATTAGTTATATTTATTCATTTAGAATTAGAAACCCCCCTTTTATTGTTTTTTACTTTCCAAGGAAGTCATTGACCAAACAATAGTAATAATAGGTTGAAGTTATGTCTAGACTATTTTCCTCATGGGAACGATCCCAACCTCACTAGTTGGGTGATTTACTTGACACGACCACTTTACTTCTTATTTGAGAAGTAAGTTTGAGCGTATTAAATGTTGGCGCCGCTGCCGGGGAAAGTAGCTTTTAGATTAACTTGAACTTATTACTATAGTTTAGTTGATATTTTCTTTATTTTACTTTGTTTTATTGTTTTTGATTCTTTTCAGAACTATCTTGCTTGTATGCCAAATACACGGAGAGGAAGATAATCCTTGTTTCCCTACAATCATGAATTAGAGCGTACACTGTGCAATATGAATCGAAACTTGGGAATAAATGATGATGATCCGAACCAGAACATCCCAGCTCCGGTTGATGTTCATGGTCAGATGTTGCCCGATGCTCCGGGTGAACACCAACAGAGGGGACAAAATCCCGTTCCACGGTCCCAAGCATACTACGGAGGCTATGATAAGATAGCAGACTCGGATGGGCCACTTGTCTTGCCTCCTCTTCCTACAGGCCACACCTTTGTGGTAACTAGTAGCCTGATGCAAATGCTCACTGCTAGAGGTTTTTTTTCAGGCCTACCTTCTGAGGATCCACATGCCCATATAGCTAAGGTAAGGGCAGTGTGTAAAAGCTGTGTAGGGATGCCTGGTTTGCATTTAGATGTAACAGGTCTCAGAGTGTTTCCTCTCTCAGTGACGGGAGAGGATGCTATGTGGTTCACTGAGCTCCCATACAACTCAATCTTCACTTGGAACCAACTAAGGGATGTCTTCTTAGCACGCTACTATCCGGTATCCAAGAAACTAAACCATTAAGATAGAGTGAACAACTTTGTGGCACTACCAGGAGAGTCAGTTAGTAGTTCTTGGGATAGATTCACCTCGTTCTTGAGAAGTGCCCCAAATCACCGTATAGATGATGAGTCACTGAAGGAGTACTTCTATCGGGGATAGGATGATAACAATAAAGCGGTGTTGGACACTATAGCAGGTGGATCTTAAGGGGAGTGTCCTTATGCTGAGATCGCTGAAAAATTAGAGAAAATCTCCCGGAATAACAAAGCTTAGAGTACTAGGAACTCTGATACAAGGAGAAACACCTTCGTAGTGCAGTCCACTCACAACCCAGCCACAGATGAGATTCGTGAAGAAATGGCTCAGATGATAACCGAGCTTGGGTTGGTACTAAAACAAGTCACTGGGGTGCAGAAAAGATAAATGCAGTCAACTACTTGGCTAAAGAACCACCTCCTAATAATGAATGCTATTATGCGGAGGACACTTCTGCAGTAAATGAGCAGACGGGGGGTTTCCGACCAAGCGCCCAAGGCTCAAATTAGGATAAATGGCGCCAAGGTCAAGGGAACCAAGGTCGAAACTATGGTAATTACAACCGTGAGGGTCATTATGTCCGAGATGGAAACTACAACCGCGACAACACCTTTAATAGGGGTAGCTATGCTAATAGAAACGACAGGAATGGGCCCTATGTCCCTCCTCAAAATCGTGAAGTTAATCCTAGGGATGGTGGAGATAGTATGGCGCGAGTTGAGGATATGTTGCACAAAATGATGAGGAGGTTTGATGGTAGTGATGAGCACATTAAAGAGTTGAGGTGTGATTTAGCTTGTATTGGGCAAAAAGTTGATACACATGAAATTTCGATTAAGCAGATCGAGTTGTAAATGGCCCAATTATCTGCGACAGTGAACACACGGCAACCGGGCACTCTTCCTAGCAACACCGTCCAAAATCCAAAGAATGATGCGCACTGTATGGCAATCACTACTCGGGGTGGTAAGCTAAACATTGACCCACCTATGCCGTCTACTGAGGAAAATGTGAGAAAGGATAATGACAATGTGGTAAAGGGTAGTGGTGAAGTAGAGGAAAGTAATGGAAAAGATGCAGAAGTACCTATGAAGGTAATTCCCATGCCTAGGCCACCACCACCTTTACCTCATAGATTAGTGAAAAAGAGCGAGGATGGTAAATACCGGCATTTCTAACAATGTTGAAGCAGCTTTCTATCAATGTCTCTTTGGTAGAAGCTCTAGAACAAATGCCCGGTTATGCCAAATTTATGAAAGATCTGCTCACCAAGAAAAGATCGGTCACTTTTGAGGATGATGATAGACTGCAGCATTGTAGTGCTATTGCTACAAGATCCCTCGTACAAAAGAAAGAAGATCCGGGTGCGTTCACTATTCCTTGTACAGTTGGGTCATAAATTTTGCGAAAGCATTATGTGATCTGGGGGCAAGCATAAATCTCATGCCCCTCTCAATTTACAAGAAGTTGGGTTTGGGGGATCCAAAACCCATTGCGATGCGGCTACTGATGGCTGATCAGACAGTGAAAAGGCCTATAGGGATACTCCATGATGTGCTAGTAAAAGTGGAGTCATTCATCTTTCCGGCTGATTTTGTTATTCTTGATTGCGAAGCCGATTTTGAAGTGCCTATTATTCTTGGGAGGCCATTCCTTGCTACAGGTAGAGCCTTAGTTGATATGGAGAAGGGACAGATGCCATTTCGGTTGAATAATGAAGAAGCGACCTTCAACATTTGTAGGACCACGAGGCAGAGTGGTGAGCTCCAATTGGTATCTGCCATATCCCACAAATAAAAGATGAAGAAGGAGAATAAACAAAAAAGTGCAAAACAAGAGTTTAGGGTTGGGGATTTGGTGCTTGTAGACAGTTCTGGGGTGCCTTGTCTTCCGGGCAAGCTCAAGTCGAAATGGACTGGCCCTTACTTGATTACCCAAGTATTCCCTCATGGAGCAGTTGAGTTAAAAGACAAGGAGGGAGTGCGGTTTAAGATGAATAGAGATCGAATAAAACTCTATTTTGGGCATAAAGCATCGGGGAATGAAGTAATAGAGGCAAACCATCTTGATGAAGGCTGAGTAATCAAGTGTCCCCGGTCGTGCCGCGACATTAAATCAAGCGCTTGTTGGGAGGCAACCCAATACTTATAGTCTTTTTAGTAATGGTAGCATTTTTCTAGTAATGGGTTTTTAAATTTGCAGGCACATCAACAGGAAATTGTGCAGAAAATTACTCTGCAGCATTCACTGACTGACACATCGACGGACCGTTGAGCCTGCGATGGACCGTCGTATGCATCTGTCGTAGCAGGTACATTTCTCTGTTATTTTCAAACTAGGGCACACACGACGGAACCAACGATGGGTCGTCACAACATCGACGGACCGTCGTCGGGGAATCGTCGCGTGATTAATGAGGCATACCCGACCCGACCCGGTTGGAGTTTATTATAAACTTTCATAATTTAAACTCCCCAACCACTCATTTCACCCCCATTCCTTCATTATTACCCCCATTTCCCTATCTTTTCCACTTCCACATTCTCTCACTCGATCATTGCTCCACCCACAATTCTCCAAAGCCCTAAAACTGTTAATCTACTAGTCGGAGCTACTGTTGTGGGTGTCTGCCTGACCACTGAGTACATGTCCATTTGTTTTTCTCCAATTCTAAGGTATGTGTCTCTATTTTGTACTTATTTATCTTGTATTTTTGTTTATTAGTTAGTATTAGCTTAGTTCTTAGTCATATGTTGTTTCTTTTATACGATTCTGTCTAACCTAGGTTAAAAATGTTTGAAATTGCCATGTTTACAACCCTAGACATAGGTGCTTTTGCATTGCTAGTTTCCTAGGTAGTTGGGTTAGACAAATGTAGGTCCAAAACACTACAAGTTTGATATGGGTTCATCGGGGATGCATGGGGTACCCCCAGTTCTGTCACTGATCTACAGAACGAGACCCAGATGACGGACCATCGTGCCCATGACAGACTGTCATAGGGTTCGTTCCAAACACCCTAACTCCCACGACGGACCGTCCTGCCCACGACGGTCCGTCTTGCACAACCGTTTTGGTTGTTAGAGACCCTGTTTCTAAGGGTCTCTCATTTTTTCTAAGTGTCCCCCAACGGACACATGTGACGAACCATCGTTTTCACAACGGTCCGTCCTGCACAGCTATTCTGGTTGTCAGCGACCCTGTTTCTAAGGGTCTCTCACTTTTTCTAAGTGTCTTTCAATGGACACATGTGACGGACCGTCATACCCACGATGGTCCATCCTGCATGACCGTTATGACGGTCAGAGACCCCTCTCCTATGGGTCTCCACATTTTTTCCAAGTGTCCTACAACAGACACCTACGACGGACCGTTGTGCCTGTGACGGTCCGTCCTTCACATACCGTCATACTAGTTAGAGACTCTCCATCAGGGTTCTCCATATATACGTAGTTTAAGTAAAACACGACGGACCCTATGACGGTCCGTCTCACGACGAGCCATCACCAGGCCCGTCGTGTGTCACTGTTACCATAGTAATGACATACTATTTTAATTGTTTTTGTGGTTTTGCTTGTTTTGTTTGCCACTACTCATACTAATATTGATCCTTTACAGGTACTATATACGATGGCACCCAAGAAAGACCGAATCTATGCACGCGGGCGATCAAAGTCTGTCGCCCCGTCTGCCCGCATGGTCATCGGCTCTGATGATGAGCGTGACCCCGAGTATGTGCCCCCAGGCACTTCCACCCCTTCCCGTGCTGCACGTGCCCCCAGAGCCACACCAAAAAAGGTGGCATCCGGCGTAGTCACTGCCTCCCAGTCTGATGAGGAGCGCACACTGACCGGCACACCCTCTGGGTCAACCACAAATGAAGAAGGAGCGTCTGTCTCCTTAGGAGTATCCTGGTCGGAGGAAGCCTTCGGCTCTGCTGAGGTTCCCGCACCCGCCACCGCTGCAGCGTCGGCCTCGTCTGATGAGGTTGATAGCTCGAAATTCACATCAGGCTCACCAGCTCAGGCCCCTACCCCAGCCACTGACCAGCCCAACCGGTGGTGTGTCGACGGGCAATTTAAAGTCTACTTTGAAGCCAAGTTCCTGACTGATAAAGGAGTGATAACTGGAACACTCACCTTGGAGCGGCGGGTTCTTACAGAGAGCCTCCCGACGATGCTTGAGATCCACAATCTCTTCACCAGGCATCGCTTGGAGTCGACAGCACGTCCGTTGGGACGTTACAGTGAAGAAATGGTCCGAGAGTTCTACACATCCTACGTAGCGACTCTCCGATCGCAGATAGATAGGCGGGCTGCCCCTGCTAAACAGGCCCCACTGGAGAAGGTCCGAGTACGGGGTGTACAGGTTGACATTTCTCTGCTTGCCATCAACCGGTTTCTATACGGCGAGGGTTTTGATGCTACTCGGACCCCCCTCACTGCCGAGTTTGACTATCGTTGGCAGGTAGTTAAAAATGGCCAGTTCCTGCGCGAGCCATCACTGAGAGAGACCACTAAGAGGTGGATGGCTCTGCACCTGTCAGTTGATGGAGAGGGTGCCGACTGGGTGATTGAGCCAAAGGGGGCCATCAAGAAGGCCAACCTCACTTTCACGACGAAGTTCTTGTGGCTGCTTGTCCGTCACTGCCTTTCCCCCACAGTTGCTGATAATATCGTTACATGGGATCGAGTAGTGTTGATGGCAGCGATGATAGCCGGGTTCGAGGTGGACTTCGCTTGGCTTCTACAGGCAGTCATGCACGAGAGGGCATTCAAGGTCACTACTACTTACCCTTTCCCGTGCATGATCTTTGCTCTTTGCAGGTCCGCAGGTATGCTTATATGGCACGTAGATCAGGTCAAGACCCCGCAGGGCACTGTTGACATCGGCCACATCAGAGACGAGGCCAATGAGTTGTCTCCACGCAGAGGGCCCCGCCTAGAGCATCCCCCACTTGCTGATGATCTTGCTGATACGGTAGCCCAAGCCCGCACGGCTACACAGGTCGAGTCTATCAGGCGTAGTAGCACTGCCCCGAGCTCCTCTCGCGCAGCCCCTCTACCGGCACTGGTCCAGCTTGCTAGGGTCCAAAAATTAGAGGCGCTAATGGCTAAACTTATGCATCATATCCAGCCGTGGATGCAGAAGTCTTTTACTGAGTCAGAAGAGCGCCTAGAGTGGAAAATGGTACAGTATAAAGAGCGGGAGATCGATGAGGTTAACCAGCGCTTGGACGCCTTTGAGTTGAGGGTGCTAGCCCGACCAGCCCCTCCGGTGGATGTGTTGACTCTTCAGGCTGCAGTTGACAGTCTCCGTGCAAATATCGACACGATCTTAGAGGCTAGGGTGCCGGAGTCTGAGGCCCCTTCTGTCGAGCCTACTGAGGACACAGTTCTAGCGGCCCTATTCGCCACCTAAGAGATTTCACCACCTCCCTATCGAGAGCATGCCAAGAGGCGTAGGGGTCAAGCAGAGGATGAGGAGCGAGCACGAAAGAAGGAGCACCGAGAGATGGAGGCTACGAGGAGAGCCTCACTTGCAGAGGAGGAAGCGCACCAGATGAGAGCATCAGAGTTAGCGGCTGGGGCGTCTAGCTCCCGAACTGTGGAGATAGCAGGAGGCACTACTGATAGTGCGGTTGTTACTGAGGACACTACTGAGGGTGTCCAGATTGCAGAGGACGTGGGTTCCGGGGAACCGAACCCACCAGCTTGCTGATCGATGGTCCTTTGCGCCACAGGTTTGTTTCACCTACCACTCTAGTATTTAAATTTTTATGCATTGGGGACAATTGCATGTTTTTTTGTTTGGGGTGGGGTAAATGGAAAGTGAGTTTTAGGGTGAAGTCTGAGTATCCCAATTCACTATCCTCTTTTGGGGTTTTCTTGCCTGTGTTCTTTTTCCCCAAAAGACTGATTACTTTTTCTGTTGAACCGACATGTTTATATCTTTTGTACATAGTTTAATTCTGGAGCATGATGGCTAAAATGATATCCTGATAAACTGGAAAATGATGCATGACTAGGCATAGTAACTGATAATTGTGTGGCTCTAAGCATGACATAGAGTTACACCATTGCATTACCCTAAATCATAAATTCGAACTAGGTTTCTAATAATCTGGTATAGTGATTAGATGTCAAGTGAGTGTGAGGAAAATTTGAACAATCCACTATTAGTACTGAGCTAGAACTTGCCTGGTTAGTCCTGCGAAAAGTGAGCTGTAATAGACAATTAGGAAATGATCATAGGCCCTTATTCAATATAGCCCATTTCTAGCCTAAATAAAAGAAACCAAATGAAATTTATCCTTCTTTGATCCAAATGATCTGAGCTTAAATTAGACCTTTCTTTTTCACCCAAACTGATCTTTTCTAGGAACAATGTGTTGGCCGTGGTCCCTCCTTGGACATGTGCACCTCAGCTTATGCCATGTAACGACCTGTTTAGTCGTTTTGAGCAGCAGATTTTATTTCTGGAAAAACTGGCTGAGACGACGGTCACCACGACGGACCGTCATGGGCACGACGGACCGTCGAGGGTGTCTCGTCCCAGAACACTTAGAATTCTGAAATTTGGGTACTAAAATCGACTCTCTGTAAATTGTGACGGACCTGCAGGATGGACCGTCACAGATACGACGAACCGTCGCGAGATTTCGTTGCAAAACACTTCAACTCTTGAGAATTTGGTACGGGGAACGAGTTTCTGAACGTCATGACGGAAGTGCAGGACGGACCGTCACAGGCGTGACGGACCGTCACAGTCTACTTAGCGAAAAATGGAGTCTAATATGCTGCGACGACCTGTGTGACGGACCGTCGCAGGCACGACGGGCCGTCACAGGTTGCATAATCCCAGCTGGAGTCGGATTTCTAGTTAAGTTTTAAGGGACGATTTGGACTATTCTTTCCTTAATTATAAAGTTAGAGGGTTAATATTAATAAGTCTAATTACTTGGGGGTTAAAAGAGGTAACCTTAAGTTAATTAGTGGGGTATTATTGCCATATTTTATTCTTAATTATATACTAATTAGGGTAAAAGGAAGAGGGTTTGGAATAAGAAAAAAAGAGAAAGAATAGAGAGAGAGAGAGAGAGAGCAGTCGATCAAAGAGGGAGGAAATCAAAGCTTGGGAAATTGCTTGTTGATTCCAATTCTTCGGTGGAGGTAGGTTATGGTTTTTACGATATTCGTAGTGAACTCTTAATAGTGAATGATATGTATTAATTGTATTGTAAACCCTGCTATATGCTTAATTGTATGCTTGCATGAATATGATTATGTGATTTTGATAAAGCAAGCATGATGAAAATTATTGAATCCCAAATCTTGAAAGAAACTTTAATCTACGTTATTAATGATGATGCCTTGGTATAAAAGAAGGCTTGATGTATCGAAGTAATGGGATTGATGATGCCTTGGTATAGAGAAGGCTTGATGAACGGATAGAATGAGATTAGTGGATCGGAGTGTCACGTTCCGACACATAGTATTAGTGGATCGGAGTGTCACGTTCCGACACATA
>CM064963.1:50247294-50260409 GCA_032847665.1 Solanum chilense
CCGACACATATAGGGGATCGGAGTGTCACGTACCGACACAAGAGGAAGAAAGATAATGAATCTTGAAAGACGATAAATATACTCAATCTAATAAACTTAATTCCCAAATGAGTATGGTGTTGAGGCTTGAGCCCTCATGGATGAACTTGATAGTACTTATTGATGATTATAGTACTTGTTGTTGCTACATGATGAGTTTATAGTTGATTTATAATATTACTTGATATATATTATCTTCTATTTTGAGTTGACCGATGATATCTACTCAGTACTTGTGGTTTGTACTGACCCCTACTTTTATGTTTTCTTCTTTGTTATTTGTGGAGTGCAGCAAACGTTCCATCATCTTCAACTCAGCAGTAATTCTAGCCAGTCTTCACTACATCGGAAATTCAGGGTGAGCTAACGCGTCTAGCTTGGACTGGATCTTCTTCTTCAAGTCTTGATGCCTTGAACTTCCGGCATGGACTAGCTTTTAATTGTTTTAGCTTCTTAGACATTTTTAGTTTAGTAATTGATCATAGATGTTCTTGTGATGATGACTTCCAGATTTTGGGGAAATAATAGATGTTGAATTTTAATAGTTATTGATTTGATCTTTAATAATGAGTTTAAGTCTTCCGCATTACTTTCTGTTGATATTATATCGAAATGTTAAGGTTTAGATTGGTTGGTTCGCTCACATAGGAGGGTAAATGTGGGTGCCAGTCGCGGCCCCGATTTTGGATCGTGACATGCACATGTTTTGCTGGTACGGTTCTCTATTTAAGAAAATTTCAACTACCTAGTTTTGAATGAATGTAATACTTATGTAGTGTAAAATATATAATACCGACAATTGTATAAAGTGGGTTGATTAGTGTTTGTGAGTATATATGTTTTAATGGTGGAAAAAAAGGAATTGAAAGGTTGATTTGCCGTAATGTTAGGGATTGGTCAGTAAATTGAAAAAAAAAATTAAAAAAATAGTTTTTATATGTATGGTATGGTCTGGAATATTGGAAAAGTATGGGTGCTCTAATGTTAATCATGGGGCAATGATTACCCTATCACTGGCCAATGATTTTAGGCAACAAATAAGACTGGAGTAATACCCACTGTGAACATTAGAAATATTTAGTCGATTAATTATTCATGGTACACCTTTAATTTTTCAAAATTTGATAGTTATTTAAATATCATATTATAATTTAAGTTTAACTGATTGAGATAGATAATTAAATATAAGGTGTAGTATACTATATGAATTACAATAAAGTTATTCTAATGGAAGGAAATAGAACTTACCCTTAAGTTTGAACTTTAGGAAATTGATTATAGAATTAGGTGAATTGATGGGTATAGGCTAGACACAGAATAATCGGAGTGTTTATGGTCTTGTTAATTTACACCTTGTGTATATATATACTTGAGAGATTGGAAGGATTCAAAGGCATTAAGGAAAGGAAAGGCATCGGAGAAGTAGTTGCTTGACTTCGGTTCTTAGGTGGAGGTAGGTTATGGTTTATTTCTATTTGATAGATAAACTCGAAATAGCGATTAATTTGTATTGAGTGATATTATTAAGTCTCCTATGTACTTGATTGTGTGGTTGAATGTCTTGATTGTGTGGTTTTTGATTGGCCTAAAATTATGAGACTATTGAATTTCTAATCTTGAACCCTCTCTATTAAAAGGATGTCTTGAATAAATAAGGCTTGATGATATAAAATAATGAGATAATTGGATCCGAATGTCACATTCCAACACAGTATTATGGGATCGGAGTGTCACGTTCCTACTCAATAACATTAAAGCAAAGGAATCTTGAATTAAATTAATATACTCAATGTCAAAGAACCTATTTTCCGAATGAGTATGGTGTGGAGGCATGAGTCCTCATAGGTGTGCTTGATGTTTTGATTGATGGTGTACCTATTATGGTGATGTTTCCATTGGTTCATGTGTTTGTTGCTTGCCACCTGTTAAGTATTGTAGTTGATTTTATATTATTATTCAATATATATTGGTTTCTATTTTGAGTTGACCGATAATACATACTCGGTATGTGTTCATTGTAGTGATCCCTACTTGTATTTTCTTCTTTGTTCTTTTGTGGAGTGTAGCAAGTGTACCATCGAATTCGACTCGCCCTCAGCTCTATAAAGTCTCCAACACATTAGAGTTCAGGGTGAGCTATTTTTCTAGCTCTTGTTGGATTCTCTCAGTCATTACTTGAAGTCCTTAGTTTTCGAACACGAATTACTTTATTTCATTTATTTTGGTGTCTTTGATACTCTTAGCCTTAGTAATTGGAGATTAGATGTCCTTGTTGTGATGACTTTCAGGTTTTTGGGTAAAGATATTTAGTAAGTTTTGAGCTTCCGCATTATGCTTGTAGTTTGTAAGTTACGGTTAAATTCGTTGGTTCTCCCACCTAGGGGGCTAATTGTTAATGCCACTCAAGACTTGTTTTGGGTCGTGACAATATCTCATATAAACAAATAAAAAATTTGAAAAAATATACTTGATTGATTTTAAAATTAATCACATAATGCGACAAATTTATAGTCGTCAATTTTGAAAAAAATATGTTTCAAATATATGTCGTATTCAACTTGAACAAGCTTTGAATGTTACGAGATGAATGATTCGAAAGACAAACTAAATTATTTTAATTATTTTTTATGTTCTTAAGAGGAAAGCAATAAAAACGCTCGACAAAAAAGATGGCTATTTATGCTTTTTTCAAAACGTAACTAATTTGTGTTTAAAATTTTTTTTACCTTTTTTTGTCTCATAATTTTCTCTGATATTAATTATTTGTATGCGTTCAAATTAATTAAAATAAAAATAAATACATAACTAATTCCTTAACAAACTAAAATAATGACATTTTTAATAAATAATGAAATAGTTTCTAAGGGGTCCCATTAAAAACTAAAATATGGTTATTTTGAAAATTTTTCCCTTTTCGACATCTTTCATAAAAAAAAAAAATGAATGTTCATTTCCCAACCAACAATTCAAATTAATAGTATTTATTATTATATTGAAGGAATTTTATAGATTGTATCATGTAATTATTATTATATTGTCACTTGACAAAAAATTTCAACAAACGGTAGGGAGGGACCATATAATCATAAAGGGTATTACATTATGGATAAACTACCTATGTACACACCTTTTTCTTTCCTATAATTTCCATTATTCCCTATCAATTCTAAAATTCCATATTTTACGCTAAAGCCTCAAACATTTGATACATAAATCTTAACTCCCAAAACTAATGTTTTTCCCTACCTTATTTCACTTTACAAATTTCTCCCTATAACACACAAAAAAAATGAAAATCAAAATTTTAGAAAAATAAAGTTTCAGATCATAATAAAAAAAGAAAAAAAAATAAATTTTGAAAAAAATTAGGATCCTTATTTGTACAAAAATCAAGTTTCAGATTAAGATAATGAAAAACAAAAATCAAAGCAAAAAACTAATTAAAAGCAATAAATAATACTAATTGAATCAGAAAAAATTACATGTTAGAATCAAGATTTGGAAAAACTATTTTACTTTTTGGTGATGAAAAACTTAAAATACTTACCACCTGATTGAGAATAACGTGGAAGAAGGAAATTAGAAGAAGGATAACACCAAAAATAAAAATCATCTAATAGAAAGAAACTTAATTGATTGATATACCTTATTGATCACAAATTACTATATTTATGAAAAAATATTTTTTATTTAATTATATTAGGAATTTTTTATTTCATTGTTTTTCTGTATTTGATTATTTTATTTTTACATAAGATTGTAATGATTTATTACATATTGTTAGAAACATAATGCTATAAATAAAAATTTAGGAAGTTATATTTGATTTACAAAATGTTTATACATGTCTGAGTTCTAAACTACCATTGAAAAAACCGTTCAAAAAAGAGAAGAAAAAGTTGGATCTGTCATTACGTGATCATCACTGTCAAAAATACAATGTATCTCGTTTATTTGATTCTTAAATTAGTCTTTTTTTAGTGTTATTACTGATTCGACACGTCACTCCTATAATCGGTTTTTCTTCTACGCATCTAATACTAAATTTTAAATGTATCTAGTTATTTTAATAAAACACTATGTTTCAAACTAAATATCTTGATACATAAATACATAAAAACTGATAATGTTATTGTATCAAACATTATTATCAAGTACAACATTAAATTAAAAAAATGGAAAAACATATAGTTACTTATTCTTTGTCTTTTCAATTGCCGATAAATTGTTCTATGTGTGATTGAACCCTGACTATTAGTTGGGTATTTTTATTGACGACTTTACTCTTCAAACTTGTTTTAGTGTAAATACAGCGTTATCACGACCTGTATTGAAGTAGGCTACAACTTATTAGTCTTTAGATTGAGCTTGTGAATGTAAATTCCTATTGATTTTCTAAAAATTGGGGTGGATTTGTATTTGACTCATATTTAGTTTATAGAAATAATGTCTTAGCATCGTTTTTGGGTAGTTTTGCATCAATTGAGAATCCCTACCTTGTTATCGTGATTGCATCATGCCATGTACTATTCTAGTGGTTCCCTAGCTTGTTACTAGTTATGATTATTGGGCTTACCTTAAATGTAGGCTAGTTATTTTCTTAGACTTGGGATTTTTATCCGATAAGCCTTAAAAAATTTTCAATGTAACTTCGTATGACTCAACTTCCTAAATACTGATATAACAAACTCGGGTATGAAGATATGATTCTTCGCTAGGTGAACACTAGGTTCATATGACCTCTTATCAATAATTCCCTTATTTTTGGATCTGACGCATTCATCACTAACTTTGTGCATTATTTGGTTGTTTGGGGGTTGAGTCTTAGATTTGGAGCTAGAGTGGGTACTTGCGGATAACTTTGAAGATTGCTTCTATCTACGGGACGGACCAGTTTGAGGAAGATCAACTTTAGCCACGGTTCATCACCATTTTATACCGTTTATTAGTTAGGGTTGAGGCACGTACTTACATCCTTAGTCGCAATTTCAAGCCTTGACTCATCTCTTTTATCCTCGGCTCAAATTCAGACACACTTTTAACATTCGGGTCCGATTCCTAACTTGGTGACTATTTGGTTCTTTCAGTGCCTTACTACGGTTTGAGATTGTGGATGATTGTGGCATTTATTGAAAAATCTTAAGCTTAGATTGTAGTTTTCTTAATTATTATGTGTATACATTACACTTCTGGGGTCCGTTTAGATTAATTACTTTCAATTGTGCACGAGTTTGAGTAAGAGCATCGAAATCTACATCATAAAAG
Source organism: Solanum chilense (assembly GCA_032847665.1). NCBI lineage: Eukaryota > Viridiplantae > Streptophyta > Magnoliopsida > Solanales > Solanaceae > Solanum > Solanum chilense. The sequence continues at coordinate 50,252,599 of CM064963.1, forward strand.
TTTGTGACATAGAGAAAGAATGTGTCAGTATGTGAAATATATTGAGTAAGGGACATTACATGTATCATATAATGGCATAATGCGGACAGTGAAATACAATTCCCAAAATCATATACATAGTTAAAGAAGTAAGAGAAAACAATTGGTCTTCATATCTAAGTACCATTCACAATCTTCTATCAGATATATATATATATATATATATATATATAGAGAGAGAGAGAGAGAGAGAGATGAGTCTATTTATATAGCCCTGTATAACAATAGTTCTAAATAACATACTTAAAGTGAATCAAATAGAGTTAAGAGAATATCGTACAAAGATACATAAATTGGAGGATTTCTTATAGGCAACATATACCATGTGAGGTCATGATGCCCAACAACTAATCCAGTTCGGCGGCATTTGTATACCTTGACAGTATATAAGACTGCAACATATCTATGCGGATCCACTAATCAAAGCCTCTCAGGGCCAAATGGAGTTGTCTGACAAAGCTGTATACTAAAAACCTACAATGGCATACAGTTAGAAGACTTGGGTTATTTTCCTCCAAAAATAACATACATGCATACGTACGTACACTCATACATACATACATACATACATACATACATACATACATATTAACACTCATAAGGGAAATAATATTCATCTATATGAATCATATATGTGACTTGGCTCAAAAGTCATATCTAAAATAAAATATATGGAGGTTGAAGTTCTTATATCATTACAAGTTTCTTACTCGAAAGCCTAAGGGTTTATATGATCAAAGAAATTATTCTAAATTAGTTGAATTTAGTTTAAAAACTAAAATAATATATAAGAAGCCTTCTACTCTCAACTCCATGTGATGAAAACTTTGTGTTTTTAGAAAAAAGACTCATAGACCTTTAATTTGATAGGTCATGGTCTACCTAATTAATTATATATTGAGAGATTAAAGTTGAACCTTGTATGATCTAATGTAAAAAACCTGAGCCGGTAGGAAGGTTTTGAACTAGACATAGGACTAGAGGTCTCTTGTGACGCTAAGAACTTCTAATACACTTCTCACTAAGGAATGAATCATAAATCATAAATACAAGTCGAACATCACCCGGTTCAAGCTTGTGTACTTACAACGAAATATTCGGATTCTAAGAGTAGAGTTATAGGTGTTACAACCATTTTTTATTTTAATATTTTAGCTGTCCTTACAAAATTCCAATCTGATGTTTTAAAATTTTAATATTTTTTTTTAAAAAAAATCTATGAATCTATTTAAGTATTAATTTGGGCAAAAACATTGCATGGGGCAAATAAAACTAATGTAATAAAAACGATTTAATACATGAACTCGACAAACATAAAATAGTTTCACTAATACATTTTTTTAATAGAAAATCATATTTGTACTTCTTTGACAACATTTACTATATAATAGTAAGAACTAATTTTATTAACCTTCGCATATATTTGGGTGTTTGAATTCCCTCTGTCAATGGCGGTAATAAATCCTCTTAAATAAATTTATGCACGACTTGTCTTTTGAACAAATCGGTATTTAATTAATATTCTTTTTATTTTAAGTGTTAATTTTTTGTTTTTGTAGTTTATTAAATGATAAATTGTGAATGAATTTTTTTGTGGCGTAAGTACTCACATGTTATACCCCACATGATTTGATTTATAAACACCTAATTGTAATGAACATAGTTGCTATAAAGGAAAAAAATCTATATATTTTATAAGAAATTTCTGCAATTTCATGTTTATTCGTGTTTTTTTTTTCCTTAAAATTAAAAAAGATACATATTCCCCAAAAAGCACTTTAATTTATACACACTATAATAACTTCCAAAATACTATACAATTTATCTCATGTTCTTCTTCCTTCTCCTGCTCCACCTCTTCTTCTGGATACATGTATATATGTAACTGATATGTATATTTATCAATGAATACAATTTTATCAATGAATATAATGTATCAATGAGTATATTGTATCATCAAATACAATTGTATCATATTTTATCTAGTTCAACACTTGTAGTTGTATAATTGATTGTTATTATTCGTGTCAATGTTGTCTCAATTGTATTAACGAATAAACAATTTGTATTTATATATAATTGTATGAATGTTTTATCAAATTAAACATCAATATTTGTATAATTAATTTTAATCATTTGTATGAATGACGTATGAGTGTTGTATTAAATACATGTATATTTATATTTTGTATCATCGTAGAGGATCTATATAGTTAACACTTCTCTTTTGTATAATTATAAATGGATGTTAAGATTGTTATTCGTATAATTAATTGCTATAATTTGTATTTGTATTTGGGGAGGGGGAGGTTAGAGAAAGGCGAGAGAGAGGAGGAATATGATGAATGTCAAAGTAGAGAAGTGAACCTAACACGCACATAGAGAGAAGAGTAGAGGCAATTATGCTCTTATCTGGGAAAGACAAAATGATATGATGAATGTCAAAGTAGAGAAGCCAACTTGGCGTTTTATATTTATTCCACAATAATGAAAAACAATAATACCCACTAATTCTTCCACTAATTTAGAAATTGCAAATTCCTTTAAGCTGTAATGATATATTGTGAATACATCAAGTATGCCTAATTACATAATTTTCCATTCCTAAATATACCTCAGTTATACATAACTTTGGTTCTATTATGAAATTATGCGCGAACTTGAAAGTGGATTTTTCTATGATAAGCTTTGTCAGATGTATTGAAGTTGTCAAGAAATTTTTATTAGGGCACAACTCCGACTAGCTAAAATTAAAAACTTTTGCTAGATATATAGCTCAATTACAATAATTTTGGTTCTATTCTTTCTTTAAATAGGTTAGTTAGGTCTAAAGGAGAACAAAAGAGACCCACAAGTTTCTTTATCCACCAGGTATAAAATTCTAGGTGAACTTGATTATCAAAGAAGACAAACTCCATCAATATATTACTCCCAAAAGAGCGAGCAACATCAAGAGTCGACGAAAGAGGATTGAGAAAAAACCAACCAACATCAAACATTGATATGAATTGGATCTTCTATTTCTTGAGGAAGCTAATATTCTGGAGGAAAATGTATGAAAACTACAAAACAAGGATGAGAACTTTGGAGGAGTTTAATGTAGTGCATAAATTATTTTACTATGTTTGAGCATTCATAGAAAGTTGACTTCACCTACAAGATCCTTGGTAACAGGGGTGCATTTAAAAAAATGTGGAGTTCATGTAAAGCGTCTTCAAGCGTCTCAGTAGTGTATAAAATATAAAACAGAAACTTAAATGATAAGTATATGCTAAAAATTCTATGGTACAAAAAAAGGATGTGCTCCTCTTGATTTACTCAGAAAGATCCTTGGACAATTTATTCCTCAAATGTGATTAGAAGTTTTATTGAAATGTTTTCACATACTGAGACAAAATAAATAGAGTTAGATGAACCTAACTCTTACTTAGAGAGAAGAGAAGAGGAAATTGTGTTTGTCACGACCCAAATCGAGTCGCGAGTGGCACCCACACTTATCCTACTATGTGAGCGAACCAACCAATCTAAACCCCAACATTTCAAACATAATGAACAAAATACAATGCGGAAGACTTAAACTCATTAATGAAAATCAATTCAATAGATTCTAAAAACTCAGCATCTATTATTCCCCAAAATCTGGAAGTCATCATCACAAGAACATCTATCCTCAAATTACTAATCTAAAAGTATCTAAGAAGCTAAAATAAATAAAAGCTAGTCCATGCCGGAACTTCAAGGCATCAAGACATGAGGAAGAAGATCCAGTCCAAGCTAGAAGCATTAGCTCACCCTGAAATCCGGTGTAATGAAGACTGGCTAGAGTTGCGATTGAGTTGAAGACGACGATACGTTTGCTGCACTCCACAAATAACAAAGAAAACAAATACAAGTAGGGGTCAGTACAAGGCACAAGTACTGAGTAGGTATCATCGGCCAACTCAAAATAGAAAACAGTATATATCAGATAATAACATAAAATCAACCATATAACTCAACAGGTGAAAACAACAAGTTCACAAATCATGTGTAACAACATCAAAACACACCTATGAGAACTCACGTCTCCACACCATACTCATTTGAGATATAGGTTCATTAGATTGAGTATATTATCATATTTCAAGATTCATTATCTTTATTCCTCTCGTGTCGGTACGTGACACTCTGATCCTCATATACTATCCTGGTGTCGGAACGTGACACTCCGATCCATATTCTATCCTGGTGCCGGAACTTGGCACTCTGATCCCCTAATTCTACGTGTCAGTTCGTGACACCCGATCCCCAAATTCTAAGTGTCGTTTCGTGACACCCAATCCCCTAATTCTACGTGTCGGTTCATGACACCCGATCCCCTAATTCTACGTGTCGGTTCGTGACACCCGATCCCCTAATTCTACGTGTCGGTTCGTCACACCCGATACCCTAATTCTACGTGTCGGTTCATGACACCCGTTCCACTAATCTCATTCTATTAATTCATCATGCCTTCTTCTATACCAAGGCATCCTCAATCTCATTACTTTAGTTCATCCAGCCTTCTTTTATACCAAGGCATCATCAATCTCATTACTTTAGTTCATCAAGCCTTCTTTTATACCAAGGCATCATTATTAACAAAGAAAATTTAGGATTAGAGATTCAATAGCCTCATCATGCTTATTCATCACAATTATATAATCACATCATGTAAGCACACAATTAAGCATATAGAAGGTTTTATAATACTACCCAACACATATCATTCGCTATTAAGAGTTTACTACGAATAGCATAAAAACCATAACCTACCTCCACTGAAGATTCGTGATCAAGCAAGTAAATTCCCCAAGCTTTGCTTTCCCTCTTTGTTTCTCCTCTTTCTCGTTCGTTTCTCCCTCTTTTGTTCTTTCTATTTTTCTTATTCAAACCCTCTTTCTTTTACCCTAATTAGCATATAATTATGTATAAAAGATGAGGAATTTACCCACTAATTAATGCAAGGTTAACTCTTTTAACCCCCATGTAATTAAACTATTAACATTAACCCACTAACTTTATAATTACAAGCAGGAAAAGTCCAAAACGCCCCTTTAAAATATTTACAGAAATCTGACCCAGCCTGGGATTACGCAACCTGTGACGGCCCGTCGTGCCTGCGACGGTCCGTCCTGCAGGTCCGTCACAAAGTTCAGAGACTAATTTTCTATGGAAAATGTGTGACGGTCCGTCGTGCCCACGACGGTCCGTCCTGCCCACGACGGTCCGTCCTGCCATTCCGTCACGAAGTTCAGAGAGTTGATTTCAGTACCCAAATTTCAGAATTCTAAGTGTTTTGGAACGAGACCCCCTCGACGGTCCGTCGTGCCCATGACGGTCCGTCGTGGGGTCCGTCATCTCAGCCAGTTTTTCCAGAAATAAAATCTGCTGCTCAAAACGATTAAACAGGTCGTTACAATAGATACAAATTTACCCATCGTTCGTCCTCGAACGATCACAAGAAGAAAAATAAGGGCGAAAAGGAGTACCTGAATCTGTAAACAGTTGTGGGTATCTTTCTTGCATATCATCCTCCTTCTCCCAAGTGGCCTCTTCAACTGGTCGATTCTTCCATTGAACTTTGATGGATGCAATCTCCCTCGACCTCAACTTGCGAACTTCTCTATCTAAAATAGCAACAGGTTCCTCCTCATAAGACAAATTCTCATCAAGCAGAACTGAATCCCAACGAATGATGTAGTTTCCATCCCCATGGTATCTTTCAACATAGACACATGAAATACCGGATGCACTCCTGATAGCCCTGGAGGCAAGGCTAATTCGTAAGACACCTCCCCTACTCGCTTAAGTACTTCAAATGGTCCAATATATCTCGGACTTAGCTTACCTCTTTTACCAAACCGCATCACCCCTTTCATGGGTGAAACCTTCAATAAGACTTGTTCACACTCCATGAACTCCAAGTCTCTAACCTTTCGATCTGCATATTCCTTTTGCCTACTTTGCGCCGCTAAAAGCTTTTCTTGAATAGATTTCACTTTCTCTAATGAATCCCTCAAAAGATCAGTACCCCAAGGTCCTCCCATACAGTGCCTCAAATGGAGCCATGTCAATACTTGAGTGATAGCTATTATTGTATGAAAACTCCGCTAAGGGTAAGAAGTTATCCCAATGACCACCAAATTCTATCACACATGCACGAAACATATCCTCCAACACTTGAATCGTTCGCTCAGACTGACCATCAGTCTGAGGGTGAAATGCAGTACTAAGGTCCAACCTAGTACCTAACAATGTTCTCCAAAACATAGAAGTAAACTGCGTACCTCTATCTGATATGATGGAAAGTGGAACTCCATGCAATCGAACGATTTCTGAGATGTAGATTTTGGCTAACTTCTCTGCATTGTAGGTCACCTTGACCGGAATGAAGTGAACAGACTTAGTTAATCTGTCCACAATTACCCAAATAGAATCAAACTTACCCAATGTCTTTGGAAGACCAACCACGAAGTCCATTGCAATTCTATCCCACTTCCATTCAGGAATGGGCATTCTTTGAAGTGTTCCTCCGGGACTCTGGTGTTCATACTTTACTTGTTGACAATTTGGACATTTGGCAACAAAATCAACAATGTCTCGCTTCATTCTACTCCACCAAAAGTGTTGCTTTAGCCTCTGTAAGAATAGTGTGGATCAAATCATCAACGCGGGGCACACATACCCTTCCCTTAATTCTCAAAACACCTTCCTCATCGATTATTGCCTCTTTAGCCTCTCCTCGTAACACCATATTCTGAATTCGACTTAGTTTCTCATCATCAAACTGTTTTCCCTTGATCTTGTCAAGAAAAGAAGATCTCGCCTCCACACAAGCCAAAAATCCTCCCTTCTCATTTACTTCTAGCCTCATAAAGTCATTAGCCAAGTTTTGGATTTCTCTAGCCAACGGGCGTCTAGAAACTTGCAAGTGAGCTAGACTTCCCATGCTTCCTGCCTTCCTACTTAAAGCATCTGCCACAACATTAGCTTTTCCCGGATGATACAGAATAGTGATATCGTAGTCCTTCAGTAGTTCCATCCATCTCCTCTGTCTCAAATTCAAATCTTTCTGAGTAAAGACATACTGTAGGCTACGATGATCCGTATAGACTTCACACTTAACCCCATATAAATAGTGTCTCCATTGCTTTAATGCAAATACTACCGCGGCCAACTCCAAATCATGGGTCGGATAGTTACGTTCATGCACCTTTAATTGCCTCGAAGCATAATCAATTACATTCTTCTCTTGCATTAGCACTGCACCCAAACCCGAATAGGATGCATCACAATATACAATGAAATTCTTACCTTCCACTGGCAGGGTAAGGATTGGTGCAGTAGTAAACAAGGTCTTGAATTTATGAAAGCTTTCCTCACACTCATCCGACCATACAAATGGAACATTCTGCTTAGTCAAGTTCGTCAATTGGGAAGCAATGGAATAGAATCCCTTGACAAATCGACGGTAATAGCTAGCTAAACCAACAAAGCTCCTTATTTCTGACACATTAGTAGGTCTTACCCAATTCTTTACTGTCTCAATCTTAGAAGGATCCACCATCACTCCATCCTTAGAAACCACGTGCCCCAAGAAGGACACTGAATTTAGCCAAAACTCACACTTGGAGAATTTGGCATAAAGCCTTTTCTCCCTTAATACTTCCAACACAATTCTCAAATGCTCCTCATGTTCCTTCTTGCTCTTTGAGTATATCAGTATATCATCAATAAATACGATCACAAAG
>CM064963.1:50270615-50335508 GCA_032847665.1 Solanum chilense
TAGATTAAAGTTTCTTTCAAGATTTGGGATTCAATAGTTTTCATCATGCTTGCTTTATCAAAATCACACAATCATATTCATGCAAGCATACAATTAAGCATATAGCAGGGTTTACAATAAAATCAATACATATCATTCACTATCAAGAGTTCACTACGAATATCGTAAAAACCATAACCTACCTCCACCGAAGAATTGGAATCAACAAGCAATTTCCCAAGCTTCGATATTCCCTCTGCCTCTTGATCGATGAATTTCTCTCTCTCTTTGTTCTTTCTCTTTTTCTTATTCCAAACCCTCTTTCTTTTACCCTAATTAGTATATAATTAAGAATAAAGGATGGCAATAATACCCCACTAATTAACTTAAGGTTACCTCTTTTAATCCCCAAGTAATTAGACTTATTAATATTAACCCTCTAACTTTATAATTAAGGAAAGAATAGTCCAAATCGTCCCTTAAAACTTAACCGGAAATCCGACTCCAGCTGGGATTACGCAACCTGTGACGGCCCGTCGTGCCTGCGACGGTCCGTCACGAAGGTCGTCGCAGCATCTTAGAACTCCATTTTTCGCTAAGTAGACTGTGACGGTCCATCACGCATGTGACGGTCCGTCCTGCACTTCCGTCATGACGTTCAGAAACTCGTTCCCCGTACCAAATTCTCAAGAGTTGAAGTGTTTTGCAACGGAATCTCACGACGGTTCGTCGTAGCTGTGACGGTCCGTCCTGCAGGTCCGTCACAATTTACAGAGAGTCAATTTTAGAACACAATTTTTCAGAATTCTAAGTGTTCTGGGACGATACACCCTCGACGGCCCGTCGTGCCCATGACGGTCCGTCGTGGTGACCGTCGTCTCAGCCAGTTTTTCCAGAAATAAAATTTGCTGCTCAAAACGACTAAACAGGTCGTTACAAATATTCTGTTATAAGATCTAACGCATTATTGACATATGTTGGTACAGATACATTATGTGGTACTTGTGATACATAATTGACATATGTTGCGATATATGCAATATCTGTTGTAAAATGTAACACATAATTGTCATATGTTGACACAAATGAATTTTTTTCAAAATTAATCACACTTTTTATTTATGAAGATCAAATTTCAAAGTTAGTGCAAATCACAGAAAGCCAACATTTTTCACCATGAATTTACAAGTTCTTTACATATGTTGCCACATATGACAATATAACTTATACCTCACAATACTATAAAACAGAAAATTAACTAGATAATCTAGTTCCAAATCACACCTACATAAATACAATGAACATCAACTTTATTGTAGTGTCTTCTCTAGGGAAAATCATTCATGCGACCGATTCGCTCAAATTGATGAACAGTGCAACAAATAGGTCTTGCTTCCAACAAACGAGGTTCTGGCACCCACATTCCAAATATTTCACAAATGATTTCGACATGTTATGACTTTTAGTGGCTCTGTTTTTTTCAAGTTGGAAATAAACATTAAGCCTTCACTCATGGATTCACCGCATTAAAGATTGAAATTATTGCAAGAACATACACTGCATCACTGTGGCCAGTGTCTGTTGCTTGATTAATCATTTTGAATGCAGTTTGATCGCTATGGTTGAAAAAATCATACTACGTAAGAAAAAAACATTTAAAATGCAAAATAAAAGGAAGAAGTGAATACAGTCAAAAAATATTAAATATTACTACGTCTTTTATGTATAAGGTTTCTAAATTTCGTAATGTTCTACACATTTCCAGGAAATAAATGACTTGTTGAACAATTGACCGTCTACAAAAAGGAAAGCTGACAAATGTTACCTTCTCATATACAAAAGGTTCATTAGCGACTTTATTGAGAAACCTGGAACTGAGAAATGAAATTAAAGAGCAAAAATTGATTAGTTCTTTAATTTAACCCTCATTAAATCTTGTATGGAGTAGGAAACAATCCTTTCAATGATATCAATAAGTAGTTCCCTCGGAAGGGATTCAATGATATTTTTTACTCATAGTCAGCTTTGAAGATTTCTTATTCATATTGGATATTCAGTGAAATTTGAAAAGTTTCAACTTTGAGGACGAAGAGAAGAGAAGAGACAAATTTTTTGACTTTTCAAATGTAAGTACTTATTTTATTTTATTTTTGAAAAAAGGGTAAAATATGAAGAGTCATGTCATTAATTTTTTATTCTTGAATGTTGTTCCGATCACAGTAATGATATGATTGACTGATTGTTCACACACATTACACGTATTTATTTTTTAAAAATATATTGGTACAGATTCGTTTTCTATGGTTCTTGTAACGCATAATGGACATATGTTGGGACAGATGGAATTTTATGTTGTAAGATCTAACACATAATTGACATATGTTGCCGTAAATGCAATATTTTGTGTTAAGTGACAACATATAATTGTCATATGTTGCCACCGATGCAATATTTGGTTGTAAATAGCAACACATAATTGACATATGTTGCCACAGATGAAATATTTTGCTATAAGTTGCAACACATAATTGACATAGTTGCCACAAAATATTCTATTGTAACTAGCAACCCATGATTAAATAAATCAAACATTATATATGAATAACATCACATAAGTTGATCCTAGATAAGATAAGAAGATAGGGATCATTCTCAAATAAGAAAGAACATTCATTAAAATTCAACAACACTTTTTATGGGGCATTTCGATTTGGGCATGTAGTGTTTTTTGTAACCAAAGTCCCTATATACGGAACACTTATTTTTTTTTTGATAATAATTCACCAACTCTATGTCATCTCTTATATATCCTTCTTCCATGTTTATTTGGATTAACATATGGAGGAAGTATTTCTCTCAGTATGATATCCAAAGGGACAATTGGTATACCGTGGTTTCACGGTATTTTTAATGTTTTTTCCTTAAGTTTAGTGTGTGTCCAAAAGCCTTTTTGTATTAATTTTTATGTAAGTTGCTCTTTATTTGCAAGAAATCTGTCTAAAGATGAACGCGAAAGTTTTTGAGCAAGAAATGCAGAAAAGTTACCACCTACAGAGCTTGTGACGGTCCGTCGTGCCTGTGATGGTCTGTAGGTGGCATCGTAGTGAAGATGCTGAAGGAAGATGGGGGAAGTCTGACCAAGTGTGGGGTTACGAAGTGCATGACGGACCGTCGTAGCCATGATGGTCCGTCTTGCTGGTTTATCGTGATGATCAGAGAAGTAGTCCAATACCCAAATTCCAAGAAGTTTAAGGGTTATGGAACGGAGACCCTCGACGCACCGTCGTGCTTGGAATGGTCCTTCATACCAGCCGTCGAGGGTAATGAAGAGAGAAGCAGAAGAATTTGCAAAGTATGGGACGACGGAGTCCATGACGGCCCGTCATAACCGCGATGGTCCGTCACTAGGTCCGTTGACCCAACCGCGTTTTGACAGATTTTCAGCAATTAGACTTTGGATTGTTACACTTTTCTCTGGAGTAGATTGTTGGTGATTTTGTCGATTAATCAAGTAAATGTCTGGATTTATTGTTTCTCATTGAAGTAAGTGCATGAATTCTTATATTATATATATGAATATTGGATTATGACTATGGGTAACTAAACTCCATAACTAGGGTTGTGGGAACCATAGGCGAATAATAAGGTAAAATCTAACTAAAATAACAAATCTAGAATAGTATCTTACATGTATTGATAATTCTTTCGTTTAGAAGTCTTTTTAACGGATGGCCAACATTAGAAATCTCCTTAATGCTACTTGCCGGACGAAGGAGGTAGATAATAGGACTAGAATTATCAACATAGATTTAGTGTATACTATCTAATAGGCTAGTATTGATTGGTACGAGGTAATAACTTAGTCAAATATCGAATACGATGCTTAATATGAGGTAAAGGTAAGGGTTAGTATAGCAACACACGTAGCCGGACCAAGGTGCGGAGTAAAATTTTCTAGATGCCGGACCAAGGATTTAGAAATACATAACTTATCACTTTGCATGCAAGATACTAGGAAAGAATTGTTATAGTTAGAATTATCAAGTTAGAAACCTGTGCGGAACACTTATACCCTAGTTACTTTGATTAATTGATTAAACTCCAAAATTTGAACGTGTTAGTTGTTACTTCAATTTAGCTAATTATTTTAATTAATTTAGATATAAAAAACTCCCGTTATTGTCTTTTGTTTTCTAAGTAAATAATTGACTAAATAATAGTAATAAAAGATTGAAGTTAAGTCTGAACTATTTTCCTCGTGGAAACGATCCCAACCTCATTAGTTGGGTTCTTTACTTGATATGACCGCTTCACTTCTTATTTGAGAAGTAAGTATGAGCGTATCAACAATCCAAGAATCTTTAGGTGGCACTGACTGAAGTTCCTGACAATATGCCATTATGTATTTTTCCACAGAATAATATGGAAAAAAGTACACATAAATTTGTTTTCTAAAATCGGCACCATGTTGGGATCAAAGCGCTGCCATGGCATGTGGACAAGGTATTTTGTCAAGTCAAAAATTCTACAAGTACAATTTCTTTTTTGTAGATTTGTAGTAGAAGCATCACCATGAACAGTAACACTAAACTTGTAGTTAGCGATTTGATGAGCCAACAACTTGTTGCCTTAGTTGACATACTCTGATATGTTTTTTTCAATCGAGGGAATAAATCTATTTGCAGAGTGCACCAACTCCATACGCCTCTGGTGAAATCACAATGCAAATCTCCTGTTTATTTCATCAAATAGAGCGACAATGATTAATTCTCTTTCAACATCAAACATATCATTCACCGACTCCACGATGTTTGACATCATAATGTTATATCTACACAATAAAAAATAATAAAAAACAAACACATAAAATAAAAATAAACTCAAAATGAGATGATACATTTTCCTGGGAAAATGCCTTACTCCGTGTATGGAATCCAATACTTCAAGAACTTTAGCCGCCTTTGGTACCAAATCTCTTATTTGATTGAAATGATCATTGACGCCTTTGTTGCTTTATAAAAACGGGACACTACCTTTGAACTGTGAAAGTTATTTAGAATATTTTCCCTAAGGTGTATTAGGCAACAACCATAATAAGATGCAAGGTAGATTCTCGTAACCATCTTTCGAATACTTGATGCCTATTAGAAATAATGCATAACTCATTAGTACCATCTACAAAGCTTCTCATATTTTGATTTTTTTTTCCATATGAGGTATCACATTCCATGTCTACGACACAAAAAGCCACTGAAAATATATGATTCTCATCATCTTGTTCTACCGCCGATAAGAAAACTCCTCCACACTTCTCTTCAGGAATGTGCCATAAATGACTATTACTTTTCTCATTTCTTGAAAACCAGTTATCCAAGAACCTCCCATTTTCATCAAGCGACAATACCGTCTTGCTTCCTGGATTTGCAACTTCAAGCATACAACAATACGCATTAAGCACTACATACTCGTGCTCATGTGTTCCCCTGACATTAGATTTAGCATGCTCCATGCCCTTATAAATCTTCCAATATCTTACCTTACACCCAATTCTGTGCAGAGTTGATTTGACACGTCTCTTGTGGATGGGCCTTTACCATTGGGAAATCTACTTCCCTATGACTTTTGTTATGACATGGGGATTATGGCTTGTAACATGCTTTGAACCAAACGTATGGTATTTTTCGTAGATACTAATGGTAAACCTGTTGCTACTTGTAAATTTCACAGCCTTCAGTCACCAATTGCAATCCATATATGAACATTTAAAAGAAAACACATTACGAGAATTGATCACCTTTTTCAGTCTGAAATATTTTTTTCAAGCAAGAAATTTTCAATGAATTTACCAGTTCTATCTTGTTCTTGAATGTCATTCCCTTATAAAAATGTGTGTCATCATCTCGAACATTATTCACGCGTGATGATTGAGAAGCACATGAATGTTGTTGCCAACTATAGGTGTAGGAAGAATGTTGCTCTCAAGGTCCAACCCTTCATTTTCACCTATTCCAATTTCATCATCGGGATTATTCATATCCATGGGATCAAATTCATCATTTAACATATCTTTTTGGCGTTCGTCTACATTAGGATCATTTCTATAGGATTTTCTTCCACGTAATCTCTTAATATGGGTGACTGCTCCTCCCAACTAAACAAGCAAACTAGGTTGACCAATTATTCTAAAAGGTAAAATCTTCTCATTATGAAAAAATGGGGAATGTAACTCATGACAAGATCTTCCAGTTGACAATTTTACCTAGACTTATTCACGACTAAATTGAAGAAATCATCATACAAAATATTTCTTTTGACATACATCCCTACTGAATGGGCTCCTTGTTTATTACTATCCTTCCAACACCAAATGAATCGATTTGTCTTCTCGACCCATTCACCACGACAATCAATTCTTACAAATAATAACTCCATTTATTGTACCTGAAGAAATCATTTAAAAACAATTTTTAATTATGAAGAATAAGTATATCTTTGCAACATATGATGGCGAGATGTAAGTCATATATTGCTACATATGTCTTTTCTGTTGTGACAAATAAATCACATGTGACAACATATTTATGTTGTATGTTGCCACATATAACTTTTCTTTGCGAGATGTAAGTCATATATTACTACATATAAGTATTCTTTTGTGACAAATAAATCACATATAGCAACATGTGTAACATTTACAAACTGAAATAGCTAGGATTAAACAAAGAAACTAGTAATAGTTATTTTTGGAAAGAATAGGAAAAATCTGGAAAATTTCATCAGTGTAAAAGTGAGATTTTGGTCATTTTCAAACGTCCATAACTTCTAGCTCAGGGTTATTTAGGACCAGTTCTTTATTTGGTTGGAAAGACCTTGATGAGATCTTTCCAACGTCGCTGAGTTTACAAAATTTTGGTATTGTATGAGGGAGATATGCCTATCGGAAGTTGGGCCGTTGGATTGAGGAAAATCCAATCCAAATTTTAGTAAGGGTAAAGAAGTCTTTAACCCCACTATTTCCTAATCTTTAAGGGTTTATTAGGGTTAAAAGTAACCTATAAATCGGTTTTTAGAAGATTGAATATGTTTAGGGCTTGGGAGAAAAGAGAAGAGAAGAATGAGAAAGGAGAAAAGACTAAGGTTTCGCCAAGATTGTTGAGTGAGTTTCATCGGGGGTGATCCCTTTCAGGTATGTGAGATCTTTCTGTGATGGGTTCTTCCACCCATAAAATAATATGTTTGATTTAGCACAATTAGAGTTGATTGAATGATGAACATTGAAGTTCTTGATGAAAAACCGATGAATTCTTATTGGTTAAGTTGTAGTATTCCTTTGGTTGTTTGATTCGTGTTTCCGAGATATTTTACGAGTCTAAACTATTGGGCATTGAGGATATTAGTGATCCTAAGTGTTTGAGGTGAGATCCACGGGAGTTTAGGAGGTTTAGAATTGAAAATCAGAGAAGAAAAGTTGGAAATCTCGTCTGACAAACCCTGGGGTTCCGCGCCTGCCAGAGCCCCTCAGGGAAGATTTTGTCAAACAGGGCCTGGCGCATCGCGCCATCTTGATCCCCTCAGGACAATCTCTGTCCGTCAGGCTCTGGCGCCCCGCGCCTTTCAGAGCGTAGGGTCACCTGGAAATCACATTTTTTCTCCATATATTTGTACGAGTTCCTAAGTGATGTACCTATGAATCCTAGTTGATTTCAACACTCTTAAGTACATCTAAAAATCATGAAATCATCAATAAACATGAGATCATGATCCTTGAATCCATAACCCAAATTCAAGCAAAGTTAAGATCAAAGTCAAAAAAGTTAAAAGTCATGTTTAAAAGTTGAGAAGCAAGTCAAACTGAGTTCTTAAAGTTTTCAAGAGTCTTAAACAAACATTTTTACTTTGTTTCAATTCTCAAGCTACAAGTTGATCAAAGAGTAAAGAGTTGAGTCTAAATCTCAAAAATTATAAGGGAACTAAGTGTTCCCTAGAGTTAAGTTTCAAGTAAAGCAAAGAGCAAAGAGTAAGTTCATTTCTCAAAAGCTATAAGGGAACTAAGTAGTCCCTTTGAGTTAAAAATGTTTTCACATTTTGAGAAAGAGAGGAAGCTAGACTTCCACAGAGCCTTTGGCTAGTTTTAGAAAATGGTAGCTATTCCAATAGAGCTTTTAAAGTTAAGTTTGCAATTACCTCAAACCAGAGAAGAAGTTGTTTTAAAATCATACAAGCTAAGTATTTTGGGAGTTGTATTGAGCACCGATATGGGGACACAAGTTCATATCAACTCAAGTCTCCATAAACCATGTAGCCAGCATGGACAGATAAAGGGTCATAATTTTTAGATAATTCCTTAGTGCTTTTTAGCATTGACTGGTGGATCCACTTAGTAGTTCAAGTTCTATACCAATGGCAAGGTATATAGCGGTCCTCTTGAAATATGAGGTAAGACGTTGTACCATCATTTAGGATCATAGTGATGGTTGTCGGTTAGAGAATCTCCCACAGAAACTATGTTACTTTCATATATAAGTAAAGTTGAGTTTATTATTGCATTACCTTTAATGAACTAAGTGTTTACACTGTTTTTACAAGCTTTGTGTGTGTGTGTGTGTGTATATATATATATATTGCATGTGTCTTTACTGCTTTATATTGAGTTATGACTTCTTGAGTTGAGCAGAGTCAAGGTAAGTTAATTCTTACTCCTTTAAAGCTTAGTAGTTGTTATTTAGCATTCCAACTCTCATACTCGTACATTCAATTTACTGATGCCAGTTGCCTGCATCGTTTCATGATGCAGACGGAGGTAACCAAGATCAGCATCCAACGCCTCGTTGATCCAATTTTAGCATCCAGAGCAAGTGGTGAGCCTCCTTGCTTCCGGAGGACACTTTATTGCTTTGAGTATTTCCTTATAGAATGTTGAGGGTTTGTCCTAACATTCATCTTAGTAGTAGTAGAGGCTTCATAGACAGGTAGACAGTCAGACAGTTCAATTTTCGTCTCTTTTATCTTACATGTCAGATGTTTTAACTTTGAGAATTAAGTGTCATATTGGCCAAGACAATTATTTAAAGTATTTTCTTATGAGAATGTTCCATTTTTAGGATTGAGTTAAATTACGTCTTCCGCTGAGTTAAGAAAGTCAGGCCAAGGGTTCACTCAAGGCCAGCAATGTTCTTTAGGTGCATGCCACGTCCAGGGTGTAGGCTCCAAGCGTGAAGACATGTTTATGTTATATGTTGACACATATGACTTTTCTGTTGAGAAACGTAAGTCATTTGTTGATACATATAACTATTCTGTTGCGATGGAAATAACCTTTCTGTTGCTACATATTGCTTTAATATGTTTCCAATAGTCGATTGTTGGAAAAAATTACAAGTAGCCAGATAAGATGATCATGAATGATTTCAAATAACTATTAATTTTAGTTACCAAAACAATAGAGTGTGATCTAATCACTTATGAAATAATTCCAATTGATACAAAACAGAATCTGGTCTACTGATTAGAGATTAGCTAAATCTTATTCAAGAAGAAGAAACGAAGAAGAAAGCTGAAGCACTAGCAGCCAAGACCCACAATGTACGAAAAGAAGAAGAAGAAGATGAAGATGAAGAGAGCGGTAAGAATGGCAAGCAAAGACGAGAGCAGAAGAAGAAGAACAAGAGGAGGAATACGAAGACTAGAGGCGGGAGAAAAATCTTTTATTTCCCCTTTTGACTCGATTGTGGCTTCTCTCCCACAAAAATTAGGTTTTAGTCAATTTACCTTTTTACCCTCATTTATTCCCACGAAAGTTGGTTAAATTAAGTTATAGTCAGTTTACCCTTTTACCCCTCAATTAATTCAGTGGATCAAACTGTCAACTTATAAACTTGAGGGAACCTCCACAATCTCAATCACATAATTGTCACCTACACCCAATACTTAAGACTTATATCACCGCACTTTTATTTTGAAGCCTTAGTATCATTTTTTTAAAAAAAAAATCCCTGGTTAGGAGCTCCATTTTTTTCAGTTTTCTTTTTTGGAAAACTAAACTCATATTTATTTACACAACTAGAAAAACTAATCGTGCTTCGCGCGAATTTAATACCACAAAATATATAAAATAATTCTTAAAGTCTATTCGTAACTAAAACTAAAACACTATATTATCCTATACAAAAGATTATAATGTAAGGGAAAATGAAAATTATTACATCTTATCATTTATCCTTAATAACATAAGCATAAAGTAATGACTATAAAAATACACACCAAGATTGTAACATAAACAATGGTGTCACTGAATCACTCAACATAAGTAAAGAACACAAATAGTTAATTGTAAAGAAGAAGAAGAAGAAGAAGAAGAAAATGAGAGGAAATTCCTCTATTTATAGACAATAAATGGTAGTGTAAACAAATATTTATTGTGCCCTATCAGAAATGTTGCAACTATTCGGAACAGTTGCAACCCTTCAAATATAATTGTCTTACATATGAATAATATATTGTTCTTTTTAATATGAACTAAAAGTGTATTATAAATGTATTAAAAGTGATCAAGTGAAAAAAATTGTTATTGCTATAAATGGTAAATATTTTTTATGTAAAGTATATTTATGTAAGTTTCCCAACATATAAACTTAACAAAGCCCACATTTCTCTAACTTCCGATTTTTCTTGCCCACTTTTCTATATTAGTTTTCTTTGAAAAGAAAATCTTCATTGAAGAAATAGTTCAAAAAATATATTATAGAATGACTCACAAGTTCTACCATGAACGTACTGATCGTGTTTGAAATGTTACCAAACACGTCGTTGAAGTCAACAAGCAGCTTCGTAACAAGAACTTAACAAAAAGGATCCATGTGAGGATTGAGCACATCTAACAGTCTCGATGCACTGAGAAGGCAGAGAAATGATTAAGAAAAATTATGTGATGAATGATTTCATTTGTGGTTTATATAAATTCTAGCATATATGAGATTTAAGACATTTAATTTCATGTTTATTGGACATTCTCTTATTCTTTCTTTGTGTGTCCCAGTGATATTTGGCTATTTTTTTGAATAAAAACATTGCATCTGAATGACATGTTTTGTTATTTCTTCACAATAGTTTTGTTGTTCTTCATAACTGCATGCTAGGAAGAAATAGATAGCCAATATTGCCTATATTGCTTTGCCAAAACAGATTATGGCTAATTGTAGCCATCCCAAGCCTTCTAAGTGGTAGTAATATTTGGATAAACCACGTAATTTGCTATTTTATTAGAGCTTATGAGAAATTTAATCTATAATATTAACGTTGTGTATCGTTCTGCTATTAATTATTTTATAGAGTCATATAAAATAAGTATTTGAGTTGTATTCTTCAATTAAATAAATGTTATCTACTTAACGCTCACATATGTATCAATTCATAAAAATGATATTAGAGTTTTTCTCTACACTTCATTTGAATTAATTCAATTTAAGTACTTTTAAATCAAAATAGCTTTTATTTTCTATGTAATGGTTGGATTAACTAAAAAAAGTCCTTTAAAATGTTTGTGATTATAGAGTGATAGAGATTTAGACATTTTCTACTTAATTTTTTTTAGATCAAATGAGTTCCTATGTTTTTGGGATTACAATTGTACCATTTGATGATTTTTACTATGATAAACGTTTTTAGAACCGTCTGTAACTTTTGTTTAATTTTATTGAAGTAAATATAATACTTTCTTAATTCATTATTATTTTTCTTAATTTTAATACAGATCTAGATACTGATATGTTTTTTATTATTGAATTATTGGTCATATGTGTATATATGTATATTTGTCACAATAATGGGTGAACACATCAAATTATTAAGTGAAATATTAACATAATGATGATATTTAACATGTTTAGGACGATATGAATGGTTAATAATGACATATGAGATTTTACTAAGCTAGCACATCGCACGAATACGAATACCAGTAGTATTTAATAGTTTGGATCATTTCATTATATATGGCTAATACAATAATTAAATAATTTAACAAAGTAAAAAACAAAAAAAAATGATTTACTTTATAAAACGATTTAAAAATAAACTCAAATGTAAGAATTACATTTTATTTTTGTATTTATTAATTTATAGGATTTCACCTTTAAAATATTGTTGTTTTTTGGGTATGTGCTAGATACAGTGGGTAAGTTCATTATTATTAAATTTATCAATATTCTAATTTATTCATATAAAATTAAAAAAAGCAAGCAAAAAACTATCACGCATGCACGTGCAGACGAACTTGCACACACGTACACACACTATTTCTTTCGTTAATATGTAGCATAATTTTATTTTAATGTATAAGCAACATCACCTATCTAGTAAAATATTTAATTTATTTGATTTTCTACCTTATCTTTACAACAATATAGTCTTCTCCTTTTTTTTTGTTTGTTGCATGAATATCATAAAGTTGTTATCTAATGAATAATCAAGTATCTGTCACGATCCAAATCGGGGCCGCGACTGGCACCCACATTTACCCTCCTATGTGAGCGAACCAACCAATTTAAACCTTAACATTTCAATGTATAACAACAGAAAATAATGCGGAAGACTTAACTCATTAATAAAAACCAATTCAATAACTACTAAAATTCAACAACTATTATTCCCCAAAATGTGGAAGTCATCATCACAAGAACATCTATGGTCAAATTACTAAACTAAGAGTATTCTAAGAAGCTAAAACAAGTAAAAAGCTAGTCCATGCCGGAAGTTCAAGGCATCCAGACTTGAAGAAGAAGATCCAGTCCAAGCTAGAAGCATTAGCTCACCCTGAAGATCCGGTGTGACGAAGACTGGCTAGATTCACTGTTGAATTGAAGACGACGGCACGTTTGCTGCACTCCACAAATAACAAAGAAGAAAACATAAAATAGGGGTCAGTACAAACCAAGGGTACTGAGTAGATATCATCGGCCAACTCAAAATAGAAAACAATATATATCAGTTAATATCATAAATCAACTATAAAACTCAACATGTAGTAACAACAAGTACTATAGTCATCAATAAGTACCATTAAGTTCATCCATGAGGGCTCAAGCCTCAATACCATACTCATTTGGGAATTAAGTTCATTATGTTGAGTATATTAACATCATCTTTCAAGATTCATTATCTTTCTTCCTCTTGTGTCGGTACGTGACACTCCGATCCCCTACTACTTTGTGTCGGTACGTGACACTCCGATCCCCTAATTCTACGTGTCAGTTCGTGACACCCGATCCCCTAATAATATGTGTCGGTACGTGACACTCCGATTCCCTAATTCTACGTGTCGGTTCGTGACACCCGATCCCCTAATAATATGTGTCGGTACGTGACACTCCGATCCCCTAATTCTACGTGTCGGTTCGTGACACCCGATCCCCTAATTCTACGTGTCGGTTCGTGACACCCGTCCCACTAATACTATGTGTCGGAACGTGACACTCCGATCCACTAATACTATGTGTCGGAACGTGACACTCCGATCCACTAATCTCATTCTGTCAATTCATCAAGCCTTCTCTACACCAAGGCATCATCAATCCCATTACTTTAATTCATCAAGCCTTCTTTTATACCAAGGCATCATCATTAATAACGTAGATTAGAGTTTCTTTCAAGATTTGGGATTCAATAGTTTCATCATGCTTGGTTTATCACAATCACATAATCATATTCATGCAAGCATACAATTAAGCATGTAGAAGACTTTATAATACTACCAACACATATCATTCGCTATTAAGAGTTTACTAAGAGATAGTATAAAAACCATAACCTACCTCCACCGAAGAATTGAATTCAAACAAGCAAATTCCCAAGCTTTGTGTTTTCTTCCTCTTCGATCGACCCCTCTCTCTCTCTCTGTTCTTTCTCTTTTTCTTATTCAAACCCTCTTTCTTTTACCCTAATTAACATATAATTAAGTGTAAAAGATGACAATAATACCCCACTAATTAACTCAAAGTTACCTCTTTTATCCCCCAAGAAATTGAGTTATTAATATAAACCCACGAAATATATAATTATAGCAGGAATAGTCCAAAACGCCCCTTTAAAACTTAATAGAAATCCGACCCACCCTGGGATTTACGCAACCTGTGACGGCCCGTCGTGCCTGCGACGGTCCGTCATGCAGGTTCGTCAGAGACTCGATTTCCTTAAGGAGTCTGTGACGGCCCGTCGTACCTACGACGGTCCGTCCTGCACTTCCGTCACGACGTTCAGAGAATCGTTCCCTGTACCAAATTCTCAAGAGTTGAAGTGTTTTGAAACGGGGGCTCACGACGATTCGTCGTACCTGTGACGGTCCGTCCTGCAGGTCCGTCACAGAGTTCAGAGAGTCGATTTCAGCACTCAAATTTCAGAATTCTAAGTGTTCTGGAACGAGACACCCTCGACGGTCCGTCGTGCCCATGATGGTCTGTCGTGGTATCCGTCGTCTCAGCCAGTTTTCCAGAAATAAAATCTGCTGTTCAAAACGACTAAACAGGTCGTTACAGTATCTTATAGAAGTTATATTCTGATATTAAACATCAAACCTTTTCAATAAAAATAAATAATAGATGAATAAAATTTAAAGTATAAAGAATCTTTAATTTGATTTAAGATCATTTTATGATCAATCACCGTTTTCTTATCTATTTTTATATAGTTGGCAATGAGTGTATCTCGTGACATAACATTTTCTCATATTAAAAATGAACACAAAATGTAACAGGAAATTCATACTTAAAAAATATCATACTCAATATAAATATAAAATAGAAGAAAATATATGAAACAATTCATAGTCAATGAAGAACGAAAATGAAAATATATGTTCATACTATATTCACTTTAGTGTTCCAGTACAATACTTTCTCGGTTAATTTTTACTTACATTTCTATTAAAAATAATTATTATCAAAGATATATTATCATATTATAAGTAAACGTGAAAATCTATTTTTAAAATAATGGACTAAACATCAAAACTAATATTTCAATAGACTAAGTTGATGCCCCCTATTTTAGCAAAATTAGGAAGAAACTCCTTCTTTTGAGCGTAAAAGAAAACAAAAATAGAAAAATAAAGGAGAAGTATCGTACCTCAATCGTGTGCCTTTTTCATACTTTTTAGTACTACTGTCTCTTGAACAACATGATCTAGTAATTTATTTGAAAAAAAAGATCCATGATATGTGTATTTGTCACTTTTCACTCGTTATGTGAACATAGATTATTAAATTCTCTCTAAAATGAAAACACAAAAGAAATTAAATAAAGAATCAAAACCTACCTACTCCATTTATTTTAAGTTATTAATTTGTTATTATATATAATTTTCGGTAATTTTTTTTTTTTTTTAAGAAAATCCCTAATACAGGCATTAAGATTACAGCTGCGCAGAAATCAGCAAGACGGTCTTGCTAAGACCGATTGACTCAAATTTTTCTCCATTTCTCGACTCTCTACTGTAAAACTCCATTGTTAAGGTGTGTATTTTCTTGAGTTTCTTAATCAAGCTAGAAAGAAAATTCGTTCTCATCATCAAATTGCAACTCTCTGCTGAAAAAATCCATTGTTAAGGTATGTAATATCTTGAGTTTCTTAATCAAGTTGGAAAGAAAGCCTCGTACTAGTGACAGTGAAAGGTTAAAAGCACAATGTCAGGTATGTAAGGAAGTATTTGTAGCCGATGTTGGCACTACAGCTATGAAACGTCATTTAGATAGGCACTTGGATAACACACAAGAACACGGATATGCACAAATTGATCAAATAATTTACCGTGAAAAAGTGTATGTTGCTATTCTAAAGCATAATTATCCTTTTAGCTTTGTTGAACATCAAGGAAATAGAGATATACATTCATACTTAAATGCATCTGTGAAAACTATCTCAAGAAATACGGCTAAGGCTGATATATTGAAGTTATATGATCGGGAGGAAGAATTTTTAAAGTGTGAGCTTGCAATGATTACTAGTAGAATCTGTCTGACTTCAGACATGTGGATTTCTGCAGCGTCAAATGGTTGTATGTGTTTAACTTTATGTTGATTTGAATTGGAATCTTCAAAAAAGAATCTTAATATTTCTTCATGTTTCGCCTCCACATTCTGGTGCAGTTTTGGGTCCTTTGCTTATTGAGTTTATCAAGGAATGCGGCATTAAAATGAAGATTTTCACTCTTACCTTGGACAATGCTAGTTGCAATAATGGTGTAATAGATCATTTACAAGATCATTTATCTCTGATGCGTTCTCTAGTTTGTGATGGAAAGTTCTTCCATATTCGTTGTGGTAATCGTATCTTGAACTTAATAGTGAAGGCTGGTTTGGAAAAAGCAGATGACGCCATTGAAAAAGTAAGAGAAGGTGTTAAGCACATTAAAAATTCAGAAGGAAGAATATTAAAGTTTGTGGAATGCATTATGAATCATGGGTTGCCATGTTCGAAGAAGCTTTGTGAAGATGTAAGTAGTCGGTGGAATTCCACTTACCAAATGCTTGATAGCGCTCTTCTCTACCAACAAGCTTATATTCAATATAAATTTCTTGATATTGATTTTAAATAGTCTTTCCGATGAGGAATGGAAAAGGGTAGAGAGTATTGCTAAATTCTTGAAGCCATTTTTTGAGATAACTACATTATTTTCCGGAAGCAAATATCCTACTGCAAATTTGTATCTTCCAAATGTATGGAAAATTCAAATGTTGCTAAGGGAAGCAAAAAATAGTAGTGATCGAGTTAAGAATGATATGACTACTTTGATGCTAAGAAAGTTTTAAGAAATATTGGAGGTTAGTATGATTTTGTCAATTTCCATTGTCCTTGACCCTCGATATAAATTGAAGTTTGTGAGGTTTTGTTTCTCCAAGATAGATCCTATGACCGCAGATGCTCAGGTTGAAAAAGTTGTAGATCATTTACAATTGTTATTTAGAGAATACTTGGTACCTTCAACAACAATTTCTCTCTTAGGGGAGAACGTTTGTCATACAAGCAACAATGAAATGAGGGATGATGTTGAAGAGTTTGATGTGTTTGCGAATCAATTAGATTCTGGTAGAGATAAAACACAATTGATTTGTACCTAGAGGAGCCTAAACTTGATCGCAAAGGGAATCCAAATTTAGATGTACTTGCATATTGGAAGGAAAATAGAGGAAGGTATACAGAGCTTTCGTTGATGGCACGAGATATATTGAGCATACCAATTGCCACGGTAGCTTCAGAATCTACCTTTAGCATTGGAGGTCGTATTATTGGAAAGTTTCAAAGTTCTATTTTACCTTCAAATGCTGAATCAAAATTGTGTGCTAAAGATTGGCTCTGTGGACAAGAAGGTAAGTCATCATTAACATATTGAGATTTATTTTGTTATGTTATAATAGCCTTACTTTATAGTTTAACGTCTTATTTTCTAGATTGTGATGGATCAGACACCGATGAGGATGAAATTGCAGTGGAACTTCAACCGTATCTTGCTAAACTTGGCTCACATTGATCGGTAAATTTCTATTCTGTTTGAATGACTTTCTGTTTCTGCATTACTTGGCTTGGCACCTTCTCCATCTCTGGTTTCTGCATTAGTTGGCTTGGTTCCTTGATTTGCCATCTTTATAACCTCATTAATTTGTTTCTTAAGGCTAGCTACTGTGTGAAAAAAAAACAGGATAATGAAGATTTCAAATTTAGGGAACCTTACATTAGAGATTTTAACTGATATTTCTGTTAGTACAGAGGAGTCCAACAAGAAATTTGATGATTTCATTAAGAAAATCAATCAAGAGAGGTTGCTGCAGAGGCAAGAATCTGATCAGCGTGCCCACAGTATTAATATGCTAAATCGAGCACGATAAGTGTTTCCTTGTAGACATGCAACTGATGGCATGGAGTTCTTGCGTTCCTCGCATGAAGCCTGATGTAAGGTTCCCTAAATTTCAAAAGAACCTGTGAGAGAGTTTTATCTGAAGATTGTAGAAGTCGTATATTTCTTGTGTATGCAGCAGCTCTTCTGAACTTTACAATGGCAGCTTTTGCATTCAACATCAAGTTACTGGTCTAATTTTGGAGAACAATAACTTCACTTCAACCTTACTGTTCAAGAACTCCAAGAGAACAAACAAGGGCAGTTTTTGCACTAAAATTTAATACCAAGAGAATCCCATATACTTAGTAAAGTTAATACAAGGTAACAGACTAAAAGTAGAACAACTTCAGTTAAGGACACGAGAGCTAATGTCCAACTCAGTGGCTGCAATTCAAGATTATTGAACAAAGAAGAAGAAATCCCAGCATCCTGATGCGCTGTTGGCTGCTGCAGATCGCCCGTCAAATATTATACTATTTTTTTAGTCTGTTGTTTAGCCATGAGACTGCACTTCTTTGTTTATATTTGTATTTTTGTACTTCGATTATTGTATTTTGATGTTAATACTTGATTTCCACGGAATGAATACTGATTTTTATCCTTTTAGTATCATTTGGAGTACTATTTGTTGGTGATGTATCTTTATTTGTTAATATTTGATTTTCACTTCTTGATTGCTTATTATTTGTATGTAAATGTTAGATGGAAGGGAGGTGATTTGATGTACGGAGTAATTGAGAAAATTATGTAATAATGTTCTATTATCGAGAAGAAATAGATAAATTGATGTCATGAAGGAGATAATGTTTGTTTCTTAGTCAAGGATACATGGAGAGGTTCTTAGTGGGTTAGAACCATTTTACCCAAACCATATTTGATCAAATCCATATTGTCCATATTCTATTTGGGTGGATTGTGATCCAAACCATTTTCGCTCAATCCATATTTAATGCATCCAAATCCGATCTAATCCCACCAATTGCCACCCCTAGACAGACATATATACACATATATAAAGTTTATATTTGGAAATTCTATGCATCGAATCTCACTCACAATTTTGCGTAAAATCTATATCTATATTCTATATTATCATATATTATTATAAGCATGAAGTTCAAAACTTAAAAGTTAGATTACCATTTTGCCCCTCTAATAAATTAAAACTTATATAATTTATATATATATATATATATATATATATATATATATATATATATATATATATATATATATATATATATATATATATATATATATAATCTTCTTATTCTCATTTCATAATCTTGACCTTTCAAATTTCTAACATAAATGTAAATAAAAATAAAAATGAGTAATTATCAAGAAATTAAAGTAGATTCATGTATCTTTAAAATTACACATCTCTATCTTTTTTATATTTATTTTAACAATAATTTATGTGACTTTTCATGTTTCCATAATTTTGTTCTATAAATTTAACTTTTTCAAGAAGAACTTTTATTTACCACTCCTACAATTCTTGTATGTAGGAATTCTAAACATGTGGAATAATGTCACAATTTGAGGTGAAAGTTGTGAGATTCCCTTATGCAGTTACGAGAATAGACAAGAATTCAATTACTGAAGCATCGGAGCTTGATGTGTTAGTTTTATACTTATTTGTAGTAAAAATTATAATAAGACTTTTTTGTCTCTCTTCATATAGTTGAATTCTTGTTTTATTAGCAAGTTGCTCTAAATTCATATTTGTATTTTGTATGCTCAAATGTTCAGTTTCACTATAGAGACGAACAAAATGAAATGCCTAATTATCTTGCTCATGTGTACCTTTTTTTTTTCTCCGTACTTATAATTTTTACATATACATTAATTTTCATCTTTGAGAATGAATGTGATAAAATAGAATGTGTACTCTTTTCTTTTCTTTTTATGGAAAAAAAAGGTGAAACATATAATATTAGATTAATGGTGGATAAGTTATGTATGAAAAAATTAAATTTTATATAAAAATAGTAGTTATT
Source organism: Solanum chilense (assembly GCA_032847665.1). Classification (NCBI taxonomy): domain Eukaryota; kingdom Viridiplantae; phylum Streptophyta; class Magnoliopsida; order Solanales; family Solanaceae; genus Solanum; species Solanum chilense. The sequence continues at coordinate 50,290,482 of CM064963.1, forward strand.
CATAAATATCCTGATTTTTAAAATATAAATGATAAAACTTTTTACATCTTAGTTTTAAATATTTATAGTTAACTAATTAGTTTAAAGTGTTTCTGCATAAAAATGTAATACAATACTTAAAACACATTCATTAAAAAAGTTGAAAGGTTTTGTTTTCCTTCACTCAAAGTTAATCTTACACTATCTAGCATTATTCTACCAATAAAACGGAACTATCAAGAAATTTAATTTAGATAGTTGTTATTTTTCCTTTTAGCTTTGCAAACTTATTTTTTGAATTACAAACAAAGTTTATTTTATTAATTTCTCATATTATTATCTCGATGCATTCACTTGGAGGTCAGAAAATTGGAGTGTCACAATTAGTAGTAAAACAAAGTAAGAAATCTCAATTAGACATATTTTATTATTTAGTAGTATTATCTTTTAAGAAATAATACACTCATGGGTTACACGCGCAAAGCGCGTGCCCGGAAACTACTATAATAATAAAGCTAAACATAGAGAAGGTGAACCATCTATGACCTATATTTATCTTTTTTTCTTCTAATTTTTTTGACATTTTAATTCAGTTTTAGGCAAATAATAATAATAATAACTTATGATATTATAGCGAGATTTAATGCATACAATAATGTCATTTCAACAATAGTTACTTCACTATCCACCTTTTCATATGCAATTATGCCATTTCAAGAATGCCTATTAATGTATCACCTTTATTCTATTATGATATTAAATTAAAAAAAAAAACAACAACTGTGAGGCTGTCAGCCAAAATATATATTTGTTGTAAAATATGAATCATATTCTACAAGAAATATAGACAAGAGATACAAATAGCAGAATGTCAAGATCATCAATGTCATACAATGATGAAGTAACAACCTTATATATAGGTTGAGAAACTACTCCAAAAGTCACCATGTTAATGGATACATTCTTATTCAAAATGGTTCACAGAACTTAGGAATATACATACATGAATGTAATTAGGTCATATATTGAGTAAATAAGCAATCCACTAATTCAATGGATTTATAGAATTCCCCCTTTAGTTTGTACATCCAAAGATAAATGTGCTTCATTGAATACTTACTAGAAAAAAATCGATGAGAAATAACCTGGGGAAGGAAAAAGAGTACACATATCTCATAATATGCCTTAAATGTTACCTTTTTAAAAACCTTATCAATAAATTTGATTGGAACAAAATAATGACTAAGGAAAAGAGTACGATACGTATTTCACTCCCCTGATGAAAGTTTTACTTGATATATCAACAATGATGCATTCCAATATGATATCTCATGTTCTCAAACGTTGATGTTGGTGATATCCATTAGTGAATAAGTCCGCAAGATTATCACTTGAACAATTTTTTTTTAACTTTATGTCACGACCCAAAACCGGGCCGCGACTGGCACCCACATTTACCCTCCCATGTGAGCGAACCAACCAATCTAACCTTTAACATTTTAATACAATATCAACAAAAGAAATGCGGAAGACTTAAACTCATAAATAAAACAATTCAAAACTATTATTAATATCCCCAAGATCTGGAAGTCATCATCACAAGAACATCTATCTCAATTCACTAAACTAGGAATGTCTAAGAACAAAAATAACTAAAAAGCTAGTCCATGCCGGAAGTTCAAGGCATCAAGACTTGAAGAAGAAGACCCAGTCCAAGCTAGAAGCATTAGCTCACCCTGAAGATCCGGTGTGACGAAGACTGGCTTGATTTACTGCTGAGTTGAAGTTGACGGAACGTTTGCTGCATTGCACAAATAACAAGAAGAAAACATAAAAGTAGGGGGTCAGTAACTCGTTTCTTGTACCAAATTCTCAAAAGTTGAAGTGTTTTGCAACGGGAGCTCACGACGGTCCGTCGTGGATGTGACGGCTCGTCCTGCAGGTCCGTCACAATTTACAGAGAGTCGATTTTCAGTACCCAATTTTAGAATTCCCAAGTATATTGAAACGAGACCCTGCGACGGTCCGTCGTGCCTGTGACGGTCCGTCGTGGGTTCCGTCGTTTCAGCCAATTTTCCAGAATTAAAATCTGCTGCTCAAAACGACTAAACAGGTCGTTACACTTTACTATAACATCGTTTGTTGAATATCATGTATGAAGAAATGTTAAAAAAATAATACTTAATTTGTCATATTTCTTTAGTGTATACTCCCTTCAATTGATTTATACATGCAACATTATCTTTGTACATGATGGCTGGTATATCCCTTTTTTAAAGAACTCATGCAATTCCTGGAATCTTCATAATCAATAATGTCACTATCGGGGAGCAGCTCTAGATGTAACCGACATCGTCGTCCTCGGAGCACAAGCCCTTAGCATTCGTTATAACATATCATAGGTCAAAAAATGCAGAAAATTAAATTTTGTTTTTCATATTGAGGTATACATAGACCTCTCACATATCGTATATGGAGTTTAAATAGACTCCTCGCTTACTGAAACTTACATAAGCTTCTCGTTTAGTCAACATAACTAACATATAAGGATTTACTCTAGGAACACTGTCTCACATTAAACTATCTAAAATGAAGTAGAATATTCAGGCATAGCCCTCATACAAATCCATATTTTCCACATACGGCTTACAACACATGTCTTCAAGAATAGGAAAGAAATGAATGTCTTTAAGACAATAGCAATACTACTAGGGTAGAACATGTGGCACCATCGTCAAACTAGAGGACCTACCAAATCTTGGGGAAAAGTCCAAGTCTTCTTGCAAAGCGACCTTAATACTTCAATGGCCCGAAGTTACATATTTGTAGAAATGGAAGAAATATGGGTTAGTACAAACCACATGTACTAAGTATGAATATATGAAACAAACCATTTAAAATCATGCTCAAAAGGACATTTAGTCAAAACCATGCTAAATCACTTTGAAAAACCTTTATGCACAATCAATAACATATACAAACCAATAGACATAACACTACTAGAGACAAGTCCATATACAATGCAAGACCAATGCCATCACAAAGTCAAGTCAACATGGATAATATCAACATAAGCTCATATCAACATAAACGGTATCATATCATGATCATATAAGTCTAACAACTCCAACATAATGTCCTAGCAACAATTCATTTACAAGAGTTCATGACATCACATCAAATAAGATCCTTACTCACAACCCCTTCCCAAGCCTACAAGTGCAATGCTTATGTGAAGCCCCATAACCCCACACAATAAGGTAAACCAAGTAAAGGACCATAAGCAATGTCTACATTTCATATATCTTCACATTATTCATATTTATAATCATGTACATCAACATAGACCAATAGCATGTTCATCAATGAAACTAACATCATATAGGATCATCAACATGTAAAGTAATCATATACATTTAATTCATATCATAAGTACATAAGAACAATCTCCTAGGAATTCCCTCAAGGTCAACTTGTGCCATGTATAAGTAGAGTCCCATACCTTTACCTACACTAAGTAGTTACCCTTAAGCCACCCTAGTTAGTGTTCACTTTATTACTTTCATTTTACTTTCGGAAACAATCGCCTTAACCGACAATAGACCATGTGAGCTAAACATGGAATCCGGTGCATTGAAACCCTACATTGAAAGAAGGTGGTCTATTTGCCAAGGTAGAACAAAAACATGAACATATCATTCTAGGTGGATCCACTAGCTAATATTCCTATGGAGGAAACATAGTTAAGGAACTAGGAGATATACTTGAAACCCTCTTTATGAACAATTGCATTATAGTCTCCATCTCTTGAGAACCAGTGTGAACCTACCTCCCAACATTGAGAAGGGAAACCTCACATAACTAGTTCACTCGGTGCTAAGCTAAAGTCCCTTTTTGAAATGTCTTTAAGTTATTCTTAACCATAATAACTTAATATAGGCCATAGGAGACTAAACCCTTGTATATCATATCATTATCTCATTAGGTATTGCATGAGAATGTCCTTTCATAACAACCCTTCATTTGTGAGATCAACACATCATAATCGTATCATAGTAAGGCACACAAGTGATTCACATTTACCCTTGTATCATCATGCCCTTAACATGATCTCACAATTCACATAGTAAGACATTTCATCATAATCATCATATCATCATCTTCTTACCAATTAGCCTCCAAAACCTTCTTCAAAATCATACCCTCAATTCATCACAATTACCCAATGATCCACTCATCATCATCATCGTAATATAGTGAATGAAACAATAACATGATTGAATCCAACAACCCTAATCATCTACAAGTCAAATTCATAGCTAGGGTTAGATAAAATGTTACATTTTTAATTCATTCAAGAAGTAGATCCAATCCTAACAATACATGATAATAGGCAGTCCATGAATGGAATAACATAGTTAACACAAGTCTAACAATCAATTCATAAGCAAGATCCAAGACTTGGGGAAATTGGGAAAGGACATGGATCACACGAAATTCCCATTGATCAACATCAATTCTGCAACAATATACACTTAATTAGCCATAAGTAATCACAATTCGTCCTAATTAATCATCAAATTCAAGTTTAGAAGAAATTCAATTTGTAGAGAAAACCCTTGGAATTGGGTGATTTAGAAACAAACTTTGAATGGACCTCTTGGGGAAAGGAATCCCAAGAGTGAATAATTCATATCTTAATGAAGACTAATTCCATGAATTTGAGAAGAAAACTTGAGAACTTGATCTTCTTCTCCAAGCTTCCGATGCTTTTTAATGGATGTTGAGTTAGAGAAAGAATTGAGAAAGAAGTGAGAGTGATTTGGGAAATTGATTTGGATAGGTAAAAATGACTTAAAACTAAATATAAATCAATATACAGTCATCCCCTAAATTACCCAAAAATCCCTCACTTAATTGGGTCTTTTAGTGATGTCAAATTTACTTAAAAACGATGCGAATGAATCTGTCAAGTGGCTACGCGTCGCGGGGGCAGTGCCAATTTTTTTTTCCTGAAATACGGGTTAAGGAAGTGAGCCTCGTGAAGGCCCCGCATAGCAAGGAAATTTTTTCCTTCCAAGTGTTGGCTGTGCGACACATGACAGCCTCCAAATCTTGGCTGCACGGAGGCTGCTTTGGCAGCCTGCTTTAAATGTTTGGGTCCTCCTCAAGGACCCTTCGTGTGGTCCTTGGGGAGTCGTGACTGCAAATTTTGATCCTATATTTATTATTTTACGTATTTAAAGTCTTTTCACAAGATTTATACTTCATACGACAGTTCCAAACCTTCACAAAAGACAAGGACATCTCTTAGTTCAGCTTCGCTAGTTTCCGGACGTCAAGGTCTTCGTTTGACATTTAGGCTCTAATACTTCTAAATCAACCACCCCTAGAGCGAAGAGCATAGAAGCAATTCCTCTTTGGAGCATCGTAACTAGGAACACTTGCTTGAGATTGAACACTCCTCTTCTCTCGACCCCTTACATTAGGACAATCGCTCACCTTATGGCCACTCTTGCCACACCCAAAGCAATTTTCCATCCCAACTAGACACTCACCCCAATGCTTCTTACCACACTTGGTACAAGTAGGTTTCTTTCTAGGTGATTTCCCACTTCTTCCCCTTTAGGACTTAGGGTTAGACACCCTATCCTTGTTAGCCTTGGGTAAATTGAAAGGAACTTGGTTGGGGACCCTCTTCTTAAGCCTAGGCTTGTCTTGAATTTCAGTCCTACCCTTGGAAGTACCTCCCTCATACTACTTGGTCCTCTTGAACTCCCTATTCTTTCTCTTCAGTCTAGTCTCCTCAACTTTTTGAGCATGCACATTCAACTAAGAAATATCCATATTGTCATGGAGCATCGTCGAACGACACTCTTCAACTAAATCATGTGACACTCCCATCACAAATCAGCTCATCTCATCCCTAGGATTGGATACCAAGGAAGGAGAATATTTGGACAATATAGTGAACTTAAAGGAGTACTCTTGAAAACTCATACCTCCTTGACGAAGGTTGATGAATTCTTATACTTTATCCTCCCTTTTCTCCCATGGAAAGAACCTATCAAGGAAAGCCCTTCTATAAACCTCCCAAGTTATAGGACCAGCTCTCAAGGCCCTATTATTTCTCCATTGGATACCAAGTTTGAGCCACATCCTTGAGTTGATAGGAGGCTAGCTCGACCTTCTCATTAGAAATCCCTCCCATATCATAGAGGATCTTGTAGACCTCATCAATAAAGTCTTAGGGATCTTCATTCACCTTAGACCCAAAAAACAATGGAGATTTCATCCTTGTGAAGTCCCTCAAGTGAGAAGCCATGGTACTAGCATTTGTTGAACACGAAGTCCAACTTCCCGGTTCGCTTGAGCCGTCATGGCTTGGGTAGTCATTGTTTGGGACAAACATAGAAAAACGACCTTATCTCTCCATCCGTCATCGGTTGAGGAATGACCGGAGCTTGGTCTTGTGGAGGAACTTGATTGCCTTGTGGTGGAGCTTGGTTTTATAGGGTAGGAACTCCTGCATTAGCCAAGTCCTCCTCAGGTATCCATGCGGTTTTGCTTCTCGTATTCATATCTTATATCCACAAGAAAATATCAGAAGTAATAGGGACAAATAGAGTTACCAATCTTAAGGCACGACTTTCAAGATTACCTATATGTCAGAATTCCTAAGCATCTCGTAGCCTCTAATTCATAAGTGTGCTGCGCTTCACACCCATGAACAAGACTCTACATAGACGTAGTTTAGTAAGACATCAATCCTAAGATTACTTCAACCTCATGCTCTGATACCAAGTTTGTCATGATCGGGAAGCACCCCCTAGAAGTAACCGGCGTCATCGACCTCGGAGAGGACTTGGACAAGCCCTTAGCATTCGTCAAACATATCATCGATAAAAAATGCAGAATATTAAACTTTTTTTTTATATTAAGGTTTACAAGACCTCCCACATATCGTATATGGAGTTCAAATAGACTCCTCGCTTAGTAAAGCTTACATAGTCTTCTCGTTTGGTCAACAAAACCAACATATAAGGATTTAGTCTAGGAACACCGTCTCACATTAAACCCTCTAAAATGAAGTAGAATATTCGGGCATGACCCTCATACAAATCCATATTTGCCACATAGGGGTTACAATAAATGTCTTCAAGAATAGGAAAGAAATGAATATCTTTAAGACAATAGCAATACTACTAGGGTAGAACATGTGGCAACATCCTCGAACAAGAGGACCTACCAAAACTTGGGGAGAAGTGCAAGCCTTTTTTCAAAGCGACGTTGATACTTCAATGGCCCGAAGTTACATATTTGTAGAAATGGAAGAAATTAGTTAGTACAAACCACATGTACTAAGTATGGATATATGCAATAAACTATTTGAAATCATGCTCAAAAGGACATTTAGCTCAAACCATGCTAAGTCACTTTAAAAAGCCTTTATTCACAATCAAGAACATATACAAGCCAATAGACATAACATTACTAAAGACAAGTCCATATTCAACACAAGACAAATACCATCACAAAGTCAAGTTAACACGGATAATATCAACATGAATGGCATCCTATCAAGATCATATAAACCTAACAACTCCATCATAATGTCATTGCAACAATTCATGTACAAGAGTTCATAATATCACATCATATAAGACCCTTACTCACAACCCCTTCGCAAGCCTACAAGTGCAATGCTTATGTAAAGCCCTATAACTCCACAAATCAAGTAAACTAAGTAAAGGACCATGAGCAATGTCACATTTCAAATATCTTCAGATTATGCATATTCATAATCATGTACGTCAACATAAACCAATAGCATGTTCATCAATGAAACTAACATCATATAGGATCATCAACATTTAAGTCATCATATATACAGTTCATTCATATCATAAGTACATAAGAACAACCTCCTAGGACTTTCCTCAAGGTCAACTTGTGCCATGTATAAGTAGAGTTCCATACCCCTACCTACACTAAGTAGAACCCCTAAAGTCACCCTAGTTAGTGTTCAAATTCTTACTTTCATATTACTTTTGAGAACAATCGCTTTAACCGACAATAAACCATGTGAGCTAAACATGGAATCCGGTGCATTGAAACCCTACACCGAAAGAAGGTGGTCTATTTTCCAAGGTAGGACCAAAACATGAACATAGCATTCTAGGTGGATCCACTAGCTAGTATTCATATGGAGGCAACATAGTTAAGGAACTAGGAGATATACATGAAACCCTCGTTCTGAATAATTGCATTATTGTCTCCATCTAATGAAAACAGTGTGAAGCAACCTTCCCACATTGGGAAGGGACACCTCTCATAACTAGTTCACTCGGTGCTAAGCTAAAGTCCCTTTTTGAAATGTCTTTAAGTCATTCTTAATCATCATAGCTTTATATAGGCCATATGAGACTAACCCCTTGAATATCATATCATTATCTCATTAGGTATTGCATGAGAATGTCCTTTCATAACGACCCTTTATTTGTGAGATCAACACATCATAATGATATCATAGTAAGGCACAAAAGTGATTCACATTTAACCTTGTATCATCGTACCCGTAACATGATCTCACAACTCACATAGTCAATACATTTCATCATAATCATTATATCATCATCTTCTTAATCTAATCACATACAATACTTCAATTGAATACCATTATCAAGTATAAGCCATCATCAAAGAAGTAAAGCACTCAAGATCATAAAGGTCTTACCAATTAGCCTCCAAAACCTTCTTCAAGATCATACCCTCAATTTATCACAATTACCCAATGATCCACTCATGATCATCGTAATATAGGGAATTAAACAATAACATGATTAAATCCGACAACCATAATCATCTACAAGTCCAATTCATAGCTAGGGTTAGGGAAAGGGTTCATCCCTAAATTCATCCAAGAAGTAGATCCAATCCTAACAATACATGATAATAGGCAGTCCATGAATAGAATAACATTGTTAACACAAGTCTAACAATCAATTCATAAGCAAGTTCCAAGACGGGGGGAATCGGGGAAAGGACATTGATCACACGAAATTCCCATTGATCAACATCAATTACTTAACAATATACACTTAATTAGCCATAGGTAATCACAATTCGTCCTAATTAATAATCAATTTCAAGTTTGGAAGAAAATCAATTTGTAGAGAAAACCCTTGGAATTGGGTTATTTAAAAATCAACTTTGAATGAAACTCGTAGGGGAAAGAATCACCAAAATTAAGGGTGGCAGCGGGACCGGAACAACTATTAACTAGAACCGGCACGGAACCGGCAACAACCACCCAAGAACTGTAATAGAACCGGGAAAGACTGGTACCAATAGTTCCGGTCAAATATACCTGTACCCGACCTGGTCCGCTAGTGAACCTGTACGAAACTGGACCGTACTAGATCGGATTTCGAGACTGGGTGGGATTAAATTTTAAATTTTTTTTATTAAAATCAATTAAATTTTAAAACTATTATTGTTTTAAATTTACAAAATTATATTTTTTAAACTTTTAAAGTTAATTATATATACTTTTTAAATTTCAAAGTTTGAAAGTTTGTAAAAACATAAAAGTTTAAAGTTTGAAAGTTTGTTAAATTCAAACTTTAAAATTATAATTATATAATTTAAATATTAGTTTGAAACTTTGAATATAAATTTAAAATTTTATATTTGTAGTTTAACATTTTAAATTTAAAAGTTTGAAAATTTAAAATTCAAACTTTGAGGTTACAAAAGTTTAAATTTCAAACTTTAAAAACTATAAAAGTTCAAATTTCACAATAATAAAAATTAAATTTAAGAAAATAATAATAAAAAAAATTAAGGCGAATAGCCTAGATTATTATTCATATTAATTTGATAACAACTTGATCTACAAAAATATTTGTAGAGTATTAAAAGATCTAATCTACACAACCACCTTCTAGGATGAGTTCTATTTGAACTAGTTCTCGAATAATCATACTCATACTAATAGACAATTAAACATTTAAATTTAATAGTCGGTGGTACTGTAGAGATGTTTTCCTATATCACTTAACATTTCTCTTGTAACATTATTGAGAATTGGTTGAATAGATAAATCTTCTATTGTATCAATGCCCTCGTCAGTATAATCTTGCATTATTTCATCAACTTCACTTTGAAATTTTTTCGGTAGTGGTTCACGACCCAAATTTCTTCTCTAGGAATTAATTCAATCTCTAAATAATATCGATATCTCCAAGCTATATGTTGCTAGTGAATGCCTATGCTCTCCAATTTGAAACCTTGCTGCACTAAAAATGCCTTCCGCGAAGATGCTTGAATAGCTAATGAATCTCTAGCCATCGGTTGAAGTTTTGGAAGTCCTTTACTGCTATTTCTCTACCATGCTAGAACATCGCAGTAGGTTCTGTATTTTGATTGAGATATGCATCAAAAATTTCTATTATCATGAGAAAGTTCAAGATAAGAATCTAAAACTTTCAGGTTCTTGATCACTTCATGCATTTATATTAGAATTATATAAGTCATACAATTTTCTAGCTTCAATTTTTATACTATCTTTAATTTCTTGACAACTAGGTATTTCATATTTTTCACTATCAATATCAAAGTTAAAATACATTTTATCAACCGCCTTAGATGCACCTACATCTTTGTAATGAGGGTTTAACAAACAAGCGGTTAAATAAATTTGAGGAATAGGAATAAAATATTTTTTAAAATTTTCAAACATTGTTAATAGTTTGTTCAAATATTGGTTTATTTTTAAATTTATAAAATTTAAAAGAAATCATACAAATATCAGGTAAAACAGTGCAAATGGATGGATAATAAAGTACATATATTCTTTTGGTAGTTAAATTAAAAACTCTTAGGAAATCTATGAGTTCATGTATGTTATGCCAATCACTATCATCGAGTCTATATGACATATCTGAATTATGAGCATTCCAAACCATTTTTAAGCGTTTTCTATATTCATAAGCGACTACAAACATTTCATATAAAGAATTTCATCTAGTAGACAATGTGTGGAAGATTATATTCAAAACAACGATTTTGAAAATCTCTACGTCTAGACTTAACTTGACATTTAAATATAAAATGACATGCATATTCAACTTTCGTGCAACCGTTATCATACATTTGTATACCATCTCTAACAATCAAATTATATATGTGTGCAGCACACATAATATGATAATCATCACAATATACAGGGCAAAGAGAAGGTTTTATCATTTGAATAACAACTGTATTATTTGCAACTTTATCTAAGGTGATACTACTTATTTTATCACAAAGTCCATAGCTTTCTAAAATATCTAAAATTGTTTGAGCTATATAACAATTAGTTTTTTTGCATCTCACAACATTTATAACCTAAATTTCTTTTTTGCAAACTCCAATCTTCATCAATCCGATGTGCAGTAACAGTCAAATAATCATTATCATTTACACTAAGATCCATATTCGAACTAATAGAACAATTATTATAATAAAATAAATAACGAAGATATTAAAAATGTTTTGCTTGTTAATCAACTACAACCTTTTTAATTGTATTTCTATCAAAACCTTTAAAATGTGGATTATACACAATTTGAATATAATGTATAAATTCGGGATTTCAGCAAAACTAAATGGCAAACTCATAACAACAATCATTTTAGCCAAATCTTCAAGATGTTGTTATTTACTTTATGACCGTGGCAAACTAGAGCTAGAGCCAGAAACATTAGAAGGATTTAATTGTGTTTGGACCATGTTAGAGCCGCCTACTCCTACAGTTTCAGGAAGGAAGGTACCATTCTTTTTAGCTTCGGCTACCGCTTTAGCAAGAAAAAAAATTCATTCTTACAACATGACATTAAATGATTACTCAAATGTCCCGTCTCACCTTGTTTTCCAACATTTTTATGATTCAATCTATGTTTACACTTATTACAAATAGCTTGTGTTTTATCTTAATTTTGTGTCATAAATTGCCACACAACTGATTTTTTAGCACGTTCTACCTTAGGCCTAGGATGTACGGGGGGAAAGGGAGCAGGACAATTAAAGGGAGAGGGACTAGGAGTGGGACTGGGACTACGAGTACTAGTAACCGTAGGTGGCTCAATTTCATCATCATCATCATCATCAAAATTATACGTATCAATATAATCATCAATATCATTATCATGTTCATAATCTTGAGGGAAATCTTCATTAAAATTACCAAACCTTCTTTGTGAATGTTCATGATGAGGATCTAATCCAGAATTACTATCAATACTAAAAACAATATCATTAACATGTGTATATTCATATGTATTCATTCTTACTATAGTAGATTTTTTAGTTTTAGATCTAGAAGAACTTACCAATTTTTTTTATTATCGGAGGATCTAAGTTCGTCATATTTTAAACACGCTCAACTAAACCTTTTTTTTCCTTTTTCAACAACATTTTTATCGGAATCCATATTCAAATATTATACGTGAATAAATTATATATAATATGAAAATGTAATGCAAACAATTGATTAATCACAAAATAAATAAATAATCATTGCCGAAAAAATTGATGATGTAAATTTTAAGTAAGAACGAATGTACCGAAGTCTACTTAAAAAAGTAGACATGTATGACCGCCGAAAGTCGAAAGTGGAATGTTTAAAGTTGACTTTTGAAGCTCCAAATCCAATTTCCATATAACAGAACTGGGATTTCAACAATTTTAAGATATTAGAGAGTAGAGAAGTAGAGAGTAGAGAGTTGAGAGAACAGAAGATGATTTTGTGAATTTGTGAGTGAAAAGAATGAAAGTTTAGGGGTATTTATTGGTAATAAAAAGGGTTAAAATGTATTTTTTAAAATTTTGGGGTATTAAAAAAGTAAGGGGGGGTAGGGGGGGTGTAATTTGGAGTAAATAGGGGCAAAGAGCCGTTGGTGGCGCCACTAGCCGTTACCCAACGACTCTCCAATGATATTATTTTTTTTAAAAAATTATTTAATTACTGGACAAGACCGGGACAGGAACCGGAATTTACTTGACCGGGAATAACTAGTAAAGTCCGGTTGTCATCCCGTTACTTGTTCCGGACCCCATTTATACCGGTTCATACCGGGACTAACTGAAACGAGTCGAAATGGTAACAGACCAGGATGGAATGGAACTGGTTCTGAACAGTCTCGATTTTGTTGCCACCTTTACCTAAGATGAAGAATCCGTACCTTGATGAAGACTAATTCCACTAATTTGATAAGAAACGTTGAGAACATGATCTTCTTCTCCAAGATTAAATGCTCTTCAATGGAGGCTGAGTTAGAGAGAGAATTTAAAGAGAAGTGAGGGTGATTGGGGAATTGATTTTGGTGGGTAAAAATGACTTAAAACTGACCCTAAATCAATATAGTCACCCCGTAAATCACCCAAAATAGACCTCACTTATTTAGGTCTTTTTGTGATGTCAAATTGACTTAAAAATGACGCGAACGAATCTGGGAAGTGGTTGCGCATTGCGGGGGCTGTTCCAAATCTTTTTTTTTTGAAATCTGGGTTGAGAAAGTGAGACTTGTGAAGGCCCCTCGTCGCGACGCAATTTTCACCTGCCAAGTGTTGGCTGTGCAACGTATGACAACCTCCAAATCTTGGTTGCACGCATGCTGCTTGCCAATGTTCGGGTCCTACTCAAGGACCCTTTGGGTGGTACTTGGGACTTGTGACTGCATATTTTGACCCTACATTATTTTACATATTTAAAGTATTTTTTACAACTTTTAGACTTAATACAAAACTCCCAAACCTTCACTAAACACAAGGACGTTGTCACGACCGGAGTCTAGACCCAGACGAGATCGGCGTCGTTGACCTCTCAAAGGTCGCAGACAAGCATACATACGTCATTCTTACTTCATCTATGTTAATTTTAGCGGAAAATTTTAAACTTTTTGTTTCTTAACTTGCTTACTAAACATTCTACTACATACTTAATTGTTCACCATCAACCATCTAACATTAAGATCATCAAATGAAAGAAACCATTTATTATAGCAATAAAGATGTACTTGCCAAAATGGAACCAATACAATGTTTGAACAAAAACGGGAAAAGAACTCTTGTGGAATATACTCCACTAGCTCAATCCTACAACTAATCTAGAATTTTAATGGGCAAGCATCCTCGAAATTATGAGGGTCTACCAAGTCCGGATGAATGCTTGACGTCCGGATAACTGACACGTTGATCCTGTAGCTCTAGCATCCACCTGTGCCTGCACCTAAAAGTTTAGAGTTGTATAGGGTTAGTACACACTTGTACTAAGTGTGGTTATATGCAAGCACACACCAATGACATGCATGAGTATGATTAGCTCTTTGCTAACAACATGATTATAGAAGGTCAAGTCAGTGGACTTGCCAAATTGAGATTAGAACTTCCCAAATTTGAATTAGGAAAGTCATGCCATGAGAGTAACATGCATCATCATACTTATCACATTGCACACAACACATAACATCTTACACATAGCGCATATCATAATTCATATAACACATAACGTTGTTCATATCATTTCGTATGCCATGAGACCTTGGAATCATGGACTTGACATTAAGACTTCCCAAAAATAAGGGCTCAACATATGGGACCTCAACTAGGGAGTCTACTTTAGCAAACACAGATTCTGCTTCATTCATTCATACGTAATTCATTTTATTTCATTCACGGACAAGTGTAAACACCAGCTATACCTAGGATTAGTTTAAGACTTTCATCGAGTTCATTGTGCAATGTCTAAGAATGACCTAATGTCATTACTTGAATCTAACTCACCTCTTGATTATCCTATCCTAACACCTTTGGTATCATTCGTTTCATTATGTGCATCATTTGAGGCTGGCCTCATTCATTCATTGAGAACTATAACTTTTAACTGACATAGATCATGTGAGCATCATGAAATCAAGTGTCATGAAACTACACACCGAAAAGAGGTGGAATCACCAGCCAAAGTAACCCAAAACATGCTAGCGTACATGGGAATTGAACCCCGCCAGATCCCTATATTGGTAGTATAGGTTTGAAGACTAGGAGATATAAGGAGACCCATACCCGGCATGCAAGACAGTCTCATCTCATGAGATTTACGTGAACCTCCGCCCTTCCCAAAAGAAAGCATCACCGCTCATAGCTAGTCTATCGGTGCTCAGTATAAAGGTCCATTACATTCAACTCATATGTCATGGAACCTGGCTTCTAGTATGAGGACATCATAGCTCAATAGATGATTTCTCATGTCATCATTAATATTAAGTGTGTTAATCTCAATACTTTCATTAGAGTGTTATAGAGTCTGGTCTCTTCATTTACTTTACACTCTCATAGGTGAGTACATTTTAGTAACATTTACATAGGCTCATTTGAAATTGCTCTCGTCTTTTACATTAGCCTCATATCATGTTGTCACCACATTCATTATCATTAGCACATTTTGTCTTCATAGTTACTCACCCCTTTTACGTAAATGTTCATTTCATCATATGCCAATGCACTTGGCCATTTGGTGTGTTTCACACTCTTACTTAACCCATCTAGGGTTCATCATTTCATTGTTCATTTCATCATATGCCAATGCACCTTGTCATTTAGTGTATTTTACACTCGTACTTAACCCTTCTAAGGTTTCATCATTTCATTACATATATCTCAGGTTCACTTACGTTTAAATGTATTCTAGACCTATGGGTCTATACATACAAGCCATGAGACTTCATTCATAGTTCATTTAAGTGACTCATGTCTTCCTAAGATTATGTAGTACAAGACTTATGCATCTTATATGTATGCCAAGATCTCCATTTCGATCTAAGTAGTCAGCATTATTCTTGAACATTTAATTCACGTATGACTTATGTATCAATACGGAATTTGGGTAAGAAAATTCGGTTTTCAAATATCTTGAACAACACTTACATTTTTTTATTCATTTTGGTTTGATCAATACGACTTGAAGACCCAAGTTCGAGCCCCAATGCCTTCATTTTATTTTTCCCCCTAATTTCTCTCTTCATTTTTTGCTTAATGAAACTAAGAGGATGTGGGATCGAACCCCTACAACCTCATTTAATTTTTATTTTCGTTGCCTTTTAAATTTCTCTCCTTTGGCTGAGGGGTTGTGGGTTCGAACCCCCACAACCCCTCTTTTTAATTTCTTTTGTTTTTCTACTTAAATCTGTCTAGGAGGTCATGGGTTCGATTCCCACGCCTCGCATCTCATTTCTTTCATTTCCTTTGACTCTCCTTCACTGCCTAGAGGTCGTGGGTTTGATTCCCACGCCTCACATTTTTTTTCTTTTACTCTTCCTTAAATCTGATTGAGAGGTGGTGGGTTTGAATCCCACTCCTCTTATTTCTTATTTTTTCTTTTAAGTTACATTTTCTAGCCAATACCATGGTTCGAATCCCCTTCACCACCTTTCTTTTTTACTTCTCTATTTTCATGGTTTTTAACATGGTGAGGTCACAGGTTCAATCCTCTATGACCTCACTTGTTTTAATTCATTTTTTTCAACATTTTGAACCCTCTTTGCTAACCGAAATTCATCACTAGAAGCTGGAAATTTTCTTTTAATTTTTCATTATCCTTTCATCAAGTTACACCTTAACTCTTAGGGGAATTTCGTGGTGCATTTAGAACGTTTTAGGTGCGTTTTCATGTATTGGTTTAGACAAGAGATTATCCCTCAAATCAGCCACATTTCAACTGATATGAACATCACATTTGCATTAACATGTGTATATGAAATATAAAGAACTATGATGCCATTTCAAGTCCTAAACCATGAACAATAGCCACGGCGACACACACATACACAAGTAGTTACATTTTCAAAAACATCAAAATAAGTCACATAATTCCAAACATACATATAAACACATAATAATCGCAGAAACACTTTTCATCCCTAGTTTTCAACCAGCAAACATGACCAACCTATGATTGAATGAGAGCTAGTGACAGGGACATGCAATAGGGAACAATCCTAGTTTTCAAAATGATTATTCTGAACCTTAAGGGGTATCTTGGGAAAGGGACCAAGAGAGAAGAGAACCCATACCTTTTTCACGTTCAAACCTCGACTTGCTGCAAAAAGAACCCCTCCATACACACATCTAAACCCAAGAGCTTCAACACCAACTTGACGAAAAAACCCTCTATTTGCAGTTGTTTGTTTATAATTTTCGTTGTGTGTTCTTCAAGTGTGAATAACTTTGGTTTACCTACTGTTTTTGTACGTTATTTGGGAGAGAAAAATGTGAGTGAGAGTGATAGAGATGTGAGAGAGAGAGATGAGCGTGGGAGAGAAGAGTTTTCTTAGGCTTAGGAGTCTAGTTTAGGACTTAGTCAAATAAGGTTTTATTTAATTATTAAAAATATGAATTTTATTTTAAATCAGATAATAAATAATAAATATAAATTAATTACATTAATTTACCAACTTAAATTTAAAACAATTTAATTCATTGCTTCCACCTAGGTTCGAACCCGGGTGGAGCAAGACTTCACTTCAAGAGCCCAATTTCGGCCCTCTCTCCCCAAAATATCCCTCCACCTTATTAATTAAATAATTAATTATATATTTAGGGTATTTATGATACTACCCTTATCCTGGAAAAAGACCATTTTACCCCTAGACCCTCCAAGCCTAAGATTTCCTCTTTTTAAGTCCGATAAAGACTCCTTCGAGTAAATCTTTGTATTCGAGATCCCTACATGGTTGGACCCAACCTTTCCTAGCTCAACTAACTCCCCAAGTTTAGTTGGCTTTGATGTAGCAAGGGTTCCGAGGTATGGTCCTATGCGCATCAATACGTGTGAACCCGATCTAATAGTTGGCATTCTAGACACATTAAGCATTACTTAGCATATCCATTTTAGGGTTGTTATATACGTCTACTAGTTCAATTTCGCTAGTTTTCGAAAGTAAAGGTCTTCCTTTGAATTTAGGATCTAATACTTCTAAATCAACTTTATTATGTTAGTCTAGGTTTGGAAACATCATTTTAATTATTATTAGATAGGTGAGGCTCTTGTCTAGTTCGTAGGACTTCCGGAGTGTTACAAATAATCTGTATGTGTACCATTTGTGCTAATACATCATATTTTTCAATCATTTTCATGATATGGGAATTAATTTATAATTATGTTAAATAATTCCATAATTATTAGAATAGTCAATGGAATTTCTTTAATACCTCTAGAATTCTTCAAGGATTTTAATATAACCTTCCTAGCTAGACATGACAATCATTTATGATCCATATACAAGTATTTCATCTATTGCTAGACTAAATCAAGTTTCATTGCATCCATCACCAAAGAATGTATCTCCATTTAATAATATTAGAACATCTACATAAATTCTTTATGCTTCAAGGCACAAACCATACTTTATATTTTACACTTACAATTTCGCACAATGATTCATTTGTACCCCACTAATATTATATCCGATCTATATACTATAACTTCAAATCAAAAAATTTCTAATGAAACATAATGTACTTGAACTGTGCATTTCATTTAGACAATCATTTATTATTCACACTATATATGACATATTTAAATTCAAGATCCTAGTCAATTATCTATAGCATTGAGCACTACTTCATATTAGTTCCCCATAGAGAGGTATATAATATGCACTTAAGGATTTGAGTGAAGATTAAATATAATAAGAGAAGACCATTTGACTCAGAACTTAGTATGAATAACCTCACTCTATATCCACTCCATAAATTATTTGAAACTAAGACTAGAATTATACTTTTTAGTGAGTGAGATTCTTGAAAGGGATTTAGAAATTCTTGAGTGTTAACGTCAGTAGATGTAGCATGTTGAGTTCTTCATTCGAGGACGAATAGTTCTAAGGGGGAGATATTGTAAGACTCCATAAATTATTTGAGACTAAGACTAGAATTATACTTTTTTGTGAGTGAGATTCTTGAAACGGATTTAGAAATTCTTGAGTGTTAACGTCAGTAGATGTAGCATGTTGAGTTCTCAAAGAATAAAATTGGGAATAATAAAAATCTAAAATTTGGAGAGTTAATCTAAGTATGATTTTTGCTCATAAAGTTCAATTCGCATTCCCAACCCATGACCAATATGAGCTCGAAGCTTCCTTCGTAACTCCCGGAACTTCTTCGTAGTGGCTCCCTTACATGCCTCATTTTAGAGGGAACCTAAAAGTGGCTCTATTTCATTATATTCCATCCATATACCAATTCCATTCATTTAATATCCCTTTGATTTCATTGACATAACAGATTTCGTTTCTAGTCTATCTTTTTCTTTTTCTTTTCTATATATGGAAATTTCAAAAATCATCATATAATAATCCATAAATTGCAATAGAAAAGAAAAAAGGGAGGTTTTTGATGATTTTTCAATCTTTTCTACTAGGTAATCTAGTATATCTTTATGCATGAAGATAATCAATTCGGTCGTTGTGGTCGGACTCTATTATGGATTTATGACCACAAGGTAAACTTCAAATGACCATAACTCCTACCATATGATGATTTATGTTTACTGTAAGATACCTTAGAAACATGTTTGAATTATCTTTCCAATGCCACCAAGTTTTCTATATTTCGAGCTTGGACAAGTGAGATATGACCTTTTGAAGTTGGGTTGTCTAATTAATGAAAGTTAGCCGAAAATAGTGAGGGGTATTTTGGTGTTTTCCTCACCAATAAGATTTAATTCATTTTTAGTAATATTTTAAGGGTCTAATTCTATTGGATTCAGTTTTATAATACTAATATACACCTAGGTTTTCAGTTGAAAGTTCAAGAAGAGAAAAGAAGAGAAAAATGGAGAAGAGGAGAAACTCAGAGTGTTCATCGAGATTCTTGCGTATTGTTACGGAATTTTTCCATGGGTGTAATCTCTTAAAGGTATGTAATCCACCATAGTGTTGGGTTAGTTCACCCACACACCAATCATGTTATTTTCAGCAAAATTTCATTCTTAAATTTGAAAAATTAGAGTGCTTGATGAGTTCTTGATAGGTGTTCTTGAAGTTCATTCTAAATCTTTTTGTGTTGGGGTTTTGATGATTTCTTGAGATAAAAGTGATTATTATAAGTTTATTAGTGTGTACTTAGGTTGGATAATTGAATCTAAAAAAACTTTAGAAAGAAATCGATTAAAAGTGATTTAGGGTCAAAAAATAATAGGCAAAATTGGTCGAATGCTTGCATGGGGAGATGCTAGCGGCCCCCCCAGATGTTTCTACGGGGTTAGGGAACAATGAATATAGTCCGTGAAAATTCAGTCTCTAAAGTTAGGAGCTGGCGCCCCACATCTGGAACGCGCCAAGGTCACCTACCCCACTCTTTTCCGTTGGTTGTCTTGTTTGAGCTCATTTAAAGTGTATCTTCTTTCCTTTTGATTCTTAACACCTTAAAATACTTCTAAACACTTATACATCATTCATAAAATGAATTATAACATTGAATTAATAATTCAAATTCATTTTAAAGTTAATATTAAGTTTTGATAGTCCTTCCAAACCCATGTTAAAGTTAAGATTATGTTTTGTGAGTCTTCCCGAACCTTTTAAGAGAGTCCCTTTGAGTCATTTTGAGGAGTCTTCTACGACTTCTAGTAATTTATTTCAAGAGTCTAGAAAGTGAGTTTGAGGATGAAGAGAATTTATTCATGAGTCTACCTTGTCATTATGAGATCCTCCATGTACGAACCAAAACTCTTGAATTCATAATTCAGATTCAAGAGAAAGAGTTAAGAGTAGAGTTCAAGAAAACTTTTGAGTTCACTTGTGAACACTTTAAGGTATACCATTAATTTGAACTATGTTTTGAGAAAGTAAGCAAGAGAATGAGAAAATATTTATACATGGGTTCCATACATTTACTTAGACCTTCGAGTTAAGTCGTTCATGCCCATAACTTCCGCATGAATTCCATAAATTGAGTATAATTGAGAGTAGTATCTCTAAGTTCTAAGTCTTGAGTATTGACTTTCTTAATCCTTTTGAGATTATATTTCTAATCATGGTACAATTACATGTTACCCCTGAAGTCCTTGAATTGAATTGTTCGTGCCCATAATTTTGCATGAAACCATATAAGTCGAACAATGTCGAGATGAGAAGTGTCAATGAGTCCTTGAGTTGAGTAGTTCATGCTCATAATTTTGCAGGAACCCTCCAAGTTGAAAATCATAAAATTATCCATAAACATGTGATCACGAACCTTGAATTCATAATCCAATTCAAGGAAAGTTAAGATCAAAGTAAGAGTAGTTAAGAGTCAATTCTAGAAGTTAAAAGAAAGTCAAAGAAAAGTTTATAAAGATTTCAAAAGTCTTCCACAAAAGTTTTATGTTTTTCCTTAAAGACTTAAATTTCAAGTTGAGTAAAGAGTAAAGAGTAAAGATTGAATTCATTTCGTCAAAGAAGTATATGGGGACTATGTATTCCCAAAGAAGTGTAAAATTTTTAATATGGAACACATTTATGTCCTCCTCCAATGGTGAAAAAGGAGAGAAAAAAAGATTGAGAGGAGTAAGGGAGAGTAAGGTGGAAACCTTACAGTGGAAAAATGAGAGGCTGAGTGGAGTGAGTGAGAGGTTTTCCACAATCTTAATCTAACATTTTTGTTTATCCTTCACTATGTAAGTGTTCTTATGTAAGTACGAGCATTATTAATTGAGGAACACGAGTTCCCAATAAAGATGCTACCATTGAAGGTATGATGGATGCACTTTCGGGGTGTCCCGAAATTCCTAAGGAAGACATTCCAAGGTAAAAAAAGATCTTTCTTGCGAGCATTAGGGTACAATAGCTAAGCTTATCACTATTACAATTGCAAATGAACAAAGTGTAATAGCTTGTCTTTATGTGAGCGTAATGTTTCTTTACCATGTATTGATAATGTACATGTTAAGAGTGTGGATACACTAGTTGATCCTATTAATGACCAAATTGATTCTTCTAGTAAGATCAATTTGTGTCTATCTAGTGTGACACCCGATCATTGAGGGATAGTTCATTAAAATGTGATAATTGTATTAATCAACTTTTATTTGAGTGTACTTCACTAAATGAGGAATCTTTGATGTCATTGAGAAGCCTCAATTTGGTGAAATTGATGATGATGTTGATCATTTGGATAGGAGTGACTCCTTGAGCATGTCTTTTTTTTTTTAAAGATTCTCTCACTTGTTTTGCTCATAGAGATCACATGCATAACAATGTTTCACAAAATGATATGTCTTTTTTAGGGTGAACTTGCATGTTTTGATTCTCTTATGGTGGTTGATCATTCCCATCATTCCCTCTTTAAATACAATATCTAGTTTGAAGATGATGAAATCACTCCTAGTGAATTGCCTAGTGTTGTGAATCATGAGAGTAGTGTAGTTCTTGATAGGTATATTTTTTTATAGTAACCCACTATGGTTTGAAGATTTCCCTTCAAGATGGAAATATATTCTTGGAAGAGGAGTGCACTATTGTAGGGAAGGATATGACATAAAGAAAAGTTGTATTTGTTTTCCCATTACCTCTTCATCTTTACAATTAATAATGGTATGACCAATGACTTGATACATGTTTATGGATTTCCTTTCCACTTGACCCCGATAATGACTTGAGTTTTGGCACTTGTGTAGTGATGCTTGGTAAATATGACATGAATAATATGGGTGAATTTGTTGACACCTTTCCCAATGATAGAAAGTCCGTCTTGAGGGTTTACAATCCAATTGAGGGGCCTACGTTGTGTATGGGGAAGGCTAGATTTCTAAACCCCATTTTTTAGTATTGCTTTTAGTGTGATCGTGTTGATTGTGCATCTTATAATGATAGGTGTTTTTTTTTCAAATAAGGCGATGTTTATATCAAATTCTCCATGATCTCTCTCTGTGTTCCTTTTTATGATTTAATGAGTACTAGGATCCTTGAACCTGGTTATGATCTTGCACATAGAAACACCTTGGATGATCTAGTGTGCATGAATCCTTTCATTATTATCTATTTTCATATGATGACACTCATGCTTGTATGTGTATCATATTTTATATTAAATGTAGTATTAATAGAGAAAATGGGAGTCTCCTTGACTCGATGGTATATAATTTGATCCCATTTTACCCATGTATTTGTCTAAATTGTGATGAGTATGGTAGTATCACTTTCTTTCATTCATCTGATTCTTACTTGGTGTTACTACTTGATTTTATGTGCTTGAATAAGGTATGATTGTCATTTAACGTGTGGAATAGTTTTGTACATTACCACGTTCATGAATTGGGAATAATTACCTTCCTGAAGTTAGCTAGTGCATAGGATGGAGTCTTAATTTGGGTTAACATTGTTTATGACTTCACACTTAAATATAAGAGTGTTCATGTGTTACCTGATTTAAAATGGGAATTGTGCTTGTTGAAATGATGATCTATAGAGTGTTAATATGCGTAGTTGCCTAAGTGTAATGGTTCCTTCACTCTACCCTTTTTCCAAGGTCTCTGAAGTAGCAAAGTCTCTCTTGTTTTGATAGTCTCTAAACACTTTGTTAATCTTTTTGATGCTTGGTTATATGTTAAATTTGTGCATATTTGGCATGGTGATAGAACAGTTATTTCTAATGCTAAACCTCATGCCTTGAGGATCTTATTATTATTTGTTTTTCATATGGCTTCGCAATATTTGGATTCGGGGATGAATCCTTTTTTTAAAAGGGGAGAAAGATGCAATTAAGATTGAATCAAATCCATTCAATCCAATCCAAGTTCGGGAACTTCAAAATATGGAAGTATTGTTAAAAAAGATGGAGCTTCTTTAATTTGATTTGATGACAAAGAGGGGATTCCAATCATTGAATAGTAATATTCACGCTTGGAAGGAGCTCCAAATTGAAAAATACCATGTTTAGATGATAGATTGGAGTGTGGGAGGTATAACGAAGCAATGAAGAGCTAGTGAAGATGCTGCCTCATTCAACGAGAAGGAAACCACTTTGGCGAATCACCAAATACCATAGGTGAGGGCTCCAAGCTCAACTAAAGTTCCTGGGTTGAGAAGGGAAGGTTCCACATTCGGCAAGCTAGAGGTAAATCAGTGACTTACCAAGTTCTTTAGGCGAACACGACCTAGATCACAAAACTTTGCCGAATGCTTCCATGGAAGGGTTATATCCCTACCTAGTTGGCGATTTACCGAGTTCGTTAGGAGAGCCTGACCCAGCTTACCCTTTAAACTTTTTGTGCCACTTTTGGTCCTCTGATGATGTAATAGCCTAAAACTATAACTAGCTAGTTCGGTATTCTTTAGTTATCAATTGTTCCTTCTCGTGTATCTCTTCTTTTATCTAGCTTTCTTGTCATTGATGTAAACATTTTATTCATAGTTTGTGTCGAAAATCACATCACTATTACTCTTATCAGTGCTTCTAAGTCTTAAATCAAGGATATACGAGAAGAAAGTTAGGACTTTCGAGAATTCTTCAAATTTTGTCAAGAACTTTGTTCTTCCATGTATTTAACGCTAATCATATTAATGTACTAAGTTCATTATCATGCCCTAAATATAATTTTAGTGAGTAAGAGTTCAATAAAATATTCTACCCAAAGATTCAATGAAATTTAAGATACGAATTGTGTTCGTATCCTATATTCTAATTTGTTGATTATGAATTATGCTATTTTATGCATTGAGTTTCTTGTATTTTCAAATGTACCCTATTTATTGAGAATTTTTCTAAAAGTAATATTGTAAAGGTTCCTATATGTGATTTTCATATGCATTGACTTCGAACTTTCAAAGTATGTCCTTGAGCATTTGTTCAAAATGCATTATTTTGGAAAAGGTTTTTGAAGGACGGAAGTTGTTTTTTATGTATTATTTTTAATTGAGCATGAGAGAACATAATTGATTCGTTATTTGAAAAATGTTTTATTAAAGTAAAGTGAAGTAAAGGTAAGTTCTCTTAAATAAGACTATTTCACATTAGTTTAACATTAGTGATATTGATTATTTTTGGAGTAGTATTGAGCATTGGATTAGGTAAGAGTCAATTTTTAACTAAAAGCCCCGAAAAACACGTAGTCTATGTAGGATAGGATCGTACCAACTTTTGGGTGACTCCTCAGTGCCTCTTTGTAAGGCCTATTAGATGGACCCATACTTACAATTATCATCATATACCTCGGTAAGGTATAGGATGATCCTTGCAACGTGGGTGAAATGTTGTATCATTGTTAGGATCACAATGATGGTTGTTGGTTAGAGAAGCTCCCCAACAGAATAAATTTTTTATTTTCGTCTTTGTTTCATTGCATATCTTATTGTAAAGGAACAAATGGGTTTCACTACTTGTTCATATCTTTTTTTCTTGAGTTATATTCAGTTATCAACTCAATAATTTTTTATTCAGCCATATTACGTACCATACAATTAATGTACTGATATCATTCGATCTGAATCATCTCTTAATATATATACATATGTTCATGATCGTCAACAGAGACTCAATTGAGATCACTAGACTTTCCAACAACTTTTGGTGAGACCTCCTTACTTTCAGAGTATTGTAGATGATTATTCAGTTTAATATTCATTTATTTCTAGGTGTTGTAAGTCTTGCTTCACCACCTATCTTTGTATTTTAGAGGCTTCATGGATAGACAAAGTTCGGTGTTTCCAATATTTTTCTCATATTTTTAATTGAAACTTATAATTGATGTCGGGTATTTTCAAACATGGTTTGAGATTTCTCTTTAAATTAATGAAATGATATAATTGATGTCGGGTATTTTCAATCATGGTTTGAGAGTTTTCTTTAAATTAATGAAATGATCATCTATTAAATCTTATGCCATAGAGCGATGTTAATTATTAACTAGGCACCCTAGGATTCATTTGGATTCAGCAATGGTCTCTGAGTGAGAGTCACATCCATGTTGTAGGCTCGGGGTATGACATGAATAGAACAAGCGAACAATTTCTTTTCATTTGGCTAAAAATTATGGAACAACAAATTATTTAATCATTTTGGATAATATAATAAGTCAAGTGGTCTAAATTTAAAAATAGTTTATGATCCTTCTCTAATGCACTAGCTTACAACAAACACAACATGAATCAAGACAAGTTCTAGATCCATCAACAAATAATTAATGATGCAGAAAATGCTCGCATCCACATAACACACAACTTCACTTTCAATTGCTCACTATTAAGTTTTATGCATACATATTAAGCATAGTTGTCACATTCATATGCATGCATTGCCATATATAGATCCTCAACCATCACTAAAATCAAATATACATTGATTTCAAACAAAATATAACATATATTGTCACTCTTTATTGTTATAGCTATTTTTTTTCATTTTTATAGAGACACATCTCTACAAAATTTATAGTACTAGCAGTAGTATATATCTGGTGATGCCCTAGGCTTCAGAGTCTTTAAATGGTGGTGAGACTATTGTATCTCCTGAAACATAAATAATGATGGTGGTAGTGGTTAGCGCACTAAATGAGACCTCAACAATCCTCTTAGAAGCTTGTGGTGCAATAGTTAGAGTTTGAGACTCCATCACAACATCAACTCCACTAATATGTCCTACCACTGCTGGCATTGAGCTGGAAGAAGCTTCACTCATACAAGATCTCAACATAAATAACCTCCATTGCTCATCAACCCCCTACCTCATCCGAGCTTCGAATATATCTTTGTGCAAAGTCAATAAGTTAGTAGCGCACTTCTCCCTCTACAATTCCACAATATCCAGAACTAAAACTTTATCTGTTGTCCTCTCTTTTATATATATGAGCTCAAAATCTCAAAGGTAAAAAAAGGATTGTAATGGAGTCGTTAATGCAGAATCTACTGAGTCCATATATGTTATTTCGTTTCTCAAGTTTATTTATTAAGGTTCATATAAATATTTGTTTTTTCTTTTTCTCTGGCCATAAGATTTTTTACAAAATTATAAGAAATCAAATAGGGAAAGGTCACTGAAGTTAAAAATGACAATAATAATACCATTATATAGAGAAACTATATGTTTCATTGTGACAACCTTAACTTTTTTTACCAATATTTGAAGGGATGTCACGTTCAGATAAGTAGTGAATGTCTCGTCAATTTTTAATGTACACCCCTTTACAAGATTCAGTACATGTTCAAACTACATAATGTTTGATCAACCTGTTAACTCAAATATGTGGTTTACATCTCGGTGTCACCTGCAAATTTTTTTATTAAAAAATATACATACATAGAGTCAATCTCATTAATTATCAAAATATAATTTTGTTGACCAAACCTGCAATGTTTCTTTACAGTGAGTTAATTTCCTCTTTGTTTCAGGAACATCCCCATGTACAACAAAATTGTTAAACTCAACTAACGATCGAAACTTTGTGTTTTTTTTTTTTGCAGATGATGGTAAACCTGTTCGCCAACAATTATTAAATATTTATTTTGTCACGATCTCATAAAAAGGAAAATTATGTAATAAACTTTTTTTGGCAGGAAACATTTAAATTATTCAAAAGGGAACTTAGTGATCGATAATTGAACCACATGGATGAAAAGTATTCTTGATGATCCAGTTTTGTCTTTTTTGTTCAAATGTATAAGTATGCGAGTAATGCATATTTTTGGGTATCATCTCATTCTGCAACAAAAACAAGTTGTATTTATGGAATAAAAAATTATCCAAAATATATTTTCAAAAGGTAATTATTTGAATCAAGTGGGGATCATCAATATTTTGTACATCAAGCGGTACACACAAGATAGTGTAGTATCAATATTTTATATTCAAAAGAGTTATGGTTTGGCAAGCACAATATGATGGAATCTATTTCTTCTCAATATATGTAATTGTTTGTGTGGTTTGTTTTGTTATCATTTTTCCCCTTTGAACTTCTTTTATTTATGGAAAAAAGATGATTAACTTTTAATTCTACCTATATATCTAGGCCAGACCTTATGTATAAATTTGAAACAAATTTGTAGCCAGATCAATGATGGTTTTAGTTATGTATCTTTAAGGATTAACTAAATAATTGGATTTGAGATGAAAACTTACATCCTAAATTAAAATTTCATTTCTATTTTTTTTGAAATTCAACTTTCAAAGCTTCTCTCTCAAAGGAAATTGTTTAAAGTAATCGCAACCTCTAGATTTATGACAAAT
Source organism: Solanum chilense (assembly GCA_032847665.1). Taxonomy (NCBI): domain Eukaryota; kingdom Viridiplantae; phylum Streptophyta; class Magnoliopsida; order Solanales; family Solanaceae; genus Solanum; species Solanum chilense. Next base: position 50,318,703 of record CM064963.1, read on the forward strand.
TAGATTTATTTCCACAATAGGAATGTTATTTCTCAATCCATTTGGTCAAACCTAAGATGATAAACCCCTTTAGGAAAAAATCATGAAAAATTTAGATCCATCTAATTAGTACTTTAATTAATATCCAAACTAGAAAACTTCAATGTTCTTCATAACACTAGTCCATGAAATGACTCTATGTAAATACTATTAACATGATTATAAATTTTAGTCAAAAAAAAATTTGTATACATTTTTTAGAGGGATGAAATACGAGAAGATCACTTTACACAGTTTTTTCATATCATATGTTGTTTTATATAATGATGAGTCAATCCATTAGTATCTGAAACTATGGTAAGGGAAAATGATAAATCTCATATGGAAGAAAGTTTTCTCAAACAACTTATTATTTCCTAGCATGAATTGCACAAATTTCATACGTTCACCGATATTGCCTTACTCCATCTATTAACATTATAATTGCCCACCATTATAAAACTTTGCCATGAACCACTCACAACTATTATCCTCAACCATCACCACTATCAATCAATGTAATCATTTAACAGAGGCGAACCCAGGTTTTGAAGACTTGGGGTGCACTAATATTAGGTCTAAGATAATTTTTTTGTAAAAAAATTGGTAACTAGTTGGGTTTGAACTTAAGTCTTGTAAGTGACACCACTAGCTTATTATACCAACTGCACAAGGGCACATTCATGTTATTTACGGGTGCACTGTTAATTATATCTTTTTTTGCTAGTTTCTTAAGATATATATATATATATATATATATATATATATATATATATATATATATATATAAAGAGAAGAAAAATATAGTTGTTGCATTTCTGTTTCCAGCGAAGGACAACGAAAGAGAAGAAAAACCGGAAGAGTGAGGGAGAAGAAGGAGAATGAGACTTATTCAAAGTTTTCATTTTCAGGTTCGAGGTAAATCCTTGTTGCTTTTGTTCTCCTACAGCCTCTCTGAGAAAATTAGTTAGGTCTTTCACGGTAGGTGTTGAAATCAAATTACTAAAGGCTAATAGTTATGTGACAAGGGTTGTACATGAGGATAAATCATATATATTTTGTATCTATTTTATGAGTATCAATATACATAATTGATCAATGGATTTGGACATGAGGAAACCAATAGATAGAAGTATATTTTATACTACTACTGCCAAAATATGCTCCTAATAGCCTTAGTTGGAGATTACATTGTCATGATGACCTTGAGTTGCTGTCAACTATATTAATATCCAAGAAAATTGTTTAAGCAACCGCAAGATATGAATACTTAGTTATTTTAACTTGTTACTGCTAAAATTGAAGGAATATATCGTTACGGAATAAGATACTTTGAGACATTGAGAATCAAACATGAAACTTGAGGGTTGGGTATTTTAAGTAGTTACAAAATTAGCTTAAATATATAATCTAACTGGAAATTGATATGAATTTTATTATAGATTGAACAAACGGATTCATATAGATTACTCGAGTTGTGAGATTGTATTTCAGCATATGTACTATGAGTAGTCATCTTACTGCAATTGATGGTTTATAATCTGCATGATTTTCACGAGGTTTACAAAGTAATTGTGTTACTGAATGTTTAGAACTTGCATGTGGGACGAATGTTTTACTTGATATGATACTAAAAAGATTATTTGAGATGATCTCATTTTTTAAAGAAATGATTACTGTTATTGAAAAGGTTTTATACTTATCTGACAAAATAGTGTTTTGCCATGTGATTGTTAAACTTTGGAATGATATGATTTGATAAGATTTAAATGCTCTGTTCAATTTTGAAATGCTTCTACTGATTACAAGAAATATATAAATGAAAGCAGACCTTGATGAATCCCGTAGCTAACGATGAGATCGTTAGACTTGGTGCACCTAGTAGTTACTGATTTCTATTAAAGCCCTTGCTAGCGGAAATGTGGAACTAGTATACTGTTACTGATATCCCTCGAGTAGGAATCTACTGATATGAATATTAACTCCTTTACATGGAGTTCACTGTTATTGGTTACTTCTTAAAGAGAAATTCACATTGATTAAAAGATTCATTCTAGGAAACCTCCCAGATATAAGATTTGATATGAAAGCGTTTTTCTGAGCTTAGAACTATAAGATTTGATGTTGAAAGGTTTCTGTTAGTTTACTATTATGTATATACATTTTGTTTTGCTTATATGAGGCACAAAAGATTGAATATTGTTATTATTTCTTAAAGAAAATTATTTCATCATTATGATTATTGTACTATTATGTTTTCTGACTTCTCCCTCATTAAAATGATTGTGGTTAAGTATTATTACTCATTGAGCTAGCATCTCACTCCTCACTATATTTTGTTTTACAAAGAATACAAGTGATGTTGGTAAGGTCTAGAGCTTTTGAGGTGATAATTTCCGGTGATCCCTGCACTTGTTCTCGTGGATAAGAAGCTTATTTGTTTTTATAGACATTCGTTTTAATTCTTAGAGTCACTCCATAGTCATTCCTTTTATTAGAAGTTATGTGTATTCATTCTTATTGTAAACTTATGTCTAGTATGAGACTTCTTAATTTTTCAAGTTGGAATTAGTATATTTACTGTTCGAATAGTCTATTAACGAGTAAGGTAGATTATTCATGAAACTTGTTTGCTGCATTATTGATTTTGATACAATTAATTTCTGGATAGGCCCAAAAATGGATGAAGCTCTACTTGATTTTCTGTAGGTTCTTGGTTAAGACTTGTTTTCGAATTCTTCCCCATAGCGTCGGTCACGATTCTGAAGTGGGCCGTGACAAAGTGGTATAAGAGACCTTGGTTATTCTTGTGACTTCTTGAGTATACGTTGCTAGTAGAATCTCAATTATGGTAATGTTGCCGACCATTCATATAATCGTGATTCTGCGAGGACGTGATAGGATGTGTCTTGTCGTTCTTTCTTACTCCGTATTGTGTGTGCGACTGATAAGCTCAACTATATGTATCAAACATTGTTTATCTTTCTAAGACATATCTTAAACCTAGTCACCCAATAACCAGAATATTTTGAAGGTTCAGAGGCAACAAGGACTACCTTTGTGAACACCCATTCCCTCCAATTAAGGTGGAGAGTTTCTATAGATAAAACCTCCGAGGTTATAATAACTCAAAGACCCTTACAGGTCATGAATGTTCTTGGAAAATATTTTTGAGTGAAATACTTAAAGCTTTATGAACTCTAGTATTGTATTATCCAAAACACCAATAGGAGAAAACCAAAGACTTGAGGCTATTCACTAAGTTACTATGGATTGTTTCTTTCTGGACAATCGAAAATGAGTAAGTTGATAAGGAATTTGTTAAAAATTATGGTTGGAACTATTATATGGCTCCAGATTATTCAATTGGCTAGATATGCTCCCTACTTATTACATAAAAAAGTATTTATTATTTAGAGGTTTATTGGAAGGTTGGTTAGTCCCTTGAACAACCCTACATATGAAGACGTTAACCTATTTTGAGATTGTTGACATTGTTAAAAAAATTAGATACTTGTAAGATGATGAGTCAACAATACAAAATTCACTCAAGAAGACAAAAACTAAAGATTTCTTTGATGGGAATTGTAGTAAAGAGCTGGAAATTCGAAGTTGATGGGAATAATGTATTAGGAGTTGGGATGAAAGTTGTAGTGTACGAGGATCAACTAATTAGACTGAATTTACTTATAGTTCAAAATGATGAAAACTATTTATACATATAAAAGGATAATTAAAAGTAAAAATATGGGGACTAGATTTTCCTTGGAATCTCTCCATAAAAGACATGAAGTAGTTCAGCAGAAAACAAGGAACTAAATTTGAGCTCGAGATATGTAAGTTCATGTAAGATTTTTGGACCGGGTGAGAATAGTGTTGTATCGTTTGGAACTTCCCTTGAGATGTATTTCACTCGTCCAAGGTTCTAAATCTACAAAGAAAATGTATCTTAGACTCCCCTCATGTGCTTGAAGCACCGACTATACAAATTGGTGAGAATTTAACTTATGAAAAGGAACCTGTGGCTATTGTTGACAAACAAGTAAGAAAGTTAAGGTCAAGAAAATTTTTGTCCGTGTACTCTATTGGAGAAATCATACCATTGAAGAAGATATTTGGAGTCAAAAGATGATATGCGAGTCAAGTATCCTCGCTTGTTCCGCCCCTAGGTGCACCCTTGTTTAAATTCGAGGACCGAATTTCTTAATGTGGAGATAGTGTAATACCCTATAATTCAATAAGGTTGTATATGTCATTAGGTTAAGAAAAAGAGAATTAAATCAGCTATTTTCTTTAAAGCTAAAAAAGGTTGGGCTAAAAGCTCTAGGCAGCCACGCTGCAACTTTCAGCGTTAAAAAAAGAGAAGAAAAATAGAGTTGTTGCATTTCTGTTTCCAACGGAGGACCACCAAAAAGAATAAGGAACGAAAGGGTGATGGAGAAGAAGGAGAAACAGAATTATTCAAAGGTTTCGCTTTCAGGTTCGAGGTAAATCATTGTTGCTTTTCTTCTCCAACATCCTCTCCGAGATTAGTAGTTAGGTCTTCACTTTAGGTGTTGAAATCTAATTACTAGAGACTAAGAGCTTGTTTGGCTCAGCTTAAAAGCTGGTCAAACTGACTAAAAAGCTGGTTTTTGACTTATTTAGCTGTTTGGCAATCCTCAAAATAACTTATTTTAAGTTAATAAAAACTTATTTTAAGCCAAAAGTTAAAAGCTGGGGTAGGGGTGCTTTTTTTTCCCCAGCTTATAAGCTGTTTTAAGTTGACCACATTTTTACCTTTTCACCCTTAATATTTTTATACAATCTCCAAATTAACCACATAACCCTAACATCTCTTTCTTCTATTTTTCCCTTTTCACGTGTGGATGATAGACAATTACTATTACTAATGAATGAAAATAAAATAAATTATTAAATCTTTCAAGTGATCTATTCAAATTATATGCTATTAAAATGTAAAATAAGTTGCACATATAACTTAAATAAAAATTTATATTCCTCTTATAAATAATTTGTGATAATAAAGAAATATGTGAATGATAGACTATTATTATTACCTATGGATGAAACTAAAATAAAATCTTAAATCGTTCTTTGATCTATTCAAATTATATATCTTTAAAATCTATAATAAGTTTATATTCCTCTTATAAATAATTTGTGATGAGAAAGAAATATGTGAATGATAGCAAAATATAATTATTTATGGCTGTAAAATATAAATTAATTAACTTTTATTATGCTAACAACTTTTAAGGGTATTTCAGATATTTTGATTTAAAAAGCTGTTTATCAGCACTTATTTGCCAAACACATCAACAACTTTTTTTTTAACTTCAGCACTTTTATCCAAACGCATAACTGCTTATTTTAAAAATAAGTTTCAGCACTTTCAAAAGTACTTTTTTAAAGCTGCTTTTATTAAGCCCATCCAAACGGGCCGTAATAGTTGGCCAACAAGGGTTGTGCAGATCGATAAATCATATATATTTTCTATCTATTTTATGATTATTAAGATACACGATTTATCATGGATTGGGCATGAGAAAATCAATCGATAGAAGTATAATTTATACTAATAATGCCAAAATATGCTCCCAGTAGCATTAGTGGGAAATTACATTGTCATGCTTACCTTGAGTTGCTGTTAACTGTAGTAATATCGAAGAAAATTGTTTAAGCAACCACAAGATATGAATACTTAGAGCTTTTAACTTGTTGTTGCTGAAATTGAAGAAATATATCGTTACGGAATAAGATACTTTGACACATTCAGAAAAAAACTTAAAACTTGAGGGTTGGGTATTTCAAATAGTTACAGAATTAGGTTAAACATAGAATCTAACAGGAAAGTGATATGAATTTCATCATACATTGACCAAAGGGATTCATACGGATTACTCGAGTTGCGACCTTGGTATTTCAGCACCAGTGGTGTGAGTAGTAATCTTACCTTAATTGAGTTTTTATAATTCATATGATTTTCACATGGTTTATAAAGTAAATGTGTTACTCAATATTTTGAACTTGCATGTGGGACAAGTCTTTAACAGGATATGATACTGAAAAGATTATTTAAGATGATTTCATTTTTTTACAAATATAATTATTGTTATTGAAAAGGTTTTACATTTATTTAATAAATAGTATTTTGACATGTGATTTTTAAAAGTTGAAATGCTATGATTTGATAAGATTCAAATGCTCTGTTCGATTTTGAAATGCTTCTACTAATTACAAGAAAAATATAAATAGGAGTAGACCTCAATGAATCCCGTAGCTAACGGCGGGATCATTACACCTGGTGCACCTTGTAGTTACTAATATTTGATAAAGCCCTTGCTAGTGGGATGTGGAACTAGTATACTGTTATTGATATCCCTTGAGTAGGTATCTACTGATATAAATATTTAACTCCTTCAGGAGGAGTTCACTATTACTGGTTACTTCTTAAAGACAAGTCCACTCTGGTTACATTATTCATCCTTGGAAACCTCTCATATATAAAATTTGATATGAACGCGTTTTTTTGAGGTTACAACTAGAAGATTTGATATGGAAAGGTTTCTCTGAGTTAACTATTAATTATTTACATTGTTTTTTTTTGCTTATATGAGGCACAAAAGATTGAATATTGTTATAATTTATGAAAGATCATTTTATTTCATCGTTATGATTATTGTACTAGCATGTTTTCTGATTTGTCCCTCATTAAAATGGTTGTGGTCAAGTATTATTACTCACTAACCTAGCGTCACATTCCTCGCTATATCTTTTTATAGAGAATACATGTGACTTTCTAAGGTCTAGAGCTTTCGAGTTGATAATTTCCGGTGAGCCTTGCACTTGTTGGCGTGGATGACAAGCTTATTAGTTGTTATAGACATTTGTTGGAATTCTTAGAGTTTCTCCATAGTCATTCCTTTTATTAGAAGTTATGGGTATTCTTTCTTATTGTAAATTTATGTCTAGTATGAGACTTCTAAAGTTTTGAAGTTGAAATTAGTATATTTACTCTTTGAATACTCTACTGATGAATAAGGTGGATTATTGATGAGACTTGTTGGTTGCGTTATTTTTTTATACAGGTAATTTCAGAATAGGCCAAAAAACAAAGGAATTTCTGTAGATTTCTGGGTAAGTCTTGCATGACCTACTAGTTTTTTATATGATTGTAAATTTCACTCTTTTATAAATCTATATAAATGTATTTCTCTCTCTCTCTCTCTCTCTTTATATATATATATATATATATATATATATATATATATATATATATATATATATATATATATATATATATTACAAAATAAGAAATACTTGGTTGCATATTTTTAAAGACGAAAGTATTTGTGAAGAAATAGGGAGAGTTTTAATTAAAAAAAGAAGAAAATTACTAGCTCATTAGTTATTATTATTTATGTGTGAAGTAAAATCTTAAAACTCAATCAAATCTCTAGAGATTACAATAGTAAAATAGAAAACCAAAGTTAAAAGATCTTTCTCCGTCAATCTTATGCAATATGTTACTAGATTTATTACTGGTGTGGTTATGCATCTCAGACAATTCACTAAATTCATAGGAATATTTATAATATTTTAGCCGTATCACAAATTATATCAAAGTTTCACCCATAGCCACAATTATTTTCTTCTTAATGGTCAAACATAAGATGATAAATCTCCTTTAATTGAACTAGCATTCACGAAGTAAAAAAAAATTGTTAGACAAAGAGGAAAAAATAAAATCGTAAATCCATACAACATGACGTGTTCGATCTATGATCACACATCTCTTAATATTCATCAAATTAGTGATAAAAAAAATTCACCGTAATTTCATGATTCTTTCTAAACAAACAAAAAAAGAACTTTTGGGGAATATCGGTTTTAATGACTTCTCAATCTAAGGAAATTATTAAAAGTGTTAGTTCATTTACATCCATCACAAATTAATTTTTTCCCATCATATAATAAGGTATTTCTTTTTTAATTTTTTCGAGACCCAAAGGCTTGTGACATTTTCGATTAACTATAATAAACATTTGTTCACACCACCTTTTATTGTCTACAAATAAAAGGGTTCCTAACATTTTTCAAATTGAATTTTAAGAACTTAAGAACTTCTTCCTCTTGATAAATAAATATGAGTTTTTTTACTGTCCATTAGTGCTTAGATGACAAACCTTTTTTAGGTATTGATACATCAATGAGTAAGAACATTCCATTCAAGGATAATATTTACCATTAACCTCAGATACTTGAGGAGAATAGTTTCCTTAAGGGGTGAAACCTTTAATTCAGCAGATTGAGAGCGCACATGATTGCTTATGAGGTAGGCTACAATCTACTTTCATTTGGATTTTGTTCCATGATATAATTATTAGTATAGATTGATCCCCATCCATTAAGTCGCTACTCTCGCTACAAGTAGAAATTACCTTGAAACCCATACAGTCTACCTCAACTCATCCACCACCTTCCATTTCCAACTGCACCATGTAGTTTTCCACCCTCGTATTAGATCATAATCTAACCCCTCCTATAAAATAGAGATATCTAGAATAGTATCTCACTACTAACGTTGTTAACTAGACTACAATTCCAAAATTCTACAACAAGCTATAACTAAACCATCACATCCATCAATTAATCAGACCTCTAAGGATCCCTCAAACATCACTACAATAATTAGTATGTAGCCTACTGTGACGTCCCCCACCTTTCCAGCCAGTTTGCAGCATACGAAGGGAGCAGGCGGCTCAACAACCTTGGAGAGGCTTGTACAAGACTCTAGAGCCTTCTAGAATCTTGGGGCAGACTAGAGAATTCTAGGAGCCTTTTGGAAGAGCTAAAGACATATTCTAGGAATGTAGAACATGTATCAGAGTACATGTACTTAGGGACTTGTATAGCAACATTTATTTACTCTTAGGCTTAGGGAGTAGTATAATAGGAGGGTCATTGTATTTGTAAATCATCCATCAATTGAATAATCAAATACAAGTCCTCTCTTCCAAACTCTTTCTCTGTCTTTCTTCTTATTCTCTTAGCGTTCCGAGTAGTAAAAGGCTTACTTGAGCTTACGAGATCGTGAAAGAATCGTGAGTAAGTTGTCAAGTGCTCGCCGTGACAGGTGGTATCAGAGCAGGTTGATTGTAAGAGAATGAAGAACGAAGGAGATGTTATCGGCGCTAGCACCACCAACATCCGCACGGATAGAGGAAAGAAGAAAAAGAAAGGAAAGAAGCAGCAGAAAGGAAGTGAAGAAACACTGCCCGAGCCCACACCAAGCGAGGTGCAAACATCTCACCTACCCACAATTGTCGATGGAAGTGATGAAGAGATCGACAAGGATGCCGTAGACGTTATAGCCGGAGTAGAGTGGGTTGCAAGGGTAGAAATGGCGAGGCAGGCCGTTGAGATCTTAGGCCGGCGCTTGAATGGGGCGGACAGAAAATTCAAAACCCTTGAAGACTTCACCCTTGAGGAGAAAGACAACATCCGAAAGGAGTTGGAGGCACGCCAGCGGGCCGAGTTCGAGACGAAGGAGGACATTACTTCCTTGGAGTTCAGGCTTATGGAAGCACTTGGCGCAGTTGAGTCTTTGAAGGCCGAAGTGGCAACACTCAAGGATGATTGGGAGGTTGGTGGATCAACATCACTTGATCGCGAAAGGGAGGCCAGAGTCGAGGCTCCCAAGCCAACTACGTTCAAAGGTGTCCGTGACGCGCAAGAGGTGGAGAATTTCCTATGGCACTTGGAGAATTACTTCAAGTGTAATCGGGTGCGAAGTGATGTGAACAAGATCAACACTGCTGTGTTGTATCTTTCGGAGATGGCCATGCTATGCTGGAGGCGTAAAGAGTCTGACATCAAGAAGGGGACATGCACCATGAACACGTGGGAGAAATTCCGCAAGGAGTTCAAGAAGGCGTTCTTCCCTAACAACGTCATCTATGTGGAAAAACGCAAGTTTAGGGAGTCAAAGCAAAAGGGCAGCATACGCGCGTATGTGTGGGATTTCACCACCCTTACGCTTCAGATTCCCAACCTCACGGATGAAGACATGTTGTTTCACTTCATGGATGGGCTGCAAAGTTGGGCCAGAACGGAGTTGGAGCGGCGACAGGTCGGTACTATTGATCTCCATCACGCAGGCCGAAGCGTTGACAGACTTCAGGAAGGAAAGTCTCATAGTGCCGAGGAGGACGACGAGGAAGGTAGTCATGATGATGGTGGGGGAGATTGTGGCGAAGGCGAGGAGAAACAGCCATAACCCAAGAGGCGAGGCGAGGAGCAACGACCTCACAGGCATGGCACCTATAGGTCCAATGGCAGGAGGTCCGGAGATCGTGGCAACACGGTGAAGAAGACACAGGTTGCCAAGGGAGATGGTTGCTACATATGCAGCGGGCCACATAGTTATGCAAAGTGCCCTAAACTGAAGAATCTTGGTGCTATCCTACGAGAGCGGAAGGAAAAGGAAGCCCAAGAGGAAGATGAAGTCGAAGAGACTAATCAGTTGGGCTTGATAAGTCTATGCGGAGCTGTCACCAAGCAACCATCAAAGACGCCAAGGCAAGAGAAGCCGAGGCATGAGCAGAAGCATGCGAAACAGGGGCTTGCGATGTCTAAGGCATGCGCTCAATGTGTCGACATCACGATCAATGGGAAACGTGCTCGTGTGTTGGTCGACACTGGTGCAGAGGCCAATCTCATGGCCAAGACGGCAGCAACGAGGTTGGGGTTGCGTTATAGTCCAAGCAACATCCAACTCAAGACAATCAATGCACCACCAAATCATGTGGATGGAGTTGCGCACGGAGTGAGCATCACGATAGGAAACTGGCAAGGAAAAACCAAGTTCATCGTCGCTCCCTTAGATATCTATGATATTATTCTTGGGCAGGAGTTCTTCCAGCAGTGGCATACAGTGATCGATCCTTATCTCCAACAATTGATGATCATGGAGAAAGGAGGAACATGTATGGTTCCCATGGTAAAGGCACAGAAAATGGAGGGACAAATCCAGCTGACAGTTATGAAGCTCGAGAGGGTCGATGTGAAGTTAACATCGGCAGCAACCATGGTATGTTCGGGAGAAGACAATGATGCTGAAAAGTTCTTGCCACCGCGCACGAAGAGGGTTCCATGAAGGAACACTACCGTGATGAAAAAGAAGTCGCCGAGGCACTTGCCTCCTATGAAGGAGGAAGTTTGAAAGATCGGGTCGAGAAGGTCGGGAAATCGCTGAAGAGGCTACTCGAAGGGATTGACCCAGTACGTGAGTTGATGATCGCAAGACAAAACTCGACACCGATACAGTCGCAATGCAATGCGGTCGTCGAATCATTAGGTGGGGGAGATTGTGACATCCCGCCACCTTTCCAGCATACGAAGGGAGCAGGCGGCTCAACAACCTTGGAGAGGCTTGTGCAAGACTCTAGAGCCTTATAGAATCTTGGGGCAGACTAGAGAATTCTAGGAGCCTACTGGAAGAGCTAGAGATATATTCTAGGAATGTAGAACATGTATTAGAGTGCATGCACTTAGGGACTTTTATAGCAGCATTTATTTACTCTTAGGCTTAGGGAGTAGTATAAATAGGAGGGTCATTGTATTAGTAAATCATCCATCAATTGAATAATCGAATACATGTCCTCTCTTCCAAACTCTTTCTCTGTCTTTCTTCTTATTCTCTTAGCGTTCCGAGTAGTAAAAGGCTTACTTGAGCTTACGAGACCGTGAAAGAATCGTGAGTAAGTTGTCAAGTGCCGCACGGAGTACCAGCAAATTCTCTAGGTCCGTGACACTACTCTATAAAAGAACTACCCAAGAATTTAAATACAACCATCCAAAAGCTCAAGGACAACCATACGATAAATATATAAAAATAAATAAGCCCCGTTTTCTCAAAAAATAAAAATTTAATAATCAATTTATTGAGAAGTAAACTTGGTACTCTCAAGGAATCGACACACAAACTATTAGTGCACCTGCCGTGGTACAAATGTCAATCGTTCGTACGTATCAGTGTGGTACCGAGATCATAAATATGGATATCCCCATACTACAAATGGTACCCTATCCAATTTTTAGTATATATCAAGCATGGTATTTTATCCAATAATGGTAAATATCTTTTAGTTGAAGTGGTAGCCGAGTAAAGCATCAATCATACATCATAATCCCAATGAATAAAAATTACACTTGTACACATAAATAATCATATCATTTCATACTATTGAAAATATTCATCAATCATATGATATTAATTCCTTTTCAAAAATCATATACCATCGATGCAATACTATCAAAGATTTGACAAGAACATATCACATAAACGGAAAAATAAACAACCATCGCCTACTCGAAAAACCACCTCCAAAATTATTCCCCATTGAAAGTCTAATAAACCAAAGTCGTCTATTATTGGATAACACCCATTATTCATCATTAAATGAACATTAACCAAGTAAATCAATCATTAATCTTAACTTCAACTACCACAAATTCCAACATGTAGACTATGTGTCTGAAAGCTTACACATACAATCTCCTGACAAGATACATATATTATATTAAAAAGACATATCCAACGAATCACTTTTGATTAAAACCAATAAAACCTGGACTCTAAGCAACTACCGAAGAACTCTACATATGAACTCCTAACCCTGATCGATGTAGATCTAGAATTCATGGATTAACCTTGCTTTCGTTGAAGTCTCTCCCCTCCATTGCTCCTGAGCTTAGAGAGGCTTAGGATAATTTTTTAGTAACTCTTTTCTATTTTTTCAATAAAAGTGGGAGGAAAGATAAAATTAATCGTGTGTTCTACGGTCTCTTTTTCCCAACCCACCTATACAGGCCATGTAGGAACTATGTGGTGCTTCCATAGTAGGAGACTATCCATTAGGGTGGGCTGTCGTCAACATGGATCAATTAAAATTCTTGAATTATATTTGTACAACCCAATTTTAAATTTGCACCATATTTTAATAATTTTTGGGACTCCGCAGAAGGTATCTTTTGAATACGATGGCTCAAATCGTTACTGTAGAAAAGATTGGTAAAAGTCTGTACATGAATATAGAATAAATCAAAGAAGTGTGATTAGGGGTGTGTTTATCCCTTATTTTAGATAAACAAGAAATGAGAGAGAATATACAACACATAATCTTTTTTCTACAAATCTAAATAAGATTTTCCTTTCATATGTAAAGTGATAAAAATTGTGTGTTTATTATCACTTTCATATGATATGAAAACAGTAATCTTTGTAGTCTAAATTGGATAAATATTATGTCAAATTTATGACTTATTAAACTCTTTCTGAAGCTTCAAATGGAGCAAGGATGATGTGATTATTTTTCACCTTGTGTTTGGTATGATTTATTACAAGTTATAACAATGTCAAAAAAAAAAATCTTCTCAATTTAATTGATGTTTTTTTTATTAAACACGAATTTTATAGAATACATCTTGTAACTCTTGAAAAGAATATAAAAATAAGGAATAAACAAATTATCGTCTTAACAAAAAAATATCCTTCAATATTTTAGAATCAAAATCAATTCCACTGTAAAATTATATGTGTCGTTATCTATCAATAGATGCTCGACTACCCGCTTCAATAAATAATTTAAGTTACCAAACATGTAGTTTGTTTCTTAAAATTATATAAGACAAACAATTGACGGAATTTAAATGATTATTATTTGCGCAATGATTTTCAATAATGGGAAATCGACATTCCTTTGTTATTTTCATGAGTTTAATTTCTTCAATGACCATCTAATTAGTAAAGAAAATTTTTGTTTTTTTGAAATATTCAATTTGTAAGTATTCGTTTAGGACACTTACAAGATTATTTTCTCTGGAAATGAATATGTAACTATCGGAATTTGTGTTGTGGATTGTCGAAAAACCACACAAATCGATGAATCTCATTTATCTAGAGTCTAATGTCCTCAGAAGAACTAGAACATTGTTTAGAATTTTAGATTAATAACCCTGTCCGCTTAATATGGTGGAAACAAATCCTCTTTTTCTAACCTATAATGGGGAATTTATACACCTAGAGAGGGTTAAGGATCACTAACGGGCTGATGGGCTAATCAAATTATTGATGGACCTTACCCAATAATTATTGAAATATCAACATAACTAGGAAAACATAAGCCTTATATTTACTCCTTAAAATTCAACATTAAAATATTACTTTACAAAGCTACCATATTACCTAACAAAACTACCAAATATAGATTATTATACCCAATTCCCTTCTTAACACACAATTCCCTATTTAGCACATAGTTAGAAATGACAGGATATTGTTGAAGGATAATCATCCAGCCATTAAGTATAAAAGTATATGCGATTTCTTTACTGTATCTACTGTATGATGGTATAATTTTTTTATCAAAAAGACATCATGATACATCATATCTAGGAAAGGTGTCATGATATGTCATTTATTGAATATGTATCATTATGCAATGTATAGAAAAGGTGTCATGTATTGGATATTTATCATTATGCAATGTATCAAAAAGGTATCATGATACATCATGTATTGGAAAGGTATCGTGACACATCATGTATTAGAAAGTTAATATTATGCAATATATCAAAAAGGCATCATGATATACCATCTTTCAGAATTATATTTTGATGTAATTTATTAGAAAGGTATTGTGATACATAATATATCATAAACGTGTCGTGATACATCATATATCATAAAGGTTTCAAGGTTTCATCAACTATAGAATCTAGGTAACTATTCTCTACATTTCATATCCCGAAATGTCATATCTCAACTTAAATGGTTCACATAGTTGATGCAACACAACAATAGTGTAACATTTATGCTCTAATTCACAACCCCCAATTGAAAGAAAAAGAAAACTAAGCTAATGGGATCAATAAAAAACATATTTTTTTTCTAAAAAATGAGATAGATTATTACTTGTATATCTATTTATCATGACCCAATTCCCCGAGTCATGATGACCTATTATAACCCTCTAGTAGGTATGCCAACCCGTAACCCAAAATAACACGTAATGATATAAAGGTTGAAACAAATCAGAAGCAGTAATTCAATAATACAAATGTAATAAAAAGCAAAAGCAAACCAAAACAATATCTATACAAAGGATCCCTCCTAGAACCGTGAAGTCACATGCTATGAGTTGTCTAGACACAATAGTTTTAAGTCACAAAAATGGACCCAAAAGTAAAAGCATGTCTCAAAAACGAAAGACAAGCTATCAAATAAAGATAGAGGTCAGTAAGTGCAGGACGCCAAGTAATTACCCTCACCTTAAAATAGAAGCTCCAACAGGCTTGAATGATCAACCCTGTAGCACGTAATAGACTTTCATCATCGAACATATTCAGAGTGTAGCATTAGTACCAAAACAACATTACTTAGTAGGTATTTTAGGACGACTAACTCATAAGGGGAGTGTAGACCCGAGCAAGCGGGAGTCAAGCCATCTATTTTGGTTATGACATTTGCTGGTCCAAAGTAGTCTACCGACAATGAAAAAATGAGAGTATACTTGACAGGACCACCACCGTAACACCCGAATAAGTATGAAAACTAAAATCAATATGAAATGATAGAATATATAAATAGAAAAGGTCAAAATGGAATTAAAAAGAAACGCAGACGAGCGTACTTATAAAATATAAAGAATTAAGTTCAACTAACTAAACATAATTTACCTCCACAAGCCCAAAAGTACACGCATGTGCAAGTTTAAGTAAAACCTGAACAGGCTTTCATCAAACAAGTTTAGAATATGGCTAATACGCTCAAACTTACTTCTCAAATAAGAAGTAAAGCGGTCGTATCAAGTAAAGAACCCAACTAATGAGGTTGGGATCGTTCCCACGAGGAAAATAGTTTAGAGTTAACTTTATTCTATTATTACTATTATTTAGTCAATTATTTTCCTAGAAAACAATAAACAATGAAGGGTGGTTTTTATTTCTCAATTAATGAAAATAATTAACTAAATTAAAGTAAACAACTCACAGATTCAAATCTTGGAGCTTAATCAATTAATAAAAGTAACTAGGGCTTAAGTGTTCCCCACAGGTTCCTAACTTGATAATCCTAACTATAAAAATTCTTTCCTAGTATCTTGCATGTAAATTTATAAGTTATGTAACTCTAAATCCTTGGTCAGACATCTAGAAAATTTCACTCCACACCTTGGTACGGCTACGTGTGGTTCTATACAAACCCTTACCATAACCTCATATTTAGCATTGTATTTGATATTTGACTAAGTTATTAACTCGTACCAATCGACACTAGCCTATTAGATAGTATACACTAAATCTATGTTCATAATTCATTTCCTATTATATACCTCCTTGGTCCGGCAAGTAGCATTAAGGCGAGTTTTAACGTTGGCCATTCGTTAAAAAGACTTCTAAACGAAAGAATTATCAATACATGCAAGACACTATTCTAGAATTGCTATTTTAGTTAGATTTTACCTCATTATTCACCCATGGTTCCCACAACCCTATTTATGGAGTTTAGTTACCCATGATCATAAATGAAGGCTTGATGAACTTGTTATGATAATTGTGATGCCTTAGTATAAAGAAGGCTTGATGAACTTTGTATTGTTATTGTGATGCCTTAGTATAAAAGAAGGCTTGATGAACTTTGTATTGTTATTGTGATGCCTTAGTATAAAAGAAGGCTTGATGAACTTGTTATGATAATTGTGATGCCTTAGTATAAAGAAGGCT